>CM065815.1:104258500-105458500 GCA_033398695.1 Orobanche coerulescens
TGGTGAAAGAGGATTGTTGACTGTTGAATGATGAGTGAGTGATTCTATTGCCAGAAATTATACCATGGCGTCAGAAATCTTATTGTTCTTTGGTCTGAGGGGCTCGGCTCTTGCACAGGTCACGTGTGACGCAAAAGTCCAATGATACTAGTCTGATGAACGATGATTTCAAATGAGACATGACTCGGAAGGTAGTATTCAAAACCACTCTCCGATACCAACTCTGTAACACCCCAAACTAGGCGGATATTACAGTGTCGTGGACCCCGACTGGGACCCACCAGGCAAATGAAAATTAATAAATTAAATAATATAATTGTAGTACCAAACCACAATATATCATTAATCATTCCGATGAGGAGTTTCATTACAACACACCCAAGATAATACCGAATACATGTATATTTTATATGAAGATAAAATATACAACACTGAATGAAATGAATATCCAAATGGAAGTCTGCAGCGGAAATAAAATAAAGAAAACACAAGTGAATGAAAGGATTGGGGGCCCCTACTAGTATCACTGGGACTCCTCGCCGTCAACGTTCTCTTCCCGTGCCTTAGCCTTGCCATGACCTGAAAACAACATCCCCCAACGGGGTCAGTTACATAGAACAACAATCCTCAAGAGTTGAAATAAACACAATCATGATATATCTTAATTATGAAATGGCACTGAAGAGAGGCATCGCAGTACGCCCGTAATGGTATGTGCACGTGCACAAGACGAGTGTCCGGACACACCCGCACTTGTACCTAATTAGTCTCACGGAGGTACATTACCATGTGCACAGCCCAATGTGTCGGTGAACCCAACACATGACCATCACGTGCCCGACTAAAAATTCCACACATCCCCACCCGGCCACGCAATATGAACCCAGAAGGTCATATGAGCAAGGGATGACCATGAAGAATAATAATAATAATCCGACAAAGTCAAGAATGACTCACCGAGATGAAATGATAGTGAAACGAATGATAGTTCAATGAAATGATTTGGAACCGTCGTTCCTCGTGAATGAAGTGATTAATTGACAATTATAAGTCTCAATATGGTTAATACATTATGAGTGAATTATGATTATGAATGAACAACAACGAAAGGAATGAATATCTTTTTAACCGAGTAAGAATTAACTTAGACAACCGGTGAAGAATGTCCTTCCTCGAACAAAGTCCAAAAAGGGATGTCGGTCGCTCGGACAACTTTGAATGACAATACCAACAATGCTCAATATAAAAATTAAACACGATTATAACCGACTCAAACGTCGATACAACAATATCCAAACTCATTGAGGTATTCTAGCGAACACCTAGTAAACACACATCCTTTGATAATATCGATCCGAATATATCGAAACCAACTCCAAAATGAGTATTTCAAACCATCAAAACACTTTCAATGATATCAATAACCCCATAGGAATCCATAATTCGAGTTAACGACAACATCTAATCGAAAACCCCAAAAATATCAAAGTCAACCCCCAAAGTGTTCTTGAATCAAACCCCAAACAATTCATGAAATCCGAAATATGCCATTAAATCCGTAGAAATACATTTATCCAAGGTAGATAATCCATATCAAACATATTCCAACAACAATCCAAGCTCATACGAAGAAATCGGAAGGAAAACCCCAATTATCCGAAATTCTAGATTCAAGAAATCATTACCTTTGATTTGATGTGATGGGGATGATGAAATGATGATTAATCCGAAATGATAAGCTTGAAGGTGATGATTGATGATTGCACCTCGAAGAACACTCTCCAAATCGTCCAAAATCGCCCGGAATCACCCAAAAACGAAGTGAGAAATGAAAATGATGAAGAAAGGGTTGAACTGTCCTATTTATAGTAATCCCAGTTTAGCGCGCGCTAGCCCCAGTTCTTAGCGTGCGCTAACGGTTGTTTTGGGTAGTCCAGTACCCACTGTCCCAAAACGGTAGCGTGCGCTATGTACCTTTTGTAGCGTGCGCTACGGCTGTACACTTAGCGTGCGCTAACCCTGAAATGTTAGCGTGCGCTAACGAATTATCTGATGCCCAGTACTGGAGTCCAGAACCTTCTGTCCTCTGATCTGATCGCGGTAGCATGCGCTACATCAATATTTAGCGTGCGCTACTACATCGTTTGCGTACGCTAAAAACCACTCACAGCGTGCACTATGAATTAATCCCATTCAGTCCAGTAGCCACTGGACTCAACCTGATCCGACCTTAGCGCGCGCTACACCAACTGTATAGCGTGCGCTACTCCGGCCTACTAGCGCGCGCTACTTACCATTCGTAGCGTGTGCTACTTACAACCCAACTGCAGTCCAGTGCCTTCTGGACTACCTGCTTGAACTACACTAGCGTGCGCTAGTGTTGAGAGGTAGCATGCGCTACCCGTACTCAATTAGCGCACGCTAAAGAGAGTACATAGCGTGCGCTACTCCTCACAAACAGCACACTATGAAGATGACAATGGTGATAAACACGGCACGAAACTCCATCTAGATTGATGATGAATGACGATACAAGTACTCTGAACGGTGAATACACTGACTGAATATGAGTGATAAACGATCATTAATGAGTGAAAATTACTGAATGACAATTACAGAATGATAAGTACTGAATGATAATGACTGAATTACAACCTGGTATTACATACACCCCCCTTAAAAGAGTTTCTTCCCCGAAACTAAGGGTCAAACAACTCGGGATGACTCTCCCGCATACTATCTTCGGTTTCCCAAGTAGCCTCTTCGACTTCGTGTCTAGACCACTAAATTTTGACCAAAGGAATCGTCTTGTTCCTCAACTGTTTGATTTGCCGCTCTAAGACTCGTATAAGACGCTCCTCGTATGAATGATCATCGGCGATCTCGATTTCGTCGAAGTGAAGTATGTGGCTCGGGTCGGCAACATACTTCCGTAACTGAGAGACGTGAAACATATTATGAATTTGGCTCAACGCCGGAGGTAAGGCCAATCGATAAGCTAGCTCGCCTACTTGTCTAATGAATCTCGGACTCAGCTTCCCCCTCTTTCCAAAACGGAAGATACCATGACTCGGGGATACCTTGACCAAAACATGGTCACCCGTCTCGAACTCTAATGGTCGACGACGATTATCTGCATATGATTTCTGCCGACTCTGAGCAGTCAACAAATGACTCCTGATCAAAGCTACCTTCCCACGGGCAGCTATAAGCATATCGGGCTCGGTGCCGATTGATTCTGATAAGTTAACCCAACACAAAGGAGATCGACAACGACGACCGTACAAGGCCTCGTAAGGTGCCATCTGTCATGAAGCATAAGCAATATCTTTACCGTTCTGCATTAGTACACATTTGAGACCCTGTCCGGACGCATCACTATAAACCACAAATCCTTTCGTCCCTTGCGATAAAGAAAGGACATGTGCTGAAATTAACCGGCTCTTGAGTTCCTCAAAACTCTGTTGACATGCGTCGGACCACGTGTATTTCTTATCCTTCCGTAAAAGGTTCGTCATGGATTGAGCGATTTTAGAAAATCCTTCCACAAATCGCCGATAATAACCAGCTAATCTGAGGAAACTTCGGATTTCCTTAACATTCTTCGGAGGTAGCCAATCTCGGATAGCCTCCGTCTTTTGAGGGTCGACACGAACTCCGTCTGATGAAATTACATGTCCGAGAAACGTCACTTCGGACATCCAGAACTCACATTTGGAAAACTTTCCATAGAGTTTCTCTCGTCTCAACACGTCGAGTACTTGATGAAAGTGAAACTCGTGTTCCTCCCGGTCACGAGAATAAATCAAAATGTCATCAATGAAGACAACCACGAACTGATCCAAATAGTCGATGAAAACCCGATTCATTAATTCAATGAATACCGCAGGTGCATTAGTTAACCCAAACGACATTACCACAAACTCATAATGACCATAGCATGTTCGGAACGCCGTCCTTGCGATATCCGACTCTCGAATTCGCAACTGATGATATCCAGATCTTAAGTCGATCTTAGAAAATACTGAAGCTCCCTGAAATTGATCCAAAAGGTCATCGATACGGGGTAGAGGATACTTATTCTTGATCGTCACCCGGTTCAATTCCCGATAATCAATACACAAGCGAAACGAACCATCCTTCTTCTTGACAAATAACACTGGTGCTCCCCACAGGGACGCACTCGGTCGGATATAACCCTTCTCGGTAAAATCCTCTAATTGATTCTTCAATTCCTACATTTCGGTCGGGGACATCCGGTACGGTGCCTTCGATATTGGGGACGTACCGGGCTCCAACTCAATCGTGAATTCCACATCTCTCTGTGGAGGCAAACCAGGTAACTCGTCTGGAAACACATCGACATATTCTCTCAGTACAGGAATATCTGTCAACATTACTGATGGTTTCTCGGTCTTGGTCATATAGCACCAATAACCGACACACCCCTGATTGAGTAATCTCACTGCTTTCATCAAGTTGATGACCCTCTCGGAACAGCTGGGATTACCTCTCTGAAATACACATTCGACCCCATCGTCTGAAATGATAGTGACCATACGCTTACGGACACTAATGATGGCATCGTGACGATCTATCCAATCAATACCCAGGATGACATCGTCCCTCGGTAAATATACCACGATTAGATCTGCTAACCAAGCACGGCCATGAAGCTGAATCGGACAATCCTTAATCTCACGATTTCCAATAATTCTTCTACCATCAGGTAGACTAATGACATAAGGCTCACAACTAGTAGCACTACCGAGACGTAGTCTACTCAAACATGACTTGGAAATGAATGAATGCAATGCACCAGTATCAAAAAGGGTACACAAAGGTTGAGATAGAATATCGAGTGTACCTGAGATCATCCGGGCCTCTAGATCGTCGGTCTTCTCATCTCATAAATTCGGGGCTTGCCGGCCCCCGAACCGGACGCTCCCGTCTGATAGCTCTTGGCTCCGCCTTTATTTGCTCCTGTCATCTTGAGCAGACGCGGTGAGTGGCACGATTGCACCGGCCCAGAATGTATCGGGGCTTGAGATGACGCCGGAGTAGGTTTAGAGTCTCTTCGGCAAAAACGGGCCTTATGCCCAGCAATTCCACAGTTATGGCACGTGACAGTCTGCCTCGAACACTTGGTGCTGAAATGACCCTGTTCTTCACAGTTGAAATAGGTGATGGCCGAACTGGCCGCTCGTGACTGAGATTCCGCGGGTCTAGGCGCCATAGGAGGTCGCTCAGAAAAGGTAGAGCCCGCACGTGGTTTCTTGAAAGTGGCCTGACTGCCGTCAGACTGATTACGATTCTTAGACATCTTGCCAGCAGATGAAGGTTGTTGCTTAGCAATTTCCTTAGTAGTAAGCTCATAAGTAAGAGCTTTTTCGATTAATTCGGCCAGAGTAGTGCAATTGTGATTAAGCAACTGCATCCGCATACGAGGCTTCAACCTCTTGCTGAAATACTTGATCTTGTCCGCCTCGGAGCGAATAATGGACGTGGCGAACGGAAGTAGCTCCTAAAATTTCTCGGCGATGGCGAGAACATCATCGTCCACTGAGAGGTCGGGAGTGAGTAATTCTGACAACTTGGCCTCCTTGAGTGGGGCTGGATAATACCTCTCCATCATGAGAGTCCTGAATTGATCCCATGTACAAGATCCGTCGGTGGGCTTCAACGATAACCACCATGAATGTGCGCCCTTACCCAGGTAGTAAGCCGCAACTGAAATTTGTATCCCTCAGGACAGTCCACCATAGCAAATAGTTTCTCGAAATGTTCAAGCCAGTGAATGATATCTGCCAGCTCAGATGAGCCCTCGAAGGTAGGTGGCCTCTGGCGAGAGATGTCGCCAATGATACTGCTCACATCCCTCTCTTGCCTATGAGGTGGCGGCGGAGTAGCCTGCTGATTTTGAGTAGTTGAGTTATGCATTGTCTCCATTAGTTGGGCCATCTGAGTCATTTGGGCCATCATGCCCTGCATAAAAGCGAGTGTATCAACCCGAACACCTTCTGACTGAGCTATGTCCCGGGTACGACTCCCTGATAGTGAATGATTACGTCATTTGAATGAGTGGCGGCGTCCTTTGCTCGATGAGTTAGCATTATTCCTAGCATTAGGGCGTGTATTCACATGAGCTCTCGGGTTTTGGCCCGCACCACGGCCTCTTCCCCCGCGTCCTCTGCCAGCTCTTTCCATACTGAAGTGGAAAGTCATATGATGATTATATATCTCGCATGAATATCACATTATGATTACGTTATGAAATGATAAAAATGAGTATACGCGCTCAAACACAATGATTACATGAATGATCAACTGAAGTGACGTGATTATCTCAAGAAATTCTTGAAATGATTATCTTGAACAAGTTAACAAGATTAATGATATGATCCTCAAGATCAAAAACTGAACAATTAAATGAACTGAGTGATTAATGAATTAACATGATCGACTTGATCAAAAATAAAAATGATGAAAGAGGATTGTTGACTGTTGAATGATGAGTGAGTGATTCTATTGCCAGAAATTATACCATGGCGTCAGAAATCTTACTGTTCTTTGGTCTGAGGGGCTCGGCTCTTGCACAGGTCACATGTGACGCAAAAGTCCAATGATACTAGTCTGATGAACAATGATTTCAAATGAGACATGACTCGGAAGGTAGTATTCAAAACCACTCTCCGATACCAACTCTGTAACACCCCAAACTAGGCGGATATTACAGTGTCGTGGACCCCGACTGGGACCCACCAGGCAAATGAAAATTAATGAATTAAATAATATAATTGTAGTACCGAACCACAATATATCATTAATCATTCCGATGAGGAATTTCATTACAACACACCCAAGATAATACCGAATACATGTATATTTTATATGACGATAAAATATACAACACTGAATGAAATGAATATCCAAATGGAAGTCTGCAGCGAAAATAAAATAAAGAAAACACAAGTGAATAAAAGGACTAGGGGCCCCTACTAGTATCACTGGGACTCCTCGCCGTCAATGTTCTCTTCCCGTGCCTTAGCCTTGCCATGACCTGAAAACAACATCCCCCAACGGGGTCAGTTACATAGAACAACAATCCTCAAGAGTTGAAATAAACACAATCATGATATATCTTAATTATGAAATGGCGCTGAAGAGAGGCATCGCAGTACGCCCGTAATGGTATGTGCACGTGCACAAGACGAGTGTCCGGACACACCCGCACTTGTACCCAATTAGTCTCACGGAGGTACATTACCATGTGCACAGCCCAATGTGTCGGTGAACCCAACACATGACCATCACGTGCCCGACTAAAAATTCCACACATCCCCACCCGGCCACGCAATATGAACCCAGAAGGTCATATGAGCAAGGGATGACCATGAAGAATAATAATAATAATCCGACAAAGTCAAGAATGACTCACCGAGATGAAATGATAGTGAAACGAATGATAGTTCAATGAAATGATTTGGAACCGTCGTTCCTCGTGAATGAAGTGATTAATTGACAATTATAAGTCTCAATATGGTTAATACATTATGAGTGAATTATGATTATGAATGAACAACAACGAAAGGAATGAATATCTTTTTAACCGAGTAAGAATGAACTTAGACAACCGGTGAAGAATGTCCTTCCTCGAACAAAGTCCAAAAAGGGATGTCGGTCGCCCGGACAACTTTGAATGACAATACCAACAATGCTCAATATAAAAATTAAACACGATTATAACCGACTCAAACGTCGATACAACAATATCCAAACTCATTGAGGTATTCTAGCGAACACCTAGTAAACACACATCCTTTGATAATATCGATCCGAATATATCGAAACCAACTCCAAAATGAGTATTTCAAACCATCAAAACACTTTCAATGATATCAATAACCCCATAGGAATCCATAATTCGAGTTAACGACAACATCTAATCGAAAACCCCAAAAATATCAAAGTCAACCCCCAAAGTGTTCTTGAATCAAAGCCCAAACAATTCATGAAATCCGAAATATGCCATTAAATCCGTAGAAATACATTTATCCAAGGTAGATAATCCATATCTAACATATTCCAACAACAATCCAAGCTCATACGAAGAAATCGGAAGGAAAACCCCAATTATCCGAAATTCTAGATTCAAGAAATCATTACCTTTGATTTGATGTGATGGGGATGATGAAATGATGATTAATCCAAAATGATAAGCTTGAAGGTGATGATTGATGATTGCACCTCGAAGAGCACTCTCCAAATCGTCCAAAATTGCCCGGAATAGCCCAAAAACGAAGTGAGAAATGAAAATGATGAAGAAAGGGCTGAACTGTCCTATTTATAGTAATCCCAGTTTAGTGCGCGCTAGCCCCAGTTCTTAGCATGCGCTAACGGGTGTTTTGGGTAGTCCAGTACCCACTGTCCGAAAACGGTAGCGTGCGCTATGTACCTTTTGTAGCGTGCGCTACGGCTGTACACTTAGCGTGCGCTAACCCCGAAATGTTAGCGTGCGCTAACGAATTATCTGATGCCCAGTACTGGAGTCCAGAACCTTCTGTCCTCTGATCTGATCGTGGTAGCGTGCGCTACATCAATATTTAGCGTGCGCTACTACATCGTTTGCGTACGCTAAAAACCACTCATAGCGTGCACTATGAATTAATCCCATTAAGTCCAGTAGCCACTGGACTCAACCTGGTCCGACCTTAGCGCGCGCTACACCAACTGTATAGCGTGCGCTACTCCGGCCTACTAGCGCGCGCTACTTACCATTCGTAGCGTGTGCTACTTACAACCCAACTGCAGTCCAGTGCCTTCTGGACTACCTGCTTGAACTACACTAGCGTGCGCTAGTGTTGAGAGGTAGCATGCGCTACCCGTACTCAATTAGCGCACGCTAACGAGAGTACGTAGCGTGCGCTACTCCTCACAAATTGCACACTATGAAGATGACAATGGTGATAAACACGGCACGAAACTCCATCTAAATTGATGATGAATGACGATACAATTACTCTGAACGGTGAATACACTGATTGAATATGAGTGATAAACGATCATTAATGAGTGAAAAAAACTGAGTGACAATTACAGAATGATAAGTACTGAATGATAATGACTGAATTACAACCGGGTATTACAATTGCAGTCACTTCCCATCCCGGAATGGAAATGAGAAGATATATCGATGGACTTCATCACGATTTTACCGAGATCGAGGTCGGGCATGAATATGATTTGGGTGATTGTTGATCGTCTGACCAATTCGGCACATTTTCTGGGCATCAAGGATACTTGGGGCCCGGAGAAGTTGGCTCGTGTGTTTATTGCGCAGATTGTGAGGTTTCACGGTACTCCGAAGTCTATTGTTTCGGATTGGGATGGCCGTTTTGTATCGCACTTTTGGCAGGCGGTGCATAAGGCGTTGGGTACTCGTTTGCGTTTGAGTACCTCTTTTCATCCGCAGTCAGATGGACAGTCGGAACGCACTATCCAGACGTTCAAGGATATGCTGCGTGCTTGTGCTCTCGACTGGAGTAGTGACTGGGAGGAACATTTGCCATTGATCGAATTCACGTACAACAATAGTTGGCACGCGTCGATTCGGATGGCACCGTATGAGGCGCTTTATGGGCGGCGTTGTCGATCGCCAATTTGTTGGAATGAGTTGTCCGATTTGGTCGGGACCGAACTGGATATCGTTTTAGAGACGAGGCGGAAGGTGGAATTGATTCAGAACGGATGTTGACTGCTCAGAGTCGACAGAAGTCGTATGCCGACGTCTGTGGTCGACCTTCGGAGTTCGAGGTGGGAGACCACGTTTTGCTAAAGGTGTCGCCGATGAGGGGAGTTTTCTGCTTCGGGAAGAAGGAAAAGTTGAGTCCGAGATTTATTGGACCCTTTGAGATTCTCGAGCGAGTCGGTGAGTTGGCTTACCGTTTGGCACTACCTCCGGCCTTGAGTCACGTTCATAGCATTTTCCACGTTTCCCAGCTGAGAAAATATGTTCCGGATCCTAGTCATGTCATCGACTATGGTGAGATCGATGTCGCCGAGGATATTACCTTCGACCCCCTGAAAATTTTGGAGCACCGTGAGAAGCGACTGAGGCATACGACCATTCCATTGGTCAAAGTGCAGTGGTCGAGACATGGTGTCGAGGAGGCAACTTGGGAAATGGAGGATAGCATGCGTGCTGTAATACTCGGCTGTAAATTCATTCATTATCATTCAGTATATTGTCAATCAGTAATTTTTCACTCATTAATAATTATTAATCATTCATATTCATTCATTGTATCCACCGTTCAGAGTAATTTGTATCGTGTATAAGTTATTATTCGTCATTCAACCCGGTTGGAGAGTCGGGCCGAGCCTATCATCATTGTCATCTTTGTAGTGGGTTGTGTGTGAGGAGTAGTGCACGCTACGTACTCTCCTTAGCGCGGCTAATTGAGTACGGGTAGCGCATGCTACCTCTCAGCATTAGCGCACAGTAATGTGGTTCAGGCAGATAGTCCAGAAGGCACTGGACTGAATTTGAGTTGTAGTAGCGCATGCTACGAATGGTAAGTAGTGCGCGCTAGTAGTTTGAATACCGCACTCTAAGCAATCAGTGTTGCGCGCGCTAAGGTCGAACAGGCAGAGTCCAATGGGTACTGGACTGAAATGGAATAATTCATAGCGCATGCTACGAGCGGATCATAACGTGCGCTATTGGTAAGTGTAGCGCATGCTGAGATTTGGGTGTAGCGCACGCTATCGCGAGCACGGCAGATGACAGGAGGTTCTGGACTCCAGTTGCTGGGTATCAAACATCAGTTAGCACACGCTAACATTTTGGGTTAACGCACGCTATCGGGAAGGCGTTAGCGCACACTACCAAGTTCATAGCGCAAGCTAACGAGGCAGTCAGAGCTCACTGGACTGCCCTATTAACCGCTAGCGCATGCTAAATATCAGGGCTTAGCGTGCGCTAATCTGGGATCAGTATATATTGGACAGTTTAGCCCCATTTTGTCATTTTTACATTTCTCCTACTCCTCTCGACGGTTTTGGGCGATTTTGGACTTCTTGAGAAGTGTTCTTCGAGCTGCAATCATCTATCAACATCTTCAAGCTTATAATTCGGATTAATCATCATTTTATCCTCTCCAATACATCAAATCAAGGTAAACATTTCTTGGATCTAGAATTTCGGATTTTGAATGTTTTCCTCCTGATCTCTTCGTGTAAGCTTGCTATTATGTTGGAATATATTAGATGTGGATTATCTACCTCGGATACATATATTCCTACGGATTTATTGGTGTATATTTCGGATTTGATGAATATTTGGGGAATTATTCTAGAACCCTTGATGTCTGACTTTGGTTATTTTGGGGGTTTCCGATTGATATTGTCGTAACTTTGAGTTGTGGTTTCCTATTGGTTTATTGATGTCATTAATGAAGTTTTGTTGGGTTGAATCATTCCTTGGAGGTTTGGAATCGATATTATTGTGGTTGGTTGTAACCAAAGGGAAGAATGTTTACAACGTATTCGTTAGAATTGCCCAATGAGTTTGATTATTGTTGTATCGACATTTGAGTTGGTTATAATCGTGCTTGATACATATATTGAGCGTTTGTTGGTAATCATATTATTCAAGATTGTTCGAGCGACCGGTATTTTCCTTAGGACGTTTGTTCGAGATAAAACACTTCATCACCGGTATTGAGGTAAAAGGATATTCATTCCTTTCATTGTTGTTCATTCATATTCATAATTCATTCATGATATACTATTCATGTCGAGACTTGTAATTATCAAACTAATCATTCAATTCACGAGGAATGACGGTTCCAATCATTTCAGTTAGCTATCATTCATTTCATTATTATTTCATTCCGGCGAGTCATTCTTGACCCTTGTCGGATTGTTATTCATTAATATTCATCATGGTCACTTTTGTTCATGTGACCTTCTGGGTTCATATTGCTTGGCCGGGTGGTTATGTGTGGAATTTTTAGTCGGGCACGTGGTGGTCATGTGTTGGGTTCACCGACACATTGGGTTGTGCACATGGTAATGTACCTCCGTGAGACTAATTAGGTACAAGTGCGGGTGTGTCCGGACACTCGTCTTGTGCACGTGCACATACCATTACGGGCGTACTGTGATGCCTCTCTTCAGCGCCGTTTCATAATTAAGATATATCATAATTAAGATATATCATGATTAGTTTAATTCTTACTCGGTTAAAAGGATATTCATTCCTTTCATTGTTGTTCATTCATATTCATAATTCATTCATGATATACTATTCATGTCGAGACTTGTAATTATCAAACTAATCATTCAATTCACGAGGAATGACGGTTCCAATCATTTCAGTTAGCTATCATTCATTTCATTATTATTTCATCCCGGCGAGTCATTCTTGACCCTTGTCGGATTGTTATTCATTAATATTCATCATGGTCACTTTTGTTCATGTGACCTTCTGGGTTCATATTGCTTGGCCGGGTGGTTATGTGTGGAATTTTTAGTCGGTCACACGATAGTCATGTGGCGGGTTCACCGACACAATGGACTGTGCACACGGTAATGTGCCTCCGTGAGACTAATTAGGTACAAGTGCGGATGTGTCCGGACACTCGTCTTGTGCACTTGCACGTCCCATTATGGGCGTACTATGATGCCCCTCTTCAGCTTAATTTCATAACTATGATATATAATGATTGTGTTTATTCAACTCTTGAGGATTGTTGTTCTCTGTAACTGACCCCGTTGGGGGATGTTGTTTTCAGGTCATGGCAAGGCAAAAGCACGGGAAGAGAACGTTGACGACGAGGAGTTCCAATGATACTAGTAGGAGTCCCAGACTTTTTCAGTCATCCATGTTTCTTCATTTTTATTTCCGCTGCAGATTTTCGTTTGGATATTCATTTTATTCAGTGTTGTATATTTTATCTTCATATAAAATATACATGTATTCTGTATTTCCTGGGTGTGTTGTATATGAAACTCCTCATCGGAGTGATTGATGATATAATGTGGTTCGGTACTACAATTATATTATTTAATTCATTAATTTTTCATTCGCCTGGTGGGTCCCAGTTGGGGGTCCACGACACTGTAATATCCACCTAATTTGGGGTGTTACAGAGTTGGTATCAGAGCGTGGTTTTGAATACTAACTTTTGAGTAATGTCTCATTGAAATCATCGTTCATCAGACTAGTATCATTGGACTTTCTCGTCACGTGTGACCTGTGCAAGAGCCAAGCCCCTCAGACCAAAGAACAGTAAGATTTCTGACGCCATGGTATAATTTCTGGCAAAAGAATCACTCACTCATCATTCAACAGTTAACAATCCTCTTTCATCATTTTTATTTTTGATCAAGTCGATCATGTTAATTCATTAATCACTCAGTTCATTTAATTGTTCAGTTGTTGATCTTGATGATCATATCATTAATCTTGTTAACTTGTTCAAGATAATCATTTCAAGAATTTCTTGAGATAATCACGTCACTTCAGTTGATCATTCATGTAATCATTGTGTTTGAGCGCGTATGCTCATTTTTATCATTTCATAACGTAATAATAATGTGATATTCATGCGAGATATATAATCATCATATGACTTTCCACTTCAGTATGGAAAGAGCTGGCAGAGGACGCGGGGGAAGAGGTCGTGGTGCGGGCCAAAACCCGAGAGCTCATGTGACTACACGCCCTAATGCTAGGAATAATACTAATTCATCGAGCAATGACGCTGCCACTCATTCGCCTGGAAATAATCATTCACTGTCAGGGAGTCGCACCCGGGACACAACTCATTCAGAAGGTGTTCAGGTTGACCCACTCGCGTTTATGCAGGGCATGATGGCACAGATGACTCAGATGGCACGCCTCATGGAGACGATGCAAAACTCAACCGCTCAGAATCAACAGGCTCCTCCGCCGCCACCTCCGAGGCAAGAGAGGAGTGTGAGTAGTATCATTGGCGATATCTCTCGCCAGAGACCACCTACTTTCGAGGGTTCATCTGAGTCGGCGGATATAATTCACTGGCTTGAATATTTTGAGAAGTTATTTTCTATGGTGCATTGTACCGAAGGGCATAAAGTTTCAGTCGCGGCTTACTATCTGGGTAAGAGCGCTCACTCTTGGTAGTTATCTTTGAAGCCCACCGACGGATCTTGTACTTGGGATCAATTCAAGACTCTCATGATGGAAAGGTATTATCCGGCAGGCCAAGTTATCAGAATTACTCTTTCTCGACCCCTCAGCAGAAGATGATGTTCTCGCCATCGCCGAGATATTTCAGGAACTTCTTCCTTTCGCCTCATTTATTATCCACTCTGAGGCGGATAAGATCAAGTACTTCAGTAAGAGGTTGAAACCTCGTATGCGGATGCAATTGCTTAATCACAATTGCACCACCCTGGTCGAATTCATCGAGAAAGCTCTTACTTATGAGCTTACTGCTAAGGAGATTGCTGAGCAACAACCTTCATCTGCTAGCAAGAAATCTAAGAATTGTAATCAATCTGAAGGCAGTCAGGCAACCTTCAAGAAGCCTCGTGCGGGCTCTACTTTTTCTGAGCGGCCTCCTATGGCGCCTAAACCTGCGGAATCTCAGTCCCGAGCGGCCAGTTCGGCCATCACCTGTTTCAACTGTGGAGAACAGGGTCATTTCAGCACTAAGTGTCCGAGGCAGACTATCACATGCAACAACTGTGGAATTGCTGGGCATAAGGCCCGTTTTTGCCGAAGAGATTCCAGACCTGCTCCGACTGCATCTCAGGCCCCGAAGCAGTCAGCTGTTCAGAATGAGGCTGCTCAGTCGGCGTCATTTAAGACGACGGGAGCGAATAAAGGCGGAGCCCATAGTCATCAGACAGGAGCGTCCGGTACGGGGACTAGCAAGCCCCGAATTTATGAGATGAAGAGGACCGACGATCCAGAGGCCCGAATGATCTCAGGTACACTCGAAATTCTCTCTCAACCCGTGTGTACCCTTTTTGATACTGGTGCATCACATTCATTCATTCCCGAGTCATGCTTGCGTAGACTATATCTGGATAGTGCTATTAGTTGTGAGCCTTATGTCATTGGTCTACCAGACGGTAGAAGAATTATCAGAGATCGTGAGATTAAGAATTGTCCGATTCAGCTTCATGGCCGTGATTGGTTGGCAGACCTAATCGTGGTAGACTTACCTAGAGATGATGTTATATTGGGTATTGATTGGATGGATCGTCATGATGCCGTCCTTAGTGTCTGTAAGCATTTGGTCACTATTATTTCAGACGATAGATTCAAATGTGTATTTCAGGGAGGTAATCCCAGTTGTTCCGGTAGAGTTATTAATATGATGAAAGCAGTAAAGTTACTCAGTCAGGGGTGTGTTGGTTATTAGTGCTATATGACCAAGACCGAGAAATCATCAGTAATGTTGGCGGATATTCCTGTAGTGAGAGAATATGCCGGTATATTTCCAGACGAGTTACCTGGTTTGCCTCCACAGAGAGATGTAGAATTCACGATTGTGTTGGAGCCTGGTACGTCTACAATATCGAAGGCACCGTATCGGATGGCCCCGACCGAAATGCTGGAATTGAAGAATCAACTGGAGGAATTGTCCGAGAAAGGTTATATCCGACCGAGTGCGTCCCCATGGGGAGAACCTGTGTTATTTGTCAAGAACAAGGATGGTTCTTTTCGCTTGTGAATTGACTACCGGGAATTGAACAGAGTGACGATCAAGAATAAATATCCCCTACCCCGCATCGATGATCTTTTGGATTAACTTCATGGAGCTTTCATATTTTCCAAGATCGATTTAAGATCTGGGTATCATCAGTTGCGAATTCGATAGTCGGATATCGCTAGGACGGCATTTCGAACATGCTATGGTCATTATGAGTTTGTGGTAATGCCGTTTGGGTTAACTAATGCACCTGTGGTATTCATGGAATTAATGAATCGAGTTTTCATCAACTATTTGGATCAGTTCGTGGATGTCTTCATTGATGACATTTTGATTTATTCCCGTGACCGAGAGGAGCACGAATTTCACCTTCATCAGGTTCTCGACGTGTTGAGACGAGAGCAACTCTATGGAAAGTTTTCCAAATGTGAGTTCTGGATGTCCAAAGTGACGTTTCTCGGATATGTAATTTCATCAGATGGAGTGCGTGTCGACCCTCAGAAGACAGAGGCTATCCGAGATTGGCAACCTCCGAAGAATGTTAAGGAAATCCGAAGCTTTCTCGGATTAGTAGGATATTACAGGCGATTTGTGGAAGTATTTTCTAAAATCGCTCAACCTATGACGAACCTTTTGCAGAAGGATAAGAAATACACGTGGTCTGATGCGTGTCAACAGAGTTTTGAAGAACTCAAGAGCCGTTTGATTTCAGCACTTGTCCTTTCCTTGCCACAAGGGACGGAAGGATTCGTGGTGTATAGTGACGCGTCCGGACACGGTCTTGGATGTGTATTAATGCAGAATGGGAAAGTGATTGTCTATGCTTCGCGGCAACTTAGACCTTACGAGGTCAATTATCCGACCCACGACTTGGAACTAGCAGCCATGGTTTTCACCATGAAGATTTGGCGTCATTACCTTTTTGGCATCACCTGTCAGATTTTCACCGATCATAAGAGTTTGAAGTATATATTTACTCAGAAGGAGTTAAATATGCGACAGAGACGGTGGTTGAAACTAATCAAAGATTATGATATTGAGATTCAATACCACCCGGGTAAGGTGAACACGGTCGCCGATGCCTTGAGTCGTAAGTCCGTTCATGAGAAAATGCTTGCTCGTTTGACTGCTCAGAAGGAACTTCAACAGGAATTCCTAAGACCTGAGATCGAGGTCTGGTTACAGCGAGTGCAAGGGCAACTTTGCATGTTAGAGATTTCATCGCCACTCGAGGAGGCGATCAGAGTGAATCAGGGTTCAGACCCATCTTTGTTGCGCATTTGAGATGATGTGGCTCAGGGGAAAGCCCCTGGATTTGTGGTCCACGAGGATGGACTTTTGCAATTTAAGAACCGGTTATGCGTACCGGCGAATAACGAGTTGAAAAAACTCGATTTTGAGAGAAGCTCATGCTACCCCTTATTCTATTCATCTGGGGTCTAGCAAGATGTACAAACACTTGAAACAAAATTACTGGTGGAGTAATATGAAGCGAGAAGTCGCAGATTTTGTTTCGAGATGTTTAACCTGTCAGCAAGTCAAGATAGAACATCAGCGACCGGCGGGTATGCTGAACCCGCTCCCTATTCCATAGTGGAAGTGGGAGGATATTTCAATGGACTTCATCACGAGTTTGCCGATGAGTCGTCGTGGCATGAATACAATTTCAGTAATTGTGGACCGCTTAACTAAGTCAGCTCATTTCCTTGAGATTAAGGATACGTGGTGTCCCGAGAGACTTGCCCAGTTGTTCATCAAAGAGATAGTGAGATTGCACGGTACTCCTAAGAGCATCGTTTCTGATCGTGACGGGCGATTCGTGTCACATTTTTGGAAATCAATTCATCGTGCCATGGGAACTCAGCTTAATCTCAGCACAACTTTTCATCCTCAGTCCGACAGGCAATCGGAGAGGACTATTCAGATATTGGAGGACATGTTGGGGGCATGTGTTCTCGATTGGAAGGACGATTGGGAAGCCCAACTACCGTTGATCGAGTTCACGTACAATAATAGTTGGCATGCTTCGATTAAGATGGCACCTTACGAGGCCTTGTACGGTCGTCATTGTCGATCTCCTTTGTGTTAGGATGACTTATCAGAATCAATCGGCACCGAGCCCGATATGCTTATAGCCGCCGCGAGATGGTAGCTTTGACCAGGAGTCGTTTGTTGACCGCTCAGAGTCGACAAAAATCATATGCAGATAATCGTCGTCGACCACTAGAGTTCGATGCAGGTGACCACATTTTGGTCAAGGTATCCCCAAGTCGTGGTATCTTCCGTTTCGGGAAACAGGGGTAGTTGAGTCCGAGATTCATTGGACCGTTTGAGATTTGGATCGAGTAGGCAGTCTGGATTATAAATTGGCCTTACCTCCGGCGTTGAGCCGAATTCATAATGTGTTTCACATCTCTCAGCTGAGGAAGTATGTTGCCGACCCGAGTCACATACTTCAGTTCGATGAAATCGAGATCGTGGATGATCATTCATATGAGGAGCGTCCTGTACGAGTCTTAGAGCGGCGTATCAAATAGGTGAGGAACAAGACGATTCCTTTGGTTAAGATTCAGTGGTCTAGACAAGTAGTCGAAGAGGCTAATTGGGAAACCGAGGATAGTATGCGGGAGAGTTATCCCGAATTGTTTGACACTTAGTTTCGGGGACGAAACTCTTTTTAAGGGGGGAGTATGTAATACCCGGCTGTAAATTCATTCATTATCATTCAGTATATTGTCACTCAGTAATTTTTAACTCATTAATAATTATTCATCATTCATATTCATTCATTGTATCCACCGTTCAGAGTAATTTGTATCGTGTATCGTTATTATTCATCATTCAACCCGGTTGGAGAGTCGGGCCGAGCGTATCATCATTGTCATCATTGTAGTGGGCTGTGTGTGAGGAGTAGCGCACACTACGTATTCTCTTTAGCGCGCGCTAATTGAGTACGGGTAGCGCATGCTACCTCTCAGCATTAGCGCACACTAATGTGGTTCAGGCAGACAGTCCAGAAGGCACTGGACTGAATTTGAGTTGTAGTAGCGCACGCTACGAATGGTAAGTAGTGCGCGCTAGTAGTTTGGATACCGCACGCTAAGCAAACAGTGTTGCGCGCGCTAAGGTCGAACAGTCAGAGTCCAGTGGGTACTGGACTGAAATGGAATAATTCATAGCGCACGCTACGGGCGGATCATAACGTGCGCTATTGGTAAGTGTAGCGCATGCTGAGATTTGGGTGTAGCGCACGCTATCGCGAGCAGGGTAGAGGACAGGAGGTTCTGGACTCCAGTTGCTGGGTATCAAACATGAGTTAGCACACGCTAACATTTTGGGTTAACGCATGCTATCGGGAAGGCGTTAGCGCACGCTACCAAGTTCGTTGCGCACGCTAACGTGGTAGTCAGAACTCGCTGGACTGCCCGATTAACCGCTAGCGCACGCTAAATATCAGGGCTTAGCGTGCGCTAATCTGGGATCAGTATATATTGGACAGTTTAGCCCCATTTCGTCAGTTTTTTCATTTCTCCTCCTCCTCTCGACGGTTTTGGGCGATTTTGGACTTCGTGAGATGTGTTCTTCGAGCTGCAATCATCTATCAACATCTTCAAGCTTATAATTCGGATTAATCATCATTTCATCCTCTCCAATACATCAAATCAAGGTAAACATTTCTTGGATCTAGAATTTCGAATTTTGAATGTTTTCCTCCCGATCTCTTCGTGTAAGCTTGCTATTATGTTGGAATATATTAGATATAGATTATCTACCTTGGATACATGTATTCCTACGGATTTATTGGTGTATATTTCGGATTTGATGAATATTTGGGGAATTTTTCTAGAACCCTTGATGTTTGACTTTGGTTATTTTGGGGGTTTCCGATTGATGTTGTCGTAACTTTGAATTGTGGTTTCCTATTGGTTTATTGATGTCATTAATGAAGTTTTGTTGGGTTGAATCATTCCTTGGAGGTTTGGAATCGATATTATTGGGGTTGGTTGTAACCAAAGGGAAGAATGTTTACACCGTATTCGTTAGAATGGCCCAATGAGTTTGATTATTGTTGTATCGACGTTTGAGTTGGTTATAATCGTGCTTGATAAATATATTGAGCGTTTGTTGGTAATCATATTATTCAAGGTTGTTCGAGCGACCGGTATTTTCCTTAGGACGTTTGTTCGAGAGAAAACACTTCAGCATCGGTATTGAGGTAAGTTAATTCTTACTCGGTTAAAAGGATATTCATTCCTTTCATTATTGTTCATTCATATTCATAATTCATTCATGATATACTATTCATGTCGAGACTTGTAATTATCAAACTAATCATTCAATTCACGAGGAATGACGGTTCCAATCATTTCAGTTAGCTATCATTCATTTCATTATTATTTCATCCCGGTGAGTCATTCTTGACCCTTGTCGGATTGTTATTCATTAATATTCATCATGGTCACTTTTGTTCATGTGACCTTCTGGGTTCATATTGCGTGGCCGGGTGGTTATGTGTGGAATTTTTAGTCGGGCACACGATAGTCATGTGGCGGGTTCACCGACATAATGGACTGTGCACACGGTAATGTGCCTCCGTGAGACTAATTAGGTACAAGTGCGGGTGTGTCCGGACACTCGTCTTGTGCACTTGCACGTCCCATTATGGGTGTACTATGATGCCCCTCTTCAGCTTAATTTCATAACTATGATATATAATGATTGTGTTTATTCAACTCTTGAGGATTGTTGTTCTGTGTAACTGACCCCGTTGGGGGATGTTATTTTCAGGTCATGGCAAGGCAAAAGCACGGGAAGAGAACGTTGACGACGAGGAGTTCCAATGATACTAGTAGGGGGGCCTAGTCTTTTTCAGTCATCCATGTTTCTTCATTTTTATCTCCACTGTAGATTTCCGTTTGGATATTCATTTTATTCAGTGTTGTATATTTTATCTTCATATAAAATATACATGTATTCTGTATTTCCTGGGTGTGTTGTACATGAAACTCCTCATCGAAGTGATTGATGATATAATGTGCTTTGGTACTACAATTATATTATTTAATTGATTAATTTTTCATTCGCCTGGTGGGTCCCAGTTGGGGGTCCACGACACTGTAATATCCACCTAATTTGGGGTGTTACACGTGCTAGGTACCCCGAGTTGTTTGTTTCTTAAGTTTCGGGACGAAACTTATTTTTGGAGGGGTAGAATGTAATAGCCGCATTTTTCTTTTCTTAGTACTTTCTTGATGTGGTGCTTTTCTTGTCTTGGTGGCTCGTGTGCGGCCGTATGTGTATCTCGAGAATACTTATTTTCGGATTTATTTTACTCAATTCCACAATTGCTAACTTCTATGTCGCTTATTGATCCGATTCTCGTAATTGTTGTTCAGAACCGCCGTTTCGGGGTTGCCGTGAATCCATTGTATGTTATCATGCATATTGTGTTGTTCCGTTTGATGCTTCGGTCGTGTTTCGGTGTTTAGGACCGTTGTTACCCTGTGCCTAACGCGTGCTAATATTATTGTATAGCGCACGCTAAGCATCCTTCAGTAGCGCACGCTACGCTTGTTGGTAGCGCGCGCTGACGAGTTGAGCCCTGGCAGTGGCAGTGGGCTTGTTTCTGATCTCAGTCCTCTGGAATAACAGTTTAGCGCACGTTACATTTGTTCTAGCGCACGTTATTGTCGAGGACTAGCGCGCGGTAGGTGTCCGGTAGCACGCGCTAACGCGGCAGTCCAGTACTGGACAGTTTACTCCTGGACTCGGTCAGGTGCCCAGGTAGCGCACGCTATAGCCCGATAGCGCAAGCTATCGAGACGCTCTTAGCGCACGCAGAGTGGCCGGTAGCGCACGCTAACGCGGTCAGGTGAGTACTGGGCAGGTTACTTCTGGACTCGGCTGATGTCCAAGTAGCGCACGCTATGGCCAGATAGCGCGCGCTACCAAGAGGCAGTTAGCGCACGCTAATACCTGATTAGCGCACGCTAACGGTCCAGAACTTTAGGTCCTGGACTTGGGTGTTAACTTTCTGGACTGAGGTTTCGCCCATTAGCGCATGCTAACTTTTAAAGGTTAGCGCACGCTAACGCTCCCTGGCTATAAAAACCAGGGAGTTGACCCAGAAGTTCACTTTTTCTTCTTTCCTTCTTCCTCCACGAGTTGGGCGATTCGGGAGACTTGGGCGATCGGAGTGGGGCGATTTTCATCATTTATTCAAGATCTTGAGTCTCTAACACCAGATTATCTTCATTTAATCATCTTCTACCTCTTAAATCAAGGTAAATCTTCTAGAACCCTATTTTGGGGGAGATTTGGGGGTTTTCATGTTTCGTCCGATTCGTTCCGTTTTGTTGGTTAATTCACGATGAATATGATAATCTTGTTGATATCCTTAGTTTTCCTACGGATTCATGGTATATTTCGTGGTTTTGCGTAATCGAGAGGGTTTGGTTGTGATCCGCCCTCATTGTTATTTTTATACGAATATACATGAATCGTAGATGGGTTTTCGGGAGTATTTCAATTCCGTATTCGTTTGGAATTGGTTGTGATCGTATTCTTCGAATCGTTAGGTTCGGTTTCATTGATTCCTAGCGTTCATCGGTGATTTTCCTTTCCGTTCGTTGCGTCGTCAATTATTCAAGGCAAGTATTTTTGGAAACCTTTATGCTTAACATGAAATGGTAATGTATATTGTGTGTGCGTTGCTCACCTCGGGAGGGTCCGACGGGGCCTCGAGGGAATCTATGACTTCACTCTAGATTCACGAGTTTGTTTCGCTAGCCAGCTCGGGAGGGTCCTTAGAGGCCTCCAATGGGATTTGTGGCTTCGTCCCGGTCCTAGGCGATGCCTGTGCGTGATTTGTTTTATGATTGTGGCCAGCTCGGGAGGGTCCTCAGAGGCCTCGAGTGGGATTTGTGGCTTCGTCCCGGTCCTAGGCAAATGTGATTGATTGTTTATTTCCGGAAAAGATATGTCTGTTTTTTGGATTTGAAATGATTTGGTGCATTGTACTATTAAATGTGTAAGCGAATGGTTTGCCTTGATTACTTGTACTAGCGTAATTGTTAACTCATCTGGGGACCTGTTGTGGGGAAATTCTTGTTATGGATTTCAGGTTATGATCATCCGGACGAGCGGGCGCTGGGACAGTACGAGGATGTTGGCCAGAGTCGTTGACATGTGCATTTGAGTCCTTTGATTTCCGTTGTTCCCTTCGATATGGTTGTTGTCTACTTTATAAACTTATAGATTGTACTCGCGAGTACTTGGGTTTTTCTCCACGTATTGTGATTCGTATTCATTGAAGTCATTTATGGTTGTCGATGTGGATTATTCCGCCGATTGTACTGGGCGTGTTATTTGATTTTCATCTGGATGATGTGTGATTTTACTGTGGTAATTCGTATTTAGCCTGGTGGATCCCATGTAGGGTCCACGGCACTGTAATATACCTTGAATATCTCGGAGGTGTTACAGCATCATGTATTGATAGGGTTTGACTGACCGTGACCCTATAACTTGACCGGGACATTTGAAAGAATGGTTTATACGTATACTGGTATTCACAACAGAATGGTTCTTGAATGATCCCAATCATTCGTTCTCAGTTGGGGTACAGTGTAGGCCGCCAGGTTGGCTAGGTGGTGCTAGTACTCTTTGGTTCCTCCCATTGCTAAGTGAGACAGACCTACCGAGTCGCGCAATAGGATTGAAGACGGAATGAATCGAGCTTATTCTCTCATTATGAATATTAGATATTAGATATCTAATTTATTGGACATTGGATGTCTAATTAATTTTGGGAAATTGGATGTCTATATTAATTTATTGGTTAAATTAATTTACGACCTAATGAATTAAGTAAATTACTAGGTGATTAATTTAATTCATAGATATAATTATTTCTTAGAGAAATTAATTATATTATATTGTATTTGATATGATTAATTAATTGGATTAATTAATTGATATAAATACATTGGAACGAAATTGGAGTTTATCTGTTTGAACTCGCGGGAGTCCGAAACGAACCGAACTCGTCCGATTCCTTCTAGAGGCCGCCCCACCTTATCCCTTCCCTCTTTGTCTTAGTCTTGTCCTTGGTAGGTGGAAGACTAAAGACCTTACAGATATGATATCTCTTAAAATAAGGAAAATGTGATTTTGTGGGATTTGCAAGAAGAATAAAATGAAGACTACTCCTCACTTTTGCATACCATTCCATCCGTTAGTTAAGTGTAAGAAAGAGAAAATTTATTTTCTCCTAGTCTTCTTCTTCATTTCATTTCTTCTTGTTTTTCTTGGAGAAAATTCAAGACATAAATTGAGAGATAGTGAGTTATACACTTAGAGTGTTATAATCACAATTGAAAGCTTCATCATCCTAACTCTAGTCGTATCCTTGGAATTTAGCAAGGTGTTGTCATTCAGATTGTTTATCCAGCGCGTGGCAAGTAGAGACGCGGTACTTTCGGCGTTGGATCATCCAAGAGCTTGGAGCGGATTGGATTCGTGGAGAGCAACTTAATCTTGGGGAATTGCTCAAGAGAAGGACACCATTTAATCAACGGACTACAAGGGTATGTTTCTCGTATCTTCTTGTGCGTCGTTTTAATATTCGTATATACGTAGCTCGATCGATCCTCGTAGGGATTCAGATCGGATTAGTTTTCGTTTTACCGCTTCCGCTGGGCCTTCGATTTAAGGCAACGAATTCCAACATTTATATCAATTAATTAATCCAATTAATTAATCACATCAAATACAAAATAATATAATTAATTTCTCCAAAAAATAATTATATCTATGAATTAAATTAATCACTCAATAATTTATTTAATTCATTATGCCTTAAATTAATTTATCCAATAAATCAATTTAGACATCCAATGTCCCAATAAATTAGATACCCAATATCTAATATTCATAATGAGAGCATAAG
Source organism: Orobanche coerulescens (assembly GCA_033398695.1). Classification (NCBI taxonomy): domain Eukaryota; kingdom Viridiplantae; phylum Streptophyta; class Magnoliopsida; order Lamiales; family Orobanchaceae; genus Orobanche; species Orobanche coerulescens. Next base: position 104,283,161 of record CM065815.1, read on the forward strand.
CCCGATTCATTCCGTCTTCAATCCTTTTGCGCGACTCGGTAGGTCCGTCTCAGTTAGCAATCGGAGGAACTAAAGAGTAGTAGCACCACCTAGCCAGCCTGGCGGCCTACACTGTACCCCAACTGAGAACGAATGATAGGGATCATTCATAAACCATTCTGTTGTGAATACTAGTATACGTATAAACCCTTCTTTCAAATGTCCCGATCAAGTTATAGGGTCACGGTAAGTCAAACCCTATATGTACTTGACGATATGCATGAGTTAATGCAAATCGAGATCATCGAGCTCTCGTATATCCCAATACAACTAGCTCCAATGCTTTGCCCAAAGACTTATTATCTCATCTGCCAATAACCGAATAGGACATACAACCCGTTCACTAACAGGAGAAAGAATTCTATCTTGGTATTCAGTAGGACCTGCTACTTGCCCGTCAAGATGCACGTCGAGGTTGACCCCCACCTTCCGGTTTTCTGGATCGAACTACTCTAATGAAAATCTTAACGTCACAAGCACATCCCTACTAAATCCTCAAGTCTAAGGTTCACGAATACCTATCACAACCTTTCGATTCTGTCATTGACTGTCCTAGAGTGAAATTCGTGTGACGAATCGAGGGTGAGTCGGTTCGAGTATACTAATCTAATGATACGAATTAACGTATAAGTCGGACGTAAATTCGCCGGAAAATGCAGCGAATATATCTTTTAACCTCTCAACACTCGATATGTGTAACACTCGTAAGAATTAACCGAAAGTAGGGCAATTCGGCTTACGTAAACAAGATAATTATGAAAGTAAATTATCAAACTAGACCTATAGTTTGATAAAGCAATCTCTCCTCAAGACCTATTGAGAATCGATTAAAATTACAACTCGAAGACGCGTCGAATTATAATCAAGTTGTGCTGAAAATCATTCAACAAGCATACATGTACAATGTATTTCGTTTTTTCAAGCTTGCAAAGTGTTTATTAAAGGTTGAGGATGAGGCTAATATATAGCCATTACAACTACTAATAAGTTCAAACAAGATCACACAAAATCAAGCTAAAAGACAAGCAAATAGTAAACTAAACTATCAAGACTTTTGACAAAGATTGAAAACAACACATGCTTGGCTTTTTCCTCCTTCATTTCGGCCGTGGGGTACTTGAAGGGATGAGATAATCATCTTTCTCATGTGATATCTTTGTAAGATAAGGACTTGAACATGAAAGGGACTTCTTGGCATCTTCTTCTTCATGTGGTTCGGCCGATTTGTCTTCAAAGGAGTGGAGTGAATCAAATCTCTATCCTTGATCTTGATATGGTGGACTTTGAAAATGAAAGCAAATATTAAAGTAGTGGGGACAAAAGATCCTTCATGGGTGCATGTCACAATCGGCCGAAATCTTCCCCAAATGGCCGATTTTGTATGCATGAACATGCATATGTATGCATGTTTTGATACGTCTAAGTTATCCCGGTTCCGATTATTAAGATCGTTCCCATTTCCGCATTTGTTTTCTCACCGAAGTACGTAGGTGCATGTGCATGCAATGTGGTATCGTCACCTACCTCAATTCTTACTTCGCTTACTTCGTTTGGAGACGTCATAATCACATCATCTCCTCCCCCTTTCAAAGGAATTGACCTCAATTCAGTGATTCCCTCGTCGTCAAGGTAAGCAGATAGATCACCCACGTTAAAAGTGGCGTGTACCCCATAATCGCCCGGAAGTTCTACTTTATACACATTGTCGTTCACTTTACCCACGATTTTGTAAGGTCCCTCGGCCCTCGGCATAAGCTTGTTCTTGCGTTTGTTAGGAAATCTCTCTTTTCTTAAGCGTACCCAAACCAAGTTGCCTACTTCGAATAGTCTCGGTTTTCTGTGATTGTTGGATTTCCGTTTGTATGCGCCATTCACCTCTTTGATTCGATCATGTATTTGTCCGTGCAACTTGATCATCGATTTAAGTTTCGATTCCGCATCTTTGTGTACCAACTCGTCCTTCGGCAATGGAATCAAGTCTAAGGGTATATAAAGATTTAACCCGTAAACGACTTCAAAAGGAGAATGTGCCGTAGCATGTGTAGGGGATCGGTTATAGGCAAATTCCGCATGAGCAAGTTTCATGTCCCAATCCTTTTGCGTTTTATTCACAAGTCCTCGCAACAACGTTCCTAACGTTCGATTTTTGACTTCGGTTTGACCATCGGTTTGAGGATGGTGCGAAGTGCTAAATAAGAGCTTTGTACCTACTTTTCTCCATAAAGTATTCCAAAAATAGCTAAGGAATTTCGAATCCCGATCCGACACAATAGTCTTCGGAACTCCATGTAAACGAACCACCTCTCGGAAGTATAAGTCGGCCACGTTGCTTGCGTCGTCGGTTTTGTGGCAAGCCACGAAATGAGCCATTTTTTAGAACCGATCAACAACCACCATAATAGCATCTTTACCTCGTTGAGTACGGGGTAAAGCGACGATAAAATCCATTGACACATCTTCCCACGGTCTTTTTGGAACCGGTAGAGGCATATACGATCCCGGTTTGAACGAACTCTTTGAGATGTGACATATTACGCATTTACTTAAAACATTGTAAACGTCTTTTAGCATTTTAGGCCAAAAGAAATGTTCTTTTAGTACTTCCAATGTTTTAGCCGTGCCAAAATGTCCTGCTAAACCTCCTCCGTGAGCCTCCCGGACCAATAATTCCCGAACCGCCTGTTTTGGAACACAAAGCCTATTCCCTTTAAATAGGAAATCATCTTGTAACATGAACTCCCCGAACGGACCAGATTTGCAACTAGTAAAAATTTCTCCAAAATCCGCATCATTTTCATAACACTCTTTCAACATTTCGAAGCCAAGTAACCGAACCTCCAGAGTAGAAAGTAAAGCATACCTCCTAGATAATGCATCCGCAACGACATTGCTTTTACCGTCTTTGTACTTGGATGAAAAGTGAAATGATTGTAGGAATTCCACCCACTTGGCATGCCTCGGACTCAGTTTATGTTGTCCGTTAATGTACTTCAATGATTCGTGGTCCGAGTGTAGAATAAAATGCTTTGTCCGTAAGTAATGACTCCAATGATCAAGGGCCCGTACGATAGCATAGAATTCTTTATTGTAAGTACAATAATTCAACCGAGCTCCATTAAACTTCTCTGAAAAGTAAGTGATAGGTCGTTTACCTTGAATAAGAACCGCTCCAATTCCAACTCCGCTAGCATCACATTCAACTTCGAGTGGTTGAGTAAAATCGGGTAGTGTTAGAATCGGTGCTTCGCATAATTTGGCCTTTAACTTCTCGAAAGCTCCTTGGGCAGCCCCGTTCCATACAAATGGTCCTTTTTTAAACACTCCGTTATCGGACTTGAAATGGTGCTAAAGTCTCGAATAAACCTCCGGTAAAAAGAAGCAAGTCCGTGAAATGATCTCACTTCCGTCACGGTCGTAGGGGTCGACCAAGACTTAATTGCTTCGATTTTTGTTTGATCAACCGCCACCCCGTCCTTCGAAATGACATAACCAAGAAAGACTATACTTTCGACTAGGAACGAACACTTCTCTTTTTTTCCATACAATTTTTGATCCCTCAAGGTTTCGAAGATTAGCCTTAAGTGCCCGAAATGTTCTTGTAGTGATTGACTATAGATTAGAATGTCATCCAGATATACAACCACGAACTTCCCCAGAAATGGTTTAAGCACTTCGTTCATCAATCTCATGAAGGTACTAGGCGCATTTGTAAGACCGAACGGCATAACGGTCCATTCATATAATCCATTTTTCGTTTTGAAGGCCGTCTTCCACTCGTCACCTTCTCGCATTCGGATTTGATGATATCCGCTTCGTAAATCAACTTTTGAAAAGATCACCAAACCATGTAGTTCGTCTAACATGTCATCAAGTCTCGGGATAGGGAACCGATACTTGACAGTGATATTGTTCACGGCCCGATTATCCACACACATCCGCCAAGAACCATTTTTCTTAGGGACAAGTAAGACCGGAACCGCACACGGACTCAAACTCTCCCGGACATACCCGCGGTCCAAAAGCTCTTCGACTTGTCTTTGTAAATCCTTCGTCTCCTCGGGATTACATCTATAAGCGGCCTTATTAGGAAGTGGTGCTCCCGGTATAAGATTGATTTGGTGTTCGATGCCGCGAATAGGTGGTAAACCGGACGATAATTCTTCGGGAAAGACATCCTCAAATTCGTGTAACAACACATCTAGTTCTCCTCCGTTTTGTACTCCCTTGTTCTCGTCCCATGTCTCTTTAAACATCACCAAATATACTCGCTCCCCGTCATTAATGGCATGTTCCATTTCTCTTTCGCTAGCAAGCATGGTAAGTTTCGGTTTCTCCACTCGACTAGAACTCATCGAACGGATAGCTTGCGGGGACATTGGTTTGAGCACAATCTTCTTTCCCTTGTATTGTAATTCATATTCATTACTTCGACCTCGATGTAAAACATCTCGGTCGAACATCCATGGTCGTCCCAAAAGTACGTGGCATGCGTCCATCGGGAGTACGTCACATAACACATCGTCTCCGTATGATCCCATAGTTAAGTTGACCCGTACTTGTCTTGACACCTTCACTTTACTTCCGTCATCGAGCCAATGTAAAGCATAGGGTCTCGGGTGAGCCGTAGTAGTTAGCCCGAGTTTGGTAACCATTTCGTTTGAAGCTACATTCGTGCAACTCCCTCCGTCTATTATCAAGCTACACCACTGTTCTCCGACTTTGCATTTGGAATGAAAAATTTGGTCTCTTTGCTCCGTATCACTTGGAATGATTTTGGTATGTAGTGCTCGAAGCACTAAAGTAGTATCATATTCCGGAGCGTCATAAGTCTCGCAATCCTCATTCTCTTCCTCGGCCTCCATGTTAAATACGTCACCAAGGCCTTCCTTCTCGTCCTCGACTAAAAGTTCGTCTCGGACCGCAAGAGCTTCTCTTAAAGTGACCACCCGTTTATTTGGACATGCATTTTGATAGTGACCAAAGCCTTGACATTTAAAACATCGTACTTTAGCCAAGCTCGTTTCCTTGGAAACGTGAGGAACCTTCGGGGCCGGGGTAGGGACTTGAAAAGGTACGGTAGGTTTCGTAGTCGAACTTGAGCCGGCACTTGCATTTCCGAATTTGTATGGGAATTCGGGTTTGGTAAACTTCAACTTGTTTTGAGCTTCAATTTTTATGCATAGTCCGCATAAAGTGTCAAAATCTCCATATGGGTATAATTCCACCGTATTTGCAATGTTTCGGTTTAGGCCACGTAAAAAACGTGACATTCTTTGTTCTTCATTTTCTTCAAATTCTCCCATTAAGGCCAAGCCTTCAAATTCTTCGATGTATTCTTCCACACTTAGTTTCCCTTGTACGAACTCCGCAATTTTTCGGTATAAGGTTAACCAATGTGATGTCGGGACATACCTTTTACGTAGTTTTTTCTTCAAAGAATCCCAAGAACGGATTTTCTCTTTTCCCGCACGAGCTCGTTGTGTTTTCACACCCTCGAACCATAAGGAAGCGCCCTTCCCTAACTTGAGAATCGCATATTTGCAACGTTTCTCATCGTTAAGGTGCTTGAAGTCGAACATACGTTCAATCTTCCTCTCCCACTCCAAGTAAACTTCGGGATTAGTACCTCCGACAAATTCTGGAAGTTCATTTACTTTGAATTCATCCACATGGCGCGGTGAATGTGTGTCATAGCCTCCTTTTCTAGCTTGAAAACGTGGTTCTTGTAAGTTTTGTAGTGCTTCACGTAGTTTTTTCATCAAATCGTCGGTAAAATCCATGATAAGATAGCTTTGACAAGAAAATCGCCAAGAGAATTTAGCCAAGGAGATAACCTTGGGCTCCGATACCACTAATGATACGAATTAACGTATAAGTCGGACGTAAATTCGCCGGAAAATGCAGCGGATATATCTTTTAACCTCTCAACACTCGATATGTGTAACACTCGTAAGAATTAACCGAAAGTAGGGAAATTCGGCTTACGTAAACAAGATAATTATGAAAGTAAATTATCAAACTAGACCTATAGTTTGATAAAGCAATCTCTCCTCAAGACCTATTGGGAATCGATTAAAATTACAACTCGAAGACGCGTCGAATTATAATCAAGTTGTGCTGAAAATCATTCAACAAGCATACATGTACAATGTATTTCGTTTTTTCAAGCTTCCAAAGTGTTTATTAAAGGTTGAGGATGAGGCTAATATATAGCCATTACAACTACTAATAAGTTCAAACAAGATCACACAAAATCAAGCTAAAAGACAAGCAAATAATAAACTAAACTATCAAGACTTTTGACAAAGATTGAAAACAACACATGCTTGGCTTCTTCCTCCTTCATTTCGGCCGTGGGGTACTTGAAGGGATGAGATAATCATCTTTCTCATGTGATATCTTTGTAAGATAAGGACTTGAACATGAAAGGACTTCTTGGCATCTTCTTCTTCATGTGGTTCGGCCGATTTGTCTTCAAAGGAGTTGAGTGAATCAAATCTCTATCCTTGATCTTGATATGGTGGACTTTGAAAATGAAAGCCAATATTAAAGTAGTGGGGACAAAAGATCCTTCATGGGTGCATGTCACAATCGGCCGAAATCTTCCCCAAATGGCCGATTTTGTATGCATGAACATGCATACGTATGCATGTTTTGATATGTCTAAGTTATTCCGGTTCCGATTATTAAGATCGTTCCCATTTCCGTATTTGTTTTCTCACCGAAGTACGTAGGTGCATGTGCATGCAACGTGGTATCGTCACCTACGTCAATTCTTACTTCGCTTACTTCGTTTGGAGACATCATAATCGCATCATCTAATTAGCATACCTATAACGTGTGCTCCCACTAACCATTAGTGTTCGATAGGCACTCTCCAAGTCAAAGAACACGTCATACAAGTCTTCACATAAACTTAACGCCCAGTCAAGTTTCATCGACTTGCGAATGATTAAGTATTTGAGCTATAAATCTTTCTAGTGCCGATCCCCTTATCCAATAAGAAGTGGAATGTTTTGCTCTCAAATACACGGACTAGTTTCTATATATATACGAGTCAGGAATGCTAGTTACTGCCAGTAAATAAAGAAACAAACAATTGCCTTATGATAATGATTTACATAATAACAAGTACAATGCCTTCACTCAACATCCTCTGAGTGGCATTCGAGGGCATACTCCTAACAGTGGAAAGGAACTACACGAGCAGTCCAAGAGTAGCAAAGAAAAGAGCATTACCTTTGAGAAAGTGAATGATGAGGAGCCCACTCAAGTAGATACCAATATGTCCTCAAAGCCCAAGTCAAAAGTAGTTTCGGGCACTCATCCTACTTATGTGCCACCTGTCCCGTTTCCACAGCGTCTGCGAAACCAGAAGTTAGACAAGCAATTTTCCAAATTTCTCGACGTCTTCAAGAAATTGCATATTAATATCCCTTTTGCCTACGCTTTGTAACAAATGTCGAGCTATGTGAAATTTATGAAGGAGATTTTATCTAACAAAAGAAAGCTCGAAGAATATGAGATGGTAGCACTAACTGAAGAGTGCAGCGCTAGAAAAAGCTCCCACCTAACTTGAAAGATCCAAGAAGCTTCACTATACCTTGCACTATTGGAAATTCGTCCTTTGATAGAGCTTTGTGTGATCTTGGCGCCAGTATTAATCTTATGCCTCTCTCTATTTTCAAGAAACTAGGTATTGGGGAGGTCAAGCCTACTACGGTCTCTTTACAACTAGCAGATAGATCCATCAAGTATCCTAGATGGGTGATAGAAGATGTCCTGGTCAGGGTTGATAAATTCATTTTCCCTGCTGATTTTATTGTGCTCGATATGGAAAAAGATCATGAGATTCCGATTATTTTGGGTAGACCATTTTTAGCTACTAGTAGAACCCTTATTGATGTTCACGAGGGTGAATTGATGCTTCGGGTTCAAGATGAACAAGTAACATTCAAAGTGTTTCGATCTCTCCCGTATCCAAGCGATGTCGAGAAGTGTTCTCAAACTGAAAGCTTAGATGTTTTTTGTGAAAGACACACAGCGAGAGAGTTCTCTGTTGGAATGTTCAGAATCTGTTTTAGTTGCTCCGACATCTAAGAAAATTTTAGAACTAGTCGCGTATCTTAGGCATTTGGACATGTCTTCTTCATCATCCGTTCGACCACCATTAAAAAATTATAATGCCGCCGTAAATTCATCCGTTGAAAAGAAAACTAAGCCGGAAGTAAAACGGTTGCCAAGCCATTTGCAATATGGGTGTTTCGGGAAGTTACTATGGTTCAAGTATTTTCGTAAAGAACGTTGGATGTCCAAACCAAAAGTCGAATGGTTAAAAACTAATGGTCAAAAATTTAAAATACGTAATAACGGTTCGATGGAATTTGCGGAGTCCAAATGGTGTTTGCGAAAAGCAAATTGATTTTGAAAAGGTCCGGTTGAAGACTATAAACTTAGCGCTTCTCGGGAGGCAACCCGAGTAGTAGTAGTTTTTATTTTTCTTTATTTTTATTCCATTAGAGGAATCTAGTTTTTCGGTATTTTCGATATATTGTGCTGTTCTCACTTGTTTTCTTTGAATACGGTTGAAAAATTTTCGCAGAAATCACTCCAGGGCTATCTCCCAGCTAGGGCCGAGGCACGTGAATTATGGGCCGCGGCGCGCATAGACTAAACCCGAGGGTCGCGGCCCCTGCTGAAGCTATTAAACCTACGCGCTGTGCAGGAATTATTTTGGTCGAGAGAGAACACAATTTCAGATCGGTTCTGCTTCCTGGCCTTCATCTTTAATTCTCAACTATCCAAGTCCAGGAACTCGTAATGGCTCGTGATTGGCCATATCCTCCTCCCAAACGGATCATCCGTGCCTCCGGTCACGCCTCCAACCCCACCATCTTCACCAGACGAGGATGCCCGCGCCCCATGATCTCCACTTCTTCCAGGGGAGTCTTCTATTCTTTTTTTTTTGGAAACTTGTTCATTGAGGACAATGAATATCTTAAGTTTGGGGGGGGGGGGGAGTTAGCTTGTTAGTTTGTCTTGCTTGATTTTCGATATCTTTGTCACTTGCTTCTCTTCTTTGGTATTTTGGATATTTTTAATATTTCGTGAGTATGTCGTGCAACCATGCGTAAGACTGAATATATAATTTTGAATTCTATTTGAAGAACCGGATAAGTTTAGTCGAGTTCACCTTATGCTATTTTATACTCGAGTACTCATTTCAGTCTGGTTTTTACGTCATTGTGGTAGCCTTGGCATTCAGGAAATGAGACAGACGTGTTTGTAGTGTTCGCATTACATGAGCCATCGTATATATTTGTTTGGTTGCACTGTTCACCTAGCTAGTCGTATAGTGACATTGGCCTTGTAAGCATTAAACTAAGTACCTACGATAATGCATTAGTCCAGACAGTTTTAATTCCCATAAAAATGAACAACCTTTCATGCTCTAGAATGGGAAGTCAAGTAACCGGATTTATTCACGTAACCCGTAGTTTACATTCGCGTCAAACGACAACCTTGAATAGAAATGTGTAAGAGGTCCTATGATAGGAAGCCAAGTAACCGGATGTATTCACGTAACTCGTAGTTTACATTCGCGTAAAACAGCAACCTTGAATCGGACGTGCCAAAAAAAATTGAACTCGAGTTTTTTCTCCACTGTGGAGGGAGACTTAGTAACTAGGAGTATTCATGAGCCCCATGAGTGTCTTTTACATCAAACGGTTCCCCAATACATGAGTTTGGAAATCCACCCTAGGACTCTTCCGATGAAACATTCCAGGAATCGAAACCTAGTGGTTAACTCGCTTGTTGTTGCCCAAAATATTTATCCGAAGATTAATACTGCTGGAAGACAGACAACAAACAACAATTGCGGGAGCACTTCCGAGAGTAGATAAATAATACAAGATTTGCCGGGTTTGTTAGGCCCGGGCTTGAATGCTCTCGCGAGATGTTATTAATACGAATATTCGTGGATACAAGTATTAAAGAGAGAAATCTAAATACAATGAGTGTAAAAGACTCGTGATCCGGCTCTTGAGCGAAGCTTGGTGTTCTTCGTCCCTGCCGATAATCTGCTCGAGGAGAAAGGCCGGGAGAAGTAAGACCGAATGATAGCTGTTGCCAAGAGTTGGATGTTAGCCAAGTGTAAGTATTTTGCTTCTGTATGGTGTGAAATGCGAGAATGCAGAGAGAGAACCCAAGTGCAGGCTGCCCTCTTTATATAAGGGTTGAGGTGCCCTGTCTCCTAGCGGGCGATCGCCTTTCGGCATTTAATGTAATGAGGCGATCGTCCTAAAGGTCACATGGGCTGCCTGCCAAAAGTCCATAGATCCAGCCGGCAGCTAGCTGAGTGGCCCAATGAGGAGCCGGCACGCGTCCGGAAGTACTGTCACAGGAGGTCCCACTTTGTTACTTTTGGCGGACTTTGTCAGTAGGTGCAGTAGGCGCCAGGCTGTAGTCACATGTCTTGTCTGCCAGCTCCTTTTGCAGGTCTGCGGCCCTGTTGGTAGGTGAGGTAGGTGACCGGTTTGTCAGCGCCTTTTGCGGATCTGCACGTGGGTGCTGTCCTGTTGCTCGGCCTTGGCCGACTGGATGGCCATCGGCCCAGATCGTCATGATGCGGTCGTCTCTAGCTGGACACCGAGGATCGTCCTCGGCCAGTCACAAAGGGTCGGCACTGGTCGGTCACCAAGGGTCGGTCGGCAAAGAGCTGAGAGATGATCGTCCTTAAGTCGGTCGCCGAGGCGCCGAGAGATGATCGTCCATAAGTCGGTCGCCAGAAGTCGGTCGCCAGGCGCCGAGAGATGATCGTATTGGATGTCGATCGCTCGGCACCGGGACTTGTCCTGGGACCTTCGGCTGGGCGATTCATGCTTGTCTGTCGGGCTAAGGCTAGGTCGCTGTGTCGGCGATCGGCGATTCTTCCTCGGGCCTTCGCGGTGACTCGGTCGCCCGACCTCCTGGCGATCGCCGGTCGGAAGGTGTTAATTCTTGACACAACAATTGCCCCAGCTTGCTCTATCTTTGAAGACATGGGGCGAGGTGGTTCTTGCTGGTGATCGTGTTCGGATGAGGACGGGCGATCTGAGCTGACTTATGATTTCGGACTTGGGCTACCATGGTCGATTGGCTTAGCTATCTTTCGGTCTTGTACCTGCAAAAACAACATTGGTCGATCCCCATGGAAACTTGGTGGTTTCGCTTTGTTTGAGAATCGTGCACGATCGCGGAGATCGATGGACCGACCCCATGACCGTGTCTTGGTGCGCGAAGACATTGAGTGTCCGTGACTCACTTTATTATGAGGGTCCTCTGTTAGCCTGCGCCTCGCCTCGTATTTAAACGAAGGCGTGCGGTCTCGGTCTAGAGGAGTCCTTGCGCGGGCGGCGTCGGATGAATCAACTCCACGCCGCGGCTTGTTAGCTCTGCTTCCACCTCGGCGGCCATGGAGATGGCCGACCTCGGCAGTGTGCGTTGAGACGGGGTTGTGGCATGTGTCCACTGATTAATGTTGGAGAGCCCTCGGACTACGCCGGCCTCGTATTTAAACGAAGGCGGGCGATCTCGGCGAAAGGACCTTGCATGGCGAAGCGGCCGGTTCCATCGTTGCCCGGGGCCATGGCTTTATGATGTGCGGTGGAGGCGATCTTATGCCTTAGTCCGTCATGTTATATCTTTGGATGTAGATGGCGATCGTGTCGCCGGATTCTTGATGATGTAGCGTGATGATCGGCGATCGGGCGGAAGGCGGCGATCGTCGCTCAGTGCCGATCGCCTTATTCGTAGGTCGATGTCGGCGATCGGGCGGGAGATCGTCGTCCGGCGCCGATCGCGGCTCACGAGCTAAGAAGGAACCTTTGCTGGCCGAGAAAATCTGCGGCTCTAGCCGGAAGGCTGCGTAGGTTGTAGGTTGGGTCTTCGTGAGATGCCCGAACATAGGCGAAAAACCACGAAATCCTCCACAGGACCGCGTAGAGGCGGTCTCATCGCTTATGGGCTCGCCATTGAGGATGATTACGTCTACCCGGTCGATGTAGTCCGAGTCGGACTCTTCTTCTCCTCGCTTGATTTGCATCATGCGAAGGGGACCTTACGGACGGACGACCGGGTGGCGAAGTACTCCGTGAAAACGTCGCCCGGCTCGCTAAAGGAGCCAATGGACCGAGGCGGCAATGAAGTGTACCACCGGTGGCGAGGTCGTCCAGCGTCGGAGGAACATTCGGCACACAGTCGCGTCGGATGCCCCGCATCCGGTCATGTAGATGTTGAACTTCCTCAGGTGCACTTGGGGTCCGATCGCCCCTCGTACATGGGTGTTTGCGGGGAGCGATCTTATGCCGCACGGGGCGAGCTCGATGTCGATCGTGGCGGCTCGCTTGGCGGCGATCGTCTTCTTGGCGCTGCCACAGATTCGAGAGCGCCTTCATGTCGTTGAGTTGACGTTGCATCGCGGCCATCGCCGTGGCTTGGTCGCTTGCAGATCGGCTTTGGGAGCGAGGCCGAGGCGATCGTGTACCGATCTCGGGCTCACGCCGCCGGCCTCGGCAATTCGGCGAGGGGAGCGGACGGCTAGGCGCCTTGCAGGAGTCGGGTAGGCCGAACTCTGGTGACGGACTCAAACTCCGTCGTCTCGTAGGCAGGCGGGGCCGCCCGTGCAGTCGGAGTCACCGCCGAGCGATCGAGACGAGAGTGCCCCAGGCGCGAGCGCCTCTTCTGCGGACGGAGCCTCTGGCGTCGCTCGGCCGGATGGCGCCTTGAGCTTCGCTTGGACTTCCGGCGGGCGTAGGGCGATAGCGAGAGGCGCGTTGAGAGCACTCCATCGCTCTGTAGGGCGGCCAGGGGCCTTCGATCATTCCTTGGTTGAACCGATCGAGCGAGAGGCAGGCGGCGTCCGAGGCGGGATCGAGCGTCTCGATCGCGGCGGCTACCTTCCACCATCGGCCGTGGCTCGGACCGGGACGGAGCAGGGGGTTTGGCCTACTGTCACGGCTTTCTTCGACGCGGAGGCGGAAGACATGTTTTCGAAGGATTTCTTTGAAGTGCGGTAAGTGTCACTTCAAGTATCCGCCCGAGAACAGTGAGTGTTCTTCGGGACGGTAGGTGTAAAAAATCGAGGGTTGGATCCCCTTCCTCTAGCGCCAATTGTTGTTGCCCAAAATATTTATCCGAAGATTAATACTGCTGGAAGACGGACAACAAACAACAATTGCGGGAGCACTTCCGAGAGTAGATAAATAATACAAGATTTGCCGGGTTTGTTAGGCCCGGGCTTGAATGCTCTCGCGAGATGTTATTAATACGAATATTCGTGGATACAAGTATTAAAGAGAGAAATCTAAATACAATGAGTGTAAAAAGACTCTGTTAATCCGGCTCTTGAGCGAAGCTTGGTGTTCTTCGTCCCTGCCGATAATCTGCTCGAGGAGAAAGGCCGGGAGAAGTAAGACCGAATGATAGCTGTTGCCAAGAGTTGGATGTTAGCCAAGTGTAAGTATTTTGCTTCTGTATGGTGTGAAATGCGAGAATGCAGAGAGAGAACCCAAGTGCAGGCTGCCCTCTTTATATAAGGGTTGAGGTGCCCTGTCTCCTAGCGGGCGATCGCCTTTCGGCATTTAATGTAATGGGGCGATCGTCCTAAAGGTCACATGGGATGCCTGCCAAAAGTCCATAGATCCAGCCGGCAGCTAGCTGAGTGGCCCAATGAGGAGCCGGCACGCGTCAGAATCTTGTCACAGGAGGTCCCACTTTGTTACTTTCGGCGGACTTTGTCAGTAGGTGCAGTAGGCGCCAGGCTGTAGTCACATGTCTTGTCTGCCAGCTCCTTTTGCAGGTCTGCGGCCCTGTTGGTAGGTGAGGTAGGTGACCGGTTTGTCAGCGCCTTTTGCGGATCTGCACGTGGGTGCTGTCCTGTTGCTCGGCCTTGGCCGACTGGATGGCCATCGGCCCAGATCGTCATGATGCGGTCGTCTCTAGCTGGACACCGAGGATCGTCCTCGGCCAGTCACAAAGGGTCGGCACTGGTCGGTCACCAAGGGTCGGTCGGCAAAGCGCTGAGAGATGATCGTCCATAAGTCGGTCGCCAGGCGCCGAGAGATGATCGTCCATAAGTCGGTCGCCAGAAGTCGGTCGCCAGGCGCCGAGAGATGATCGTATTGGATGTCGATCGCTCGGCACCGGGACTTGTCCTGGGACCTTCGGCTGGGCGATTCATGCTTGTCTGTCGGGCTAAGGCTAGGTCGCCAGGTCGCTGATCGGCAGTTCTTCCTCGGACGCTCGGCAGTGACTCGGTCGCCCGACCTCCTAGGCGATCGCCGGTCGGAAGGTGTTAATTCTTGACACAACATCGCTGTTCCTAAAATCATAATAATAGTTATTAAATAAAGAGGGATTGCTGTCCGGGGAATGTCATTATGGAAATCATATTACTTGTGCTGCATTTCGTATGTTTATGTCACAAGGCTGTGGGACTAGGTGAGTTAGCTTATTATAACAGCACCATTCATTTTGTCGGTCGGCCTATTTCACGTTTGTTGATCTTCGAGCCTTGGCTACTTTCATGGGCTGAGATTAGCACGAAAAAGGTTAGTCGAAATGTGTATGCTCCTTGTCACCTCCATAATGTTCGATCGGTTGGCCCTAAAGGTAGAACTTAGGGTGTTTCTTTTCAATTTCTGTAGTATTGTATTTGATATAGTATTATGTTGTGATAGGATCGAATCATTGAGGAAAGTTCGGACCGTACGTCCTTCCGTTCATTGTCTCTTGTGTCGTTTCAATCGAGGCAAGTACTTTGATTGCGTCTAATGTACTTCGTGTGAATATGTGAAAAACGTGATTTTGTGAAAAGTGGTAATTTCGGAAAATGTGATTTGTGCCATGTGGTTTATGAGTGTGTGTGAACTGAGTTAAGACCAGTGAGGGTCCCCTGGGATCCGCTAGGTCGCGTTTCCTACGGATCACTCGGTGGAGTTGTACAACCAGAGAGGGCCTGACGAGGACTCCCTGTGGTGTGTATCTCGCGTGAGGTACATGGTCAGTACAGCTCGAGAGGTTGTTTTGTGATGATGATTGTGGTATTGTCTTCCGGAATATATGTGATGGTACTGTGATTCCTGTTGTTCATTCACTTGTAGTACATATTCTGAAATAGTTGTACTTGCACTGGCTTCTTGCTGACCCCTTCAGGGATGAATATACTTGTTGTGTATTCAGGTACAGGTTCAGCAGGCGAGCCAGCACAGGGCGGACGCGAGCTTGGTGGGCAACATTGATATCATGTACTATGTTGAGTATGTGGTCGTCTTGTCGTGGTCAAAGTGGTATTTTGGTTCTGTACTCACGCGGGTACTGTCATGTATTGTATAATGTGTTGTCGTTGGTTGTTGTTGACGTTGTAGGTCAGTTGTGATGGTTGTATCACTTATGATCCTACGAGATAATGTATTGAGTTGTTTCGTGATGTATGTTGTATTGAAGTTGAATTTGGTTTTGAGTGTGTGAATATCTCGGTTTTGTTGTTTGTTAATGTATTTATGTTGGTCGAAGCCTGGTAGGTTCTCCAAAAAGAATCTACGGCACTGTAATATCTCCGTAAATCACGGGGGTGTTACAAAGCTTACGTACGTAATGAAGGGAATCTGATCCGATTTCAACTTTCGGCATGGAGGGCCATGCATGATCCGAATTTTTGGCCTTTCGAGGCATCCAAGTCAACGTGTATTATGTACGTAATGCTTATGCTATAACGTACTTAATGCAGGGGAGTTTACGCACGTTTTTCTAACAACGTACGTAAGGATGTATGTGCTTTGAGGCAGCAACCTTTGTAGGCTTATTACGCACGTAACACTTAGGTTAAAGTGCAGTTTATTAGAAAACAAGTCTTGTCTTTAAATTTGCACGATCCAAAATTAATTTTTTTCCCTAGTTATCATCCCTCTACCTCCCTAGATCGGTATTATCTCCTTCCATCTTGTCTTGGAGCTTTACATCTTGGATTGGAGCTTAGTGATTGGAAGTTTGGAGTGTGTTCTTGAAATATTGGTGTTGTTCTACATTTTCAAGAGGTAGGTTATCTAAACTCATGTTGATTCCATACTAATGATGATGTTAGTAATGATTACTTCATATAAAGTTAGATTAATCAAGTATAACATGATAGTTATTAGAATTATGAACAAACTAAGTGAAGAACATGATAATGTTGTTAGTATTACTTCTTGAATGGTTGAAAAGTTTGTAAGATAACATGGTCGCTATTGATCCTTATGATAAGAACTTGATTATTGGAGTTTATGAGTATGTTCTTAATGCTAAAAGATTTCTATGATGGTATAGTCATACCTTTTAGAGGGTTTAACAAAATTCATTGGGAGATAATGATGAATTATGAAGAAAACAATTATAGTTTGATATATTCGAGTTAAACCAAATGATGTGATGAAGTAGGACTGTATAAATCATCATAGTTAAAGGTGGATAGTGTTCTTAAGAATATTATGATAATTGTTGATGATAATGTCATAATAGATTGAGTAATTGAATTCATTAATGATAATCCGTGTGTATTAGGTAATCATAAATGTTGAAGAATCTTAAGAGCATGATAATCCGATTAGAAGGTGAATTGGGTGTGTTGAAGTTCGTTAATCGGCAATATATGTTCATTGAAGATAGGTTGAACCTATTCGGTTTGAATTACGGGTGTCGTTTCCTTTGAATTGATATCAATCCCGTATGAATGTGTTGTTGAATGAGTTACATTTCATTAAAGGTTGCTTGCTCGAGTGAGAATTATTGGGTGACGAAACCGTCCGTTCGTTTGTTGGAGGACTATTTTCCGTCTACGGAATTGAGGCAATTTATCTTGCTTGGTTATAATGATGATTGAATTCTTGTGTACGTTATAAATTTCGTGTATATGTAATGCTTTATGAATCTACGATTCATAATGTGGTATTGTTCTTGATCGTGCTTACCGTTTCGTTGTGGGATTACATTCCCAAGTTCACTACTTTCGTATCGTTGATCTCGTTGATCATTGTTGTCACTTCGGTGAGTTTTCTTGATTTTTGGTTGGTAGTGTGATTCATATCCGTTAGCGTGTGCTAACATCTTTATGTAGCGTGCGCTAATACTGCATCATTGCTTGCGTCATATATTCATTTGTAGCTTTTGACTTTACTACAGAATCTCCCAACGAATTGATTATCTTGAATTCAAATACTTTAGCGTGCGCTATTCCTCAATCGTAGCGTGCGCTATGATTTCTTCACTGCATATGTCATTCTGTGTTTGAAAGTCATCACAACGGTCATATACCACGATAGGGTGCATTATTCTTCCCTTGTAGCGTGCGCTATCTTCATCAATTAACTTTGTCTTAGGTAACTTTGAACTCGTCTGATCTGCAGGTAGCCTCGTTAGCGTGCGCTAGCTTTGCAGTTTGTGCGACTTTTTGCGTCTCCGATTTCTTCGTTGTTTTGTTTGCTTCTTTGTTGTTTTCCTTTGTATACAACTAATCATCAAAACTCAATTAATGAATATTTGGAATAAAATATTCCAACACCTGTATCATACTGTCTCACAGAGACATAAGATTCACTTCTAAATTTTGGAGAAGTTTGCACAAGGCAATAGGAACAAAACTGAAGTTTAGTACATCTTACCACCCTAGACTCCAGTCTGAGAGGACGATATAACCCTTAGAGGACATGTTGAAGTCATGCGTCATAGACCTTGAAGATAGTGGGAATACTTCTTAAAGTTAGTGGAATTCACGTATAACAACAGTTATCATGAGACTATTGTAATGGTCCCATATGAGGCACTCTAAGGAAGACAGTGCAGATCACCGTTATTCTGGACTAGAGTTGATGAAGGAAAGATATTAGTACCGAAATTGATTGTATAGACGGTTTCAGCAGTTGCAAAGATCCAAGATTTGACCAAAGCGACACAGAACAGACAAAAATGGTGTGTCTAAAGAAAGATTTGCAGTTTGAGGTGGGTGACCATATTTTTTTAAGATAACTCCGGTTAAAGAGTAGTAAGATTTGGGAGTAAGGGTACTGATACCAAGATTTGTTGGTTCGTTTGAAATCCTTAGGAGAGTCGGTGACTTTGCATATGAATTTGCATTGCCATAAGAATTATCATATATACACAATGTATTTCATGTGTCGATGCTAAGGAAGTATGTTCACGATCCAACTCATACGGTCAACTACATAAAAGTGTAAGTTGGTATGGATCTTTCATACGAAGAGGTTCCGGAAGTTATCTTGGAACACAAAGTTTTGAAATTCAAAGATAAAGATGTGTTGTTGGTCAATGTGCAACAACATCATCGCCGAGACGAAGCTACATGGGAATACGAGGAGGAGATGCGATATGCTTATGCCGACTTATTTTAATTGGTGAGCAACGAATTTCGGGGATGAGATTTTATTTAGGAGGGAAGGTTGTAACGACCCCACCTTCTATTTTAATTTCTGGATTTTATTGGGGTTAATTTAGTTAATTTTATGTGCCCTTAAAATTGTACGACTTTACATGTTAAAAGTCATATCAATTTCATGACTTTTATAATTCATTATACATGTAGGCTCAATAAGAACCATAAATTAGACACACATTTTAAATTGGATATGCACTTTATTTTATTTTTGAATTACTGACTTGGCCATTGAGATCGCATCGATTTTCATTTCATCAATGCATATTATAATAATCTACTATATTGAATTCTACCAAAAAAAAAATAATCTACTATATTGAATAATTAAACATAAATAATTTAATAATCAAATTATAATTAAACCAATTGTCTTTAGGGATAATTAGTTACAATTAAGAGGCAAAATATAATGGCCAATTTTATCCTCTGCCATTTGTGAAAATATAAATATAAATAAAAATAATAGAATTCTCAATAATTATAATACTTACCCTCTGAATTATAATTAAATAAATCCCTACCTAGACTGGTACAAAACCGAGCAGAAGAGGAATCATAGCCAGTAATCGTCCATTCGGGTTACCTCAGCCACGAAACCATAGAGCCCGAACCCCGCAATCTCCGCCTGCTCGCATCGCCAAACCCAACGCCGCGCCTCCATCACTTCGATTTCAGTTGGTGGCCATGTGTGTTCGTAATTATGTGTTTTAGTTTGAGGGGAATTAATGTGTTGTAGTGTGTGCATGTGAGATTGAGGAAGGGAGATGGTTTTCCCCTTCTGTGTTATCGGCCACGAGGGTGGAGAGGAGAGAGAGAGAGAGTGAAAGTGGGAGAAGGTGAAATTGAAATGGGATGATTGTCGGCCAAGTGTGTTGAGTGATAGGGTTTTATACCGGAAGGGGATCTGGTTGTACTGCACCCCACCATTGGATCACACACACTCGTACGGGTGTGTGTGTGCGTGTGTAATATGACGGCGGAATTGGTGCACAGCATGGTGCTGTACTGCATCAGATCTGAACTCGTTTTATACCCTACCAATTTTGCAGGCTTTTCAATTCAGTAATTAAAATTTTTGAGTTATTCAATTGATCCCTAGATTTTTGGTTCTGATAATTTGACCCCAATTATCTTTTAGTTAAACTCAATTCAGTCCTCAAATTAAGATATAACAAACTATAAATCTATCTCCTTCATACTCCATTTAATTTCAGAACAGTCCGTTTTGACTAATAAATTTTGATAAATTCTACCCCATAATTTTCATTTAAAATATTAATTATCTATTAATTAATATAAGGACTTACACATTATTATCAAATTTATGTGTAGATAATAACGCGGAATCTGAGGAGTATGAACATACATTACAGAGTATTATTCGGTCAAGATTCTTCATATTTACGGTGGGGAAATCTAATTCAAATACTTTTAATGTTCAAGTTCATATTTATTATGAAATAGTTTTATTATTTTACAATACTATAATTCGCCTTCAGACAATATGATTCGTCTTCGGGCAATAAGATTCGCCTATGGATAGTAAAATTTGCCTCCGGGCATAACTATATGCACACAGAGTCACGCGACGATAAGATGTAAGATATAAGATTCGGCCGGGGTATCATTCGGGCGTCGGGATTCGAGGATCTTTGAGGAAACTCACGATACCATCTGATGAAATGTTTTCTAAAATGA
Source organism: Orobanche coerulescens (assembly GCA_033398695.1). Classification (NCBI taxonomy): domain Eukaryota; kingdom Viridiplantae; phylum Streptophyta; class Magnoliopsida; order Lamiales; family Orobanchaceae; genus Orobanche; species Orobanche coerulescens. The sequence continues at coordinate 104,303,367 of CM065815.1, forward strand.
TAATCAAGTGTATTAACCATTATTGCTAATGATATGAATTGATATGCCCCACAGATTTGTCAATAACTCACCCATTTTTATATTTCCCCCCTTTCATGATTGTCGAAGTCGGAGCATGGCGTGTGTAACACCCCCAGAACCCCACCGGGAATATTACACGCCGCAGACCCTCTCCATGAGGATCTACCAGGCTAAATAGTAAATACAGAAACAAGACGTCACATTACATGCCAACGTGGCTAAATAACGAACCAATAGACTGATTTGGTCTTTAACCACAAACATACAACTTAAACTTCATATACATCTTTCTTTCAAAACTCATACCCGTGCGGGGGTCAAAATACAACAACACTCCCATACAATGGGAAAACACTATAGTGGAAAAGAAAATACATTATGACCACCAGTACTAGTGTTCATGTGACTAGTATCGTTTGACTTCAATCATCCTTCGTGCCGATCCTGTGATTAGCTCATCAAGACCCTGCATGTACCTGGGCGCAATACAGACATCCACCCCCGATTTTTCGAGGGTTAGCAAAATTCCACTATTTTGCTAGTGCAAGTATAAAGTGCAAATACGAGCCATACACAACATACTCCGAGAACATAATAATCGTGAACAACCAACCAGTTAAACATAACAAACGACTTCCCGAGATAATTCACTTGAGTAAAATAGTTCAAACCGTGAAAGATAGAAATGAAACCAATATACATCTTTAAAAACATTTTAGATCTCAGGAGTTATGATAATATTTGGGATCAAAAAATCTTCATCTTTTCAGAAATCACTTAGGGTCACAGCCCAAAGGTTTATTCAGTTCTCGGCAACTAGATTATAATCACGGGTCATGCAATCCAACAACAAAATACTGTTCGTACTCATCAAGTTACGAACCCCAGAGGCCCCACCTGACCCTACCTGGCATCACACAAATACGGTTCGTACTCATCGAGTAACAAAATCCAGAGGGCCCACCGGACCCTACCTGGTATACACATACACGGTTAGTACCCATCAAGTAACGAACTCCAGAGGCCCCGTCGGACCCTACGTGGTTCCACAGAACAACATAGAAAACCACAACACATATCAACAACGCCACATTCACAAACCACAAAACATATCAACTGTTGGGATTCCGAAAATAAAACGAAATACGCAGCGGAAATAAATACGAATCCCAAACAGGATCGATCAAGTAGCGTATATACGAAAAAATAAATACAAAGATAAAGATTTATACCCTTGAAGCCTTTGAAATAAATCTTCGTAAAATGTAGACGATGATCACGATCCCGTCCCGAACACGAAATCCCTTCGTTCCAAGCACCGAAAATTCGAAGCCTCTACTTCACACGCGTCGGAAGTTGCCCGAAAAATTCGACGTAACTTCGTTCTCCAAGAACACGGCTAGGAAGTTACCGTAAGAATTTTCTCTCTATTTTTCTTGAATTTCTTTCACCTCTAAGATGAAAATTAAAAAAAAAAATTCTCTCCCTTTCTCACAACTCTCACGTCCAGAAGTGAGATTTTCAATCTGAAAATATGTGTGTGTGTGTGTGTGTTAGTTGTTATAATGTGTTGTTTTTATATTATCTCAAACATATAATACAAATCATATAATTGAGATAAAATGTCAACACATAATAACAAAAATACAACTAACACATACACATGCATGGAAATGATTCCATGTGATGTGGGGAGAGGGAGGGTGGCCCATGGTGGAAGTTTCCTAGAAAACGAGCCGAGTCACTCGGCTCGTATGCTGGACGTCACAAACGACTGCTTAAATAAACTCCGTTTAATCACCTAATGTATTTATATTAATTAATTAATCTAATTAATTAATAATATCAAATACAAATATATTTCTCTAAGAAATATAATTTATGAATTAAATTAATCACCCAGAACTTAATTTTAATTCATAAGACCGCTATTTTGATTTATCTAATAAATCATAATTAGATATCCAATATCTAATATTTATAGAGAGATAATAAATTCACATTTATCCGTCAACGCTCCGATGCGCGACTCGTAGGTCCGTCTCACCGGCATTGAGAGGAACGAATGAGTGCGGGCAAGACTTAGCCACTAGCGGCCGCATCAGAAACCCGATCGAGAACGAATGAAGGGATCATTCCAACCATTATGTTGTGAATACTATATACGTATAGACTTTATCGGATGTCCGGTCAAGTCTTCGGTCACGTAAAGTCAAACCCTACTATTGACTAGACTCTATACATGTGTTAATGCAAATCAAGACCGACCGATTAATAGTGTATCTAATACGACTATATCGTAATGCTTTGGCCAAAGACTCATGATCTTATTTGCCATTAACCGTATAGGACATACGCCGCTCACTAACAGAGATAAAATCCTTTCTTGGCATACAAGAAAGATCGCTACCCGCCCGTATAGTCCGCACTTCGAGGTCGACTCAAAGAATTAAGCAAATGAGTCTAACTACTCTAATGACAAACTAAACGTCACAGCACATCTTCTATCGAATCCTCAAGTCAAAGGTCCACATACACTATCACAACCTTTTGATTCGTCATCGACTCTTCGAGAGTGAATACTGTGGATCAATCGAGTATGAGTCGTGTTCGAGTATCTTGGTCCCACCAATATACTTTATAACTATGCTATCAAGACGTGCACACGTCCTAGCATCGATTATACAAGTCTTATTAAAACTTAATGCCCATTTAAGTTTATTGACTTATGAACGATTTTCGTAAATAAACTTTAAACACTTCGGTCGTTTTCTCTTATCCCATAACGAATGGAATGTTCGGTTTATTTACATGGACTTCACTTCAATGTTTACCAAATCAAGAATGCAATTGAAATACAATAAGCAGTGAATGAATCGAATTGCCTTTTTATTATTTATTCCATAATTACAAGTACAATGCCCTACTCTCTCATCCCCGAGTGGCATTCGAGGGCATATTCCTAACAATCTCCCACTTGCACTCAATGCCACACATCATGATATCCAATACCCATGTTCTTGAGATGTCTTTCCAAGACGGCTGAGATAATGGCTTAGTCGGTAGTCGAGACATTGTCTTGAGTCTACTCTTTCCAATGAAACATATCCTTTTTCCACCATCTCTCGAACGATGTGGTACTTTCTCTCTATATTCTTGGTGTTGTGGTGAGCCACGGGCTCCTTGGCTTGGGCGATACTCCATCATTATCACGAATAGTGATATAGGCAACTCCGCGTTAGGCACCACTTGAAGTTCTTGTATAAACTTCGCATCCAAAATGCTTCTTTGCTAGCCTCGAGGCACTTGATACTCGCTTGGGTGGAATCTGCAGTAGCGGTTTTCTTGGCTCATCTCCAAGATACTGCTCCTCCATTGAGAGTAAATAAATACCCAGATGTCGACTTAGAGTCGTCATTGTCTCCTTGAAAATCGAATCGGTGAATCCAATCACCTTCGGCTTCTCCACCACCATAAGTAAGAACTAAATCTCTAGTTCTTCTTAAGTACTTAAGAATGTTCTTTACGGTACCAATGTTCCCTTCCGGTTTGCTTGAAATCGACTTACCATACTCACATCGTAGTCTAAGTCTGGTCTCGTACACAACATAGCGTACATGAGGCTACCCACTGCCGAGGCATAGGGTACCTTACTCATCTCTCTCTTGTCTTCCTCACTTTGAGGACACATTTTCGTGGTGAGATGAATTCCATGTCGTATCGGAAGGAACCCTCTTTTAGATTCATCCATCTTGAATCTTCTCAGGATTTTATCGATATAAAGGGCTTGGGAAAGTCCTATCATTCTTCGCGGTCTATCTCTGTAAAGACGGATCCCTAGAATATAGGAAGCTTCTCCCAAGTCTTTCATGGAGAACGTTTTAGAAAGCCAAGCTTTCACAGTGCTGAGCATTGCTATGTTATTTCCTATAAGTAGAATATCATCAACATATAGTACTAAGAACGCAATGTTGCTCCCACTGATCTTCTTGTAAACACACGGTTCCTCCTCATTTCGTTCGAAGTCAAAGTCCTTAACTGCTTCGTCAAATCGAAGGTTCCAACTCCGAGAAGCTTGCTTCAGACCATAAATGGCTCGTTGCAGCTTACACACTTTATGAATATTAGCTTTGGACACAAAACCTTTAGGCTGTTCCATATAGATTTCCTCCTCGAGGTATCCATTTAGAAAAGCCGTTTTGACATCCATTTGCCATATTTCATAATCATAATAGGCAGCAATGGCAAGCATCATTCGAATCGACTTTATCATAGCTACGGGCGAGAAGGTATCATGATAATCGATTCCTTCCCTTTGGGTATAAGCCTTTGCCACAAGCCTGGCCTTATAGGCATCAACCTTGCCATCCCCATCAGTCTTTCTCTTATAGATCCATTTATTTCCAATAGTCCTCATGCCAGTTGGAAGATATACTAGAGTCCAGACCTGATTGGTATGCATTGAGTCTATCTCAGCTTCCATTGCTTCTTGCCATTTATCAGAGTCTACATCCACTATCGCTTGGTCATAGGTGACAGGGTCGTTTTCACTGCTATCAGGTGTGTCGTGGAGACCCAGTTCCTCGACATGTGTATAGCCATACCTCTCGTAAGTGAGATACCCTATCGACCTTCAAGTGGAGGTTATGTTACAATAGGTTCGGTTCTTGATCCCTGATCAGATGTCTCCTTAGGAGTTTCATTATGCTCTTCCAAAGAGATATTTCTACCCGAGCCACCTTCCTGAATGAATTCATCCTCAAGGAAGTGCGCTTGTAATGCCACAACGACCCTATGGTCTTCTGGCATGTAGAATAGATAACCCATCGAGTCCTCTGGGTATCCTATGAAACGTCCTTTTATGGACCTCGCTTCCAGTTTGTCCACCTTAGCCTTTTTGACATAGGCTGGACATCCCCAAATCCTTATGTGATTAAGGCTTGGTTTCTTACCCTTCCACATCTCATGCGGAGTGATAGGAACAGATTTGGAAGGACATCTATTTAGGATATAGGCAGTGGTTAGTAAGGCATACCCCCACGGGTAAATAGGTAAATCAGTGTAATTTAACATGGAGCGAACCATGTCCAACAAAGTCCGATTTCTCCTTTCTGAAACACCATTTAACTGTGGGGTTCCTGGAGGCGTGAATTGTGAAACTATTCCATGTTCCTTAAGGAACTCATCAAACTCAGTGCTCATATATTCGCCACCTCGGTCCGACCGAAGTGCTTTGATATGACATCCAGTTTGTTTTTCAACTAGGGCCTTAAATTCTTTGAATTTAGCAAAGGCTTCAGATTTATGTTTCATTAAGTACACAATCCCATACCTAGTATGATCATCTGTGAACGTTATGAAATATTGATATCCGTCTCGGGCTACTTCTAAAGCACCACAAACATCGGTATGCACCAATCCAAGTTTATCGGCAGCCCTTTCAAAAGTCCCTGTGAAAGGGAACTTAGTCATTTTGCCTCTAAGGCAAGATTCAAAAGTTGGATAGGGTTCTACACCCAATGGACTTAAAAGTCCATCTTTTTCCATTTTCGAACCTTGGTCGACCAACATGACCAAGTCTAAGGTGCCATTTAAGAGCTTGATTAGTATCTTGCCTACCACGTTTCCTAGTTATAGTGTTCATTCTTTTTTATTTTGCATGTTCGGATGATATAAACCATTCAACAATGTAGTTCCAATCAATTTATTTGAAAATAAATTTTACAACCGCCATTGCCAATGAAGAAACAAAATCATTTCCGGTCCAAGACTGGAATGGATACAATGTTTTTATGCCCTTGGGCAAAACAAGTACTTCATCTAATGTCAAAATAAAACCGATTCTAAACCCGAAGGATTGATCCAATATCGGTTGCCTCGACACTTTGTCCGCTTCCAACGGTGATCATTATTTCCCCTTCAAGTTTTCTACTGCTCCGCATCCCGATTCATAGTACAAATGTGAGAAGTGGCACTGAATCCGTAATCCATGAAGCGTAATATACAAGAGCGGAACAATTAGTTTTAAAAACAAAAGTTCCGCACTGATGCGCCATTAATCTTGGGACAAGTCCTTCGCCAAAGGGCTGACTCACCGCATTCAAGGCATTTGTCCGTAGGTTTTGGACCGCCTACCTTTTGAACCTTTCGGGCCTTGCCCTTTCCTTTGCACCCCTTTCTTGGGTTTGTCTTGCTCGTAGGTCTTTTTTTCTTGTTCTTGGACCTCTTAGGCCCGTAAGAAATCACAAGAGCAAATTTCTCTCGGTTTAGTCTTCATGTTAGATCGCCGTCACACGGTTTATTCATTAGCCCAGCTAATGTGCATGTAATTTCATTACAGTTGAAATTCATTACAAACTGCGTGAAAGAGTCAGGTAGAGATTGAAGGATGAGATCAATTTGAAGGGATAAATCCATATTAAAGTTGAGCACCTCGAGCCTCTCAATCATAGAGATCATCTTGAGGACGTGGTCTCCCACTTTCTCCCCTTCTTTCATCCTAGCACTGAACAACTGCTTTGATATTTCATATCTAGCAGTCCTACTGTGCTCTCCATAAAGTTCGGTCAAGTGTGCGAGAATCTTCCTAGCAGAAGTCATTTTCTCGTGCGCTCTCTGAAGCTCATTAGTCATTGAGCCCTTCATAAAACCACGGACTTGTTGGGATTCGGTGCCTAAAACGAAGGCCCAGCGGAAGCGGTAAAACGAAAATTAATTCGATCCGAATCCCTACGAGGATCGATCGAGCTACGTATATACGAATATATAAACGAAAAGCAAGAGTCGTAAGAAACTAACCCTCGAAGTCCGTTGATTAAATGGTAACCTTCTCTTGAGCTATTCCCCAAGCTCTTGAACGATCCAACGCCGAAAGCACCGCGTCTCTACTTGCCACGCGCCGGAGAAACAACCGGAACGACAATCACCTTGCTATCCTCCAAGGATACGGCTAGAGCTAAGTGATGAAGCTTCCAATATGAAATTATAACACTCTAAGTGTATAACTCACAATCTCTCTTTTATTTCTCAATTTTCTTCCAAGAAAAATCAAGAACTTGATGAATAAAGAGGAAGATGATGAAGAAGACTTGGAGAAGTCTTTTCTCTCTCTCTATACTCTTGCAACCTCACGTTGGAATCAAAGTATCATGAGGTGAGAAGTCTTCCTCTTTTTATTCTATTTCCACTCACATGATACATCTCATTATTATGAGAATCAAAGCCCCACAAAGTCATCTTTTTCATATAAAATGAAAACAACAAGACAAGAGGAAAGTGGGTGGAAATTAGGGGGCGGCTACCATGCAGAAACGGATGAGTTCGGTTCGTTTCGGACTCCCGTGAGTCCAAACAGATAAACTACGATTCCGTTCCGATGTGTTTGTATCAATTAATTAATCCAATTAATTAAACATATCAAATACAAAATAACATAATTAATTTCTCCAAGAAATAATTATATTCATGAATTAAATTAATCACCCAGTGATATATTTAATCCATTAAGCCGTAAATCAATTTATTCGATAAATCGATTTAAACATCCAATGTCCCAAATTAGATATCAAATATCTAATATTCATAATGAGAGAATTAGCTTAATTCATTCCGTCGTCAATCCTAATGCGCGACTCGGTAGGTCCGTCTCAGTCAGCAATGGGAGGAACCAAAGAGTAGTAGCACCACCTAGCCAGCCTGGTGGCCTACACTGTACCCCGACTGAGAACGAATGATTGGGATCATTCAAGAACCATTCTATCGTGAATACCAGTATACGTATAAAACCCTTCTTTCAAATGTCCCGCTCAAGTTATAGGGTCACGGTCAGTCAAACCCTATCTTTACTTGACGCTATGCATGCGTTAATGCAAATCGAGATCATCGAGCTCTCGTGTATCTAATACAGCTAGCTCCAATGCTTTGGCCAAAGACTTATGATCTCATCTGCCAATAACCGCATAGGACATATAACCCGTTCACTAACAGGAGAAAGAATTCTTTCTTGGTATTCGCAGGACTGCTACTTACCCGTCCAAGATGCACGTCGAGGTTGACCCCGCCTTCGGTTTACGGTGGTCGAACTACTCTAATGAAAATCTTGACGTCACAAGCACATCCCTACTAAATCCTCAAGTCGAAGGTTCACGAATACCTATCACAACCTTTCGATTCCGTCATTGATCGTCCCGAGTGAAATCCGTGTGACGAATCGAGGGTGAGTCGGTCGAGTATACTAATCTAATTAGCATACCTATAACGTGTGCTCCCACTAACCATTAGTGTTCGATGTGCACTCTCCATGTCAAAGAACACGTCATACAAGTCTTCACATAAACTTAACGCCCAATCAAGTTTCATCGACTTGCGAGCGATTAAGTATTTGAGCTATAAACCTTTCCAAAGGCCGACCCCCTTATCCAATAAGGAGTGGAACGTTTTGCTCTCAAATACACGGACTAGTTTCTATATGTTTATTTACGAGTTAGGAATGCCAAGAACTACCGGTAAATAAAGAAACATTCATTTGCCTTATATAAATGGTTTACATAATTACAAGTACAATGCCCTCACTCAACAACCTCGAGTGGCATTCGAGGGCATACTCCTAACAATCTCCCACTTGCACTCAATGCCACACACTATGGTATCTAATACCCATGTTCTCCAGATGACGCTCCAAGCTAGTCCGAGATAGTGGCTTGGTCGGTGGATCGGCTACGTTGTCGGCCGAGTCTACTCTATGCAAAGACAATGTATCCCTTGCGAACAAATTCTCTTACGAGATGATACTTCCTCTCAATATGTTTGGTGTTGTGAAACCTCGGCTCCTTGGCTCTGACTCCGTCGTTGTCGCAAAGACAATGAACAGCTCAAGACATGGTATCATTTGAAGTTCTCCTAGAAACTTCTTAATCCGTAACCCTTCCTTGGAAGCCTCCGAGGCCGCTTGATACTCGGCTGACAGGTGGAATCGGCCGCGCATTGCTTGGCACTACGCCAAGATACTGCTCCTCCATTAAGAGTAAATATGTAGCCAGAAGTGGACATCGAGTCGTCCTTCAGTCCTTGGAAGTCCGAATCAGTGAATCCCACCACATCCAAATCTCCACCGCCATACATAAGAACCATATCTCTAGTTCTTCTCAAGTACTTGAGAACGTTCTTTACTGACCCAATGTTCCCTACTGGTTTGCTGAAACCTACTCACCACGCTTACAGCATGCGCGATGTCAGGTCTTGTACACAACATAGCATACATAAGGCTACCCACGGCTGAAGCATATGGTATATTACTCATTTCCTTCCGTTGTTCCTCACTTTGAGGACACATCTTCAAGGTGAGTTTTATTCCATGTTACATCGGTAGGAACCCTCTTTTAGAATCATCCATCTTAAATCGCTTTAAGATCTTATCTATATAGAGGGCTTGGGAAAGGCCTATTGTTCTCTTCGCTCTATCCCGGTAGAGCCGAATACCAAGAATATAGGTTGCTTCTCCCAAGTCTTTCATAGAGAAATTACTCGAAAGCCAAGCTTTCACAGAACTAAGCATTCCCACATCATTTCCTATTAGTATAATGTCATCTACATATAGTACTAAGAATGCGATCTTGCTCCCACTAACTTTCTTATATACACAAGGTTCCTCTTCATTTTGCACGAAGTCAAACTCTTTGACCGCCTCGTCAAAACGAAGGTTCCAACTACGCGACGCTTGCTTGATCCATAAATGGAACGCAAGCTTGCACACTTTCGAATATCGACTTGAGACACAAAGCCTTTAGCCGCTTCCATATAGATTTCCTCCTCGAGGAATCCATTAAGGAAAGCCGTCTGTACGTCCATTTGCCATATCTCATAATCGTGGTAGGCAGCTATAGCAAGCATCATGCGAATAGACTTGATCATGGCTACGGGCGAGAAGGTATCGTGGTAATCGATCCCTTCCTTCTGGGTATAACCCTTTGCCACAAGCCTGGCTTTATAGGCGTCAACCTTGCCATCACCATCAGTCTTTCTCTTGTAGATCCACTTGTTCCCAATAGGCACTATGCCCTTGGGGCGGTCTACTAGAGTCCAGACCTGATTGACATGCATCGAGTCTATCTCAGCTTCCATATCTTCACGCCATTTCGCGGAGTCTACATCCACCATCGCTTGGTCATAGGTCGTCAGGTCGGTCTCTTGGCTATCACTTGGAACCTCATGGAGACCTAGCTCCTCCAAGTGCACAAGCCCATACCTCTCAGGTAAATGAGACACCCTACTAAACCTACGAGGTGGTTGTACTTGTGTTTCAGAAAGTTCGGTTCAAGTTTCTTGCACATGTGTCTCTCGAGGAGTTTCATTGTATTCTTCTAAAGAAATACTTCTACCTGCTCCGCCTTCCTGAATGAACTCATCTTCCAGGAAGTGTGCTTGTAAAGCAACAATGATCCTTCGATCTTCGGGCATGTAGAATAGATATCCCATCGTCCCAGACGGGAATCCAATGAAACGTCCCTTCGCAGACCTAGCTTCCAACTTTTCCACCTTAGTCTTCTTGACATAAGCGGGACATCCCCAAATCCTAATATGATTAAGACTTGGTTTCCTTCCTTCCCACATCTCATGTGGAGTTTTAGGAACGGATTTAGAAGGACATCTGTTCAAGATATACGCGGCGATCAGGAGTGCATACCCCACAGGTAAATTGGCAAGTCGGTATAGCCCAGCATGGAACGGACCATGTTCAACAGGGTCCGGTTCCTTCTTTCTGACACACCATTTAACTGAGGAGTACCTGGAGGTGTTAGTTGTGAAACTATTCCATGTTCCTTAAGGAACTCGTCAAACTCCGTACTCATATACTCGCCACCTCGGTCCGACCGAAGTGCTTTGATATGATTACCAGTTTGTTTCTCGACTAGGGCCTTGAATTCTTGGAATTTCTCAAAGGCCTCGGATTTATGTTTCATTAAGTATGCATAACCATACCTAGTATGATCATCTGTAAACGTAATGAAATATTGATATCCGTCACGTGCTGCTTCCAAAGCACCACATACATCGGTATGGATTAATCCCAGTTTATCAGCGGCTCTTTGAAATGTCCCTGTGAAGGGGGACTTAGTCATTTTGCCTTTAAGGCAAGATTGACAAGTAGGAAAGGGATCCGATCCCAATGGACCCATAAGTCCATCATTTTCCATCTTGTAAACCTTTGTCTGACCAACATGACCAAGTCTAAGATGCCATTTCAAAACTTGATTGGTTTCATCCCTACCGCGTTTTCTAGTTATAGTATTCACAACTACTTTGTTGCTGAGATTTAGATGATACAATCCATTCAACAATGTAGCAGTACCCACTAGTTTATTTCTAAAATAAATTTTGTAGGAACCATCACCAATGAAAAATGAAAAGCCTTTTCGGTCCATGACCGGAATGGATACAATGTTTTTGTGCCCCTTGGGCAAAACAAGTACATCTTCTAAAGTCAAAACAAAGCCGGATTCTAAACCCAAAAGAAGTGATCCTATGTCGGTCGCCTCGACACTATGCCCGCTTCCGACTGTGATCATAACTTCTCCAGCTCCAAGCTTCCTACTTTGTTCTAGATCCTGATTCACGGTACAAATATGAGAACTAGCACCGTAATCCAGATTCAGAAGTAGAAAATTGAAGAGAACAATTTGTTTCCAAAACTAAAAGTTACAGACGAAGTGCCATGAAGAATCGGACAGTCTCTAGCCCAGTGGCCCAGCTCACCGCACTTGAGACAAGCATCCTTCTTCTTCTTGTTCTTTGGAACCATCGGGGCCTTGCCCTTACCCTTAAGGTCCTTAACTTGTGGTCCAGTTTGCTTCTTGGTCTTTTTCTTCTTGTTCTTAGACCTCCGAGGTCCAGAAGAAATCACAAGAGCAGACTCCTTCATCCGCGGAGTCTTCATCCGAGGCCGAGCGGTCACAAGTTTGTTCATTAGCCCACTAAGTTACATGCAATCTCATTGCGGTTGAAGTTCATAACAAGCGTGAGAAAGAATCAGGGAGAGACTGTAGGATAAGGTCGGTTTGGAGAGAAGTATCCATTTTAAAATCAAGAGCCTCCAATCTCTCGATCATGGATATCATTTTGAGGATGTGTTCCCCAACCTTCTCACCTTCCTTCATCCTTGCACCGAACAGTTGCTTGGATATCTCATATCTAGCAGTTCTGCTGTGCTCACCATAAAACTCGGTTAAGTGAGATAGAATCTGCCTAGCGAAGTCATTTTCTCATGAGCTCTCTGAAGCTCATTAAACATGGAAGCCATCATATAAGCATGGACTTTCACGTCATCCTTAACCCATTTTTCGTGGTTTTCAATCTCTTCCTGATTGGCTCGGGTCCGCACAGGAGGCGCCGGAAAGTCCGTCTCCAAGACGTATCCAGTGCCTCTATACTGAGGACAATCATCAGATTGCGGAGCCAATCCACAAAGTTAGGTCCCATTAAGGTGTTCTTTTCGAGTAGAATTGCGAGTGGATTCATTGTCATATTGAGTTATGTCTGCATTAAGTATAACAGATTAATTAGTGACTTATTATATTATGTTCTGAGTATAGAATTAAGGTCTTTTCTATTCTTGTTACCCAGCTCCCACTATTTTATCGGAATAACACACTCCCATGTGAAAACCGGAAGTATCGTCGCTCTACTTCATAGTGGTGATCGAGTTCTTTATAAATCTTAATAGAGGGCAACCGAACAGGTTTCTAGTCTATTAATTTTCATAAAGTGGTGTCCAACACCAACCCATCTAATGGATGATTCGATCTTCTTTTTCCCCTTGATCATTCCCCTCAACCTATACGGTTTCTATGGTTCGTGAACAAGTTAAGTTTATACCATCGACGCAAATCAGTTTCACAATTGAATCTTATCCGGCAACCTATCAGGTTTCTAGGGATAAAATTTGCTCCAACCGAAGGCATCCAATGCGCTCCCGGTAATTTATCCATCCTCCCCGAACGACTACCCCGATAACTCGGAAGCATAGCACATCCGGTTTGGATTTCAATTTCCCGAATACTCGATGGAGGGAAGGAAAACCTTGAAACCTTATAAACTTAATTATTTGTTGTGGGAGAATTATCGCGATTAACGTTACACTTTGCACATTAATCGTTTAAGCGCGTTTGTGGCATTCATACAATATGAAATAACCATTCACAACCTAGTTGCTACCAACATGTGGTTCATGGACCGTTCCTAGAAAACAAAAACTCCGTAATTTAATTACAAGTCTTCGTCTTGAATCTTCGTCTTCTCGAAATGGATCTTCCTCCGGTCTTCGTCATTACATATAAATTTTACATTGAAAATTGCATCCTAGATACAAATTTTTCTAGTAAAATAAATAGGCTCAAAATGGCCTTTACAACCCAATCGAATAAAACGAACGATTCAAAAACTAAGTCCACGAACCACATCCCCATTCAAAAGCATTCATTCAATAAATACTAAATAAATGGAAAGCGTAGAGATACATTGATCCAATCAACAATACGAACCGATCCAATCGATTCACACAATCGGTAATATGATAACGTTCAAAATAATTGATCGACCATAAATATTCCAATTAATCAAATTTCCCTTATAAAATGAAATACCATAAATCATTTTAATCATATTAAATCCAATTTAACATGCGAGATTAATTTTCAAGAATACACGTAAAAATCGAGCCGGGCGAAATTGGCTGCCATGGCCGAAGTCATCGCGGCAAAGATGCCGTGAACATGCCCGGCATGGCCGATCACGCCGGCGGTGCCGGCGGCACGGCCTGTCTCCCGACACGGTCGGAGTGCACGGCGGTGGCTCGGGATCGCCGACACGGCCCGTGTCACCGACACGGCCGAGTCACCCGGGCAAAGAACTCGCCTTTGTCCGAAAAATCGTCCACGACGATTCGAGCTCGATTTTCATCGATATTCATTATCAATATTTTTCAACATTCATATCTTCAATATAAATCATATTTCCAAGAAATTAAGATTTATATTTAGACATAAACTTACGAAAAATATAACTACAACGAACGTAAAATATATACCACGATTATGACTAAAATGATTCCAAATCATTCACCATCTAATCAAGCATTCCAAATGCCAATATCGTATATACGATCGCAAGACCTACGCTCTGATACCACTGTTGGGATTCGTGCCTAAAACGAAGGCCGGCGGAAGCGGTAAAACGAAAATTAATTCGATCCGAATCCTACGAGGATCGATCGAGCTACGTATATACGAATATATAAACGAAAAGCAAGAGTCGTAAGAAACTAACCCTCGAAGTCCGTTGATTAAATGGTAACCTTCTCTTGAGCTATTCCCCAAGCTCTTGAACGATCCAACACCAAAGCACCGCGTCTCTACTTGCCACGCCACGGAGAAACAACCGGAACGACAATCACCTTGCTATCCTCCGAGGATACGGCTAGAGCTAAGTGATGAAGCTTCCAATATGAAATTATAACACTCTAAGTGTATAACTCACAATCTCTCTTTTATTTCTCAATTTTCTTCCAAGAAAAATCAAGAACTTGATGAATAAAGAGGAAGATGATGAAGAAGACTTGGAGAAGTCTTTTCTCTCTCTCTACACTCTTGCAACCTCACGTTGGAATCAAAGTATCATGAGGTGAGAAGTCTTCCTCTTTTTATTCTATTTCCACTCACATGATACATCTCATTATTATGAGAATCAAAGCCCCACAAAGTCATCTTTTTCATATAAAATGAAAACAACAAGACAAGAGGAAAGTGGGTGGAAATTAGGGGGGCGGCTACCATGCAGAAACGGATGAGTTCGGTTCGTTTCGGACTCCCGTGAGTCCAAACAGATAAACTACGATTCCGTTCCGATGTATTTGTATCGATTAATTAATCCAATTAATTAAACATATCAAATACAAAATAACATAATTAATTTCTCCAAGAAATAATTATATTCATGAATTAAATTAATCACCCAGTGATATATTTAATCCATTAAGCCGTAAATCAATTTATTCGATAAATCGATTTAAACATCCAATGTCCCAAATTAGATATCAAATATCTAATATTCATAATGAGAGAATTAGCTTAATTCATTCCGTCGTCAATCCTAATGCGCAACTCGGTAGGTCCGTCTCAGTCAGCAATGGGAGGAACTAAAGAGTAGTAGCACCACCTAGCCAGCCTGGTGGCCTACACTGTACCCCGACTGAGAACGAATGATTGGGATCATTCAAGAACCATTCTATCATGAATACCAGTATACGTATAAAACCCTTCTTTCAAATGTCCCGTTCAAGTTATAGGGTCACGGTCAGTCAAACCCTATCTGTACTTGACGCTATGCATGCGTTAATGCAAATCGAGATCATCGAGATCTCGTGTATCTAATACAGCTAGCTCTAATGCTTTGGCCAAAGACTTATGATCTCATCTGCCAATAACCGCATAGGACATATAACCCGTTCACTAACAGGAGAAAGAATTCTATCTTGGTATTCAGTAGGACCTGCTACTTACCCGTCAAGATGCACGTCGAGGTTGACCCCCGCCTTAGGTTTACGGTGGTCGAACTACTCTAATGAAAATCTTGACGTCACAAGCACATCCCTACTAAATCCTCAAGTCGAAGGTTCACGAATACCTATCACAACCTTTCGATTCCGTCATTGACTGTCCCGGAGTGAAATCCGTGTGACGAATCGAGGGTGAGTCGGTTCGAGTATACTAATCTAATTAGCATACCTATAACGTGTGCTCCCACTAACCATTAGTGTTCGACAGGCACTCTGCATGTCAAAGAACACGTCATACAAGTCTTCACATAAACTTAACGCCCAGTCAAGTTTCATCGACTTGCGAACGATTAAGTATTTGAGCTATAAACCTTTCCAGTGCCGACCCCCTTATCCAATAAGGAGTGGAACGTTTTGCTCTCAAATACACGGACTAGTTTCTATATGTTTATTTACGAGTTAGGAATGCCAGTAACTACCAGTAAATAAAGAAACATTCATTTGCCTTATATAAATGGTTTACATAATTACAAGTACAATGCCCTCACTCAACAACCTCTGAGTGGCATTCGAGGGCATACTCCTAACAGGACTAGCACATCATCCTTGACCCATTTTTCATGGACGTCAATGTCTTCCTGATTACCCCTAGTCCGGATTGGAGTCGGTGGAATGTCCGCCTCCAAGACGTATCCCAGAGACTCCATACTGAGTACAATCATCAGATTCCGCAACCAGTCAACAAAGTTAGGGCCAGTTAGGAGATTCTTTTCAAGTAGTATTGCAAGTGGGTTTTTAGCCATTTTAGAGAGATTCAATTTCGTTTTCTGCAAAGATTTAGACAAGATTAAATTAGTGACTTGTTTAATTATGACCGAGTATAGAACTTAAGGGCTTGTATAATTCTTGTCTCGGCTCCCACTAATTTTATCAGAATTATACACTCCCATGTTATAATCCGGAAATCATGGTTAGATCGACTTCTTAGTGGTGATCAAGTTCTTTACAAATTTTAACGAGACGCAACCTATCGGGTTTCTTGCCAATTAATTTACGTAAAGTGGTGTCTAACACCAACCCGTCTAACGGATGATTTGATCTTCTTTTACCCCTAGTCTTCATGCCCTCAACCTATCGGGTTTCTTGGCAATCCAGACTATCTAAGTTGTTGACCATCAACGTCTATCGGTTTGACTATTGAATCTCACCCAAGAACCTATCCGGTTTCTAGGGCGAAATTTATCACCAACCGAAGGCATCTAATGCACTCAAGAATTTTTCAACCTCTACCAAATGTACTACCCGATAACTCGGAAGCATAGCACACCAGCTCGGGTATCAATTTTCTACGAGTTTGATGGAGGGTAGGAAACCTAGTAACCTATTTCAAAGTTAGTCTGTTTGTAGTCGCGAGAATTTCGCGATTAATGTTACACTTTGCACATTAATTCAATTATACGCGCGTTTGTTGGTTTGTCAATCATTCAAAATGAAAATGAAAAACAAGAAACCTAGTTACTACCAACATATAGCTCATGGACCTAATTCCTAAGTCTTGGGCAAGCGAATGACCCAATAAAAAAATCTTGAATCTTCGTCTTCTCGGTCGGTTGTCTTCGGTCTTCTTCATACCCAAAATAATAATTACATCATTGAAAAATTGCATCCTATACAAGTTTTTCTAGTAAATATAAATAGGCTCAAAACGGCATTTACAACCCAATCGAATCGAACAAATCAAAAAACTAAGTCCACGAGCTATATCACCATCACATAAGGATTCCATACAACATGTAATGGCAACGAAATTAAACAATTAATCTTTAATATAAATTAATCTAATTAATCTATAAATTAATCTATTCAATTTCTACTATATTAATCCAATTAATATAAAGTGGCATTAAAATTAAATAAACAATTAATATATTAATCCAATCAATATAAAATTAATCTATTCAATTTTAATGGTATTAATCCAATTAATACTAATAATTGTCATTTTAATTCGTTCGAAGTAATCCAGCCAAAATAATATTCTCGTTTAATTTATTTCTCTTAACTCAAAAAAATATTCCAAATATTAATTTAGTCAAATTAAAATCCAATTTAAATTTTGGGACATAATTAAAACGAAATATAAACTTAAAAGCGAGTCGGACAATCCGATTTAAGGCCCGCCATGCCCGATTCAAAATCGGGCCAAAACCGAGGGCTGCCGAGCCATCGCCGCAGTAGCCGATCATTCTCGGCCGCCGTGGCGAGACATGGCCGATCATGACCGATCATGCTCGGCGATGCTGGCGGCCAGGCGATCTGCCCGACACCTCGCCGACCGTTTCTTCGTTTTTCGGCCCGTTTCAAAAACGTGATGCTACAACGAACAATTTAAAATCTACAATTATTCCAAACATGATTCTAAATCATAATCATCATTCAAAAGCATTCAAAATGCACAAATAATCGTATATACGGAAACATTGACCTCGCTCCGATACCACTGTTGGGATTCCGAAAATAAAACGAAATACGCAGCGGAAATAAATACGAATCCCAAACAGGATCGATCAAGTAGCGTATATACGAAAAAATAAATACAAAGATAAAGATTTATACCCTTGAAGCCTTTGAAATAGATCTTCGTAAAATGTAGACGATGACCACGATCCTGTCCCGAACACGAAATCCCTTCGTTCCAAGCACCGAAAATTCGAAGCCTCTACTTCACACGCGTCGGAAGTTGCCCGAAAAATTCGACGTAACTTCGTTCTCCAAGAACACGGCTAGGAAGTTACCGTAGGAATTTTCTCTCTATTTTTCTTGAATTTCTTTCACCTCTAAGATGAAAATTAAAAATAAAATAAAATTCTCTCCCTTCCTCACAACTCTCACGGCCAGAAGTGAGATTTTCAATCTGAAAATATGTGTGTGTGTGTTAGTTGTTATAATGTGTTGTTTTTATATTATCTCAAACATATAATACAAATCATATAATTGAGATAAAATGTCAACACATAATAACAAAAATACAACTAACACATACACATGCATGGAAATGATTCCATGTGATGTGGGGAGAGAGAGGGTGGCCCATGGTGGAAGTTTCCTAGAAAACGATCCGAGTCACTCGGTTCGTGTACTGGACGTTCGTCAAACGACTCCGTTAAATAAACTCCGTTTAATCACCTAATGTATATTAATTAATTAATCTAATTAATTAATAATATCAAATACAAATATATTTCTCTAAGAAATATAATTTATGAATTAAATTAATCACCCGGTAACTTAATTTTAATTCATAAGACCGCTATTTTGATTTATCTAATAAATCATAATTAGATATCCAATATCTAATATTTATAGAGAGATAATAAATTCACATTTATCCGTCAACGCTCCTGATGCGCGACTCCGTAGGTCCGTCTCAGCCGGCATTGAGAGGAACGAATGAGTGCGGGCAGCACTTAGCCAGCCTAGCGGGCCGCACTGTAAACCCCGACTGAGAACGAATGAAGGGATCATTCCAGAACCATTATGTTGTGAATACTATATACGTATAGACCCTTTATGAGATGTCCCGGTCAAGTCTTCGGGTCACGGTAAAGTCAAACCCTACTATTGACTAGACTCTATACATGTGTTAATGCAAATCAAGACCGACTGATTAATAGTGTATCTAATACGACTATATCAGAATGCTTTGGCCAAAGACTCATGATCTTATTTGCCATTAACCGTATAGGACATACGCCTGCTCACTAACATGAGATAAAATCCTTTCTTGGCATACAGTAAAGACTGCTACCTGCCCGTATAGTCCGCACTTCGAGGTCGACTCAGCAATTAAGCAAATGAGTCTAAGTACTCTAATGACAAACTAAACGTCACAGGCACATCTTCTACTGAATCCTCAAGTCAAAGGTCCACATACACTATCACAACCTTTTGATTCGTCATCGACTCTTCGAGAGTGAATACCGTGTGACTGAATCGAGTATGAGTCGTGTTCGAGTATACTGGTCCCACCAATATACTTTATAACTATGCTATCAAGACGTGCACACGTCCTAGCATCAGTTATACAAGTCTTATTAAAACTTAATGCCCATTTAAGTTTATTGACTTGCGAACGATTTTCGTAAATAAACTTTAAACACTTCCAGTGCATTTTCTCTTATCCCATAACGAGAATGGAATGTTCAATTTATTTACATGGACTTCACTTCAATGTTTACCAAATCAAGAATGCAATTGAAATACAATAAACGGTGAATGAATCGAATTGCCTTTTAATTATTTATTCCATAATTACAAGTACAATGCCCCTACTCTCTCATCCCCTGAGTGGCATTCGAGGGCATATTCCTAACATCAACAACACTACATTCACAAACCAGAAGGAGATAAGCTTCTCGGACAACAACAAATAGCACCATCTCCTTACTAAGGAGTCAACAAACAATATCACCCAAATTCGCGTACACACCCCTTTCCGAAAGGATATAACATTAAGTCCACTAGCGATATAGTCGCACATAATGGTACCACACAAAAAATAAGGCATTCCAATATCTAACACTAATACACATTCTCTGACCGACACATTGTTCACAAACACACGAGTTGATTTTGAAGAAAACCTTTATCGATAATATACCGATTCTTTTAAAAGTTCATTAAAAACATTCAAATTTCACATATAGTCAATTACCAACTATTACATCTACGAAATACGAAGTGCATGGGCAAGATACTTGCCTCAATAATTAATACCGAAAACTCCGACGAACACGGCTCTACCAGAAAACCTCGAACACCTATAACTTCCACTAGCAAAATAACAACAACCCAATTACTACGCATATAAAAACCAAATGCAATGAAAAACGCACCCAACACTCGATGGGAAAATTGTTGAGATATTTAATCGGACATTAAATGTTCACGGTTACTCAAGAACACTAGAATTATCAATCGAGTTGAACAAACCCGAAATATGGATATACAATCCATAGAGTACGATCAGCAACACCATATAACTACTCGATTCATCAAAACTGGCTCGAAAATGAAATCAAGAACAAAAACCCCAAAAATGTCAACTTTAGGGAAATCAAGAAAATACCTTAATCCAACGAAGAACAAGGATTAGATGTTGTTAATCCATACCAGAACCTTGATGATTATGTTGTAGGATGAAAGATTGGTGAACTTTCAACAAGATTTCATCTGGAAATCGCCCAAATCGCCAAATGAAGAGGAAGAATGAAGAAATGGGTTAAGAAACCCGTTCTTCATGTTTTATACTGCTGCCAGACCAACCTGGCCGTGTCAGATTTGATGTGGTTGAGTTCCATGGACAGAACGGGCGTCTCTAGGAACGGATTAGATAGCTTCCACTAATATGACCTTAACTTTCTCATCCGAACTCGGATTGATTCGCAAAAGCTAACTTGATGCTCTATCAAACTGTAAAGTTTCGGAATTTTTAGACTTTATGAGTGCCGGTGGTGAACTTACAAAGTCGACCCAAATACACAACAATGATTGATACGAATCGGTCAACATCATCAAATACAAAAAGAAGATTATCCGACCAAGCTTGATTGAGTCGCAGGCATACATAAAATCCTCATGCAAAATACATGGACAAATTACCAATTCTCACGCGCACGACGACTTCGTAGCAGTTTTAGTATTTTGCCCATAACTTTCTCGTCCGAAATCCGATTCAGGTGATTCAAGTGGCCATGGAAAGCTAAGAAAGAGAGCTACAAATCTTATGAGACCATAGGACCAAATTCGGACCCATTGGATCCCAGAAATGACAAAACCGACAGCATCATATTTGGTCCAAGATGCATGAAGATATTTGTCCTTCCCCACCTCAATAAAAAATCGGCCCAAGCATGAGAATTTGATGAAGACTTTCATCAAATATCTTCTTCATGTCACCATCACCATAATAATTCCAAATGAAGATATTTCTCCTTCCCCACCATAATACAAACGGCCGAAACATAAGATGGGATGAAGACTTTCATCCTTCATGTCATTGTCCCTCATGTCATAGTCACCATAATAATTCCAAAGGGGTTGATATCATATCTTCACAAAATCCTACTAATGATCAAGAATGAATTCGGCCGATTTGAAGCTTGCAAGGGATGATATTTGGTGAAGATCTTCTTTATGTCACCATCACCATAATAAGTCCAAGATTCATCAAAGATTGCTTCATGTCATAATCACCTAATAAAACCAAGATGCTTGGTATCTCCTCCTTAGATATTTCGGCCGAAATGGAAGCATGCTAGGAAGTTTCGTTTTCTCGTTTTGTTGTATTTTCTTACGGTTGGAAACTACTATATATAGTAGTACTTGTTGTATTTGTAAATCATCTTGAATATTAATAAACCTTGTATTTCTTTGAAATATACGTTGAACGAGTTCAACAAACCTTTAGTTATTATTTCGACGCGTCTCGAGATTTTAACTTGATCAATTCTCAATAGGTCTTGGGAAGAGATTACCTTTATCGAATTATAGGTCTAGTTCGATAAAACACATCAAAATCCGTATATCATACTACCTCACGGCCGAACCCCATTCAAATTCGGCCACCCCTTGTAATTTTCAAGTGATACTTTGATACTTGTCAAGATGTATTAATCTTCCGTTGTATTTTATATGCATTACTTACGTAATTCGTATCATAAGTGGTATCGGAGCCCAAGGTCATCTCCTTGGGCGATTTATTCAACGAATTTTTTTGTTGAGATTAGCGCAGTCGGAAGAAAACAAAGTTTCCCGTGGATTCGACCGTTGGATCGTCACGAAATTTTGACAAAGGTAAGCCAACTCATTGAACTACAGTCTGAACGGTGGAGATCAGATTCTTTGATCATCTTCTTGGTTCATTCTTCACGGATTTCTTGGCAAATTTTCTGTCCGATTTCTTATCAAGAACTATCTCTTGATTCTTGTTATGGATTTCTCCGAGCTCGATTTCTTGATGAAACTCCGTGGCGCACTAAACGGCTTACCGGAGCAACGTATGCAAGAAAGACGCAGAGACGATGCCAACGATATTGATTTCTTGGCCAAATTCCGCAGCATACCGGAATTTCACGGAGATAGTAATCCAGATGCGTGCATAGATTGGCTCCATGCTTGTGAGGAGCACTCGGACTTCAAGGCTGCCCCGATCAACCGCGCGTTTATTTGGTGACAAAGCGCCTCCGCGGTAGCGCCGCCTTTCCAGTGGCAAAATTGAAACAGTCCGTTCACAACAACGTAAGCCTAAAATTACAGATTGGCAAAAATTGAAAATATTTCAAGCGAAGGTTCAAAGCCACATCTTACCACCGATCGTTGTTTCCCCACCACCAATCCTTCGTCGCCCCGCCGCCAACCTTTGATCAAAGATTTTTTTATCGAAGAATTTCCAGTAAGTTTTTTTTGACGAAGACGATGTCCCTACCACCATTTTCAATAAAGTAGACGAGACAGAGTTTTCAACGGAGCAATTCAACGAAGAAGATGAGTTGAGCCGTGTCTCCCTAGTCGACGAACCTAGATCTTGCTACTTTGATCATGGGCTAGTTGGTTGTGTTGGCCAAATTGACCAAAACGGACCAAATTATTTTAGTAACGCGAAACAAGATCACGGCCTTATGCTTTCTGAAACGGCTAATCTTGAAGATGAACTCTTTGTCACTGACGACTTTGATATGACAGAATTTCCTGCGGCATTTTTTGATGACAAAGAAGATGATGGTTGGAGTCGAGCTTCCCTATCGGAGCAAAGTGGGTCGTATGACTTTGTTGCGGTACGAAATGAGCTTAGTGGGTTAAATTTTGATGAGTCATTATTCAAGGAGACCGATAATATTAAAATAGAAAGTGGATCGGGTTATGATGGACCGCCAATATTTGATACAGAATCAGAGGAGCCCATAATTGATCTCGAGCTTCCCATTTTTGAAGGTGAGCATGAACACATACGGGTGCTTAAGGAGACCCGAGATAATGGCGTGGTTATGCAAAGCGAACTAATCGAACAAAGACCGCCTTGTTATATTCCACACAAGGTTGTTTCAATTATTGTCAAAGAACTGGAGGGTCCTAATCTATTTGTTCTTGTTGAACCAGTTCTTGATACCGACCAACGTGAAAGCAGCGTGGCTGCGTATAATCGGAAAATAGTAAGGGACGAATTCATCATTGAAGGGAGTGAGGACGCGATTTGTGTTCACTTAGCACAGGAGTTGGAAATTACTCCGTTAAACCATAAATCACCTTTTCGGGATTCCATTAAGGGGAATGGAAGACTCCTAGGTATGTCGTTTGTTTCCATTTTGCATGTTGTCCTTTTGGATACGCAATCACAAGTTAAAGTCAACATTATGGACGAAAATTACATCTTCAAACCAGGAGGAGTGCAACCATATCCGGAGTATCAACCCTTCTTTCGGGCATTAGAATCAAGAATGAATCTTCTTGAAAAAGAAGGGAATGATGTGATTAAGACCGAGCATCCAATGAACTACATGTCAAGTCTTACAGCAAAAAAAAAAAAAAAAGTTCAAAATCTGGATTTGAGGTCAAATCCTTTGAAAGGGGGAGGGTATGATACGAATCAGTCAACATCATCAAATACAAAAAGAAGATTATCCGACCAAGCTTGATTGAGTCGCAGGCATACATAAAATCCTCATGCAAAATACATGGACAAATTACCAATTCTCGCGCACGACGACTTCGTAGCAGTTTTAGTATTTTGCCCATAACTTTCTCGTCCGAAATCCGATTCAGGTGATTCAAGTGGCCATGGAAAGCTAAGAAAGAGAGCTACAAATCTTATGAGACCATAGGACCAAATTCGGACCCATTGGATCCCATAAATGACAAAACCGACAGCATCATATTTGGTCCAAGATGCATGAAGATATTTGTCCTTCCCCACCTCAATAAAAAATCGGCCCAAGCATGAGAATTTGATGAAGACTTTCATCAAATATCTTCTTCATGTCACCATCACCATAATAATTCCAAATAAAGATATTTCTCCTTCCCCACCATAATACAAACGGCCGAAACATAAGATGGGATGAAGACTTTCATCCTTCATGTCATTGTCCCTCATGTCATAGTCACCATAATAATTCCAAAGGGGTTGATATCATATCTTCACAAAATCCTCCTAATGATCAAGAATGAATTCGGCCGATTTGAAGCTTGCAAGGGATGATATTTGGTGAAGATCTTCTTCATGTCACCATCACCATAATAAGTCCAAGATTCATCAAAGATTGCTTCATGTCATAATCACCTAATAAAACCAAGATGCTTGGTATCTCCTCCTTAGATATTTCGGCCGAAATGGAAGCATGCTAGGAAGTTTCGTTTTCTGGTTTTGTTGTATTTTCTTACGGTTGGAAACTACTATATATAGTAGTACTTGTTGTATTTGTAAATCATCTTGAATATTAATAAACCTTGTATTTCTTTGAAATATACGTTGAACGAGTTCAACAAACCTTTAGTTATTATTTCGACGCGTCTCGAGATTTTAACTTGATCAATTCTCAATAGGTCTTGGGAAGAGATTACCTTTATCGAATTATAGGTCTAGTTCGATAAAACACATCAAAATCCGTATATCATACTACCTCACGGCCGAACCCCATTCAAATTCGGCCACCCCTTGTAATTTTCAAGTGATACTTTGATACTTGTCAAGATGTATTAATCTTCCGTTGTATTTTATACGCATTACTTACGTAATTCGTATCAATGATGCTCCTCGATAAAATATCGAATATTCAACATGTAACGAAACACTAACGGACAACA
Source organism: Orobanche coerulescens (assembly GCA_033398695.1). Classification (NCBI taxonomy): domain Eukaryota; kingdom Viridiplantae; phylum Streptophyta; class Magnoliopsida; order Lamiales; family Orobanchaceae; genus Orobanche; species Orobanche coerulescens. Next base: position 104,328,796 of record CM065815.1, read on the forward strand.
TCAGCGATCCAAATAAAAAATAAAAAATAAAAAAGCATGACATACTATTACATAAACATAGGCACCACATATCCACTTTATATCATAAATACGGTAGCACGATGCCAACACGTATCACTCAACGATCAAATAATGCCAACCACTCAAACCGGCAAACGATATACTGCATAAAATGACAAATAATCAAAGATAACTGGGAACAAAAATCTTGGGTATTACATTCTACCCCACTAAAAATAAGTTTCATCCCGAAACTTAAAACGAACCCCAATCATGAAAATAAACCAAAAGCAAGAAAATTAATCATCAATGGTCTTAACGAGTCGATCTCGACACCGGCGCAAAAGATTGAGTTGTGCCAGATACCATCTCACGGTACTGATCTCGATGCCCCTCACGTCCATAATTATAACAAGTCACTGGTGGCTTCTTACAATTCGCATGCTCGTGGCCCGGTACATTACAGTTAAAGCACCTAGGCAAGTTACCAACAGTTAGCGATACCGACCTGGATCTTTTAGATCTTCCAACTGACCTAGAAGGCACCACAAATGATTGATGCGAGGGTTGAGGTTTAGGAATCTTGGTTCTCTTACTTCCCGATGAATCTCCAGGAATCTTCGGCTTCTTTGTCTCAGTTGTAGGCTCTGTCGACAATAAAGCCATCTCAAATGTCAAGGCTCGATCTTGATAATCTTTCAAGTTGGTACAAATAAAAGGAGCCATATACTGTCGAACACGAGGTTTTATACGCATATCGAAATAACGAACTTTATCTGCTTCACTTTTCACTTGATCCCGAACATAACACAGTTGCCGATTATAATCGACTATAGCCTGCGATATTGACATAACCTGGGGCGTAGCCGAGAAAAACTCGACAATCCTACACTCTCTAACATGCGGCAAACAATACTCAGCCTCCATGGCAGTCTTGAATTAAGCCCAAGTAGCTGTACGATCACTAGGCGCTACGACCTCCCACCAGTTTGCAGCTTCTTTGTCAAGGAGGTACTGAGCAATAGGTTCCCTTCTCTCATCCGGACAAGCTACAGCATCAAACATTCTTCCCTTCTGAAAGAGCCAGTCTTCCCAACCTATCGAATTTGAGGAACCTGCAAAAAGAGGCGGATGCATCTTCATCACGACTCGTAGCTACTCACTAGATTTGCTATCCCCATATGTAGGTTCATTCCAATTAAAGTTATAAAACCCTCATACAACTGACGTGTGCATTAATTAAGGGGGAATACAGTACGATTCATGAATACAGTATTAATCGAAACATTGCTGTAAGAATTGAATCACGTATGTACCTTTTAAGGGGGAACGCTGTATTATTCGCGGATACAGCACATACACTATGGGACGTCAATTAACATTATATTATTATTCTATTCATACTGAAAATGTTTTTAGTCTACGTGCCCTGTTTTTAAATTCATACGTTTTATTCTTTAATAATTTAAATGACATCTGGACTTTATTAACTCAAACACCGTGATATTAATGATTTCAAAACCGATGTTTGTGCAATGAGGGAAGACGAACTGTCAGAAGTGGGTCCGGTTATCATTTCAAAAACAAATGGATAAGACGTACAAGTTACTCTAAGTTCATCATGTTCGTTATTTTAAAAGACGGTTCCCATCCCTTAAATCTGACCGTTCACTATATGTAACCCTAATCTTCCCTGCACAGTATAAAAGGACTGTATTTTGCTCCCTTTGACTCTTTATGCTTTCTGCAATATTAAACGAGTCAAGAGCAAACAGCCTACAAACTTTCTGCAAAATTTACTGTATTCTTTATTTGTTTCTTCAAATCTCTTTCTGAAAATTAAACGGCAACTTCACAAACTTCCTCTCTGTCCCTGAAGAAGAAGGAATCAATCATTGACGGGTGAATCCTCGCCAGATCTGTCGTCATGGAGAGAATTAACCTTGAAATTGATGACGCTCACAGAATGGAACTAGTTGTTTCCAGAATTAGGCAACAAGGCTTGTACCACCTTGGAAGTCAGCACACTGAGCTCTACGATGAGCGTATTGTTGAAGAGTTCTATCTAGATGCCTCTATCAAGTTATTTTCTCTGAAAATATGAGGAGATGTTTCTGACATCACTGCTACCGTTTGAGGGATTGAGATTTCTGTGAACCAGGAGATACTGGAAATCTTATTCAGGATGCCGTCTGATAGCCTGAAAATGGAGGAACTTGAGACCTTCGGGTCAGAAGAACTGTTAATGGCCTACTCGGGGCTGTTAACAGGTGACAGTTCGGATAAGAACGTCCACCCATCATGCCACAATAATAGGTTTTGCCTACCATCCATTTACCTCCACAATTTTTGCTGCCGGGTTATTGAGAACCAGACTGGAGCGTTTGAAATGTGCACGAACCTTCGCTTTCGGATGATGGTAGCCATCATGTCCGGCAAAAGGGTGAATTGGTGCCAAATTGTATTGAAAAGGATACAGGAAGAGGCCTCAATCCATAAACTCAGAATAAATCCTTCGGCCTCATCCTCAATTACGTTCTCACTCACTATGGTGTGCCGCAGTCTCATAGTGCCAAGAAGAGTGGCCCAGGAAAATTCATAGGTGGGATCAAGCCTACTGTCTAAAACAAAGACGGCCTGATCTCTAGCAGGACTCATCCCAGGCTTATGCCCATCTCTGATGACCCCAGGGATATTACTATCAAGGTTGTACGTGAAGAAAAGAAGAGAAAGAGAAGTATCTCTCACAGCAGGTCACCACATGCTGCAGAGAAGAAGAAGAAGAAGAAGAAGAAGCTAAAGAAAGCTTCTAAGTCTAAGGCTACAGTGGCTATACCGGTAACTGTATACGTCCCAACGGTGCAACCCTCTATACAAATCCCAAAGGGTGCAACCCCTTCGGAAGAAATAGTTGCTGCACAAACAGCAGATCCCGAGCAGTGGCGGCTATGACGGATGAACAACTATTTGCCAAACTAGAGGGATCTGGCAAGTCGGCTGTCCCCACAGAGCCAAAGGCCACCTCTCCTGTAAGGGAACCCACACCCATACAAGATCCCCCTCCCATCAGGGTACCATCCCCTGTTAGGAATTCCTCTCCCATACAGGCTCCCACACCTGTTCCGGATCCCATCTGTAAAACCCCCTAAAGTCGATAACTTATCACATGTACAATATATCAAATCATGATGTAATTTAATAATAGTTACTTTATGTCATGATATAACCTACATCTATTTTATTTTATTTCACTCTTTAACTTTGTAATTTACTTAATAAACCAAATAATAAAAATTAAAATAGTGTGTTGATTCACCTATTGGGCTAATTGTCAACACCTAACTACATGTGGACTCACTAATGGACTGAACCCAACTTATTAAAAATCATAAAACTTGAAGTTACACTTCAAAGTCCAACCCAACTAATTAAATCCTTTACCATTTTAATTATACTCTTAATTTAAAATATATATATATATATATATATATATATATATATATATACATATGGGCGGACATAAGGGAGTATAAAAGTGTAGCTCTAGATTCTTCACTCATCACATGCAAGACTTGCATGAAATATCTTGACACATGTAACAAGTCTTCTGCACATTTCACTTCCCAACCCTCCTTATCCCAACTTTAAACACTTACACCTTAACCTAACCACCCTTTACACTTACTACAACAACAAAAATCTGCATTTGAGAGTCTAAGAGAGAGAGAGGGCCGAACCAAGAGGAAGAAGAAGGAGGAGGAAGAAAATTTTCAACAAGAAATAGGTAATCTCATCCCTTATAACTATTTCCATAATTTCTTATGAAATCCTCCATAATATAACCTCAATATTAATACATGAAAATATAATTCTCACCTTGGGGGTGCATATGGATCGCCCAAACCATATAGTAGTAGAGGAGAGGTCGTTTTCCAACTTTCAAGACCTATAACCGACTAAATCCGACAAGATCGAGGTGGGTGAAAACTCTTTCAAACTTCAAAGTAGAAATCTATTCTTCTTCTTGTGATGCATGTGTTAAATCTGAAGTATTTCAAGATTCTTTTGATATGATCTTTGTTAAAATCTTCATGTTATAATTTCATTTTATGATTTTATATATAACTATGTGAAATTCGTTTTTCTTAAACATAATCATCAAATATTATGAAAAATATGAAAGTATGTATTAATCTGAAATTTTTGTATAAATTCATGTTTTTAAAGATGAATGTTATGGTTATAACAACATGCAATATGATTTATCGAATTTAAACGACAACCGATTTGGTAGTCGGGTGCCGATTTTGTGATAACTTGAAAGTTATATGTTTTCTTCTAAATGTTGTTGAAACCCTACCAAAATCTGAAATCTTGTGTTATATAATTATGTTATGATATATGTATAATTTATTTGCGGCCAAAACGGGACTTGAAACGAGTAAACGGAGTCTTTGGGCATAAATTGTAATTTCCTAAAGTTTGAGGACTAAACTGAAAATTTCAAAAAATACAACATTTTGGACCTTGTACAGTACGTATTATACCACGTATAGGCTGTTCATAAAGTTTCAAGCGATTCGGAGTTCGATATCTAAACTTAATAGTCCAAATCGCAAATTTTAAATAACTTCGGGGTCAAAACGCAAAAATTCCAAACTTCTGTACTAGGTCCGAAATTTTCTAGAATTTTCAAAAATCTGTAATTCTAGGTTCATCATGAGTCATCTCATAAAATTTCGTTAAATTCCGAGCTAAATTCATAGCTCTATATGCCTCGGAACGATTTCCTTATGTTTTGGGGCAATATCGTAATTTCTGAAAATTTCAGTCCCGAAACTGGAAATTTCCGAATTTTCCTTAAACCTGGAGTCGAGGAATTATTTTTGGCTTCCTCATAAAATTTCATAACCATCCGAATTCATTTCATACTCCAATGCTTAGGTTTGAACCTAAGGGCAAAAACGTCCTTTCAAACTATTTACGAAACTCTCGTTTCATTTCGTCGAACCTATCCATTTAATATATCTGATCTGAACCCATCAGATCGTTAATAAATTATTGAGTATATTTTTGAATTTATATACAAGTCCTATTCCGTATTACCGGGCCACAAATATAATTAACCATATTCCATACTTAATCAAAGACGCTATAAACCTCACTGACCGAACATTTACGTGATACTTGTGAAACGCGTTAAATTGATAACTGCGACTGTCCGGGAACTAAGTACTATACAAATAAAGTGCCATGAACGGGTCTGCCTCTAACTCTATCGGAACAAAGTGCCACGTCGACGGACGGGGGCCACCTCTTGAGTCCATATGAAACAGAGTGCCGACCTACAATCTGGGGGCCACCTCTTGAGCTGTAGGAGCCACCTCTAGAGTCCCAAATCGTGTCAGGGACGGTTAGACCGAGTCTTGGATCGAGCAGCGCGGCTGCAGTTCATGAACAAGGCTACCGTTGTTTCCTATTCCCATAACCGAGGAACGGAGTATTCCGAGGGACCTGGGTCGTAGACTTGGGGTATAATCGCGATTATGGTGTGATCCGGGTATTGACCCACAGCTAAGGACATACCGAGCCCAGATAAGAGATAAGGAAGCACACGCTAAGTGTGAGAGCGAAGGCTCAGCATCTTGGGGCGACGGTCCAAATCTTGGGGTGACGGCCTATCTTGCTAGGAGTGATAGGAAGAGTCTAGAATCCAAAGTCTACATCGGTAGGATTCGAAACTGAATTGACTGATCGACTGATTGACTGACCGCTTCACTTGACATCCGTCCACGTGGACTGGATTATAATATTACGACTGTACAATGATTTTGTTTTCATAAAATTCCAACCTAATTGTAATTGTTCTCTTTTTTTTTTATTTGATCAAATCATGCATCACTTAAAAAATTTTCAAAGGAAAGAGCCACACTCGCACACGATCACCCACTCACTGAGACCTTTTGTCTCACCCCATCGTTTTCCCTTTTAAACCAGAGAATGAGCAAACAGCAGAGGGCAAAGAAGGCTTCGTGGAAGAGGCCGAATAGAAGATTGCCTTCAAGATTTAGGACTTCTGTTCTTAGAATTTCTATTGTTATCCCAACTTGTAATAGTTAGTTATGCTTCGTACTTAATTCGTTTGGTATTTTCCGCTGCAAACTTATGAACAGTGTAATTTCGATTATCAACTTTGTCACAGCGAATCTTAGTACATTGGGCTAAGATAGTTGTTTGAAATGTTATCCAATCTTTATTTTGCTTCCGCTATTTATTATCGCATTTTGATTGATCGACCGATGCGTCGCGCCCTCGTCCTTCCCGATGTTAGGGGCGTGACAGGAGTGGTATCGGAGCCCGCTTTGTGAGAAGGACACTTACAACGGGCTAACCAGGATAAGATTATTCGGACTTAGACGGGAATTCCACCTAGGACGAAGTGAACCATAGGATTGAGACCTAATGTAGATTTCTCGAGTCAATTCTCATTACAGATCTCTTTCGACTTATCGCTCTTCACTTGGATATGTATAGTCAAATTCAAACTTCCTAAGTCATTGGCCAAAGTACATTATTAAGTACCCACGGCATTTCCCGACTGAATTAACTCTTCTATTGAACTCTTGAAACGGATATAGCTTACTTCACTTATCCATTTCTCAAAGTCATCTCACTATTCATTCAAAATTGATGAAGTTCCTTTAAACTCTACTAAACTCCATTACTTCTTAAAATGGGGTATTATTGTTCGTTTGTCGTCAAAAATCATATAAGCATTTGTTGAATCATAAGTTCACTGCCTTAATGATTATTCATGCTTAATAGAGCCTTATATTGGATATTAGATTTTACGAGATACTGACTTAGTTTCATTTTATTAGTTTTATGGACCCCTCTTGCGAGAAACATTTAACCAAGGAAAATCAGAATACTCCTAACTCGACATGAATGCTCAGGCGGATAAGCCAAATTTAACCAGAATCAACTATTAGTGTTCAATCGTACACTTAATTCTGTATAACAACATAAATTACTGATAACTCCACACAAAATTGCTAATCCTCACACATTACCTAACTTATATTAGATGGCTGACCGAAGACGCGGACGACCTCGCATGAATCGTGAAGAGCAGCATCAACGCGATGATCGCTCACGCTCTCCTCTACGAGGAGGAATTGAGAATGATGCCATGGCCCAAGCCCTCACTCAACTGACGAACTTCCTACAGCAACAGACTGCTAACAACGGAAACCACAATAAAACTCATGATCGTACCCTAGAAAGATTCTTACGTTTCAACCCGCCGACCTTTGACGGGGAACCCAACGATATCAAAGCGGAACTCTGGCTAGAGAAAATTGAGGAATTTTCAATGCCCTTCAGTATACTGATGAACAGCGAATTTCACTAGCTACATTCCGAACGCTGGACTAGAGAAAACCGTGTCAAGACATGGGCTAACTTCCTGACCGACTTTCGAACTCAATACGTGTCAGCAGCAGCCAGAGAGGCTAGACGAGACGAGTTATACCACCTGAAGTAAGGAGCCATGACAATCGCTCAATATGAAGCCCAATTTAACAGGTTGTCTAAATACGCACCAGGATTGGTAACAACTGAAGAGGACAAGCTCTATAAGTTCACTAGAGGACTGAGGCAGTCGCTTCAACAGAGTCTTCTAACAGTTCAACTGACGACACTTACTCAAGCAGTAGAAGCCGCCACTCGGATCGAGAGTGGAACTGCGAGGTTAGCTCAACTGCAAAGCCGTTTCTCCAACAACGCCAATAGGCCTGCTACCCGACCAACATCAATGCCACCACAGAAGTTTAAGAGGACAGGAACTCAAGGAAGCTCGAGTGGAACGAAGGCACCAGTTCTCAACAAACCAACAGCGCCTTGCACTCACTGTGGAAAGAAATGGCATAAATCAGAGTTGTGTTGGAGGAAGCTCGGAAAGTGCCTACGTTGCGGCAGCCAAGATCATCAAATTCGAGAGTGCCCAGATATGAACAACTCGGCAATCAAACCAGCTATTGCAGCCAAACCAGGAAACAACAAAGGAAAAGCCCCAGCTCGAGTGTTCGCATTGACTGGTCAGGAGGCACCAGAGAACAACGATGTAGTGGAAGGTACACTCCTGATATCTAATCAACTTGCACGAATACTTATAGATCCAGGATCATCCCATTCGTTTGTTGCACCACATTTTTCTAAGAAACTTGATAGACCGTTAGAATCTTTATCATTATGCCTAGAAGTATCTACCCCGATGGGAGTTAGTCAGCTAGCAGATAAAGTCCATTCTGCGTGTGATGTGATCATCAGTGGTAACTTTTACTCTGTTGATTTAGTAGTGCTTCCAATATTAGAATATGACGTCATCCTAGGAATGGATTGGCTATCTAAGCACTACGCACAATTGGATTGTCATTCTAAGATAGTTAGGTTTTGCGAACCTAACAAGCCAATTGTAGAATTAATTGGAGACACTAGAGTCAACCTAGCACCTATAATATCAGCTATCAAAGCTAGTAAGGCAGTTGCCAAAGGGGCGACCGGATTTTTAGCCTTCATCATCAACAAACCCATGAGTAAGTCGGGCATAGAAACTATATGTGTGGTATCCGAATACCCTAACGTATTTCCCGAAGAATTGACCTCCCTACCACCTGACAGGGAAATTGAATTCAATATCGAAATCATGCCTCGGAAGGCACCCATTGCAAAGGCACCATACCGAATGGCACCACTAGAGCTGCAAGAGTTGAAGGTCCAACTGCAGAAGTTACTCGACGTGGGTTTTGTACAACCCAGTGTGTCACCTTGGGGAGCTCCGGTATTGTTTGTCAAAAAGAAGGACGGAACATTCAGGTTTTGCATAGATTATCGTGAACTGAACAGCATTACAGTTAAAAATAAGTATCCTCTCCTGAGGATAGATGAGTTGTTTGAACAACTCCAAGGAGCTATGGTGTATTCCAAGTTCGATCTTCAACAAGGATACTACCAGTTAAAGATTAAGAATGAAGATGTTCCTAAAACTGCATTCCAAACTAGATACGGCCACTACGAGTTTGTAGTGATGCCTTTTGGACTCACGAATGCTCCTGCGGCATTTATGTATTTAATGCACAAAGTATTTCAACCATATCTCGACCAATTCGTAGTAATTTTCATCAATGATATACTAGTGTACTCTAAGTCGGAAAAAGATCACGAGAGACATCTTAGACTAGTGTTGGATACACTAAGGCAGCACAAGTTGTACGCCAAGTACAGCAAGTGTCAATTTTGGTTGAGGGAAGTGGCATTTCTAAGCCATATTATTTCTGGAGAAGGGATTGCAGTTGATCCATCTAAGGTAGAAACTATTATGGATTCGAAGAGGCCAGAAAATGTAACTGAGATCAGAAGTTTTCTTGGACTTGCGGGATACTACCGTAAATTCATCAAAGACTTCTAGAAGATAGCGGGACCCCTCACCCGGCTAACCCAGAAACACGTAAAATTTTAATGGACGGATAAATGCGAGTCAAGTTTCCAGGAACTCAAGAAGAGACTTACCACCACACCTATACTGACACTTCCAGAAGGAACCCAAGGATTTGTCGTATATAGTGACGCCTCAAAGGATGGCCTCGGTGCCATACTAATGCAGAATAGTAAAGTTATCGCATATGCTTCCAGGCAACTCAAGACACACGAGAAGAATTATCCAACGCACGACCTCGAACTTACTGCAATAGTATTCGCCTTAAAGAAATGGCGACATCATTTATATGGCGTTGAATTCACCGTGTTTACGGATCATAAAAGTCTCAAGTACCTATTTTCTCAAAAGGAACTTAATCTCCGACAGCGAAGATGGGTAGAACTTTTAGAAGATTACCATTGTGAAATTCAACACCACCCAGGGAAAGTGAATGTCGTGGCTGATGCCTTAAGTAGAAAGGTTAGAGTGGCCCGACTCATGGTTCGAGAATGGCAAGCTCTCAAGGAACTGAGCTACCTGAAACCCATTCATGAAGGTACTCGTTTAAATTGCGCCAACCTCACAATTAAATCGAATCTATTGGACGATATTCGATTAGCCCAAGAGAGAGATCCAAAACTTCAAGAGTTTAAGGACAAGATAGCTAAGGGCGAGAAACCCGAGTTTACAATTACCAAGGATGGAATTGTAAGGTTTAAGGGACGATTATGCATACCTCACGACAAGGAGCTTAAAAGATGAATTCTCGAGGAAGCTCGTTGCTCGAGATATATGATACACCCAGGAGCTAACAAGATGTACCGAGACTTGAAGAAACACTTTTGGTGGATGAACATGAAGAACCAAGTGGCAGAATTCGTGGCGCGATGCCTCACATGTCAGAGCGTCAAAGCTGAGCATCAGCGACCCTCAGGACTACTACAGCCACTAGAAGTCCCTAAATGGAAATGGGAAATGGTAACCATGGATTTTATCACGGATTTACCGACCACAAGAGGAGGTTATAACACCATTTGGGTGATCGTCGACAGATTGACAAAATCATCACATTTTGTGCCAGTTAAAAAGGACGACAGTTTGCAAAAGCTGGCTAGGACCTATATTAGAGAAATCGTTCGACTCCATGGAGTGCTAACAGACATAGTATCGGACAGAGATCCTAGATTCGTATCTCGTTTTTGGAAAGTCTTTCATAAGGAATTAGGAACTTCCTTAAGCTTCAGCACAAGTGCGCATCCCCAGACCGACGGACAATCTAAACGAACCATTCAAACCCTTGAAGACATGTCACGAGCTTGCGTACTAGACTTTCATGGAAATTGGGATCACCACCTGCCATTAGCCGAGTTTGCATACAACAACAGCTTCCAAGCGACAATCGGAATGGCACCTTATGAAGCTCTGTGTGGGAGGAAGTGTCGATCCCCGCTCCATTGGGAAATCGATGACCAGTGGATGCCGAAGACTCAACGAACAGAACCTTCAGCAATGAGCACAGATTTGGTGAAGGAAGCCGTAGATAAAGTACGACTAATCAAGGATAGGATCCTCACAGCACAAAGCAGACAGAAGAGTTACGCCAATCAACATCGGAAGGATCTAGAATTTGAAGTAGGAGATCAAGTCTTCCTGAGGTTAACACCACGGAAAGGTTTGATAGTATCAAGAAAATGAGGAAAGTTAAGTCCCCGATATATAGGACCATTCAAAATCACGAAAAGGATTGGACGACTAGCGTACCGATTGGAACTACCACCCAATCTGTCTGGAATGCACGATGTCTTCCATGTTTCGAGATTAAAGAAGTATCATCCAGACCCAACGCACATTCTTACTTCTGACATTCCGCCGATCAAGGATAACTTGTCTTATGAAGATAAGCCAATCAAGATCCTCGACCGGCAAGTACGCGAATTGAGGAAGAAGCGAGTTCCTTTGGTTAAAGTCGTCTGGTCGAATCACAACAGAGAGGAAGATGCGACGTGGGAGGCAGAGGAAGAAATGAAGAAATCTTACCCCGAGTTGTTTAAGTAGGAATTTGGGGACCAAATTCTTTTAAGGAGGGGAGGATGTAAAACCCCCTAAATTCGATAACTTATCACATGTACAATATATCAAATCATGATGTAATTTAATAATAGTTACTTTATGTCATGATATAACCTACATCTATTTTATTTTATTTCACTCTTTAACTTTGTAATTTACTTAATAAACCAAATAATAAAAATTAAAATAGTGTGTTGATTCACCTATTGGGCTAATTGTCAACACCTAACTACATGTGGACTCACTAATGAACTCAACCCAACTTATTAAAAATCATAAGACTTGAAGTTACACTTCAAAGCCCAACCCAACTAATTAAATCCTTTACCATTTTAATTATACTATTAATTTAAAAAATATATATATACATATATATACATATGGGCGGCCATAAGGGAGTAGAAAAGTGTAGCTCTAGATTCTTCACTCATCACATGCAAGACTTGCATGAAATATCTTGACACATGTAACAAGTCTTCTACACATTTCACTTTCCAACCCTCCTTATCCCAACTTTAAATACTTACACCTTAACCTAACCACCCATAACACTTACTACAACAACAAAAATCTGCATTTGAGAGTCTAAGAGAGAGAGAGGGCCGAACCAAGAGGAAGAAGAAGGAGGAGGAAGAAAATTTTCAACAAGAAATAGGTAATCTCATCCCTTATAACTATTTCCATAATTTCTTATGAAATCCTCCATAATCTAACCTCAATATTAATACATGCAAACATAATTCTCACCTTGGGGTGCATGTGGATTGGCCAAACAATGTAGTAGAAGAGTCCATGACGAACATGCTCGACCGATTTTCGGTCATCACTAATGGACTGGCTTGTTTCAGAAAACCGTTGACAAGTAGTGAAAAAGTAAAGAAAATCTTAAGATCACTACCTGTTGAATGGGACGGAACGGTTACGACGATTATGGAATCGAAAGATTTGAATAATCTTGATTTCAGTGCCCTCGTCAGATCGCTAATAAATTACGAGATAGTCTAATTTTCAAGACCTATAACCGACTAAATCCGACAAGATCGAGGTGGGTGAAAACTCTTTCAAACTTCAAAGTAGAAATATATTCTTCTTCTTGTGATGCATGCGTTAAATCTGAAGTATTTCAAGATTCTTTTTATATGATCTTTGTTAAAATCTTCATGTTATAATTTCATGTTATGATTTTATGTATAACTAGGTGAAATTCGTTTTTCTTAAACATAATCATCAAATATTATGAAAAATATGAAAGTATATACTAATCTGAAATTCTTGTATAAATGCATGTTTTTAAAGATGAATGTTATGGTTATAGCAACATGCAATATGATTTATCGAATTTAAACGACAACCGATTTGGTAGTCGGGTGCCGATTTTGTGATAACTTGAAAGTTATATGTTTTCTTCTAAATGTTGTTGAAACCCTACCACAATCTGAAATATTGTCTTATATGATTATGTTATGATATATGGATAATTTATTTGCGGCCAAAACGGGACTTGAAACGAGTAAACGGAGCCTTTGGGTATAAATTGTAATTTCCTAAAGTTTGAGGACTAAACTGAAAATTTCGAAAAATACAACATTCTGGACCTTGGACAGTACGTATTATACCACGTATAGGCTGTTCATAAAGTTTCCAGTGATTCGGAGTTCGATATCTAAACTTAATAGTCCAAATCGCAAATTTTAAATAACTTCGGGGCCAAAATGCAAAAAATACAAACTTCTGTACCAGGTCCGAAATTTTCTGGAATGTTCACAAATCTGTAATTCCAGGTTCATCATGAGTCATCTCGTAAAATTTTGTTAAATTCCGAGCTAAATTCATAGCTCTATATGTCTCGGAACGATTTCCTTAAGTTTTGGGGCAATATTGTAATTTCTGGAAATTTCGGTCCCGAAACTGGAAATTTCCGAATTTTCCTTAAATCTGGAGTCGAGGAATTATTTTTGGCTTCCTCATAAAATTTCATAACCATCCGACTTCGTTTCATACTCCAACGCTTAGGTTTGAACATAAGGGCAAAAACGTCCTTTCAAACTATTTACGAAACTCTCGTTTCGTTTTGTCGAACCTACCCATTTAATATTTCTGATCTGAACCCATCAGACCGTTAATAAATTATTGAGAATATTTTCGAATTTATATACAAGTCCTATTCCGTATTACCGGGCCACAAATATAATTAACCATATTCCATACTTAATCAAAGACGCTATTAACCTCACTGACCGAACGTTTACGTGATACTTGTGAAACGCATTAAATTGATAATTGTGACTGTCCGGGAACTAAGTGCTATACAAACAAAGTGCCACGGACGGGTCCGCCTCTAACTCTATCGGAACAAAGTGGTCCGCCTCTAACTCTATCGGAACAAAGTGCCACGTCGACGGACGGGGGCCACCTCTTGAGTCCATATGAAACAGAGTGCCGACCTACAATTTGGGGGCCACCTCTTGTGCTGTAGGAGCCACCTCTAGAGTCCCAAATCGTGTCAGGGACGGTTAGACCGAGTCTTGGATCGAGCAGCATGGTTGCGGTTCATGAACAAGGCTACCGTTGTTTCCTATTCCCATAACCGAGGAACGGAGTGTTCCGAGGGACCTGGGTCGTAGACTTGGGGTATAATCGCGATTATAGTGTGATCCGGGTATTGACCCACAGCTAAGGACATACCGAGCCCAGATAAGAGATAAGGAAGCACACGCTAAGTGTGAGAGCGAAGGCTCAGCATCTTGGGGCGACGGTCCAAATCTTGGGGCGATGGCCTATCTTGCTAGGAGTGATAAGGAGAGTCTAGAATCCAAAGTCCACATCGGCAGGATTCAAAACTGAATTGATTGATCGACTGATTCACTGACTGCTTGACTTGACATCCGTCCACGGGGACTAGATTATAATATTACGACTGCAATGATTTTGTTTTCATAAAATTCCAACCTAATTGTAATTGTTCTCATTTTTTTATTTGATCAAATCATGCATCACTTAAAAAATTTTCAAAGGAAAGAGCCACACTCGCACACGATCACCCACTCACTGAGACCTTTTGTCTCACCCCACCGTTTTTCCTTTTAAACCAGAGAATGAGCAAACAGCAGAGGGCGAAGAAGGCTTCGTGGAAGAGGCCGAATAGAAGATTGCCTTCAAGATTTAGGACTTCTGTTCTTAGAATTTCTGTTGTTATCCCAACTTGTAATAGTTAGTTATGCTTAGTACTTAATTCGTTTGGTATTTTCCGCTACAAACTTATGAACAGTGTAATTTCGATTATCAGCTTTGTCACAGCGAATCTTAGTACATCGGGCTAAGATGGTTGTTTGAAATATTATCCAATCTTTATTTTGCTTCCGCTATTTATTATCGCATTTTGGTTGATCGACCGATGCGTCGCGCCCTCGTCCTTCCCGATGTTGGGGGCGTGACACCATCCATATAGTAGACCCAAATATTGTAAGGAGTCCCTCCCCATCAGTTCTAATCAATGAAACTCTTCTCCAGGTGCAAATTGAACAAGCCTATGATTGCTTTGTAACTTGGAAATCATACAGGGTCACCCCGTACGACGACCTGTACAACTGGGAAGAGTGGAAGGAGGAAGAACAATTTGTTCTGGAGGTCCCGGACACCCAGAATATCAAAGTCTTTCAATAGGAGAATCAATTTTGCCGTGAGCTGATGTAAAATTACTACCTGCAAAAGAGAAGGCTCGATTGAAAGGGAAGTCGTAGTCCGATGATAAAGCTCCTTCTGACAGCCACAAGTCTGACCCCAACTCAGACACTGTAATATCCGCAATTTTCGATTTTCGGTAATTTTTTTTTTTCGGCCGAAGTCCATTTTGACGACTCGCTCATGACCGTTTCGTCATTCTGAGAATGATTAATTCTACACTTTTTGACATCCGAGTTCGTTTCGGAGTCGTTTTGTTGAGTTCCGCGCTTTTTAACGACTTTTCCGCACTTGAGTTCGGTTCTTGCGAATCTCGTTCGAATCATTGCTTCGAGTTTCCCGTAAGTCCGTTTAACTTTGTTAGACGTGTTGTGAACTTCGGTTTGGTTATTCGATCACGTATCGTGATTTCCGGGCGTTTTGGGCCATTTTGTAATTTCTTGAAAGTTACGGGTATCCGTATCTGTAATTGTTGTCTCGACCCGTTTCTTGGTCGCGTATGACTAATTATGGTATTATGTTTTCATTCCGGGTCGTTGATGTTGTCCGCGAACTTTTCGTCGTGTTCGTTCCGTACCTTTTCGGAAATCGAGTCGTCGAGCCCTAACGGTTGCGGGACTGGCCGGACGGTTGTGGGTTCTGGCCGGATGATTGCGGGTACCGGCCGGACGAGTGCGGCAGGAACCGGCGTAGCGTACGCTACGGCCGGAAGTCTGCGCGCGCTAGCTCGGCAGGTATAGTGCACGCTAGCTTGGTCGACCAACGCACGCTATCGGGCCAGACAGTGGGGTTTCTGGGGTTCTGGAATTAGGAAGGATCGGTAGGTAGCGCACGCTACGCCGAGCGTAGCGCGCGCTAGTCGGCAGGCGTAGCGCACGCTGTCGGCCGGCTAGCGTACGTTACCTGGCCGGCGATTCGATCGCAGGTTTCGACAGATCGGCTAAGCGACGCTAGCGTCCGCAGCCGCTGGCTTATCGCGGTCGGACGGCAGATCCGCCGCAGATTGAAGTCTTCGCATGTGGCCTTGCGGGCCCCGGCCGAGGGTTATCGGCCGAGGCTGCCCGTTAGCGCGCGCTAGTCCGGAAGGTGTAGCGCACGCTAGGCCGTGCCTGTATAAATATGACAGAGTAGCCATATTTTCACCCGTTTTTCATTTCCATCTTTTCCTCTCCGCGGCTGGAGACTTGGCGATCCAGGAGACATGTTGTCAAGCAACTAATCCACGAAGATTGGGAGTTCATATCATCGATTAATCCCTCCATAACCTCCTTTAATCCAGCGAATCAAGGTGAGATTTCCTAGAACCCTATTTTGGGAAAATTTGGGGGTTTTGCATTTTTGTCCGATTCCTTCCGTGATGTTGATTAATACACGATGGGTATGATTAATCTTGGTAGTATTCTTGTGTTTAACATCATTTAATCCATTGTTCTTCGTCGAATCAAAGTATATTTCTTGATTTCCTTCGAATTGACTTTTTGGGGGATTTGTCCTCGATCTCGTTTTTCATCCGTTTTCGATGGATCGATTATGGTTAAATGATGTTGTTAAACATATTCTATGGATTGTATATCCATATTTCAACTTAGAATTCCATTTTCGTGGTTTGACGGGACGAATCGTGTTCTTGGCCGTTTTGGGGGAAATCCTTGAACCTTCGTCATTTGTTCTTTGAATTCAGCGGCTTTGGGTCGTTCTTTGGAATTCATTTTCGTTGTTATTGTTTTCGTTCGTAGTTTATTATTGTGGATTGTCGTTCGGTGGATTCGGCGAGTTCGTAGTCGGTTCGTGCCAACCTACTTCGGCCGATTTTTCGCGTTGTGGTTATTCGAGGCAAGTATCTTGCCCATACATTACGTGTTTTGTGGATATATTAGTTGGTAATTTACGATACGTAATTTATGAATGCCTATAATCAACTTTCAAAGGAATTGATATGCTTTTCAATACTTCCTTAAAAGATGACTCGTATGATTTCGTTGTTAAATATGCTTGTCTAAGTATGTGTGGGGGTATCGTTTTGTGTGATTATGACGTTGTGGATTTATAGCTTAACCTTTCCTTGAGATATGTTTGGAACGTATGCCTATTGATGATCCTGTCTCATTGTGTCGTTCGGCGTGGTTGGATAGGTATTTTCCCTCGTTGCTATGTTATTTGTACTAGCTGCATCGTCGAAATTCTAGCATGAATCGTATCATTACTTGGTCGTGAGTATATGTTAGATGAACTGGCCATTCTAGTAAGGTACCTCGACTATATATACTGTGATTGACCTTCGAGGCTTGTGGTTTGCAACTGTGATTTTGGAACGTGTGTGTGTGTTGTTCCTTCCGCCCGGAGTGTCCGACGGGATGTCTGGGGGTCGATACTAAGGGGTACGGCCACTAAGTGGACTTGGGTGCGTGTGTGGATGAACTTCCACCCGGAGTGTCCGACGGGATGTCTGGGGGTCGATACTAAGGGGTACGGCCGCGGAAGTAGTTTCCCACCCGGAGTGTCCGACGGGATGTCTGGGGGTTGATACTAAGGGGTACGGCCGCGGGTTACCAGTTGTGGTTTTCATCTTGAGGATGACGTTGATGTTTTCGTTAATTGTGATATTGTCCGGAGTATCACAATGCTTTGTGCTCGGGGTCGAGAGACATTATATATCAAATCTTGGTGCTTGGCTAGAATGGCATAAGAATAATGTGTTATGTGTAATGTGTCCTTGTAAGTGAATTGAAGTGGATGATCGGGTCGTGGACCCTGTGTTTTGTGACCGGAATGGTTGGGTCGTGGACCCCGTGTTTTGTTAAACGGATTTGCATTTTGGAAAATGAACTTTGGGGCTGTGACCCTAAATGGCTTTCGAGGAATTAAGAACTTTTCAATTTCTGATGTTTTCAAAACTCCCGAGATTTAGAAATGTTTTCAAAATGCTTACTTGCTTTGTTTATGCTTTCAAGACTTGAACTATATTTTAACTAAATATATCTCGGGAAGTCTTTCGTTATATTCTCGGAATGTGTTGTGTATGGCTCGTATTTGCACTTTATACTTGCACTAGCGAAACAGTGGAGTTTTGCTAACCCCCGAGTAATCGGGGGGTGGATTTCAGATTGTGTCCGTGTACATGCAGTTTCGGGAGCAAGACACGGGATCGGTGCGAGGATGATGAAAGACGAATGATACTAATCACACGAAGGCCGCTTTGACTTGATTAGTCGGAGTCCATTGTATTGTCTTTTCCGCTGTCTTATTGTTCGTCGTTGCAAGTATTTTACCCTTGCATGTGTATGAGTCTGGATGAGTTTATGTATTTTGATTTGTGAGGCAGTGACGGAAGACCAAATCAGTCTATTGATTCGTTATTTTGATTCGTCAATATGTAATGTAATGTGTCGTGTTGATGTCTAGCCTGGTGGATCCTCACGGAGAGGGTCTGCGGCGTGTAATATTCCCGATTTGATCTGGGGGTGTTACATTTATTGTATCAGAGCTTTGGTTGCGGAAACCTAGGTTGTCGGGTCCAGTCGTGTATTGTTGGGTCTTGTCTTGTCAGATTGAGTCTGACTGATGTTGTGTCGCGACGCGTCGTTTGGAATGTTGGCCGTGATTAGTATCAGGGTGCAGTCATCATCTTCGTGCGATCTGTGGATGTAAGTCTCCCTACTACAGGTTGTACCACGAGCTATACGAGCCTGTGTGATTCTGTGTTATGTAGTTAGTATTTGAAGGTGCACCGTTAGTAAGTGACATATATTTGTTGATTCCCGTCTTGCGCTATAATGTAGAATGATATTGCTGAATGTATCTTTGTATAAATCGTTTTTCTTGCAAGAGTATAAAGCTTGGAATTTTAAGTTTTCGAATCCTTTCGGGGAGTCACGTAAAATTTTTAAAATGTCCTCCAAGGGAGGAAAAAGTTGATTTTCGTATGTTGAACTCAAGGCTGAAAGTTCTGAAAACTCGAATTATTGATAATTCTTTTCCACTGTGTACTATAAGTTTTCAAAACACGAGTTTTGAACTCAAATGAGTTCTACAAAATATACTCAAGACGTGACCCTTGCTTTTAACTTTTCGGTTTTGAATGACAATTGCCTTTTGATGGTTGCTCATGATGTGTTGTAATTATGTGAATCGATGGCTTTGAGATTCGAATATTGTTGTTGTTTATTTGTGACCTTCGATTCCAGTAATGTCGTATATATGTTCGCAATCATGTTGCTAAAATAGAACCGTTAGCGCACGCTAAGTGTAAGGCTAGCGCGCGCTAATGCAGCATGGATAGCGCACGCTAAATATGTGTTGTAGCGCGCGTTAGTCAGTCTGGACAGAGGCTGGGGAACTACATTTCTTTTAGCCGTTAGGCCTAACCTTAGCAGTCAATCACCCGGGACTGTATTCTATGTGTGTTGTCAAGTAATGACAACTGTTTTGTATGAATGTGCGTTATGATTTCTTTTTTCTTTTCGTTGCGCTAAGTGATAATTGATTGGGTTCGGCAAATCGATAAATTATGTCTGCTGCGAGTGTGTTCGAACACGCTTTTCTAAAACTTTCATAAGTTTGTGCAAGTTGTGGAAACTACTTTTTGAAACTAACTTTTGAAACTACTTTGACAGTGCGATTAGCCGGTGGCTTCGTATGAACTTTGGAAATTGTTTGAAATTTGCGAGCCGGCCTAGGATTCTCAAATAAAACCTCGACGGTATTTGAAAGAGTTGTTTTAAAGTACCTTGAACATTTTATAAAATATTACCTTCGTTGATGTTTGTGAAGTGTTGGGAGAATTTTCGAAAGTGATTTTAACGTATTGTTGTATTTTCAAATAATTCGAGTGAAGGATTTTCAAAAATCTTTCACACCATAAAAATATTTTATTTCAAAAACCAATGCGATTTTTATTATCAAAAATATATAGTGAAAGATGAAAAATCTCACTCGATGCAAAGTTCAAACTCGGATTTGGAAATGTTAGAGTATGTAAGAATGATTTGATGATCTTGCATGGTTAACTTGTTAGTTGTTAACGGTGATAATGATACGTAGAGGCATGATGACTTCAAATGATTTCAAATGAGACAGTTAAAGTATGTTGTTTACAAGTTTTGATGAAACAACCCGAGGTACCAAGAGTACTTTTAAAGTTTATTTTAAATAAAGATACAAATCCAAGGATTTTCAAAAGATTTCCTTTAAAAGGATACCTCGTGGATTTTCTTTTCGAGTTGTTATTGGTTACCTTATGTGATATGTCGCTACTGAGTCGGTACTTTAGTATAATATTTTGCGAAGTTGTGCAATCGTATTGAGTTGGAATCCGCTTAGTATGCCGTTGGGCAGAGGTCACAGTCGTGACCACGATACTAATGGCCATGAAGATCGGATGTGGACCAAGAGGGTATAGTCGGGAAGGTTGCTATTCCAGCACTTCATTCTCGTTGTTTAGGTTTCAGGACGAAACCTCTTTTAAAGGAGATATGATGTAATACCCATATTTTTATTTCTTTCTCTTCTGTTTCGTCCAACCGTATCGACTCGACTGTGTTCGTTGATGCTTCTGACCTGGTGTTGTTTCTCACCTTTGTCATTCGAGCGAGTTCTGATATTGTCCCAAGTTGATCTATATATCGTTGTGACCTTTCCAAGTTCGGAAAATTAGTCTCGTTTTCGATCTTCTAACCCTTGGGCGGTGGAATTCCGTATTTGTTCAGCGATTGGCTCGCGTTTTGATTGATGTACCGTTGGGTTGGTCAATCGTATTGATTTTCGTCCATTGTGTTTTGTGATTGTTTGGATAATTGACTTGATTGTATTATCCATTTGATGACGCTTGTCACTTGTTGGTTTTATTATATCCCTAATGGCGACGTTGTGTTGGTCGCCGTGGAGCGTGTTTTCACGCCGTATATTCCTTTGCGTTGTTTGTAACATTTCGCCGTTGGGCGTTAGTTACGCATTCTTGTGTATCTCGTTGAGTTTTTCCTGGCGGAATATTTCTTCCCCCTACTTGTTTTAAGTTTCGGGACGAAACTTCTTTTAAGGAGGGTAGAATGTAATATCCGCAATTTTCAATTTTCGGTAAAAAAAATTTTTTCGGCCGAAGTCCGTTTTGTCGACTCAATCATGACCGTTTCGTCATTCTGAGAATGATTAATTCTACACTTTTTGACATCCGAGTTCGTTTCGGAGTCGTTTTGTTGAGTTCCGCGCTTTTTAACGACTTTTCCGCACTTGAGTTCGGTTCTTGCGAATCTCGCTCAAATCACGCTTTGAGTTTCCCATAAGTCCGTTTAACTTTGTTAGACGTGTTGTGAACTTCGGTTTGGTTATTCGATCACGTATCGTGATTTCCGGGCGTTTTGGGCCATTTTGTAATTTCTTAAAAGTTACGGGTATCCGTATCTATAATTGTTGTCTCGACCCGTTTCTTGGTCGCGTATGACTAATTATGGTATTATGTTTTCATTCCGGGTCATTGATGTTGTCCGCGAACTTTTCGTCGTGTTCGTTCCGTGACGCTTCGGAAATCGAGTCGCCGAGCCCTGACGGCTATGGATCGGCCGGACGGTTGTGGGTTCCGCCGGATGATTGCGGGTACCGTCCGACGAAAGTGCGGCAGAACCGGCGTAGCGACGCTACGGCGGAAGTCTGCCGCGCTAGCTCGGCAGTATAGCGACGCTAGCTTGGTCGACCAATGCACGCCATCGGGCCGGATGGGGTTTCGGGGTTACGGAATCGGGAAGGATCGGCAGTAGCACACGCTACGCCGAGCGTAGCGCGCGCTAGTCGGGCAGCGTAGCGCACGCTGCCGGCCGGCTAGCGACGTTACTGGCCGGCGCCGATCCAGAGGGTTACGACAGATCGCTAGCGACGCTAGCGTCGCCCAGCAGCCGCGCTTATCGCTTGATCGGACAGCAGATCCGGCCGGCAGATTGAGTCTTGATGTGGCCTTGCGGGCCCCGGCCGAGGGTTATCGGCCGAGGCCGCCGTTAGTGCGCGCTAGTCCGAAGGTGTAGCGCACGCTAGGCCGTGCTCGTATAAATATGACAGAGTAGCCATATTTTCACCCGTTTTCATTTCCATCTTTTCCTCTCGGTACCGGAGACTTGGCGATCCAGGAGACATGTTGTCAAGCAACTAATCCACGAAGATTGGGAGTTCATATCATCGATTAATCCCTCCATAACCTCCTTTGATCCAGCGAATCACGGTGAGATTTCCTAGAACCCTATTTTGGGAAAATTTGGGGTTTTTGCGTTTTTGTCCGATTCCTTCCGTGATGTTGATTAATACACGATGGGTATGATTAATCTTGGTAGTATTCTTGTGTTTAACATCATTTAATCCATTGTTCTTCGTCGAATCAAAGTATATTTCTTGATTTCCTTCGAATTGACTTTTTGGGGGATTTGTCCTCGATCTCGTTTTTCATCCGTTTTCGATGGATCGATTATGGTTAAATGATGTTGTTAAACATATTCTATGGATTGTATATCCATATTTCAACTTGGAATTCCGTTTTCGTGATTTGACGGGACGAATCATGTTCTTGGCCGTTTTGGGGGGAAATCCTTGAACCTTCGTCATTTGTTCTTTGAATTCAGCGGCTTTGGGTCGTTCTTTGGAATTCATTTTCGTTGTTATTGTTTTCGTTCGTAGTTCATTATTGTGGATTGTCGTTCGGTGGAGTCGGCGAGTTCGTAGTCGGTTCGTGCCAACCTACTTCGGCCGATTTTTCGCGTTGTGGTTATTCGAGGCAAGTATCTTGCCCATACATTACGTGCTTTGTGGATATATTAGTTGGTAATTTACGATACGTAATTTATGAATGCCTATAATCAACTTTCAAAGGAATTGATATGCTTTTCAATACTTCCTTAAAAGATGACTCGTATGATTTCGTTGTTAAATATGCTTGTCTAAGTATGTGTGGGGGTATCGTTTTGTGTGATTATGACGTTGTGGATTTATAGCTTAACCTTTCCTTGAGATATGTTTGGAACATATGCCTATTGATGATCCTGTCTCATTGTGTCGTTCGGCGTGGTTGGATAGGTATTTTCCCTCGTTGCTATGTTATTTGTACTAGCTGCATCGTCGAAATTCTAGCATGAATCGTATCATTACTTGGTCGTGAGTATATGTTAGATGAACTGGCCATTCTAGTAAGGTACCTCGACTATATATACTGTGATTGACCTTCGAGGCTTGTGGTTTGCAACTGTGATTTTGGAACGTGTGTGTGTGTGTTGTTCCTTCCACCCGGAGTGTCCGACGGGATGTCTGGGGGTCGATACTAAGGGGTACGGCCACGGAAGTGGACTTGGGTGCGTGTGTGGATGAACTTCCACCCGGAGTGTCCGACGGGATGTCTGGGTGTCGATACTAAGGGGTACGGCCGCGGAAGTGGTTTCCCACCCGGAGGGTCCGACGGGATGTCTGGGGGTCGATACTAAGGGGTACGGCCGCGGGTTACCAGTTGTGGTTTTCATCTTGAGGATGACGTTGATGTTTTCGTTAATTGTGATATTGTCCGGAGTATCACAATGCTTTGTGCTCGGGGTCGAGAGACATTATATATCAAATGTTGGTGCTTGGCTAGAATGGCATAAGAATAATGTGTTATGTGTAATGTGTCCTTGTAAGTGAATTGAAGTGGATGATCGGGTCGTGGACCCTGTGTTTTGTGACCGGAATGGTTGGGTCGTGGACCCCGTGTTTTGTTAAACGGATTTGTATTTTGGAAAATGAACTTTGGGGCTGTGACCCTAAATGGCTTTCGAGGAATTAAGAACTTTTCAATTTCTGATGTTTTCAAAACTCCCGAGATTTAGAAATGTTTTCAAAATGCTTACTTGCTTCGTTTCTGCTTTCAAGACTTGAACTATATTTTAACTAAATATATCTCGGGAAGTCTTTCGTTATATTCTCGGAATGTGTTGTGTATGGCTCGTATTTGCACTTTATACTTGCACTAGCGAAACAGTGGAGTTTTGCTAACCCCCGAGTAATCGGGGGGTGGATTTCTGTATTGTGTCCAGGTACATGCAGGTTTCGGGAGCAAGACACAGGATCGGTGCGAGGGATGATGAAAGACGAATGATACTAATCACACGAAGGCCAGTTTTGACTTCAGTTAGTCGGAGTCCATTGTATTGTCTTTTCCGCTGTCTTATTGTTCGTCGTTGCAAGTATTTTACCCTTGCATGTGTATGAGTCTGGATGAGTTTATGTATTTTGATTTGTGAGGCAGTGACGGAAGACCAAATCGGTCTATTGATTCGTTATTTTGATTCGTCAGTATGTAATGTAATGTGTTGTGTTGATGTCTAGCCTGGTGGATCCTCACGGAGAGGGTCTGCGGCGTGTAATATTCCCAATTTGATCTGGGGGTGTTACATTTATGGTATCCGAGCTTTGGTTGCGGAAACCTAGGCTGTCGGGTCCAGTCGTGTATTGTTGGGTCTTGTCTTGTCAGATTGAGTCTGACTGATGTCGTGTCGCGACGCGTCGTTTGGAATGTTGGCCGTGATTAGTATCAGGGTGCAGTCATCATCTTCGTGCGATCTGTGGATGTAAGTCTCCCTATTACAGGTTGTACCACGAGCTATACGAGCCTGTGTGATTCTGTGTCATGTAGTTAGTATTTGAAGGTGCACCGTGAGTAAGTGACATATATTTGTTGATTCCCGTCTTGCGCTATAATGTAGAATGATATTGCTGAATGTATCTTTGTATAAACCGTTTTTCTTGCAAGAGTATAAAGCTTGGAATTTTAAGTTTTCGAATCCTTTCGGGGAGTCACATAAAATTTTTAAAATGTCCTCCAAGGGAGGAAAAAGTTGATTTTCGTATGTTGACCTCAAGGCTGAAAGTTCTGAAAACTCGAATTATTGATAATTCTTTTCCACTGTGTACTATAAGTTTTCAAAACACGAGTTTTGAACTCAAATGAGTTCTAAAAAATATACTCAAGACGTGACCCTTGCTTTTAACTTTTCGGTTTTGAATGACAATTGCCTTTTGATGGTTGCTCATGATGTGTTGTAATTATGTGAATCGATGGCTTTGAGATTCGAATATTGTTGTTGTTTATTTGTGACCTTCGATTCCAGTAATGTCGTATATATGTTCGCAATCATGTTGCTAAAATAGAACCGTTAGCGCACGCTAAGTGTAAGGCTAGCGCGCGCTAATGCAGCATGGATAGCGCACGCTAAATATGTGTTGTAGCGCGCGTTAGTCAGTCTGGACAGAGGCTGGGGAACTACATTTCTTTTAGCCATTAGGCCTAACCTTAGTAGTCAATCACCCGGGACTGTATTCTATGTGTGTTGTCAAGTAATGACAACTGTTTTGTCTGAATGTGCGTTATGATTTCTTTTTTCTTTTCGTTGCGCTAAGTGATAATTGATTGGGTTCGGCAAATCGATAAATTATGTCTGCTGCGAGTGTGTTCGAACACGCTTTTCTAAAACTTTCATAAGTTTGTGCAAGTTGTGGAAACTACTTTTTGAAACTAACTTTTGAAACTACTTTGACAGTGCGATTAGCCGGCGGCTTCGTATGAACTTTGGAAATTGTTTGAAATTTGCGAGCCGGCCTAGGATTCTCAAATAAAACCTCGATGGTATTTGAAAGAGTTGTTTTAAAGTACCTTGAACATTTTATAAAATATTACCGTCGTTGATTTTTGTGAAGTGTTGGGAGAATTTTCGAAAGTGATTTTAACGTATTGTTGTATTTTCAAATAATTCGAGTGAAGGATTTTCAAAAATCTTTCACACCATAAAAATATTTTATTTCAAAAACCAATGCGATTTTTATTTTGAAAAATATATAGTGAAAGATGAAAAATCTCACTCGATGCAAAGTTCAAACTCGGATTTGGAAATGTTAGAGTATGTAAGAATGATTTGATGATCTTGCATGGTTAACTTGTTAGTTGTTAACGGTGATAATGATACGTAGAGGCATGATGACTTCAAATGATTTCAAATGAGACAGTTAAAGTATGTTGTTTACAAGTTTTGATGAAACAACCCGAGGTACCAAGAGTACTTTTAAAGTTTATTTTAAACAGCATACAAATCCAAGGATTTTCAAAAGATTTCCTTTAAAAGGATACCTCGTGGATTTTCTTTTCGAGTTGTTATTGGTTACCTTATGTGATATGTCGCGCTGAGTCGGTACTTTAGTATAATATTTTGCGAAGTTGTGCAATCGTATTGAGTTGGAATCCGCTTAGTATGCCGTTGGGCAGAGGTCACAGTCGTGACCACGATACTAATGGCCATGAAGATCGGATGTGGACCAAGAGGGTATAGTCGGGAAGGTTGCTATTCCAGCACTTCATTCTCGTTGTTTAGGTTTCGGGACGAAACCTCTTTTAAAGGAGATATGATGTAATACCCATATTTTTCTTTCTTTCTCTTCTGTTTCGTCCAACCGTATCGACTCGACTGTGTTCGTTGATGCTTCTGACCTGGTGTTGTTTCTCACCTTTGTCATTCGAGCGAGTTCTGATATTGTCGCAAGTTGATCTATATATTGTTGTGACCTTTCCAAGTTCGGAAAATTAGTCTCGTTTTCGATCTTCCAACCCTTGGGCGGTGGAATTCCGTATTTGTTCAGCGATTGGCTCGCGTTTTGATTGATGTACCGTTGGGTTGGGCAATCGTATTGATTTTCGTCCATTGTGTTTTGTGATTGTTTGGATAATTGACTTGATTGTATTATCCATTTGATGACGCTTGTCACTTGTTGGTTTTATTATATCCCTAACGGCGACGTTGTGTTGGTCGCCGTGGAGCGTGTTTTCACGCCGTATATTCCTTTGCGTTGTTTGTAACATTTCACCGTTGGGCGTTAGTTACGCATTCTTGTGTATCTCGTTGAGTTTTTCCTGGCGGAATATTTCTTCCCCCTACTTGTTTTAAGTTTCGGGACGAAACTTCTTTTAAGGAGGGTAGAATGTAATATCCGCAATTTTCGATTTTCGGTAAATTTCTATTTTCGGCCGAAGTCCGTTTTGACGACTCGCTCATGACCGTTTCGTCATTCTGAGAATGATTAATTCTACACTTTTTGACATCCGAGTTCGTTTCGGAGTTGTTTTGTTGAGTTCCGCGCTTTTTAACGACTTTTCCGCACTTGAGTTCGGTTCTTGCGAATCTCATTCGAAACTGCTGTTTCGAGTTTCCCGTAAGTCCGTTTAACTTTGTTAGACGTGTTGTGAACTTCGGTTTGGTTATTCGATCACGTATCGTGATTTCCGGGCGTTTTGGGCCATTTTGTAATTTCTTGAAAGTTACGGGTATCCGTATCTGTAATTGTTGTCTCGACCCGTTTCTTGGTCGCGTATGACTAATTATGGTATTATGTTTTCATTCCGGGTCGTTGATGTTGTCCGCGAACTTTTCGTCGTGTTCGTTCCGTACATTTTCGGAAATCGAGTCGTCGAGCCACGGCAGTTGCGGGATCGCCGACGGTTGTGGGTTCCGGCCGGATGATTGCGGTACCGGCCGACGAGTGCGCGGGAACCGGCGAGCGACGCTACGGACGGAAATCTGCCTTGTGGCCAGCTCGGCAGGTATAGCGCACGCTAGCTTGGTCGACCAATGCACGCTATCGGGCCGGACAGTGGGGTTTCTAGGGTTCTGGAATCAGGAAGGATCGGCAGGTAGCGCATGCTACGCCGAGCGTAGCGCGCGCTAGTCGGCAGGCGTAGCGCACGCTGTCGGCTGGCTAGCGTACGTTACCTGGCCGGGCAGTTCAGTCCAGAGGGTTCTAGACAGATCGGCTAGCGCACGCTAGCGTCCGCGCAGCGCTATCATGGCCGGACAGCAGATCCGGCCGGATTGAGTCTTCAAGATAGGCCTTGCGGGCCCCGGCCGAGGGTTATCGGCCGAGGCTGCCCGTTAGCGCGCTAGTCCGGAAGGTGTAGCGCACGCTAGGCGTACTGTATAAATATGACAGAGTAGCCATATTTTCACCCGTTTTTCATTTCCATCTTTTCCTCTCCGCGGCTGGAGACTTGGCGATCCAGGAGACATGTTGTCAAGCAACTAATCCACGAAGATTGGGAGTTCATATCATCGATTAATCCCTCCATAACCTCCTTTGATCCAGCGAATCAAGGTGAGATTTCCTATAACCCTATTTTGGGAAAATTTGGGGTTTTTGCGTTTTTGTCCGATTCCTTCCGTGATGTTGATTAATACACGATGGGTATGATTAATCTTGGTAGTATTCTTGTGTTTAACATCATTTAATCCATTGTTCTTCGTCGAATCGAAGTATATTTCTTGATATCCTTCGAATTGACTTTTTGAGGGATTTGTCCTTGATCTCGTTTTTCATCCGTTTTCGATGGATCGATTATGGTTAAATGATGTTGTTAAACATATTCTATGGATTGTATATCCATATTTCAACTTGGAATTCCGTTTTCGTGATTTGACGGGACGAATCGTGTTCTTGGCCGTTTTGGGGGAAATCCTTGAACCTTCGTCATTTGTTCTTTGAATTCAGCGGCTTTGGGTCGTTCTTTGGAATTCATTTTCGTTGTTATTGTTTTCGTTCGTATTTCATTATTGTGGATTGTCGTTCGGTGGAGTCGGCGAGTTCGTAGTCAGTTCGTGCCAACCTACTTCGGCCGATTTTTCGCGTTGTGGTTATTCGAGGCAAGTATCTTGCCCATACATTACGTGTTTTGTGTATATATTAGTTGGTAATTTTACGATACGTAATTTATGAATGCCTATAATCAACTTTCAAAGGAATTGATATGCTTTTCAATACTTCCTTAAAAGATGACTCGTATGATTTCATTGTTAAATATGCTTGTCTAAGTATGTGTGGGGGTATCGTTTTGTGTGATTATGACGTTGTGGATTTATAGCTTAACCTTTCCTTGAGATATGTTTGTAACGTATGCCTATTGATGATCCTGTCTCATTGTGTCGTTCGGCGTGGTTGGATAGGTATTTTCCCTCGTTGCTATGTTATTTGTACTAGCTGCATCGTCGAAATTCTAGCATGAATCGTATCATTACTTGGTCGTGAGTATATGTTAGATGAACTGGCCATTCTAGTAAGGTACCTCGACTATATATACTGTGATTGACCTTCGAGGCTTGTGGTTTGCAACTGTGATTTTGGAACGTGTGTGTGTGTTGTTCCTTCCACCCGGAGTGTCCGACGGGATGTTTGGGGGTCGATACTAAGGGGTACGGCCACGGAAGTGGACTTGGGTGCGTGTGTGGATGAACTTCCACCCGGAGTGTCCGACGGGATGTCTGGGGGTCGATACTAAGGGGTACGGCCGCGGAAGTAGTTTCCCACCCGGAGTGTCCGACGGGATGTCTGGGGGTCGATACTAAGGGGTACGGCCGCGGGTTACCAGTTGTGGTTTTCATCTTGAGGATGACGTTGATGTTTTCGTTAATTGTGATATTGTCCGGAGTATCACAATGCTTTGTGCTCGGGGTCGAGAGACATTATATATCAAATCTTGGTGCTTGGCTAGAATGGCATAAGAATAATGTGTTATGTGTAATGTGTCCTTGTAAGTGAATTGAAGTGGATGATCGGGTCGTGGACCCTGCGTTTTGTGACCGGAATAGTTGAGTCGTGGACCCCGTGTTTTGTTATACGGATTTGCATTTTGGAAAATGAACTTTGGGGCTGTGACCCTAAATGGCTTTCGAGGAATTAAGAACTTTTCAATTTCTGATGTTTTCAAAACTCCCGAGATTTAGAAATGTTTTCAAAATGCTTACTTGCTTCGTTTCTGCTTTCAAGACTTGAACTATATTTTAACTAAATATATCTCGGGAAGTCTTTCGTTATATTCTCGAAATGTGTTGTGTATGGCTCGTATTTGCACTTTATACTTGCACTAGCGAAACAGTGGAGTTTTGCTAACCCCCGAGTAATCGGGGGGTGGATTTCTGTATTGTGTCCAGTACATGCAGGTTTTGGGAGCAAGACACAGGATCGGTGCGAGGGATGATGAAAGACGAATGATACTAATCAAACGAAGGCGCTTTGACTTGATTAGTCGGAGTCCATTGTATTGTCTTTTCCGCTGTCTTATTGTTCGTCGTTGCAAGTATTTTACCCTTGCATGTGTATGAGTCTGGATGAGTTTATGTATTTTGATTTGTGAGGCAGTGACGGAAGACCAAATCGGTATTTGATTCGTTATTTTGATTCGTCAGTATGTAATGTAATGTGTCGTGTTGATGTCTAGCCTGGTGGATCCTCACGGAGAGGGTCTGCGGCATGTAATATTCCCGATTTGATCTGGGGGTGTTACATTTATGGTATCAGAGCTTTGGTTGCGGAAACCTAGGCTGTCGGGTCCAGTCGTGTATTGTTGGGTCTTGTCTTGTCAGATTGAGTCTGACTGATGTCGTGTCGCGACGCGTCGTTTGGAATGTTGGCCATGATTAGTATCAGGGTGCAGTCATCATCTTCATGCGATCTGTGGATGTAAGTCTCCCTACTACAAGTTGTACCACGAGCTATACGAGCCTGTGTGATTCTGTGTTATGTAGTTAGTATTTGAAGGTGCACCGTGAGTAAGTGACATATATTTGTTGATTCCCGTCTTGCGCTATAATGTAGAATGATATTGCTGAATGTATCTTTGTATAAACCGTTTTTCTTGCAAGAGTATAAAGCTTGGAATTTTAAGTTTTCGAATCCTTTCGGGGAGTCGCGTAAAATTTTTAAAATGTCCTCCAAGGGAGGAAAAAGTTGATTTTCGTATGTTGACCTCAAGGCTGAAAGTTCTGAAAACTCGAATTATTGATAATTCTTTTCCACTGTGTACTATAAGTTTTCAAAACACGAGTTTTGAACTCAAATGAGTTGTAACACCCCCAAAACCGAACGGGAATATTACAGCGCCGTGGGCCCCATATTGGAACCCACAAGGCTAAAATCATTTTCGCAAACGTTTAAAAATGTCAAAAAGCCCTTTGAAAGTACACACACACGCAGCGGATAAAAACACAGTTCAAAGAATACTGAAAGCCATTTTGAATATACACACGCAGCGGATAAAAACACAATTAATTACATTTGCAGCGGAATTAGAAAAACCAGAAAAGAATACATAATCCCAACAATCACGC
The DNA here is from genome assembly GCA_033398695.1 of Orobanche coerulescens. Taxonomy (NCBI): domain Eukaryota; kingdom Viridiplantae; phylum Streptophyta; class Magnoliopsida; order Lamiales; family Orobanchaceae; genus Orobanche; species Orobanche coerulescens. The sequence goes on from CM065815.1 coordinate 104,360,164, forward strand.
CATAGCCAGTATCACCGGGAAGCTCATCCCTTCACGACCGCTACTAGCTCGAACTCCGAGTACCTAAAAGATAAAGCCCACGACGGGGTCAGCCATAATACTCAACAATGATAACGATCACATCACAAAAACAATACATATCAATGTAATCTACGGATTAAGAACATTCCCCATGTATTCTTACCGAAATAACCTTACCAACCTGTCAAAACATAACAATCAATTCTTACCTTATCCCACGCCTCATGTCCTTAAGTAATGAACGAACTCAAAAGTAACCACCTGTACTATAACCGAAACGATACAAAAATTCCCAAACTTATCATATCTCAATTATAGAATGATCTGGCCAAGACTAACTCTGCTGGCTGGGTCGCACAATTGGATCCCAATACTGATAGGAACTGATATCACACGATACATCTGCAATCCAACTGTTCCGAGACAATAGCAAGTCCCGAATATCAATGCAAAACACGAATGTTGACACAGTCAATAATGATAAACAATTAATGCATCACAACGGAAATATCAATGACATGATATTTCCACACAAGATCGACAAAGGATCAACCACGAACGAGAATGCCATGGTATGGTAACTCCAACAAGATCAAGGAAGAATCCATAACCGAGAATACCGACAATACGGCAAATCCCAACAAGATCAATAGAAGGTCGACAACCGAGAATACCGACGACACGGTAAGGATCAACGAAGAATCAATAACCGAGAATACCGACGACACGGTAAGGATTAATGAAGAATCAATAACAAGATCAAATAGTCGACAACCAGAAATACCAACGGTACGATAAACCCCAATAAGATCAATAAAGTTCAACAACCGAGAATACTGACGACATAGTAAACTCTAGCAAGATCAATAAGGACCAACGACCGGAAGTACCAACGACACGGTATACTCCAATAGGGATAATAAGGGATCAACAACTGAGAATACTGACGACACGGTAAACTCCAATAACATCAATCAAGGACTAATAACCAAGAATACCAACGGTGAGACAACTCCCAAATGGAATCAATAAGGATCAATAATGAATGAGATTACCAATGACAGGGTGAACTCCAAACGAGATTTATAAAGGATCGATATCAATGAGTTGACCATCGATATGGTAACTCCGAACGAGATTAATAAAGGTTCAATGGTGACGGATACACGAGGGAATAAAATCGTCAACCATATACAAATCATATATACGGAATTTCAAAGACAATCCGAATATCAAACAGATCCAATTATACATGGACTGTGAACGACCAATCAATAAGACTCAAGATAGACGTCACGATACAACATGACAACAAATCTCGAAGAAACGCATATCCATCAAGGATCAAAAGACTTCCCAAAAGAGCAACAGTAACTCGATCATGGAAGACCGACGCGACCACAATGTCGTATTTCCATCAGACAACAGTCCACATCATGCTCAACAATGCATATAATATTAACACATAAACCCCAAGGCAGCAGCCAAGGGTCACGGAAGCATCTCACAGGAATACCCCGGAACATAGGTGCCATATAGGTCTTATCCCCTAACACAGTTCATGCAATTACAAAATACCCCAAGGTCGCAACCAAGGGTCACGAAAGTATCCACACAGGAATACCCCGGAACATAGGTGCCATATAGGTCTTATCCCCTAACACATCGGCCCAACAGATCACTGCTCACAGGAAGAGCACATTACAAAACATAACAACAATGGTGCACACTCACCGCATGAAATATCAACACACACATGCAATAATGCAACATGATGATTATCATGATCTAACAATATTAATTTACCTCAAGCTGGAGACGCCAACTTTTCCACGACCAACCGCCCTGAACGAATACACGGTTTGTCCGACAATCCAAAATGAAGTACAGTCCATAACTAATACCAAACCACCATCCCAATTTCAACATCGACACGATAACTAACCTTGATATCCAACTTCTCATGCAATAGACCAAATTACAATTCACGTTCCCATTTCCACTAGGCATCCTTAAAATCATATACATTATGATTTATCTTACATACCACCATTCCGACAATTCATATATTCCATAATACCATTGCTATATGAATCATAAATGAAATGAAAACGAAATCATTTATTAACATTATGAACTGAGCAAGCATAACTTGCCTGGATACCCATACGATGAAGCCACCATCAATCCCGCCGTCTTCGTCTACAAGCTCCGCAGCACAACGGTTAACTTCAACGATCACTAAACGCAACCTAATGCAATAATCGATTAACGATACGTTCAATAACAATCAACAACCGAAATGACCAACTAATCAAACTCGATGGTTCAATGATATCTCGATCATATGAAACCAACCCATATCAACTCTTAACAATACGAACACAAGTCGAAATTCGGTGTTCAATAATCCAAACAATGTCTTCAACATATAGTTCATATAACCGCAAGAATCGTAACAACAAAACCATAATCATCTTCATACGAATCCTTCTTCAACGATAACATCAAAATCCGAATTCAATGAGAGGATTATCAACATACCTCTAGGAGATGACATACACAAGTAATCACTTGTTTTGAATAGCACGGTGCGAAGAAATCGACAAAGGGGAAGGGTACCGATTCAACTTCCTTCAAAAGTTCATTCCTAAATCACAATAATATCAATTCAATCACCATCCATATGAAAACGTATAGAATTTCCCAAGTTCAACTCATTGAGGCATTTCATCGAACACTTTGAAGGCATAATCCAATTTAATCGTTTTAACGAAGAAATACTCGAATTTGTTCCACAAAACTTCAAGAGTATTGAATGATTACGAGTATACAATCAAGTTCTATCAATAATCCGAATCAAAATGGAGCAAATCGGCCAAAACACCAAGAAACCCCAAGAACATCCAAATAACCAAAAGTTCATGTGTTCTTACCTTCGATCCGGGTGGAGGATGATGTTAATCCATGATTCCAACTTCCAAAACATGTTGTTATAAGTTGATTCTACTCAAAACCATCATATTTGCTGAAGAAATCGCGGAAGGAACGAAGAAAAATGGAAAATGATAAGGGTGACTCGGTCCAGGCCTTATATAGGCCGAGACCTGCCGGCCAGTTACGTACGTAACCGGCCGTGGCTTACGACGTAATCGCAGCCGGCCTACCTCTGTCCGGGCTTTGTTCGGCACTTACGACGTAATCGGCACTGCTTACGACGTAATCGCCCTTACGGCCAGAATCGCCACCGCCTTACGACGTAATCGGCCGATCCTAGCCCGGCCAGTCACCGCCGACCATGCTCGGCCATCCCAACGAGTCACGTCCGGCCATACTCGGCCATCCCAACGAGTCACGTCCGGCCATGCTCGGCCATCCAGGTCATCTCGGCCACGACTCGGCCCGTCGCCCCTGCAACGCACGTAACACTTGTTCCGCTTGCGTCGTAATACGACGCTGACTTGCTACAAGATTACTATACTGTACGACGTAATACACCCCGTATAACGACGTAACTCCATCCGTTGACTCACTGTCCACATCCGCACCAAAGCCGCCGACACCGCCCAACTGCTCGATTCCTCTTGTTACGTCGTAATACCTTACGCTTAACGTCGTAACACGTACCACTTAGCGTCGTTATCTCAAAGTCTTAACGACGTTAATGAGATCCATACTTGTTTCCAGCAATTCTGTCCAACGCCTCGACATAACAAATATGAACATACGACATACCGAACACATATACGAAATCCCGAAAGTATTCTCATACAGCACGTCCGATGCACGATATCCTCAATTACAACCGTCGACCAAGTACTAAATCAAACAAATACTCATACGGTATATACGACATCGAAAACACAACAAGCATGTAATATCCTAGAATCAAAATACCCTCGATAGACATACCGGCACGATCACGGCTTTCCAAAATTATCCACTCATATCGTGTCGGTCCCACTGCATGCAGACATCCCGAGATAAAAATGCGAAAAATTCATAGTGAAATTCTAGGATATTACATATACACCCACTTAAATAAGTTTCGTCCTCGAAACTCAACACCTGTCATAATCAGTATCTCAATCCCGAAATATCTCAAAATCACGACACCATGCTCAAATAATCATCATCAAAATTGAAATAACTGAAAGAACATACTTACAGGTCCGTGAAGTCGATGATCTTCCGTGATACCAGCATACGACTCCCATACAAAGTCTCAACACACTAACAACACACCGGCATCGCAATTACAGCAATTTGAAAATATATTTCAAAAATTTTGAAACCCCCAAAATTGGTTTGACTCAAAAGTCAGAAAATAATTTTCAAAAGTCACGCTACTACCGCACTGGTAGAGCCACATAACGCACACGCCCGGGTTTTACGAAACCCAAGCTCCGATACCATTTTCTGTAACACCCCCAAAACCGAACGGGAATATTACAGCGCCGTGGGCCCCATATTGGAACCCACAAGGCTAAAATCATTTTCGCAAACGTTTAAAAATGTCAAAAAGCCCTTTGAAAGTACACACACACGCAGCGGATAAAAACACAGTTCAAAGAATACTGAAAGCCATTTTGAATATACACACGCAGCGGATAAAAACACAATTAATTACATTTGCAGCGGAATTAGAAAAACCAGAAAAGAATACATAATCCCAACAATCACGCCATAGCCAGTATCACCGGGAAGCTCATCCCTTCACGACCGCTACTAGCTCGAACTCCGAGTACCTAAAAGATAAAGCCCACGACGGGGTCAGCCATAATACTCAACAATGATAACGATCACATCACAAAAACAATACATATCAATGTAATCTACGGAGTAAGAACATTCCCCATGTATTCTTACCGAAATAACCTTACCAACCTGTCAAAACATAACAATCAATTCTTACCTTATCCCACGCCTCATGTCCTTAAGTAATGAACGAACTCAAAAGTAACCACCTGTACTATAACCGAAACGATACAAAAATTCCCAAACTTATCATATCTCAATTATAGAATGATCTGGCCAAGACTAACTCTGCTGGCTGGGTCGCACAATTGGATCCCAATACTGATAGGAACTGATATCACACGATACATCTGCAATCCAACTGTTCCGAGATAATAGCAAGTCCTGAATATCAATGCAAAACACGAATGTTGACACAGTCAATAATGATAAACAATTAATGCATCACAACGGAAATATCAATGACATGATATTTCCACACAAGATCGACAAAGGATCAACCACGAACGAGAATGCCATGGTATGGTAACTCCAACAAGATCAAGGAAGAATCCATAACCGAGAATACCGACAATACGGCAAATCCCAACAAGATCAATAGAAGGTCGACAACCGAGAATACCGACGACACGGTAAGGATCAAAGAAGAATCAATAACCGAGAATACCGACGACACGGTAAGGATTAATGAAGAATCAATAACAAGATCAAATAGTCGACAACCAGAAATACCAACGGTACGATAAACCCCAATAAGATCAATAAAGTTCAACAACCGAGAATACTGACGACATAGTAAACTCTAGCAAGATCAATAAGACCAACGACCTAAGTACCAACGACACGGTATACTCCAATAGGATAATAAGGGATCAACAACTGAGAATACCGACGACACGGTAAACTCCAATAACATCAATCAAGGACTAATAACCAAGAATACCAACGGTGAGACAACTCCCAAATGGAATCAATAAGGATCAATAATGAATGAGATTACCAATGACAGGGTGAACTCCAAACGAGATTTATAAAGGATCGATATCAATGAGTTGACCATCGATATGGTAACTCCGAACGAGATTAATAAAGGTTCAATGGTGACGGATACACGAGGGAATAAAATCGTCAACCATATACAAATCATATATACGGAATTTCAAAGACAATCCGAATATCAAACAGATCCAATTATACATGGACTGTGAACGACCAATCAATAAGACTCAAGATAGACGTCACGATACAACATGACAACAAATCTCGAAGAAACGCATATCCATCAAGGATCAAAAGACTTCCCAAAAGAGCAACAGTAACTCGATCATGGAAGACCGACGCGACCACAATGTCGTATTTCCATCGCAACAACACCACATCATGCTCAACAATGCATATAATATTAACACATAAACCCCAAGGCAAGCAGCCTAAGGGTCACTAAGCATCTCACAGAATACCTTAACATAGGTGCCATATAGGTCTTATCCCCTAACACAGCTTCATGCAATTACAAAATACCCCAAGGTCGCAACCAAGGGTCACGAAAGTATCCACACAGAATACCTAACATAGGTGCCATATAGGTCTTATCCCCAACACATCGGCCCAATGTATCACCGCTCACAGAAGAGCACATTACAAAACATAACAACAATGGTGCACACTCACCGCATGAAATATCAACACACACATGCAATAATGCAACATGATGATTATCATGATCTAACAATATTAATTTACCTCTGCCGAGACGCCAACTTTTCCACAACCAACCGCCCTGAACGAATACACGGTTTGTCCGACAATCCAAAATGAAGTACAGTCCATAACTAATACCAAACCACCATCCCAATTTCAACATCGACACGATAACTAACCTTGATATCCAACTTCTCATGCAATAGACCAAATTACAATTCACGTTCCCATTTCCACTAGGCATCCTTAAAATCATATACATTATGATTTATCTTACATACCACCATTCCGACAATTCATATATTCCATAATACCATTGCTATATGAATCATAAATGAAATGAAAACGAAATCATTTATTAACATTATGAACTGAGCAAGCATAACTTGCTCGGATACCCATACGATGAAGCCACCATCAATCCCGCCGTCTTCGTCTACAAGCTCCAAAGACAACTGCTAACTTCAACGATCACTAAACGCAACCTAATGCAATAATCGATTAACGATACGTTCAATAACAATCAACAACCGAAATGACCAACTAATCAAACTCGATGGTTCAATGATATCTCGATCATATGAAACCAACCCATATCAACTCTTAACAATACGAACACAAGTCGAAATTCGGTGTTCAATAATCCAAACAATGTCTTCAACATATAGTTCATATAACCGCAAGAATCGTAACAACAAAACCATAATCATCTTCATACGAATCCTTCTTCAACGATAACATCAAAATCCGAATTCAATGAGAGGATTATCAACATACCTCTAGGAGATGACATACACAAGTAATCACTTGTTTTGAATAGCACGGTGCGAAGAAATCGACAAAGGGGAAGGGTACCGATTCAACTTCCATCAAAAGTTCATTCCTAAATCACAATAATATCAATTCAATCACCATCCATATGAAAACGTATAGAATTTCCCAAGTTCAACTCATTGAGGCATTTCATCGAACACTTTGAAGGCATAATCCAATTTAATCGTTTTAACGAAGAAATACTCGAATTTGTTCCACAAAACTTCAAGAGTATTGAATGATTACGAGTATACAATCAAGTTCTATCAATAATCCGAATCAAAATGGAGCAAATCGGCCAAAACACCAAGAAACCCCAAGAACATCCAAATAACCAAAAGTTCATGTGTTCTTACCTTCGATCCGGGTGGAGGATGATGTTAATCCATGATTCCAACTTCCAAAACATGTTGTTATAAGTTGATTCTACTCAAAACCATCATATTTCTTTGAAGAAATCGCGGAAGGAACGAAGAAAAATGGAAAATGATAAGGGTGACTCGGTCCAGCCTTATATAGCCGAGACACTGCCGGCCGATTACGTGACGTAATCGGCCGTGGCTTACGACGTAATCGGCGGCCTACCTCTGCCCATTTGTTCGGCACCCTTACGTACGTGAATCGGCAATGGCTTACGTGCGTAATCGCCTACGGCCGTAATCGCCACCGCCTTACGTACGTAATCGGCGATCCTAGCCCCGAGTCATCGCCGACCATGCTCGGCCATCCCAACGAGTCACGTCCGCCATACTCGGCCATCCCAACGAGTCACGCCGGGCCATGCTCGCCATCCAGTCATCTCGGCCACGACTCGGCGGCCGCCCGTAACGCACGTAACACTTGTTCCGTTGCGTCGTAATACGACGTTGACTTGCTACAAGATTATACTCGTATTACGACGTAATACACCTGTATAACGTACGTAACTCCATCCGTTGACTCACCTGTCCACATCCGCGCCGAAAGCTGCCGACACCGGGCCCAACTGTCTGATTCCTCTTGTTACGTACGTAATACCTTACGCTTAACGTACGTAACACGTACCACTTAGCGTACGTTATCTCAAAGTCTTAACGTACGTTAACAGATCCATACTTGTTTCCATCAATTCCTGTCCAACGTCTCGACATAACAAATATGAACATACGACATACTGAACACATATACGAAATCCCGAAAGTATTCTCATACGGTACGTCTGATGCACGATATCCTCAATTACAACTGTCGACCAAGTACGGAAATCAAATAAATACTCATACGGTATATACGACATCGAAAACACAACAAGCATGTAATATCCTAGAATCAAAATACCCTCGATAGACATACTGGCACGACTGTCACGGTTTCCAAAATTATCCACTCATATCGTGTCGGTCCCACTCTGTACAGTACATCCCAGATAAAAAAATGCGAAAAATTCATAGTGAAATTCTAGGATATTACATGAGTTCTACAAAATATACTCAAGACGTGACCCTTGCTTTTAACTTTTCGGTTTTGAATGACAATTGCCTTTTGATGGTTGCTCATGATGTGTTGTAATTATGTGAATCGATGGCTTTGAGATTCGAATATTGTTGTTGTTTATTTCTGACCTTCGATTCCAGTAATGTCGTATATATGTTCGCAATCATGTTGCTAAAATAGAACCGTTAGCGCACGCTAAGTGTAAGGCTAGCGCGCGCTAATGCAGCATGGATAGCGCACGCTAAATATGTGTTGTAGCGCGCATTAGTCACCGACAGAGGCCGGGAACTACATTTCTTTTAGCCGTTAGGCCTAACCTTAGCATCAATCACCCGGATCAGTATTCTATGTGTGTTGTCAAGTAATGACAATCGCTTTGTATGAATGTGCGTTATGATTTCTTTTTTCTTTTCGTTGCGCTAAGTGATAATTGATTGGGTTCGGCAAATCGATAAATTATGTCTGCTGCGAGTGTGTTCGAACACGCTTTTCTAAAACTTTCATAAGTTTGTGCAAGTTGTGGAAACTACTTTTTGAAACTAACTTTTGAAACTACTTTGACAGTGCGATTAGCCGGCGGCTTCGTATGAACTTTGGAAATTGTTTGAAATTTGCGAGCCGGCCTAGGATTCTCAAATAAAACCTCGACGGTATTTGAAAGAGTTGTTTTAAAGTACCTTGAACATTTTATAAAATATTACCGTCGTTGATGTTTGTGAAGTGTTGGGAGAATTTTCGAAAGTGATTTTAACGTATTGTTGTATTTTCAAATAATTCGAGTGAAGGATTTTCAAAAATGTTTCACACCATAAAAATATTTTATTTCAAAAACCAATGCGATTTTTATTTTCAAAAATATATAGTGAAAGATGAAAAATCTCACTCGATGCAAAGTTCAAACTCGGATTTGGAAATGTTAGAGTATGTAAGAATGATTTGATGATCTTGCATGGTTAACTTGTTAGTTGTTAACGGTGATAATGATACGTAGAGGCATGATGACTTCAAATGATTTCAAATGAGACAGTTAAAGTATGTTGTTTACAAGTTTTGATGAAACAACCCGAGGTACCAAGAGTACTTTTAAAGTTTATTTTAAACAGCATACAAATCCAAGGATTTTCAAAAGATTTCCTTTAAAAGGATACCTCGTGGATTTTCTTTTCGAGTTGTTATTGGTTACCTTATGTGATATGTCGCACTGAGTCGGTACTTTAGTATAATATTTTGCGAAGTTGTGCAATCGTATTGAGTGGGAATCCGCTTAGTATGCCGTTGGGCAGAGGACACAGTCGTGACCACGATACTAATGGCCATGAAGATCGGATGTGGACCAAGAGGGTATAGTCGGGAAGGTTGCTATTCCAGCACTTCGTTCTCGTTGTTTAGGTTTCGGGACGAAACCTCTTTTAAAGGAGATATGATGTAATACCCATATTTTTCTTTCTTTCTCTTCTGTTTCGTCCAACCGTATCGACTCGACTGTGTTCGTTGATGCTTCTGACCTGGTGTTGTTTCTCACCTTTGTCATTCGAGCGAGTTCTGATATTGTCCCAAGTTGATCTATATATCGTTGTGACCTTTCCAAGTTCGGAAAATTAGTCTCTTTTTCGATCTTCCAACCCTTGGGCGGTGGAATTCCGTATTTGTTCAGCGATTGGCTCGCGTTTTGATTGACGTACCGTTGGGTTGGTCACGTATTGATTTTCGTCCATTGTGTTTTGTGATTGTTTGGATAATTGACTTGATTGTATTATCCATTTGATGACGCTTGTCACTTGTTGGTTTTATTATATCCCTAACGGCGACGTTGTGTTGGTCGCCGTGGAGCGTATTTTCACGTCGTATATTCCTTTGCGTTGTTTGTAACATTTCGCCATTGGGCGTTAGTTACGCATTCTTGTGTATCTCGTTGAGTTTTTCCTGGCGGAATATTTCTTCCCCCTACTTGTTTTAAGTTTCGGGACGAAACTTCTTTTAAGGAGGGTAGAATGTAATATCCGCAATTTTCGATTTTCGGTAAATTTCTTTTTTCGGCCGAAGTCTGTTTTGACGACTCGCTCATGACCGTTTCGTAATTCTGAGAATGATTAATTCCACACTTTTTGACATCCGAGTTCGTTTCGGAGTCGTTTTGTTGAGTTCCGCGCTTTTTAACGACTTTTCCGCACTTGAGTTCGGTTCTTGCGAATCTCGTTCGAAACTGCTGTTTCGAGTTTCCCATAAGTCCGTTTAACTTTGTTAGACGTGTTGTGAACTTCGGTTTGGTTATTCGATCACGTATCGTGATTTCCGGGCGTTTTGGGCCATTTTGTAATTTATTAAAAGTTACGGGTATCCGTATCTGTAATTGTTGTCTCGACCCGTTTCTTGGTCGCGTATGACTAATTATGGTATTATGTTTTCATTCCGGGTCGTTGATGTTGTCCGCGAACTTTTCGTCGTGTTCGTTCCATACGTTTTCGGAAATCGAGTCATCGAGCCCTGACGGTTGCGGGACTGGCCGGACGGTTGTGGGTTCTGGCCGGATGATTGTGGGTACCGGCCGGACGAGTGCGGCAGGAACCGGCGTAGCATACGCTACGGCCGGAAGTCTGCGCGCGCTAGCTCGGCAGGTATAGCGCACGCTAGCTTGGTCGACCAATGCACGCTATCGGGCCGGACAGTGGGGTTTCTGGGGTTCTGGAATCAGGAAGGATCGGCAGGTAGCGCACGCTACGCCGAGCGTAGCGCGCGCTAGTCGGCAGGCGTAGCGCACGCTGTCGGCCGGCTAGCGTCGTTACTGGCCGGCGGTTGATCGAGAGGTTACGGGCGATCGGCTAAGCGCCGCGCTAGCGCCGCCAGCGCAGCGCTTATCGCGATCGACAGCACGATCCGGCCGGCGATTGAGTCTTCAAGACAGGCCTTGCGGGCCCGCCGAGGGTTATCGGCCGAGTGCCCGTTAGCGCGCGCTAGTCGGAAGGTGTAGCGCACGCTAGGCGTGCTCGTATAAATATGACAGTAGCCATATTTTCACCCGTTTTTCATTTCCATCTTTTCCTCTCCGCGGCTGGAGACTTGGCGATCCAGGAGACATGTTGTCAAGCAACTAATCCACGAAGATTGGGAGTTCATATCATCGATTAATCCCTCCATAACCTCCTTTGATCCAGCGAATCAAGGTGAGATTTCCTAGAACCCTATTTTGGGAAAATTTGGGGTTTTTGCGTTTTTGTCCGATTCCTTCCGTGATGTTGATTAATACACGATGGGTATGATTAATCTTGGTAGTATTCTTGTGTTTAACATCATTTAATCCATTGTTCTTCGTCGAATCGAAGTATATTTCTTGATTTCCTTCGAATCGACTTTTTGGGGGATTTGTCCTCGATCTCGTTTTTCATCCGTTTTCGATTGATCGATTATGGTTAAATGATGTTGTTAAACATATTCTATGGATTGTATATCCATATTTCAACTTGGAATTCCGTTTTCGTGATTTGACGGGACGAATCGTGTTCTTGGCCGTTTTGGGGGAAATCCTTGAACCTTCGTCATTTGTTCTTTGAATTCAGCGGCTTTGGGTCGTTCTTTGGAATTCATTTTCGTTGTTATTGTTTTCGTTCGTAGTTCATTATTGTGGATTGTCGTTCGGTGGAGTCGGCGAGTTCGTAGTCAGTTCGTGCCAACCTACTTCGGCCGATTTTTCGCGTTGTGGTTATTCGAGGCAAGTATCTTGCCCATACATTACGTGTTTTGTGTATATATTAGTTGGTAATTTACGATACGTAATTTATGAATGCCTATAATCAACTTTCAAAGGAATTGATATGCTTTTCAATACTTCCTTAAAAGATGACTCGTATGATTTCGTTGTTAAATATGCTTGTCTAAGTATGTGTGGGGGTATCGTTTTGTGTGATTATGACGTTGTGGATTTATAGCTTAACCTTTCCTTGAGATATGTTTGGAACGTATGCCTATTGATGATCCTGTCTCATTGTGTCGTTCGGCGTGGTTGGATAGGTATTTTCCCTCGTTGCTATGTTATTTGTACTAGCTGCATCGTCGAAATTCTAGCATGAATCGTATCATTACTTGGTCGTGAGTATATGTTAGATGAACTGGCCATTCTAGTATGGTACCTCGACTATATATACTGTGATTGACCTTCGAGGCTTGTGGTTTGCAACTGTGATTTTGGAACGTGTGTGTGTGTTGTTCCTTCCACCCGGAGTGTCCGACGGGATGTCTGGGGGTCGATACTAAGGGGTACGGTCGCGGGTTACCAGTTGTGGTTTTCATCTTGAGGATGACGTTGATGTTTTCGTTAATTGTGATATTGTCCGGAGTATCACAATGCTTTGTGCTCGGGGTCGAGAGACATTATATATCAAATCTTGGTGCTTGGCTAGAATGGCATAAGAATAATGTGTTATGTGTAATGTGTCCTTGTAAGTGAATTGAAGTGGATGATCGGGTCGTGGACCCTGTGTTTTGTGACCGGAATGGTTGGGTCGTGGACCCCGTGTTTTGTTAAACGGATTTGCATTTTGGAAAATGAACTTTGGGGTTGTGACCCTAAATGGCTTTCGAGGAATTAAGAACTTTTCAATTTCTGATGTTTTCAAAACTCCCGAGATTTAGAAATGTTTTCAAAATGCTTACTTGCTTCGTTTCTGCTTTCAAGACTTGAACTATATTTTAACTAAATATATCTCGGGAAGTCTTTCGTTATATTCTCGGAATGTGTTGTGTATGGCTCGTATTTGCACTTTATACTTGCACTAGCGAAACAGTGGAGTTTTGCTAACCCCCGAGTAATCGGAGGGTGGATATCTGTATTGTGTCCAGGTACATGCAGGTTTCGGGAGCAAGACACAGGATCGGTGCGAGGGATGATGAAAGACGAATGATACTAATCACACGAAGGCCAGTTTTGACTTCAGTTAGTCGGAGTCCATTGTATTGTCTTTTCCGCTGTCTTATTGTTCGTCGTTGCAAGTATTTTACCCTTGCATGTGTATGAGTCTGGATGAGTTTATATATTTTGATTTGTGAGGCAGTGACGGAAGACCAAATCGGTCTATTGATTCGTTATTTTGATTCGTCAGTATGTAATGTAATGTGTTGTGTTGATGTCTAGCCTGGTGCATCCTCACGGAGAGGGTCTGCGGCGTGTAATATTCCCGATTTGATCTGGGGGTGTTACAGACACCGCCGACAATACTCTACAGGCTGGTCTAAGGATCAGTCGCGAAGAGACAAGGGAAGGACAAATGGCTGGAATGCAAGACCAACAGGGTCAGGGGACCTCCACAAGACATCAGCCCCTACCACTCAAAAGGAAGCTGCTCAAGACATACAGGAGTATTCAACCCCTCTTGTATAGCAAACAGTTCCTGAACAGGCACCCCAACCTATCTCAGATCATGAAGAAGAAGCATGCGCCATCCGACAAGAGAAATCAGTCCCTCTTCCGGAGCAGGCGGAAGCTGTGAGTCGGCAGGAGGATTCAGTCCCTCCTGTACTTCCGACTACAGATGATCATGTTGCACAATATCCTGCAGCACCTGCTTATGAAGCCCCCGCTCCCGAAGTACCTGCCGCATAGGCTGAACCAACAACACCCTCTACTATTCCAACTCAAGATGCCCCTGTATCTCCCATCTCTGTGAGCTCCAAATCTGGTTCCGATGACGATTTCCTGCCAGATGACAGACCACGATGCCCTCGTCACAATGTGTTTCTCTGTCAACTCAATAAACTAGAGGATTCAAAAATCGCGCACCCTGGCTCCCTGTGCACCGAGGCCCAGATCGAGCAACTCCATGCAATCAGATGACTGACAGTATTCCTGTAGGACGCAGTGAAGGAACTGTATGACGTCGGTAAGGAACTTGATTGGATACGAGAGACTGCCCAGGATGAGCTCTCCGATATGAAGATTGCACTCACCAAAGTCGAGGACGCGTTCTGCCTAATGCCTAATGCATTATGGCAAGTGTTAACTCAACTGAAACAGCACCAAGAGAAAATTCTGAGGCAAGAGCAGGAGAAGCTCAGGATAGCCGAAGCCAAGACGGTCGGTGCCCTTAAAGAGACCGGTATCAGACTGACATACCATGATCATAAGATAAATGATGTGTCTCTGGTGCTCGATACTCTAGTGGATAAAATCAATTCTCTGGAGACCAAACAGGACAATGCAATGAAAATCCTAGAGGAGATTCATTCTAAGGTGTCAGAGATTGATGATGCCAAAAAAGGAGAAGAAGCCAGAAAAGCTGGAAGAAGATTGAGGTTGGTGAGAGAAAAAGAGATGGACGTTGGTCTTGAAGAATGTGTCACTGCTGGAATAGGCCATCTGGCCTCGCCTGCAAGAGGATACAGGGTATCTAGTTCGCATCCGGAGTTCCATGATCCCAATGTTCCTTGGAGAACAACATGCAAAAACCATCCGAGATTCCTCTGCCACTAACCGACAGACTACATCTGATGAAGTAAAGTACTGGAGGAAAAACGAACTAATGAGATACTTCATTAAACTCACCAGGGAGTCCTCTATGTTCAACAAGTTCAAGACGCTGGCGGCTGCTACAGATGAATTCACGAGGATGTTAGCAGAAGGAAAGCTTCATATGAAAATGCTGATGAAATCAAGGCACCTTAAAGGTGATTGGCTCACCCACCCAGATGACTGGATACTCGCTTTCGACCAATCCACTGAAGGAAAAGCTATCTATCGGAATCGAGGCAAGGATTCATTAGTCAATTGGTGGAAAGGGACCAAAAATGATCCTAACAGGAAACCTTGGAGGCATTCTCAATACAGGAATTAGCTTGTCTGGCCCTTCTCATTGTATCTGTTCATTAGGCTTATTATTGCAGTATGCACTTTTTTTGTATATTTTCTATTTCAAGAACTTGTAATTTTCCTTGATTGTCAATAAAAATTTGTTATCTTGAAAGATTACAACTCGTAATCTACGCTTATTGTTTTACTGCTTGCTTATGAATTTATTTACTGCAAACAAACAAGTATAGAACTTGTCTTAAAGATGTAAGAACTTTTCTGCGAATAGTTCATAAGTTAAGTTGTATCCAACCTAAACAAACACTGTAATATTGTACCTGCACACCAATCATAAGTCTAAAGTTGTAATACACATTCTTGTAGATGTTTTTCAAATTCTTAGAACTTGCTTGTGAGTCAGCCTCTCGGAAACAAGAATATTCTACAGAAGACCAAGAGTAAGCCTCTCGGAAACAAGAAGTTATCTTGAAGAAGTTTTGGCATTATCAAAAAGGGGGAACTTGTTGGGATAAACAATCCTGTTTTGGTAATTGCCATCATACAGCAAAGAAGCCGAAAGAGTTAAAATGCCGCTAAGTTTGGAAGCTGTCTCGAATCTCCATACAGTCCCTTCCATACAGCATTGAAGATCTCATGCAGTCTATCCTGCAGAGCCTACAGCTATAGCAAAAGATAATGTGTCGGATATAATATTCAGGCTGTAAGATGTTTTACTTGGGAAAAGTAAAACACATATGATAGGCCTAATTAAGGAATGCTTTAAACCGTTATGGAATACACTTTATTTATGCATAAAGTATTGATGGTTAAAGCAGCATTTATTGCTGATAGGACAGCATTTAATGCAGCCAGAGTGAGACAAGTCTGAACGCACTAAAGAGCATTTAATGCGAAGTCAAAAAGAATGTCTAAAGCATTAAATATGGATTGCTTTAATTTAAATATTCAGCAAGCCGCCAACCAGAGACGTCAACATCTCATCTACCTCCAACGGCTACATTTATAACGAATACTTTTTCCAAAGGTTATAAATAGCCCCAAGATGATGACACATATATATACGAAGAATTCATACTCGCAAAATCTCTGACAAAGATTCTGACAATCTAAGCTATATCAAGAGTATGTATATTTCGCAAGCATACATCCTTATCTACAGCGAAGAAATATACTAAGTCCTCAACGAGAACAGCACACCATATAGCAAACGTATATCAAAGATCAAGCTACTGTTCAGAGAATTCTACCTGTTACCTTTGAGTTAATCATCAGTCCTGTGTGGACCGAGGATCTATGTGTATTCCGACCTGTGTGGGAAGAATAGCATTGTAGACGAAGCTTCAAACTGTGTTTTAAGAAGCGAGTCAAGGAAGAGATCAAGCCAATCTGTGTGATCGGCAAAAGCTTTAGTCCCTGTATCAATCTGTGTGAACGATATAGAGACAGGTTTAGTTATATTCACTTAGTTATGTACGCAGTGATTATAATAAACATTTTACTCCTGCGTGGAGGACCAGTGGACATAGAGGGGTTTACCTCGAACCACTTTAAATTGTGTGTCATTTACCTATTGTCTTTACTATTTTCATAGTTGTGATTTATCAAGTACTGTCAAAACCCTGTACGCACTAAGCTAATAGGAGAACGCCTAGTTGTTGTATTTACAGCAACTCACACCTAAACTTCCGCTACGCAAACTAATTTCGAAAATCGTACAGCTTACTATGCTTTTATATTCTAAGCCGTCATTAGTATACTTAGTGGCCAACAATCAGTTTGAGCTGACCTGGGGCAGTACTCGTCTCTCAACAGTTTGGAAAACTCGGTACACCCGACTACCTTGTCCTCCTACTTATAGGTCCTCCACCATCGGGCTGCAGTGTCACGGAGCTGGTTGATTCCCAGTGGCACCTTTCGGTTCCCTGGGCAACTGATTACCTCAAAAGCAGTCTCCATTTCGGAGATCCAGTCGTCCACATGTTTGTCACCCGAACCATCAAACAATGATGGTCTAGCCTTCAGCATCTCTCCCAGCAATCGGTCCTTCCCAGCATTTTCTTCAACGTTAATGAATGATACCCACTCCGCTCAGTTAACCTGAGCAATCCCCATTGCAATGGCCTGAGCGGTGCTCCTGTCTTCATTTTGGTTCACAGCGGAGCCCTGAGTGTCATTCACGATTCTTCTAGGTCCACGATGTGCCATTGTGATAAATGTTCAATCTAGGGAGTTAGTTCAATACAATTATATGTTCAATCTAGGGAGTTAGTTCAATACAATTATTCTTTGAATACCCCTGAATTCAAACATCATACCTGACTTTCAGGAAACACACGTGTTCCTTACTTTGACATTCCTCGAGGAGTTGCGGTCGCTTGGAGTGTTGGGTTCTGAACCCTCAAACATTTTCAAAAACATTTGATAATCCTTCATCGTGGATGTTTGGCTCTGATACCATTTTCTGTAACACCCCCAAGATTTACCAGGATGTTACAGTGCCGTGAATCCATTGTGGGACCCACAAGGCTAATTTTAAAGATTTTATAATTTTCGTTATATAGTTATTAAGAAGGTAATTCCACGATTATATAAATATTAAAACAAATTACTTTAAGGAATTAGGTTCGAAAATACAGTTATTACAATAATTTTGGAATATTCAAGAGTTTAATTAAAAAAAATGAATGACGAGACTCCTTCCCAACACTGCTCAAGCTTGACCAGAACCTTTTGGAATGTCGTGCACATATTCAACAAATTTGCCTGGCATGACGAATTGTGCCAGCCAACCTAGGTCAGACAGTATAACTAAAAATTCATCGATAGAATAAGATAAATCTGCGGGACAATATCATAATTCGATTTGGCAAAAGTTCACAGAATACTCAATATTTTCGTTTCTACCGGCACATAAACTCTCAAGGTCGCAACCAAGATTTACGGAAGTATCTACACAGGAATACTCAGGACGTGGGTACCATTCAGGTATTATCCCTCAACACATTTCCGTACGGGTACTATACAAGTTTTACCATCAACACATTGGCCCATCAATCTCAAACTTCTAAGGAAGGTGAAAACACAAAACTCACAAATAACGACATAAAATCAATCTCAGAATTTAAACTAACAGAGTCTGACCAAGATAACACTTGCCTTAACTCCGACGAGAGTAGTTTCCTCGCTACCAAAATGGCTCGGACATACACAATCGAGAGCTCAACCTATTAACATATTCGTCGATTAATTCCTCATAGTGATAATGATGAATAGCGAAAATTACCCCTGCCCGATTGAGTTCTAAACCTAGTTCGATTCATAGCGTTGGAACCAAAATTCTACGTTTAATAATAATGTGAATTACTTACAATTCTCAATTCCTTGATTATCAACTCATTACAATACGTCTCCGATACGATTTCAACTACGATCAACATTATTAACTTGCTAACTACTTTAGTTTGTATTTTTCCAATTCTGGGGTAGAATGGTCGACATGATTCTAGCAACACAAATTCTTATGTGTATGATCGTCTTATCCAACTCAGCATTTCGTGATTTAGTTCATCTCAACAATTCTATTGAGCTTAATCAATGAATATCCGAATTACCAACAGAATCTACTACACGACTAATTCAATTACAATAACGTTTATATAGGTGTAATCATAAGCTTGTAATTCAATACATGATTTCTACGGCAGAATACACAAGTTGCTATCTCAAGATAGGTTTACATTCAACGATTATGATTTAACTTTAGTTTTCCCGATTCGATTATATTCAGGAGTTCAAAACTACCCAAGGCACCCGAGATCAGATACAACATGGCAAGAAATACCGAAATAGGTTCAAAGATTTGTTAGACTAACCTCAACTGATGAAGAATGATCGAGAATAATGAAGAACAACGAAGAACGGGGACAACACCTTCAAAAATCTTCTTCAAAGCTTGAACAATCAACTCTACTACGATAATGCATGGGCTAGGAAGGCTGGAAATCAATCAATGTAGCTAGAGGATGTTTACAGAGAGATAGAGAGGGAGTGTCTTTAGGTCATGAGAAATGAAAGAGGAGATGTTATTTTATAACATCAGGATATGCTTTACGTACGTTATGCCTTAAGGTCTACGTATGTAAGGCCTTTAACATACGCTATATTCAATCTGTTAATGTATATAAGGTATGTTCAGAGGCTACTGCGCGGAATGACCCCCGTCATTATGTACGTAATGACATAGTAGCGTATGTAAAATTCCTTACGTAACGTATGTAATGTTTGCTGGTTAACGTACATTATGACCAGTTGACTTGATTGTATTCTAGTGCGCCGTAAGTTGTTCTGACAATGCATGATTAAAGATTCTTGTCGGAAGACCAAAGGATGGCTTACATACGTAACATATAAACTATAACATACATAGTGCATTGCATATAGCGTATGTAATATATACATTCTAACGTACGTAATACACTACGTGTAGCGTACGTAATTCCTACATCTAGCGTATGCAATATATATTAATCCACTTAATCATTTTATCATATTTAACCACACAGTGTGACTTCCTTTAGACTCGTCAAACAATTTCCTCGGGGAACAAGACATTGGCCACCATCATATTTGCACCGGTAATTGCTCAACGACATCAGGGTCCATCACTGACATATCGTCAATATCATATAATTATATCACAATAACATTTAATAAATGTTGACAAGATTTGTTTTGTAAACAATCACAAAAAAAAAATACAAGCATCGTGAGATAACAACACAAAAATGGAAGTACATAGTTTCTTACAACATGAAATACCCATGGTATTACATGCTCATGGGGGTTGACGAGGATTTGGAGTTGTTCATCCCAAACTTGTTGAGTAGCTCCTTGCTGTAATTTCCTGGTTGATAAAGATTCCTGTAGGCAATTGCTTAGCCTGCAATCCGAGTAAATAACTAAGCTCTCCCATCATACTCATTTCAAATTTACTTTGCATAAGATGAGAGAACCTTTGACATAAAGCAAGATTAGTAGAACCAAATATAATATCATCGGAGCGATGGTTTCACACAATCTAAGGGGGATTTTCACACACAAAACAGCTCCCGGCCCGGCGGCGCGTGCTGGTGCATGCGGAAGCCCTTCCATCATCGTCTAACGGCTGATTGTTCGCCTCTCCGAGACGATCGTCACCTCAAAATTTCACTCAATTCTGATCACGTTTACCTGTGCAAATCTAGGTTGCAAATTCCAGCTGAAAACTCCATTTTCGCCGAACTTCGTTTGCCTATTCTGGCCACGTCTGTGGCGCAAACTCTTGGGCACCAATCGAAATAGACTCCTGTTGTAATTCCGGTCATTTCCCCTCTGGTCCCGTCGGCTAAATCGCGGTCTCCGGTCGGCGACGATTCTTGGTCAACCATTGACCGCGACCGCATTTTTTCATTTTCCGGCGTGCTCTGGCCTCCTCTCGATAGCGGACCGCTTCCATTGGATTCCTCTTGTCGAGCCGCTTCCATTGCTTACAATTTTGACCAGGTTTCAGCCACCTCAGATTCCGGCGAGATTTTCCGGCGGGGTTTTCCTTAGGGTTCTTGGGAGCTGCTCTCCAGCAGTTTGGTTCCTGCAGTCATGGCCGATGACGGCCGGTCGCTGCCGGTGAATGGGTAGCCACCAGACTTTGTTTATCCATCGTCGATTCCGGCAATGGTTTCTACGGAAGTCCTCATGTCCTGCTTCCAACATATGATGTCATCTCTTTCCAACATTTCCTATTCGGAGACGCCTTCGGCCCCTCCATCATTCTCGGCTTCAGCGCCGCTCCAAAATTCGGCCACCCAGCTCGGTTACCTCAATCAAGACGACCCAGGTTTGGGAAAAACTACGGGTCCCTCTCCTTTATCTTTCAAGGAAGCTCTGACAGGTAATCTCTCTAACTCGAGGAAAGATATTCATTTCTCAGATGATATTTATCGTAACTACTGTGATCTGGTGCACAAAGGGGATTTCATAACTATTTATGAAAAAATTTACTTTGAAAGGGTTAAATACCTTCAGAATTCCTTAAATGGTCAGTTGTTGCAACCGAAAAACTCTAAGCCTTACTCTCTTGATCAACTAAAGGCTGAATTGCAAAATGCTTGGTCTATCTCCATGTCCTGGAAATTAATACCTCTGGGAAAAGGATACTTTAACGTTCAATTTAATAATTCGGAAGATAAGAATCGTGTTTTTAGCAAAACTTCTTGGAACTTGGTCTCCGGATATTTTCGTTTATCCACTTGGGTTCCGGATTTCAACCCTTATAAAATTGCTACTTCTAAAGCACAAGTTTGGATCCGAATTTATGAGTTGCCGATTGAATACTGGCACACTCAACTTATTTTTACAATTGCTAAGACTCTTGGCAACCCTCTGAAAATTGATCAACGTTCTCTGAATGAGGAAGTGGGTCATTTTGTTCGGGTCCTAATTGAAATTGACTTGAAAGACCATGTTCACAACAATGTCATGGTTGAATGTTCGGGTCACTGTATTTTCCCTTCTATTGGCTACGAAAAATTTCCAGAGTTTTGCACTCATTGCTCAATCGTTGGTCACTCCAACAATTCCAGTAGGAGCAAAAAATTGGCTCTAAACTCCAACTCTACAGTTCCTAGCGACCGCCAGAATCGTCAATCCAAATATGTTCGGAAACCATCCCCTACCCCTACTATTAGGGTTAATAATTCAAACAACAATAACCGCTTCAATGTGATTGATGTTGAAACAACAGAAGGTGATTCCAATAATGATCACAATCAGCTCACCTTGACGGTGTTCCAGCCTTCAATAGAGCAAAATCATACCACTGTCCCCACTTCTGAGTTCTCCACTGAACATACCAACAATAACATGTTATCCCTTACCACTAACGTCTTCCAGCCTTATAATAACAACACGTCAGTGTCTTCCAAGGGCACGATCTTGCCTGACCCTTCTTCATCCTCTCGTCATGAACAACCGACTGACACGGTTGGGCCCCCTATTGTGTCTGCTGACCATGACAAAGATAAGAGCCATACCATTACTGCTAAGGCAGGAAAATCTATTGTTATTTCTCCTTTTATTCCCTCATAAAAAACACACGCTACGCTAAAACAAGCTAAAAGAGATGTTAAATTCCCAAAGATGGTGCAATTACTCCCTGCCAACTCCACGGCAGCGAAAAATCTTAATTTGGCCGCTTCTAAACCTTGGCGAAATTCTTCTGCGGAAGAGGATCAGCAAAATAATCCACCTGAAGCACGAATAACCGCCGTTTATAAATGAATATCCTTTCCTGGAATATCAGGGGGATCAGGAAGCAGGTTGCTAGGGACCAGCTTCGTCACTATATCACGGTTTGTAAGCTGGATATTCTTTATATCATCGAGCCCTTCACTTCTTTTGCTCATTCCGATCTTTCTCTCTGGAATTGGGGTGGTGTTTCTCTTCTTGCCAAGAATCAGCGAGGGAACCGGGACCCCTACATTTGGGTGCTTGGCTCCCTCAACATATCTAATTGCCAAGTCATCCATGTCTCTGATCAGGTTATCATCATGAACATCTCTTTTAATGGATGGGACTTTCGGGCGTCTGTTGTTCATGGTGCTCGTAACTATATTGGTCGCAGGAATCTTTGGGAGGAGATCCTGAGCTTCCATCACCATAACCTTTTAGTTTTCGGAGATTTTAATGCCGTCATTGGGGCACATGAGCATCGCAGTCTTTATGTTCCCATCACTACTTCTTGTCGGGAGTTCAGTCAATTTATTGATGAGGCCTTGCTTGTCGGCATCCCTTTTACTGGTCATCGATTTACCTGGAGAGGTAGGGTTCATGATGATTCTCATGTTGAGACCCGCATTGATCGGTTTTTGGCCACCCCCGATTTTATCAATCACTTGGTTTCCACGAAATATCATGTTTTCCCTAGGACCTGCTCTGATCACCACCAGATCTGGCTCACCTCCACTTTTGGTAATACTTCTTTCCCTAGACCTCTCCGTTTTCAACATATGTGGACTACTGATTATTTATTTATTGATGTTATTCGGAACTCTTGGAATCTTAATTGGGGGAACCGGTCTCCTTGGGACTTGGTTTTGTACAAGCTTAAAAGACTGCGTCGTACCCTCAAGCATTGGAATTTTTCGTCTTTTGGTGATATTTTCACTAAAAAAAGTAAGCTTTTGGATCAACTTGGTGAGATTCATCTCTCATTGATGCGGATGGGTGTACCGATGAGCTCTTCTATCAGGAGGTCGAAAAAACCGCGGCCTTGAACGACATCCTTAATAAAGAGAGTCTTTTCTTCCAACAAAGGAGTAGGACTAACTGGATTAAGGATGGTGATCGGAATACTGCCTTTTTCCATAGGACAGTTAAGATGAGGAATAATCGTCTTCAGCTCTCCTCTCTCCTTATTGACGGTGATCTTTGTCGTGATCCATCTACCATCTCGAACCATATTTTGAATTTTTATCAGCACTTTTTCGAAGGCCACCCGATTGCTACTAACTGGCCCACTGGTTTCTCTCTTCCTAAGGTTTCTCATCATCATAACTCCATCATTACCGCTATTCCACATTCCGAGGAAATTTGTTCTACAGTCTTCGATATGGAGCCCCACAGTGCCCCTGGGCTTGACGACTTTACTGGATTATTTTATCAGTTCTCTTGGGAGGTCATTGGTACTGATATTGTGGCGGCTGTTCGGCAATTTTTCATTGAGGGTGATCTTCCGATGGGTCTTAACTCTAGCTTAGTAGCTCTCATTCCTAAAGTCAAAGGGGCCATCTCTATTGAGCAATTCCGGCCTATTGTCTTAAGTAACTTTATCTTCAAGATTATTACTAAAATCCTCACGGCTAGACTTTCTAGTTTTATTCATGAAATCATCAACCCCCATCAGTTTGGCTTTATTCCGGGTCGGCGCATCCATGATTGTATATCTATAGCTTCTGAATGCGTTAATTGACATTCGTAAAGCTTTTGACACTCTCTCCTGGGAATTCTTATTGTATGTTCTTCACAGTTTTGGTTTTCACAACCAGTTTGTTGCTTGGGTTTCCACCATTCTTCACTCAGTGAAGCTTTACATTATTATAAATGGCGCTCCTACGGGTTACTTTGCATGCAGTCAAGGAATTCGGCAAGGTGATCCCATGTCTCCTCTTTTATTTTGTATTGCTGAGGAGATGCTCGGTCTCATGCTCTCCAATACGGTTCAGACTACTCTCTTTAAGCCTATTTTTGCAGGCCGTAAGATTGTCTATCCATCTCATCTTTTTTATGCGGATGATGCTATCGTGTTTGGTCGTGCCTCTACGGATAATGCCAATGCCTTATCAAAGATTCTTGATGATTACTCAGCTCTCTCGGGCCAGGATATGAACCGTAATAAATCTAAGGTTTATTTCGGTTCTCATGTCCCTATCCACACCAAACGGGTCATACTGCGCACCCTTGGCATGCGCGAGGGATCACTCCTTTTCAATTACCTCGCGGTTCCGTTATTCTGCGGCATACCTCGTCTTATCCATATTGCCCCGGTCATTGACAAAATTATTAGTAAATTTTCTACTTGGAAAGGATCCTCTCTTTCGATGGCTGGTTGTATTTGCTTAGTTAACTCTATCATCATGAGCTCCTCCATTCACTCAATGATGATATATAGTTGGCCGATCAAATTGATAAGTAAATGAGATTCGGCGGCTAGAAATTTTATTTGGTCGGGGGGCATTAGTCACAAGAACGCATGTTACCTCTCAAATCGCTTATTGACACCTTCGCCACAACTTTCATAAGGTGAGCTGGGGGAAATGAATTTGGCACAGATTAATCCCTATTCGTCGTTCTCTCACGGTCTGGAAGGCTATTCAAAACAGGCTACCTGTTTTTGATCTTCTTCGTTTAAGGGGTTTCATTGGTCCTTCGGTTTGCCTTTTCTGTCTCTCTGCCCCTGAATCGATTGACCACATTTTCACTGAGTGCGTTGTTATCCGGCAGTTCTAGGATTATATTGAGCGGGGCTTCTTAAACTCTTTAGAATTGAATGCTGGGTTCGTACACTTCATCATTCGAGCTATGGATGTCAGATTTAGTCAGCAGATCTCTACTCTCTGGAGATTCACTATTATTACTGTCGTTTGGGCTATCTGGCATATTCGCTATGATGTTTTATATAATGATGCTAAATTTTATATCATATCTCTTCGTTCCGTGGTGTATGATGTTCGCAGATGATATTGTGTTGATTGATGAAACGAAGGTTGGAGTGCAACAGAAATTGGAACTTTGGAGGGATACTTTGGAAGCTCGAGGCTTTAGGCTGAGCAGAAGTAAGACTGAATATATGGAGTGTAGGTTTAGCGAAAACAGTGATAGAGAGGCGGGGATGATCACATTTGATGGGAAAGTTGTTCATGGATCCACTTTCTTTCGGTATCTTGGATCTATTATCCAAAAGGATGGAGAGCTAGATGGCGATGTGGCTCACAGAATAAAGGCAGGGTGGGTGAAGTGGAAGAGTGCCACAGGGGTTATATGTGATCCCGGCATGCATCATACATAAAAGGGTAAATATTACCGAACGGCAATTAGGCTGCTTGTTGTTATATGGCACCGAGTGTTGGGGTACGTAAAAGCGATGTCACGTTCAAAAGATGAATGTGGCAGAGATGCGTATGCTACGATGGATGTGTGGTCATACAAAAAAGGATCGGCTCAGAAATGAGGTGATCAGATAGAAGGTAAGAGTTGCGTCTATAGAAGACAAGATGATGGAGAATCGATTACGATGGTTTGGTCATGTGAGAAGAAGACCTATTGATGCCCCAATGAGGAGGCTAGAAAGTTGGGGAGCAAGTAATGTTGTGAAAGGTAGAGGAAGACCCAAGAAAACTTGGATAAAGATGATTGAAAATGATATGCGGTTTCTTGGAATTGGAGAAAGTATGGCGATGGAGAGGCAAATGTGGCGGGAAAGAATACGGATGGTGGATGGAGTCTGATTCTTTTTTTTTTTTTTTTTTAATTCTTATTTTCTTTTATTTCATGTTATCTTTTTTTTTTTTTTCACTCTCTTTTTTTATTTGCTTTTTTCTCTACTTTTTCCCTCTTTTTTCCTTTTATGTTATTTATGTAACGATTATTGACGGTTTCAAAGTTTGATTCATGTTAGCCGACCCCAAATCATTTTGGGACTAAGGCTTAGATGTTGTTGTTGTTGTTATCTCTTCGTTCTATAGTTTGGTCTATTCTCAGAGAATGTAATAACTACGACATGGGCACCATGGATAACTCTATTTCTGATCTGGTTCGGCTTCGGGCTCTGGGTATGGCTGGCCGCACGAGACCTCCGCTTTAACCTATTTATGTGAAATGGTATCCCCCCAATTGGCTGGATGAGAGTTAACACTGATGGGATGGATAAAGGTTGCCCAGGCTTGGGTGCTATTAGCCTTGTTTATCGGAATCGTCTGGGCCGGGTTTTTTGGCACTCTCTATGTGACAATTGATTGTTGTTTTGCCTTCCAAGCTGAGTTCGTCACGGCTATTCATGCTATCGAGATTGCTTTTTATCATGGTTGGGATTATTTGTGGCTGGAGTCTGACTCTACTTATGTTGTGAGCATTCTCTCGGATTGTAGTTCGGCTGTTCCCTGGATCTACCGTAGTCGTTTGAGGCGGATTTGGCGTATTATTGATGGCATGCACTTCAGAGTCTCTCATATCTAAAAAGAAGGGAATGCTGTGGCAGAATGACTTTCTCAAAAATTGGTTTCTTATGAGTGGTCTAGCGAAGCGCCAGAGTCTCTACGAGATCTTCTGTTGAGGGACATGTCCCCTATGTATTTTAGCCGACATTAGTTTTCTCGTAGCATAACGCTCAGTTACTCTTTTTCCCTATTGTAGGTTTTTCCCATTGGGTTTTTCTACGATAGGGTTTTAACGAGGCCTGCGGTTGCAACCCCATACATCTGGTATGGGGGTTTAGGTCCTTTTATTCTGTTTTCATAGATTGCTTTTGCATTTGCGTTTTTCTCTCTGTTTCTCTTGACTACCCGCCTGTGGGATTAGCTTGAGATTTTATTTTGTTGTCTAGCCTGGTTGCCTGGTTGTGGTATCTGTTGGCCCTCTCTATGTAACTCTTTTCTGTTTCTCTTTTTTATAATAATATTGACCTTGATGAGTTAAAAAAATATAATATCATCAACATATATTTGCGTCATTAATAGGTCATCACCTTCATGTAACTTAAATAGAGTCTTGCCCGTAGCACTTTTCTCAAATCTATTGTTGATAAGGTACATAGACAGGGTTTCATACCAAGATCTAGGTGCTTGTTTAAGTCCATACAGAGTTTTTCGTATTCTGTATACTAGGTCTCCGCCTTTAATGTTGACAAACCCTGGTGGTTGCTCAACATAGACTTCTTCGGCAAGATCTCCATTCAGGAATGCGCTCTTAACGTCCATTTGATATACTGTAAACTCTTATGGGCGGAAAAAGCTAAAAATATCCTGATGGATTCTAGTCTGGCTACAGGGGCAAATGTCTCATCATAATCTATGCGTTCTTTCTGTCTGTAGCCTTGTGCGACTAGACAGGATTTGTTCCTGATAACAAGTCAATTCTTATCCTTCTTGTTTCTGAATACCCATTTGGTTCCAATTACATCTTTATATTCTGGCCTGGGTACTAGATACCATAAATTGTTTCTGTCGAAACCATTAAGCTCTTCTTCCGTAGAAGTAATCTAGTGAGAATTATTCAAAGCTTCATTGGTCAAAACAGGTTCGGATTGGGATAAGAATACAGCTAGGGTGCACATAGCTAGTCTTTTAAGTTCAGCTTGAGATTTCCATACAGGAAATAGAGATTTCTTAGATTCAGTCTCTTCTTGCGCACACAATACAGTTCCTTGTGTACTCTGTATTCTTCTACGGGTAGATACACCAGCATAAATATCACCTATAATCAACACTTGTGGATAACCTCTCAACCATCTCCTGTCAGGTTCTAATTTGGCATCCCGTATTGTATCTTGTGATGCTGTAGTCTCGGCTTCAGCTTGTACAGCATCGACTTTGACTACTTCTGATCTTATAGCTGCGGGATTGATTTCTAAGTCTACGACAAGCTCTATTGGAGTTTGAAGGTCATCAATGGAGAGTGTTCGGATATTATGGGTTAAGTCTTCTACTCATATAGGATCAAAGTGAGGTTCATCGAACACTACATGGACAGATTCCTCTATGATCAGCTTCCTTTTGTTAAATATCCTGAAAGCTTTGCTGACAGAGAAGTATCCTACAAACATCCCTTCATCTGGCTTCTCATCAAAGGTTTTGAGTTGGTCTTTCCCATTATTTAGAACGTAACACCTGCATCCAAAGATATGTAGGTACGCAACCAATGGAGTTTTATTATTCCATATCTCATTGGCAGTTTTGTTGTGATGCTTGTTGATAATACAGCGGTTTTGTGTATAGCATATTGTATTTTTTGCTTCTCTACAAAACCGTCGCGACAACTTGATTGCAGCTATCATGGTTGTTGTTTCTTCCTTGAGCATCCTATTCTTTCGCTCGGCAATACCATTTTGTTGAGGAGTCCTGGCTGCTAATTTTCATGCTATATTCCATTGTCCGACCAATGTTGCTCTATAAAGCAATTTGTGAATTCAGTACCTCTGTCAGAATGAATGGACATGATACTCAACCCTTTCTCATTCTGTAGCGTTCTCAGGTGCTTTGGCAACTTCTTCGTGGATTCTTTCTTCTTGATTAGAAAGATTATCCAAGCATACCTGGAAAAATCATCAACAATAACGAGATAGTATTTCTTACCTCCCAAACTTACAGGGTCTACAGGGCCGTAAAGGTCCATGTGTAGCATATCCAGAACCCTGTGGGTAGACAGGCATGATTTGCTCTTTAGTATGGTTTTGACTTGTTTGCCTTTATGATAGGGTCCACAACTGTCTTTATGGAATGACACATCGGGCAAACCTCTAACCATTTCCTGTCTGGCGAGTCTGTTGATTGTCTTGAAGTTGATATGAGACATCCTCATGTGCCATAGCCAGCTTTGATCTGCAGTGCCATTGGCAACAAAACATGGAATAGTAGAGCTCGTAGTCTTCCAGTCAGCAATATACTACATATTACATGATTTGCTTCTTGTGAGAACAATTTATTTGGTCTTGATGTCCTTCCCTCTACAGTGATCTATATAAAATTTGACCGAGAACTGTTTGTCACAGAACTGGCTAATACTAATTAGATTGTACTGTAGGCAACATAGGCTACGTCGGTGACTTTGAACTTTCCTACAAACAGGGTTCCATTCCCTCTTGTTCTTCCTTTGGACTTGTCACTAAAGCTCACCTTTGGACCGCGACCTTCTACATAATCTGACAGCTTGCTGATATCTCCTGTCATGTTCCGAGAACATCCACTGTCAAAATACCAAATGTATTTCTCTTTGATATCCTGTAAGCAAAGAATTTAAGTAGATTTAGGCCACTGTTGGGTCCATGTATATTAGTGCCTTTAGGTACCCAAATATGCCTGACAGCAATTGATTTGCTGTATGCTACTTTTGGTCATGTCTTGCAATTTCTACGTAGGGTAGGCACATAGTCTCTGTAACCTTGATTATTATGCATGTAAAATCTAGGGTTATTATTCCAGTACGATTGCCTTCTGGGTCTCCAGTTGGATTCCCAGAGCTGTTGTTGATATTACGCAGCGACCTAATTTCTAGATGGATAACAGGGCTCATGCATCCAGTATCTAGGCGCACTGTACTGTTGGTAGTACTGTGGTGCTTGCCTTTGATATTTAGATACAACCTTCTTTCTGAATGGCTGTTGGCGCTTTTGATATGCTCAGGGAGCATGCTGTTGATCACGCCCTAAAGGTATAGGAGGCTGAGGTTTTCGCTGTCTGTGATATCAATTTGGTGGCGGAATCGTAGCCTTTGCTGTATGAGGGGCAGTTGGACCCTTTGCAGGACTTGGAGTTTCTTCAGGTACATGAATGGGTTCCATATCCCTAATAAATACCGTACTAGTCTCTCCCTTATGGGAGAATGAGTCATATCCTAAGCCACGTTTATCGTGGGCATGTTGCCCAGTGCTTAGAATTTCTTCGATACGTCTAGAATATTTCTCAAATGATTTCAAAATGGTCTCTAATTATCCTTCTCGAGAGTTTTTACTTTTGCTTCGAGCAAAGAAAAATTATTAGCCTCATTAAGATCTTTGGCAAGTTAATGATTGTTGTTTTCGCAATCAGTAGACATATTTTCATAGTTATTCTTCAGCAAGTCATTTTCATCTTTAAGCTCTAAGTTTGAAATTTCGAGCTGTATGTTTTCTCGTTTTAAAGTCTCATGGTCCTTTTGAATGTTTTTGAATTCATTCATCATATTTTCGAAGGTATGTGATGCATTTACAGGAATAGTTGAATTTGAACTTACTTCATTATCGCTGTCCTCATCATCCTGTATTTCTTTAGCCACAAAGTACATAAATGCTTTATCCTCGATCTCATCTTCAGAGGAGTCACTGTCAGTGATTGCCAGAAGGCACTTTTTGTCTTGTTTGACGCGGGCAAGGCTTCTGATTCGCCAATCAGGGCCTTGAGCTTGTTTTTTCAGACACGTCTTCTTTCATCCTTTTCTTGTTGCTCAGCTTCTGGCAACTTTTGCACTTTCGGATGTGGACACTTATTTGCATAATGTCCAGGTTTTCTACAGTTATAGCATAAGTTAGAATCACCGAACGAAGGAGATTCGGAACTTGCCTTGTGAAAAGGCTTGGGCCTGTAGGGAGTCTTTCCAGACTGTTTGATGAACTTTTTGAACTTGTGCATAAGCAGGGCTATTTCATCTTGTGACAGGATGTCATCATCGTTGTCTGCAGTCTTGTGCGCTGATTTGGTTATGATGAGTGCAGAGCTGTGTCTCCTGTCAGATATAGCATCCACTGTTGTAGTCTTGACAGGTGACTCTTTGGCCTTTTCTCTCCTGTCAATATCATACTCAAAAGCTTTGAGATCAGAGAAGAGGTCAAAAGTAGAAATATCGTTAAGATTACCGGATACACGCATAGTTGTAGTCTTAATATCCCATCGGGCAGGGAGTGATCTAAAGATTTTTAAATTTTTCCCTTTTTGGTATACACTTTACCCAATGCTTCAAGTTCACCGATAATGCCAGTGAATCTGAGGTCAAGCTCCTCAAGCGTTTCGGAAGATTTCATTTCAAAAGATTCGAACTACTGAGTATGTTTTAAAATTTATTTTCTTTCGAGAGCTCAGTTCCCTCACAAATAACCTTGAGTTTCTCCCAGATTTCTTTAGCTGTCTTACAACTCTTTACCTTTGAGAATGTGCCTTTTTCGAGAGTGACAAACAACGCATTCTTAGCAACATTGTCGAGATTCGCAAGATCGCGATCGTCGTTGTCCATTGCTCACACTCCTTATCGAGCATTTCAACGTGATGCCATCCTTATATCCTCGTGGCAAGATTGACCTTTATGATCCTTATTGGGCCTTCCTGGATGACCAATATCATTTCCTCAAGCATGGCTGCAAGGTGAGCCTCCATCCTAATCCTCCAGTCATGAAACTTAACAATGGAGAACATAGGAACTTTGTTTATCATAGAGGTGTCCATTTAAGAAAATAAAAGAGATGATAAAAGAAATAACAGTTTTCAAAAGCTAGTGATGTGTAGATATGATTCAGTTAAAAATCGAATAATTCTTTTTAGAATCAACCTCTCTGATACCACTTGCTGGCCACAGAGTATACAGTAAATAGCTTAGATGGTAAAGATACAATAATTTGTGCGATTTTCGAAGTTAATTGCATAACGGAAGTGTTAGTATTATGCTCTAAGTCTACTGTTTGATAATAATGTGGAGACATTTATTATTATTTAATATATATATATATATATATATTGATTATATTATTGAATTAATATTCTGCTTACGATCATCAAGTATGTGACTTGATAGTAAACCTCGTTAAAGCATTAAAGAATATTTATTTTAGATATCCCTAGCAATATGATTACTAGTATGATAATGATACGATTGCTATGTTTTAATGGTCATGAACATGAGATGTTATATCACGTCATAGATACATGTAGAGACATCGTATTGGATATAACCTAACAAAGAGAATTATATATGTATTAAGTCATTATAATTCCTCTGATTGTTAGATATTATTTAGGTCCTTATTACCTAAAGACACTACAGTTTTCTACATAATGAGTATCGTATTTTAACACAATACCAACGTCTTCTGTAACAAGGGACCAAACAGTTTGTGATTGGATACAGTACGATTTATGCATAGGGAAGTAGTTTGTCCAGAGGGGACTTGTCCCTCCTATAAAACGGAGAAGATATTCACGGGCCCTTGATAAGTTAAATTGTTTAAATGCATGGCCATGCTCAAATTGATCAATAAGGAGTTATTGATAAATATTTGAATTGTACAATTGTAACTTGAGATCAAGAATATTAATTAACCCATATAAGGTCGACTTATCCATGCCTCATGCTTAATTAGGATATCGCGCGACGAGAGAATTAAATATTATACAGTAACGAGATTTCGTTCGTGTCGTCGAATTAATTCTTTTAATGCGGGTAGTCATAATGTCTAGCTAGAGACCCGCTTATGATTTACGAGTCATAAAATTTTTTTATACTCATTGCCGTATTATTTAGAAACTACAGGGTCACACACTTAAACGAGCAGAGCAGCTATTTTGTTCCGGTTGATTATGGTTGGTGAAAGGGTTGGTGAACCCTTAGCCATGTAGAGAGGGCTATATAAAAGTGTCTTGTGATAGCCCTCACATTTGACAAAGCACGAGAAGATATAATTTGTGTAGAGAGAAGCTTTGGCTAAGTAAATGTTTTACAATGAAGGACTTAGGGGAAGATGCCTATATGGGTATAAGGATTTAGAGAGATAAATCTAAAAGGCTTCTTGCCCTAAGTCAAAGTGTAACACCCCAAACTAGGCGGATATTACAGTGCCGTAGATCCCCAACTAGGACCCACCAGGCAAATGAAAATGAATGAATTACACAGGATAAATGTAGTACCGAACCACATTACAACAATAATTACTCCGATGAGGAGTTTAGTTACAACACACTAGGACAATACCGAATACTAGTGTATTTTATATGAAGATAAAATACACAACACTGAATGAAACGGAGTATCCAAATGAAAGTCTGCAGCGGAAAATAAAGGACAATAACATGAATAACTGAAAGATCGGGGCCCCCTACTAGTATCACTAGGACTCCTCGACATCAACATGCTATTCCCGTGCATTTGCCTTGCCATGACCTAAAAAACAAAATCCCCAGTCGGGGTCAGTTAAACAGAACAACAATCCTCAAGGGTTGAAAATACACAAACATGATTTAACTGAAGTTATGAAATATCCTTAGTTATGAATTACGCTGAACAAGAGTATCATAGTACGCCCGTAGTACTCTGTGCAAGTGTACAAGACGGATGACCGGACACACCCATCCTTGTACCTAATTAGTCTCACGGAGGTAATCGTTACCGTGTGCACAGTCCAATGTATCACTCCCAATACATGGCCATAACGTGCCCGACTAAAAATTCCACACATTCGCACCCGGCCACGCAATATGAACCCAGAAGGTCATATGAACAAGAATGACCGTAATGAATATCAATGAATAAATAATAATCTGACAAAGTCAAGAATGACTCACCGAGATGAGAGTAATAATGAAGTGATTGATAGTTTCAATAGAATGATTGGAACCGCCGTTCCCGTTAATGAAGTGATTGTTCAACAATTACAAGTCTCAATATGATTAATACAATGATGAATGAGTTATGATTATGAATGATCAACAACAAAAGGAATGAATATCCTTTTAACCGAGTAAGAATTAACTTACACAATACCGATGAAGAAAGTCCTTCCACGAACAAATGTCCCAAATGAAGTGTCGGTCGCACGAACAACCTTAATTCAATACAATTACCAACAATCCGATCAATATACGAATTAAGCACGAATATAACGAACTCAAAACGTCGATACGATTAAACCAAGTTCATTGGGGCATTATATCGAACACTTTGAGGCCAACTTCGATTGATTACAACTAAACCTCAACAATACCAACCTCAAATCCCCAAGAAGTGTTTCAAACCAACAAAACATCTCCAATACGATCAATAATCCGTTATGAATATCCAAAAACGTGATTATAACAACAATTAGTCGAAAATCCCCAAATCCAACTCGATATTCAAAGTGTTCTTGAATAATCCCTCAATAATCCAATGAATCCTTATACAAACTCATAATCATATACATATCCCTTCATATAACATGATTATAACGTCCAAAACATCATATCTCAACACAAAATCGAAATCCAAGATGTTGAAGAAATTACCTCTAGAAGATCCAACCACTTCGATCTGAAGAACACGAGTTTAATCGAGTATCCAAGCTTCCCAAATGATTGAAGATGATGAAAAATACACACTCAAATGATAATTGATGAAGAAATCTCTACCTCAAGACCCTCTCTCGTGTATGAAGGTGAAAGAATGAAGAAATGAGCTGAAATGCTCAAAAAAAACGAAATTATAGGGGTTGGTATGCATCGGACACGGCCGTGCCGATCGGCACGGTCGCGGCCTGGCCCGGCGGCGAGGACTCGGCCGTGTCTGCCCTGACACGGTCGCGGCGCGGAGGGGCCTTCCGATAGTGACCCGTCAAGCGGCGACTTCGGCATGACTCGGCCGTGTCTGGAACACGGTCGGGCGTCTGGCGATCGGTTCGGCTTTTCCGGAAGAGTTCGACTCGGCCGTGCCCGGCGACACGGTCGAGTCTGTGGCGAATGCCCGGCATTTCCGGACGAAATGCAGACGGGCCGTGTCGGACGACACGGCCGAGTTGATCGGCGATGATCGCCAATAACTGAAAAATGAGCGGGTGAGCTAAAACGACCATAACTCTCTCGTCCGGACTCCGATTGACTCACCGTTTGAACCATTGGAAAGATAACTCGATGCTCTATAATATTGCAAAGATTTAGAATTTTTGGAGTTACCAAAACTTAATGGTGATCTAACAAAGTCGAACTCATATGAGGAAAGTTGAAACAATGAACAATAACGATACACAACTCGAAGTTTTTCCGAACGGTGAACACGGTGAATGAACATGATTGATGAATGATTATAAATGAGTGAAAATCCACTGAGTGACAATCACCGAATGAAATTACTGAATGATAATGACTGAATTACAACCGGGTATTACATACACCCCCCCTTAAAAGAGTTTCGTCCCCGAAACTAAGGGTCAAACAACTCGGGATAACTCTCCCGCATACTATCCTCGTTTTCCCAAATAGCCTCTTCGACTCCGTGTCTAGACCACTGAATCTTGACCAAAGGAATCGACTTATTTCTCAACTGTTTGATTCGCCGCTCTAAGACTCGTATAGGATGCTCCTCATACGAATGATCATCCGCGATCTCGATTTCGTCGAACTGAAGTATGTGACTCGGGTCGGCAACATACTTCCGCAACTGAGAGACGTGAAACACATTATGAATTCGGCTCAATGCCGGAGGCAAAGCCAATCGATAAGCTAACTCGCCTACTCGATCCAAAATTTCAAACGGTCCAATGAATCTCGGACTCAACTTCCCCCGTTTTCCGAAACGGAAAATACCTCGACCCGGGGATACCTTGACCAAAACGTGGTCACCCGTCTCGAACTCTAGTGGTCGACGACGATTATCTGCATATGATTTACGCCGACTCGAAATGTCAACATCGACTCTGATCAAAGCTACCTTCTCCCGGCGGCTATAAGCATATCGGGCTCGGTGCCGATTGATTCGACAAGTCATCCCAACACAAAGGAGATCGACAACGGCAGTATGCAAGGCCTCGTAAGGTGCCATCTTAATGGAGGCATGCCAACTATTATTATACGTGAACTCGATCAGTGGTAGTTGGGCTTCCCAATCGTCCTTCCAATCGAGGACGCATGCCCTCAACATGTCCTCTAATGTCTGAATAGTTCTCTCTGATTGTCCGTCGGACTGAGGATGAAAGGCAGTACTGAGATTAAGCTGAGTTCCCATAGCACGATGAACTGATTTCCAAAAATGAGACACAAACCGTCCGTCACGATCGGAAACGATACTTTTAAGAGTACCGTGCAGTCTCACTATCTCTTTGATGAATAACTGGGCAAGTCTCTCGGGACCCCAAGTATCCTTAATCTCAAGAAAATGAGCTGATTTAGTTAAGCGATCCATAATCACCCAGATCGTATTCATGCCACGACGACTCGTCGGCAAACTCGTGATGAAATCCATAGAAATGTCCTCCCACTTCCATTCGGGAATAGGAAGAGGTTTTAACATACCTGCCGGTCGCTGATCTTCAATCTTGACTTGTTGACAGGTTAAGCATCTCGAAACAAATTCTGCGACTTCTCGCTTCATATTACTCCACCAGTAATTTTGTTTCAAGTCCTTGTACAACTTGCTAGACCCCGGATGAACAGAATAAGGGGTAGCATGAGCTTCTCTCAAAATCGAGTTTTTCAACTCATCATTCGCCGGTACGCACAACCGGTTCTTAAACCTCAAAAGTCCATCCTCGTGGACCACGAATCCAGGGGCTTTCCCCTGAGCCACATCTTCACGGATGCGCAATAATGAAGGGTCCGAACTCTGATTCTCTCTGATTGCATCCTCAAGATGTGATGAAATCTCTAATATACAAAGCTGTCCCTGAACTCGCTGAAGCCAGACCTCGATCTCGGGTCAAAGGAATTCCTGTTGGAGCTCCTTCTGAATTGTTAAACGAGCAAGCATCTGCTCCTGAATGGACTTACGACTCAAGGCGTCGGCGACAACGTTCGCCTTGCCCGGGTGGTAAAGGATCTCGATATCATAATCTTTGATTAGTTCCAACCACCGCCTCTGTCGCATATTTAACTCTTTCTGAGTAAATATATACTTCAAACTCTTATGATCGGTGAAAATCTGACAGGTGACGCCATATAGGTAATGACGCCATATTTTCAAAGCGAACACCACGGCTGCTAGCTCCAGGTCGTGTGTCGGATAGTTAACCTCGTAAGGTCTCAATTGTCGTGAAGCATAGGCAATAACTTTCCCATTCTGCATGAGTACACATCCGAGACCCTGTCCGGACGCATCACTATAAACCACAAATCCCTCCGTCCCCTGCGGCAAGGAAAGTACAGGTGCTGACATTAACCGGCTCTTGAGTTCCTCAAAACTCCGTTGACACGCGTCGGACCACGTGTATTTCTTATCCTTCCGCAAAAGGTTCGTCAATGGTTGAGCAATTTTGGAAAAATCCTTCCACAAACCTCCGATAATAACCGGCTAATCCGAGAAAGCTTCGGATTTCCTTAACATTCTTCGGAGGTAACCAATCCTGGATAGCCTCCGTCTTCTGAGGATCAACACGCACTCCATCTGATGAAATTACGTGTCCGAGAAACGTCACTTCGGACATCCAGAACTCACATTTGGAAAACTTTCCATAAAGTTGCTCTCGTCTCAACACGTCGAGAACCTGATGAAGATGAACCTCGTGTTCCTCTCGGTTACGAGAATAAATCAAAATGTCATCGATGAAGACAACAACAAATCGATCCAAAAAGTCGATGAAGACCCGATTCATTAGCTCCATGAATACCGCAGGTGCATTAGTTAGCCCAAACGGCATAACTACGAACTCATAATGACCATAGCGTGTTCGAAACGCCATCCTCGCGATATCCGACTCTCGAATCCGCAGCTGATGATATCCAGATCTTAAGTCGATCTTGGAAAATACTGAAGCTCCCTGAAGTTGATCTAAGAGATCATCAATGCGGGGTAAAGGATACTTATTCTTGATCGTCACCCGGTTCAATTCCCGGTAATCAATACACAAACGGAACGAACCATCCTTCTTCTTGACAAACAGCACTGGTGCTCCCCACGGGGACGCACTCGGTCGGATATAACCTTCCTCGAACTATTCCTCAAGTTGAATCTTCAACTCCTGCATTCTGGTCGGGGCCATCCGATACGGTGCCTTCGATAAAGGGGACGTACCGGTTCCAACTCACTCCTGAATTCCACTACTCTATGTGAAGGCAACCAGATAACTCAAATGCGGAAATACATCGTCAATCGATGACAATAATACCACAAATGATTGAACATTTCGATTGCCCTAGAATGGTCAATCTATAAAAAGTGACACAATGAATGATTGAACATCTCGATTGCCTTAGAAAGGCCAATCGATGAAAATGGTACAATGAATGTTTGAATAACTCGATTGCCTTAGAAAGGCCAATCGATGAAAATGATACAATGAATGATTGAATAGCTCGATTGCCTTAGAAAGGCCAATCGATGAAAATGATGCAATGAAGGATTGAATAACTAGATTGCCTTAGGAAGGTCAATCGATGAAAATGATACAATGAATGATTGAATGACTCGATTGCCTTAGAAAGGCCAATCGATGAAAATGATACAATGAATGATTGAATGACTCGATTGCCTTAGAAAGGCCAATCGATGAAAATGGTGCAATGAATGATTGAATAGCTCGATTGGAATTTCTTCGCTCCGCCATAATAATAATTCTCTTTGGAACAACGGGGATTACTTCCCTGAAGCACACATTCGACAACCAACGACGGAAAGATAGCGACCAAACGCTAACAAACACTGAGGATAGTATCAAGACGGTTAAACCAACTAATACCGAAAATTACATCGTCCTAAGATAAATTCACCACGATTAGGTCCACCAACCAATTGCGGTTACTAAG
Organism: Orobanche coerulescens; assembly: GCA_033398695.1. Lineage (NCBI taxonomy): Eukaryota > Viridiplantae > Streptophyta > Magnoliopsida > Lamiales > Orobanchaceae > Orobanche > Orobanche coerulescens. Next base: position 104,399,695 of record CM065815.1, read on the forward strand.
CTTACTTCGGTATGATTCCGAAAATTCTTCCATCGTCAGGTAAACCGATGGTATGAGGTCCACAAGCAATAGGACTATCCCGAAATAAGTCTACTCAAGCATGATTCGAAAATGAATGAATGCGGTGTACCAGCATAAAAAGGTACACACAGGTTGAAATAAAATTACGAGTATACCTGAAATCATTCGGGCCACCGGATCGTCGATCCTCCTCATCACATGAATCTGGGATTTGCCGGACCCCGAACCGGACGCTCCCGTCTTATAAATACGAGCTCCAACTCTATTTGCTTCCATTGTCTTAAACGACATTGACAAAGCAGTCTGATTCTGAAACGCTGGTTGTTTCTTGGCCTGAGATGCCGCCGGAGCCGACTTGGAGTCCTTTCGGCAAAAACGGGCCTTATGCCCAAAATTCCCACAATTATAGCACGTGATAGACGGTTTCAGACACTCAGTGCTGAAATGACCCGGCGTTCCACAATTGAAACAGGTGATGGCCGAATCGCCGCCGGATCGAGATCCCGCACGATTATGCGCCGTAGGAGGTCGCTCAGAAACGATAGGACTCACACGAGGCTTCTTGAAGGTTGACTGACCGCCTTCGGGTTGATTACGCTTCGTTGATTTCTTGCTGACAAATGAAGGTTGTTGTTCAGCACTTTCCTTAGCAACCGTCTCATACGAGAGAGTTCGCTCGATTAATCCGGCCAGAGTGGCGCAATGATGATTGAGCAACTGCACATGGGTCATCATGGCCTGCATAAAAGTGAGTGGATCAACCCGAACATCTCCTGATCGAGCCGAGTCCTGGGTACGATTTCCCGACAGCGAGTGATTATTTCCCGGGTTTCGGCCCGCACCGCGGCCTCTTCCCGTGCATCCCCTGACAGCTCTCTCCATACTGAAGTAGGAAGGTCGCATAATGATTATATTTCCCGCATGATTATCACGTTATGATTACGTCATGAGATGATGAAAATGAGTATACATGCTCTAACTTAGTGATTATATGAATGATTTACTGAAGTGACATGATTATCTGATGAAATTCTTGAAATGATTATTTTTAATAACTTAACAAGATTAATAATATGATCATCCAGATCGACAACTGTGTAATGAAATGAATGGAGTGATTAATGAGTTAATATGATCGTCCTGATCATTAACTGAGTAATGAAATGAATTAAGTGATTAATGAGTTAATATGATCGTCCTGATCATTAACTGAGTAATGAAATGAATTAAGTGATTAATGAGTTAATATGATCGTCCTGATCATTAACTGAGTAATGAAATGAATTAAGTGATTAATGAGTTAATATGATCGTCCTGATCACAATGAATGATGATGTTTGAGGATTGTTAATTGATGAATGATGAATGAATGACTATTGCCAGAAATTATACCATGGCGTTAGAAATCTTACAGTTTTTCCGGTCTGATTGGCTCGGCATTTGCACAGGTCACACGTGACGCGAAAGTCCAATGATACTAGTCTGATGACGATGATTTCAAATGAGACATGACTCGGAAGGTAGTATTCAAAACCACGCTCTGATACCAACTCTGTAACACCCCAAACTAGGCGGATATTACAGTGCCGTAGATCCCCAACTGGGACCCACCAGGCAAATGAAAATGAATGAATTACACAGGATAAATGTAGTACCGAACCACATTACAACAATAATTACTCCGATGAGGAGTTTAGTTACAACACACCAGGACAATACCGAATACTAGTGTATTTTATATGAAGATAAAATACACAACACTGAATGAAACGGAGTATCCAAATGAAAGTCTGCAGCGGAAAATAAAGGACAATAACATGAATAACTGAAAGATCGGGGCCCCCTACTAGTATCACTAGGACTCCTCGACATCAACATGCTATTCCCGTGCGTTTGCCTTGCCATGACCTGAAAAACAAAATCCCCAGCCGGGGTCAGTTAAACAGAACAACAATCCTCAAGGGTTGAAAATACACAAACATGATTTAACTGAAGTTATGAAATATCCTTAGTTATGAATTACGTTGAACAAGAGTATCATAGTACGCCCATAGTACTCTGTGCAAGTGTACAAGACGGATGACCGGACATACTCGTCCTTGTACCTAATTAGTCTCACGGAGGTAATCGTTACCGTGTGCACAGTCCAATGTATCACTCCCAATACATGGCCATAACGTGCCCGACTAAAAATTCCACACATCCGCACCCGGCCACGCAATATGAACCCAGAAGGTCATATGAACAAGAATGACCGTAATGAATATCAATGAATAAATAATAATCTGACAAAGTCAAGAATGACTCACCGAGATGAGAGTAATAATGAAGTGATTGATAGTTTCAATAGAATGATTGGAACCGCTGCCTTCGTTAATGAAGTGATTGTTCAACAATTACAAGTCTCAATATGATTAATACAATGATGAATGAGTTATGATTATGAATGATCAACAACAAAAGGAATGAATATCCTTTTAACCGAGTAAGAATTAACTTACACAATACCGATGAAGAAAGTCCTTCCACGAACAAATGTCCCAAATGAAGTGTCGGTCGCACGAACAACCTTAATTCAATACAATTACCAACAATCCGATCAATATACGAATTAAGCACGAATATAACGAACTCAAAACGTCGATACGATTAAACCAAATTCATTGGGGCATTATATCGAACACTTTGAGGCCAACTTCGATTGATTACAACTAAACCTCAACAATACCAACCTCAAATCCCCAAGAAGTGTTTCAAACCAACAAAACATCTCCAATACGATCAATAATCCGTTATGAATATCCAAAAACGTGATTATAACAACAATTAGTCGAAAATCCCCAAATCCAACTCGATATTCAAAGTGTTCTTGAATAATCCCTCAATAATCCAATGAATCCTTATACAAACTCATAATCATATACATATCCCTTCATATAACATGATTATAACGTCCAAAACATCATATCTCAACACAAAATCGAAATCCAAGATGTTGAAGAAATTACCTCTAGAAGATCCAACCACTTCGATCCGAAGAACACGAGTTTAATCGAGTATCCAAGCTTCCCAAATGATTGAAGATGATGAAAAATACACACTCAAATGATAACTGATGAAGAAATCTCTCCCTCAAGACCCTCTCTTTGATCCGAAGAACACGAGTTTAATCGAGTATCCAAGCTTCCCAAATGATTGAAGATGATGAAAAATACACACTCAAATGATAATTGATGAAGAAATCTCTCCCTCAAGACCCTCTCTCGCGTATGAAGGTGAAAGAATGAAGAAATGAGTGAAATGCTCAAAAAACGAAATTATAGGGGTTGGTATGCCGGACACGGCCCGTGCCAATCGGCACGGTCGCGGCGCGCAATCGCCGGCGAGGACTCGACCGTGTCCTCGCTTGACACGGCCGCGCGCGGAGGGGCCTTCCGATAGTGACCCGTCCGACGACTTCAAGATGACTCGACCGTGTCACGAACACGGCCGGGCCCGCGCCGGGTTCTCGCTTATCGGAAGAGTTCGACTCGGCCGTGCCAGGCGAAACGGTCGAGTCCTCGTGGGCAGAGACTTCGCATTTCCGGACGAGTACAAAGACGGGCCGTGTCGGACGACACGGCCGAAGTTCGGTCGGCGTGATCGCCAATAAGCGAAAAATGAGCGGGTGAGCTAAAACGACCATAACTCTCTCGTCCGGACTCCGATTGACTCACCGTTTGAACCATTGGAAAGATAACTCGATGCTCTATAATATTGCAAAGATTTAGAATTTTTGGAGTTACCAAAAATTAATGGTGATCTAACAAAGTCGAACTCATATGAGGAAAGTTGAAACAATGAACAATAATGATACACAACTCGAAGTTTTTCCGAACGGTGAACACGGTGAATGAACATGATTGATGAATGATTATAAATTAGTGAAAATCCACTGAGTGACAATCACCGAATGAAATTACTGAATGATAATGACTGAATTGCAACTGGGTATTACACAAAGTACATATGTTAATAAGGTACTGAAATGGTTCAGTATGCTTAATAGTAAGAAAGGGTTCTTACCTATGTCACATGGCATAAAACTCAGTAAAACTCAAAGTCCTTGTTCGGAAGAAGAGAGAGATAGAATGAGCTTGATACCTTATGCTTCGGCTATAGGATCTATCATGTATGTCAGGATATATACTAAACCGGATGTATCATTTGCATTGAGTGCAACCAGCAGATACCAGTCTGACCCTGGTGAGACTCACTGGATTGTAGTCAAAAGCATACTTAAGTGAGAAGGACTAAAGATATGTTCTTGATATATGGTGGTCAAGATAGTGATTTGGTCCTTAATGGCTATGTCGATGCCAGTTTTGGGACAAACCAAGATGATTCAAGATCACAGTCTGGATATATATTTTGCTTGAATGGTGGTGTTGTTAGCTGGAAGAGTTCCAAACAACCAACCACAGTTGATTCTATAACAAAAGCTGAGTACATAGCCGCTTCGGAAGCAGCTAAAGAAGCTGTTTGGATGAGGAAGTTCATTGGTGAACTGGATGTGGATCCTAGCATTGTTGATCCAGTAAAATTGCACTGTGATAACAATGGAGCTATTGTACAAGCTAAAGAACTAAGATCATAACAAGCATCCAAACACATACTTATAAAGTTTCACCTCATTGGAGAGATCGTCACTCGTGGCGATGTGAGGATATGCAAAGTTCACATGGATAATAACATAGTAGATCCTTTAACCAATACGCTTTCTCAAGCGAAGAATGATGGTCATATAAAGACTATGGGTCTTTAGTTTATGTCTGTATAAGACTAAGAGCAAGAGGGAGATTGTTAGTATTATGCTCTAAGTCTACTGTTTAATAATAATGTGGAGGCATTTATTATTATTAAATATATATATATATATAATATTGATTATTATTATTATTGAATTAATATTCTGCTTACGATCATCAAGTATGTGACTTGATGGTAAATCTCGTTAAAGCATTAAAGAATATTCATTCTAGATATCCCTAGTAATATGATTACTAGTATGATAATGATACGATGGCTATGTTTTACTGGTCATGAAAATGAGATGTTATATCACGTCATAGATACATGTAGAGACATCGTATTGCATATGACCTAACAGAGAGAATTATATATGTATTAAGTCATTATAATTCCTCTGATTGTTATATATTATTTAAATCCGTATTACCTAAAGACACTACAGTTTTCTACATAATGAGTATCGTATTTTAACACAATACCAACGTCTTCTATAACAAGGGACCATACTGTTTACGCAGAGGGAAGTAGTTTGTCCAGAGGGGACTTGTCCCTCCAATAAAACGGAGAAGATATCCACGGGCCCTTGATAAGTTAATGTTTAAATGCATGACCATGCTCAGATTGATCAATAAAGAGTTACTGATAAATATTTGAACTGGACAATTGTAACTTAATTAAGCTATATAAGGTCAACTTATCCATGCCTTATGCTTAATTAGGATATCGCGCGATAAGAGGATTAAATATTATATAGTAACGGGATTTCGTTTGTGCCGTCAAATTAATTCTTTTAATACGGGTAGTCATAATGTCTAGCTAGAGGCCGCTTATGATTTATGAGTCGAAAATTGTTTTATACTCATTGCCGTATTAATTAGAACCTATAGGGTGTCACACTTAAATGAGCAGAGGATCTATTTTGTTCCGGTTGATTATGGTTGGTGAAGGGGTTGGTGAACCCTCAGCCATGTAGAGGGATATATAAAAGTGTCTTGTGATAGCACTCACATTTGACAAAACACAAGAGAAGACATAATTTTTGTAGAGAGAATCAAAAATCTAATTTTGATATTTCTCCATCTAAAAGTCTTGAAGATAATATTCAAGAGTTGAATAATCAAAAGGATCAAGAACATATCTTCATATCTTTGAAGATTGATTCTTGGACCAGGAAAAATATTTAGAATACTCATCTAATCTTCATCTAATCTTGTGAGTTTGATCTTTAATAACATATTGAATAAGATTCATAGTTGTTTTAGATCAAAGTTCAAGAATATTTGAATAAAATCCTTGGTGTTCTTGTTCTTACCATAATCAAGAACATACCTATATTCAAATTGAATTAAGTGAAATCTTTATTGAATCGGAGCTATCTATCCATTAGACGCTCGGGACTTGTTCGTTGTGTGGATATCATAGAGGACGCTCGCTTCTTGCAACGTCTCTAGAAGGCTCGATCGAAAACAGGCTACAAGAGGTAATAATCTTGTTCTTCGTACTTTGTTCATATACTTGGATCCTCTGAGGTTTTTACATATTATATTTATACTTCCGCTGCACTATTTCGATATATGATGAGATCATAAATCTTATTAGTTCTATAAGAACCCAACAAGAAGCTTGTTTAGTGAGTTGCTGTAAATACAGCAAGTAGGTGTTCTCATGTTCGCTATGCGTAAAAGGGTTTTTCAATGTAAACTAATAAATCACAGTAGAATGAAAACAGTAAACACTAAGGTAAATAACACATAGTTTAAAGTGGTTTGAGATAAACTCCTCTACGTCCACTGGTCCTCCACACAGGAGTAAAGAGTTTATTCAAATCACTAGGTACACAACTACGTGACTTTAACTAAACCTATCTCTATATCGTTCACACAGGTTGATACATGGACTGTAGCTTTGGCCGTTTACACAGATTGGCTTCAAGCTCTTTCGACTCACTTCTTCTCACATAGATCAAAGATCATCTTCAATGTTATTCTTCCCACACAGGTCGAAATAGGCAAGGATCTTTAGTCCACACAGGGCTAATGATAATCTCAACGGCAAAGGTAGAACAATTCCAAACAGCAGCTATATCTTTGATAAACGTTCACTGTATGTTGTGTTGTTTATGTTGAGGACTTAGTATATTTCTTCGCTTGGATACTGGTGTATGCTCACAAAATATATTGCTCTTTACTAGCTAGATTGTCAGAGTAATCTGTCAGAGTATGCGCGATAATGAATAACACTTTGTCTACAATGTCCTCTTGCTGGGGGCTAGTTATAATCTTGGAAATGTATTCGTTATAAATGTAGTCATTGCTGGTTGGTGAGATGTTGACATCTCTGATTGGCGGCTGTTGATTGTTTAAATTAAAGCAGATCTCCTCAGAGCGTTCAGACATCCTTTCTGTCTTTACATTAAATGCTCTTCAGAGCGTTCAGACTTGTCTCTCTCTGGCCGCATTAAATGCTGTCCTATCAGCAATAAATGCTACTTTAACCGTGAACACGTTATGAATAAACAATATTTATCTCACAATGGTTTAAAGCTTTTTCTATTCAGTCCTGTTATATGTGTTTTACTTTTCCTAAGTAAGACACCTACAGTCTGATTGTTGTATCCAACATACTATTTCTCTTGCTGTACGAACTAGGCTCTATAGGATGGACTCTGTAGAAGATCTCTTTGCTGTATGGACGAGTTGTATGATGAATCCTAACTGCTTTCATACTTCTTTAAGACTTTTTTACTGTATGTTGGAATGCTCAAAACAGGAATATTTATCCTAACACTGAGTATGTGTTGGATCTCTAATCGGACCTTGACTCTTTAGCTCCCGTAATATCACCATTATTATTGCAGTAAAGATTTATAGAACCTAAAAGATCCACATATTCTCCTCGACTGCATCCGATGCTACCATATATGAGTGTGCTTTACTTGGAACATTTACAACCCACAACACCTCCATTTTAAACAAAAACACAAAACCATCTGCGATCTTAAATCATCTCTATTGGTTTCAAAACTTGCGTAGGTGTAACCATTTACAACCAGCTCGTTTCCCACACCTCTATAAATTAGGAACGCATTCTTAGTTCTTCGTAAGTACTTTAGGATAGTTTTCACTGCTATCCAGTGACTTTCATCTGGATTTGATTGGTATCCACTTGTCATTCTAAGAGCAAATGATACATATGGTCGAGTAAAAATCATGGCATACATAATGGATCCAATGGACGAAGCATATAGAATCCTGCTCATGCGTGCTCGCTCATCAGGAGTCGAAAGGAGTTTGAGTCGTACTCAGATGAATGCCATGTGACATTGGCAAGAGTCCTCTCTTGGAATCCTGCATATTGAACCTCTTCAATATTTTGTTAATGTAGGTACTTTGACTCAGACCAATCATTCTCTTTGATCTATCTCTATAGATTTTTATCCCACGAATCTAAGCAGCTTCTCCTAAGTCTTTCATTTTGAAACAACTTCCCAACCTAGTATTGACTGTTTGCAAGGTGGAAATGTCATTTCCAATGAGTAATATATCATCTATATTTAAGACTAGGAAAATAACTATGCTCCCACTAATCCTCTTATATACACATGGTTCATCTTCATCTTGAATAAATCCAAACTCTTTGACAGTTTCATCAAAACAAAGATTCCATCTCCGAGAAGCCTGCTTCAACCCATAAATGAATCTTTGAAGCTTGCAAACCTTTTTAGGATTTTCTGGATGAACAAAACCCTCAAGTTGTGTCCTATACACATTCTCGAGTAATTTTGCATTAAGAAACGCTGTTTTGAGATCCATTTACCATATTTCATAATCATAGTACGCGGCAATGGCAAATAAAATTCTAATTGATTCAAGCATGACTACTGGCGAAAAAGTCTCATCATAGTCAACATCATGTGTCTGTATATAACCCTTTGCTACTAGTCTAGCTTTATAGGCTTGCAGATTATCATCCATGTCTTTCTCCTTTTTCAAGACCCATTTGCACCCAATGGTTCTAACACCCTCAGGTGGATCTATCAAGTTCCAAACTTGATTGTCATACATGGACTTTGTCTCTGACTTCATGCCCCTAACCATTCTTCGGACTCTAGTATAGGTACTGGGCTCATCATCTATAAGCGATGCATCATCATCCTCTATTACGAAATATCCATATCATGTCGCACTCTATTAGATCTGCGAGGGACTTGTATACTTTGAACTGGCTCTTCAACTAATTGTTGAGCCTATTCAGTTTCCATGGTGAAGAAATGCCTTCTTATGTTTCTCGATTTTCCTCGAGAAATACTTTTCTCCCATTTTCTCTTTTGGAAATAAATTTCATTTCTAAGAAGACAGCATTTCGAGCAATAAACACTTTGTTCTCTGCGGGCTTATAAAAGTAGTATCCTTTAATCCCACAAATAAACATCTTTCAAATCTGGCCGCCAGTTTGTCAAACACTTGGCGTCTTACGAATGCTTCGCAATCCCACACAATAGGAAAAACGCAATCATACAACACTAATCAGACAAGAGTCGGCCGAAAAAGTGTTGGCTGAAATTAATAACCAACGGTTTATTTTCATTCTCGAAAAAGTATTGTGTAATCCAAGTACATGACAACAGTTTAAAAACCATTGTCTAGAAAACCAATCAGACAAGGCTTTTTGTCGGTGGTGTTGTGCAAACTTGGAGGATTAGACAACCGTTTTAAAAATATATTGTGGGAATTAGCTTAAGACGATGCCACTTTAAACCGTTGTTGAAATAAGACAAGCGTTTTTAACTATGCTTGTTTTATTACATTTCACACAACGTATCATAAAACCATTGTGTGACTCAGATAAGTATTTTTTAATATTTTACATTTAATCATACTTCAAACAACGGAACATTAAAACCGTTATCTCAAGCACGTACTTTATTATACCCGGAGAGACACATGTTACTTCATTAATATGCCCTACAAAGATCTCAAACCAAATTAGTTTTTTATTTTATTAAAAATTTGGAAACATCACTCAATTAGATATATGCTGACATCTGTATGGTTGGACTATCGAGAAGTAGACAAAAATCTGAGACAGAGCACTAGTTACGAGTACTAGTCAATTTAGTAGTGCCCTACTAAGATGTCACACCAAATTAATTTTTTATTTTTTAAAAATTTGGGAACATCACTCAATTAGATATATCTTGGAATCCGTACGGTTTGATCTCAAGAAGTATTTTTAGAAAAATAGATACAAAAATTTGGGACAAAGTACTAGTTACGAGTACTAGTCAATTTAGTAGTGCCTAATAAGATCTTAAACTAAATTAATTTTTTATTTTTTGAAAATTTGGCAACATCACTCAATTAGATATATCTTGACATACGTATGGTTGGATCTTCGGTGAATATATTTTAGAAAATAGAAACAATAATCCAAAACAAAGCACTAGTTACTAGTACTAGTCAATTTAGTAGTGGTTTGCTAAGATCTCTAAACAAATTAAATTTTTATTTATTTTTTTAAATTTAGGTGTAATATCTGCAATTTCGATTTCCGGTAAAAAAAATTTTCGGCGGGAGTCCGTTTTGATGACACTCTTGTGACCGTTTCGTCATTCTGAGAATGATTAATTCTGCACTTTTTGACATCCGAGTTCATTTCGGTGTCGTTTTGTTGAGTTCCGTATTCTTAAGCGACTTTTCTGCGCTTGAGTTCGATTTTTGTGAATCTCGTTCGAAACTGTTGTTTCGGGTTTCTCGTAAGTTCATTCAATGTTGTTATATGTGTTGTGAGCTTCGGTTTGGTTATTCGTTGCCGTATCGTGATTTTCGGATATTTGGGGCCGTTTTGTAATTTCCCAAAGTTGCGGGTATCCGTCGTCGTACCCATTTTTGAGAGTTCTGTTGCTGTCCTTCTGAGTCGTTAGTGCACGCTACATTTAATGGTTAGCGTGCGCTATGGTGTAGTTATTAGCGCACGCTACGGGTGTGGTAGCGCATGCTAACGGGTGGTGCAGAAATAGTCCAGAGGCTACTGGACTGGGTTAGAACGTTGGTTAGCGAACGCTATTTGGTAACATAACGCGCGTTAGGGTGCATTGGTAGTGCACTCTAGGGGGAGGATAGCGCACGCTACCTAGTAGTTCAGGGCAGTCCAAGAGCTACTGGACTGGGTCTGAAGGTCTCGTTAGCGCACGCTAACACTTGTGGTTAGCGCACGCTAACATTGTATTTTTGGTCAAGAGTTTTGTTCGGTGCCGCGATAGCGTATGCTAACCTTAATGATTAGCGCACGCTAATTTGTGTCCAGTAGTCTAGAATCTTCATTTTTCTTCATTTCTTCTTCTTCCTCCGCGAGTTTGAGACGTGGCGACTAGGGTTCGCGATCTGGGCTGATTTTCTTCCATCCAAAGGTGTTTTAGAGTATCCTAAGTGATTATAACATCATCAAATCCATTGTTCTTCGTCGGATCAAGATATTATTTTTGATTCCCTAGAGTTGACTTTTTGGGAGTTGTTCTTGATTTCGTTTTCCATCTAATTTTGTTAAACCGATTGTTGTTAAATGATGTTGTTAAACATATCATATGGATTGTATATCCATATTTCAATTTGGGATTCCATTTTCGTGTTTCGTCGGGATGGGTTGCGTTCTTTGCCGTTTTGGGGAAAACCCTTGAACTTTCGTCGTTTGTTTCTTTAATTCGGCGGCTTTGGGTCGTACCTTGGAATTCATTTCCATTGTTGTTGTTGTTGTTCGTAGCTTATTGTTGCGGGTTGTCGTTCGGCGGAGTCGGCGGGTTCGTAGTCGGTTCGTGCCAACTTACTTCGGTCGATTCTCCGCGTTTGTGATAATTCGAGGCAAGTACCTTGTTCATAATTTTCTTGTTTCGTGGATATGATGATCAGTGATCGTCTAAATGTGTTTGTTTGGTTGTTTGAAATGAAGTTTCAAAATATTCGGTTAGCCTCGTTAAAGGCTCTCTTTCAAAACCGTGTGTGTTTTGTGATTAGTGTGTTTCGTAAACAATTATGTGAATCCTGTGATTATGCTTGGTGTTGTTGTTGTGCTTTGATAATATAGGTTCATATATTATCTAACTTGTGATTTGATACTCGTGTCGTGCTGTGTGTTTGTTGCCTTTGGGTGAATTGTTCGGATATCCTTGGCGAGTTGTATTATGTGTGTGAATGTGTGTATATGGGCGGGGTCTACGGTGACACATGACATGTGATCATGTGGTCAGGATGCAACAAGTGATTGATCCAACTGTGAGAGCCTCGGGATACCTACGGTGACACATGATGTGCGATCATGTGGTCAGGAGACAACAAGTAATTGATCTAACCGTGAGATGACGTGGCAAGTGATCACGGTGGTATATGGAACCTACAGTGACATATGACATGTGATCATATGGTCAGGAGACAACAAGTGATTGATCCAACCATGAGATGACGTGGCATGTATTCACGGTGTTATGTATATGTGCTTCTCACCTCGGTAGGGTCCGTCGAGGCCTCAAGGGAATCTATGACTTCACTCTGGATTCACGAGTTGGTGTTGTATTTGTGTGACCAAGATTTGCATATCTTGGGTGATTATGTTGTCTTGATTTTAGGTCCGTCGAGGACACGTGACGTGGGTTTTGACCCTGTGAATTGTTGTTGGTTTTCTATTTGTGAAAACAAAACCTTTGGGCTATGACCCTTGTTGATTTTGGAAAGAGAGGGATTTGAAAATCCTAAATTGTTTTCCGTTAAAACTCCCAAGGGCATTTTATACCGTTTTCCAAATTGTCCTATTGATTTGTGACCTTTCGAATTTGGAAAGCCTTACCCAAATCCTTGCCTCGGGAAGTATTTTCGTTATGTTTGAATCTTTGAGGATTCCTGATTGTTATTATTCTTGGAATTTGAATTGTATGACTCGTATTTTGCACTTTGTACTTGCACTAGCAAAATAGTGGAATTTTGCTAACCCTCGAGGAATCGGGGGGTGGATGTCTGTATTGCATTCAGGTTTTGGGCAGCATAGCATAGGGTCGGCATGAGGGACGATGAAAGATAATCGATACTAATAACATGAGGACCCGTTCATTGTTGTATTAGTTCAGTTGTACGTTATTTCTGCTGCAATATTTCCCCATTGTACGGGAGTATTTTATATTTGACCCCTGCGTAGGCATGTATTGAGATTGAGTTGTATGTTTTTATTGAAAGACCAAATCGGTCTACTGAGTCATTTTAGACTTAATGGCATTGTTGAGATGTTCGATGTTGTTACCAGCCTGGTAGGTCCTTGAGGAAGGGTTCTACGGCGTGTAATATCCCTGAACGGATTGGGGGTGTTACATAAATGGTATCAGAGTTTAGGTTGTGGAAACCTAGGCTATCGGGTTTAGTTGTGTCTGTTGAGTTTTGTCTCGTCAGATTTTATCTGACTGAGTCGTGTCACGATGCGTCGTCTGAGTTTTTTGGTCGTCATTAGTATCATGGGGCAATCATCATCTTCGTGCGACCTGTGGATGTAAGTCTCCCTTCTTTGTGTTGTGCCTCGTGTGGCACGAGCCACTTGTATGATTAGTCATTGAGTGATGGAATCTTTATGCAGATTCTTGGTTTCGTAATGCGTTTATGCGACCCTCATATTTCGTTTATATGAGGAGTGTTGTCGCTAATTATGTCCTTTTTACTGTGATCTTTGACCGTTTGTTTCCGGTAAAAGACTGTTGTCTTAGTTTTGAACGAGTTGATGCGTGTATTATGATGTGTGTAACCGAATGTTGATACGTGTGAGTTTTGGGCATTCTGGCCTATTGAATTTTTGAAAACCTCGAGTATATTAGAAAATAAAATTCGATGCGTACTTTTAAATGGATTGTATTTTCGAGGTGCCTATTAGCGCAACTATCTGTTTCAAAATTCTTCTACTTTGAGGACCAAAATATTTTTTTAGATATTTAAGTAATTTTGGAAATTGTTCGCTATATTTTTAAACAATCCGCAAGTGTACGGAGTAAATGTAGAAAGCGGCGAGCATGGTCGTATTCCACATAGACTAAATACTCGTATTATATTGAGTACTAGATTATAATGTTTCCGGTTTTATCTAGACGTCCAAAGGTGAATGAATGTTTAACGAAATAAAATAAAATAATAATAATAAATTTAAACAAAAGACAATATCCGAATTAAAGAGAATTTAAAGAGTTTTGAAAGATAGATTCCAAGACTAGGTTTTTGTTGATCACTAAGTTTTAATCGGGATTGATATCGAAGGGTTCTAAGTGCGTCTCCAAAATGATAATCACAACAATAATCTAAAGTCTCTCTCAAGATGCATTAAAATGTAGATTAAACAACCTATAACAACGTCTCCGTCTATTATAAATTATCTAACTCCAAAATGTTCATAAGATTAAATATCATCATAGTTCATCACTGATTTCTCAATCTCGTAATTTACTACGTCAAATACTCGAAACCTATTAATGCCCTCTTCTCTTGAATTATGAGCAATTAAGTTAAATATGTAAAAAAATTGATCAAGTGTTCTAACATGAAATAAAACCAAGTATTCGATAAAGAAATCACACTAGATATATATAATCATCAATCCCTCAAAAACAACATGAATCAACGTGCTGGCATGCCCGGAATCTACAAGTTTAGCCGGACATGGTATAGAAGGAAATCTCAATAAATATTATGTTCATCATGTTCATGCTAAATAAAACAACAAAAATAAGTAAAAGATAGGGAGAAGATAAAACTCGGATGGTATCTTGAGTGGATGTAAATGTAGGATCAAGCCTTCAAAATGTTCTTCAAGAGTTCTTCCTTTTCTTCCTCCAATCTCCTTCTTTTTGGTAAGTTTCTTTCTTAATCTTGTGTTTTTCTTCTCTCACCAACTCTCCAAGACTCTCTCCATCAGAATATCTCCATAAGTCCAGGCAAAGATTCTTTTTATAAAGCCACAATACCATTTTTCTTGTTCAAATCATGCAAAAATGTCAAAAAGGTGATTTTGCACCGAAAAGTGACACGGCCCGTGTCAAATGACACGGCCCGTGTCATTGTAGGTCACAAGTCGTCCAGGAATAAGTCTAGAGGGGGGTGAATAGACTTATTAAAACTCTTTTCCATAAAGGATGAGTTTCTCAGCTGATAGTAGATGACTTAGAGTCGTCTATGTAAGTGTGGAAATCAGCTGATGACGAATACAGAAATAGTCAATGGAACAGTTAAGTATGTATGCAGTAGGTAAGTATGATAATGAAAGCAGTAAAACACGCAGACAATTATAGTGGTCTCAGAGGTGGGGTAATCCTCTACTAATCCACTTTTCTCCAAACCAGTTGGAGATGAATTCACTATAATTCTCAACCAGTGATAAATATTATAGTGATCCAACCAATTACAACAGCTTCTAACCAGTGGAATTCCTTGCCATTGCAACTCCCTTTGACTGCCTTGCACCTCTTGATCTACAATCCTTGGATGCCTTTACAGTCTCTCAACTTGAACCAGTGAAGTACCCCGAACTCAGGTTTTTAAGACAAGAGTGATTGTCTTCTTCAACTAAGAGCTTCTTCAAATAAGAACTTTAACTTGCTCTTTCACGATGCTATTGTTCGCTTGATTGCTTTGTTTGCTTTAATTGCTTGTAAGTATTGTTCGTCTCGTACTACTCAACTTCAAAGCTTCAAATATATATAGGTGTCGATCCTTGAGCATTTCTTCATAGCCATTGCAGATCTGTAACAAATCCGTCCGTTGGAGAAATAGACTTCTTTGTTTTTCTTTCTGAACGTTGCAAGGCTGGATTCCCATATTTTAATCCAATTCCGATCGTTGTGAAGACTTCCATGTGATAGCGCCGAATCTTTTGAATATAATAAGATTAAAGTCTCCAATGGTGGGTCTGGATGAATTACTTAATTCATATCCTTTCCGGGAATCTCTCCAATCTGTCTTTAATCGCCCGCATGTGACTTTCCGTAAATCTTGACTATTCAACGCATGCTAACATGGACTGGAGTACTTGGCTGATTACTTGGCTGACCTCTCTGTGGTCAACTAGGCTGATGTGCAGTCAACCTTCTCTTTGTCTGCCGACTTGTCTGTAGTCTTCTGACCTGATTTGAACTTGACTGATCTGGTGGTCAGACTACAGATGAGTTGACTTTCCTTCTTGACTGCAGTCTGGTCCAACTTCGCTGATTAATTTGTTTGACCAGAACTTCTCTGATAGGTTGCCTGATATGACTAGTTTGTGGTCAACCTTATCTGAACAGGTGAGTTGACCAAGACTCGGCTGATATGAACTTAGCCAATTTTTAAGCTTAACTCATGTGGCCTATAGAAGATACTCATTTGGTTCTTCTTTACATTTTGCCAAGTATTTAACTTATCATAATTTAACCTATGGAAGATACTCATGTGGTTCTTCCTTATATTTTGCCAAGTAATTTAAACACATGCATTTGAACATATAAAGATCACATCATCAAAATCTAAAAAGTGTTCCTAACAGTCATACTACTCTAAAAACTGCAGTTGCATCTGGCTAGGCAACCCGACCGTGTTGCATGACACGGTCGAGCCAGTGACACGGCCGTGTCAAATGACACGGCCCGTGTCGTAGTCTCTTCATTTGGCGAAATCGTCTGGGCATGAAACCCGACCGTGTCACCTTGGCACGGTCAAGCCTGTGACACGGCCCGTGTCAAATGACACGGCCGAGCCCGTGTTGGTCCGTTTTGACTCCGTTTTTCCTCCTTTTTCGGCTGGACCTTCCGTTTCCGCATTGCTCGATATGTATTAGGGTTGAGACTTCGTTCTTGTTTGACAAATGTCCATAAAATACCTATAAAATCAATAAAACATACCCAAGTGTGATCGAGTCCAATAAACATAATTTGAGCACAAACGACACAATTCTACACATTTTAGCATCTTAAAATCCGGAAAAGCTTTGCAAAAATATATGTAAAAATGAGTGTTATCAAAATCCCCCAAACTTGAACGTTGATCATCCCGAGTAATGCACTTCAAAATAACCACTCTTAAGGGAACTCATCCCTCAACATACCTCAAAGGATCATTTTGAAAATTCATCAATACGCCTCGAGAAATAAATAAGTCGAGTTCTATAAAGTATTCAAATCTCTGGGGTTCTTCCTTAGCATCATAGCTAATACTTGAATAATATGAACCTCATGGGTCAAGTGTATTCCCTCACTCTCAAAGTGTATAATGGGATAAGTGACGCTCAAAACTCGTTGAATGAAATAAGAATCTCCATAAGCTTGCCAATCGTCTACATCTCTACCACTGGTTGTGCATGCAAATTTGGTGAATCAAAAAGGACTTTATTGGTTGTAATATAGGCTTTTTGGTCGGGGTAGGATAAATATGGCTTAAAGTGACTTAACTTGAGTAAATTAGAACATCATCTCAGTGATCACTTCGCTCAATTTGAATTTCAAAAATTTGTTTCCCTTGGAATTGTTGGGATTCGGTGCCTAAAACGAAGGCCCAATGGAAGCGGTAAAACGAAAATTAATTCGATCTGAATCCTTACGAGGATTGATCGAGCTACGTATATACGAATATATAAACGAAATCACAAGAGATATAAAAACTCACCCTTGTAGTCTGTTGATTAAATGGATTCCTTCTCTTGAGCTATTCCCTAAGCTATGCTTGATCTCTACGTATCCAATCCGCTCCAAGCTCTTGGATGATCCAACGTCGAAAAAACAACGTCTCTACTTGTCACGCGCCGGAGAAACGACTGGAACGACTAAAACTCGTTATCCTCCAAGGATACGGCTAGAACAAGATTATAGGAGCTTGAATATAAAGATTATTACAATCTAAGTGTTAATCTATTTTTCTCTCTATTTTTCTCTCAATCTTTCTCTAAGAAAATTGAAGAAAATAATGAAGAAGATGAAGATGAAGTTGAAGACCATGGAAATGAACTCTAAGTTCTTTCTCTCTCTTGAACTCACGTATGAAACCAAGAGTGTGTCATTTGAGAGTCTTAAAGTCTTCTCTCTTTATTGATTCTTTATACACCAACAACCCACAAGACATCTCATCTCACATGAGAGATTCCACAATGTCATTGTCATCCAATATAAAAAGCAAAAGACCAAAACGAATGTGGGTGGAAGGAGGGCGGCCATCATGGGATAATCGGACGAGTTCGGTTCGTTTCGGACTCCTGTAAGTCCAAACAGATAAACTCCGATTCTGTTCCGATGTATTTATATCGATTAATTAATCTAATTAATTAATCATATTAATACATAATAACATAATTAATTTCTCTAACAAATAATTATATTCATGAATTAAATTAATCACCCAGTAATTTATTTAATTCATTAGGCCGTAAATCAATTTATCCAATAAATCAATTTAGACATCCAATATCCCAATTAATTATATATCTAATATCTAATATTCATAATGAGAGAATAAGCTTGATTCATTCCATCATCAATCCTATTGCGCGACTCGGTAGGTCCGTCTCAGTCAGCAATGAGAGGAACCAAAGAGTAGTAGCACCACCTAGCCAGCCTGGCGGCCTACACTGTACCCCAACTGAGAATGAATGATTGGGATCATTCAAGAACCATTCTGTCGTGAATACCAGTAAACGTATAAACCCTTCTTTCAAATGTCCCGATCAAGTTATAGGGTCACGGTCAGTCAAACCCCATCTGTACTTGACGCTATGCACGCGTTAATGCAAATCGAGATCATCGAGCTCTCGTGTATCACAACTAGCTCAAATACTTTGTCCAAAGACTTATGATCTCATCTGCCAATAACCGCATAGGACATATAACCCGCTCACTAACGGGAGAAAGAATTCTATCTTGGTATTCAGTAGGACCTGCTACTTGCTCGTCAAGACGCACGTCGAGGTTGACCCCCGCCTCCCGGTTTATAGGTTCGAACTCCGCTAATGAAAATCTTGATGTCACAAGCACATCCCTACTAAATCCTCAAGTCGAAGGTTCACGAATACTTATCACAACCTTTCGATTCCGTCATTGACTGTCCCGTAGTGAAATCCGTGTGACGAATCGAGGGTGAGTCGGTTCGAGTATACTAATCCAATTAGCATACCTATAACGTGTGCTCCCACTAACCATAAGTGTTCGACAGGCACTCTCTATGTCAAAGAACACGTCATACAAGTCTTCGCATAAAGTTAACGCGCAGTCAAGTTTCATCGACTTGCGAATGATCAAGTATTTGAGCTATAACCTTTCCAGTGCTGACCCCCTTATCCAATAAGGAGTGGAACGTTTTGCTCTCAAATACACGGACTAGTTTCTATATGTATATTTACGAGTTAGAAATGCCAGTAACTACCAGTAAATAAAGAAACATTCATTTGCCTTATGATAATGATTTACATATTTACAAGTACAATGCCCTCACTCAACAACCTCTGAGTGGCATTCGAGGGCATACTCCTAACAATCTCCCACTTACACTCAATGCCACACACTATGGTATCTAATGCCCATGTTCTCCAGATTACGCTCCAAGCTAATCTGAGAATGTAGCTTGGTTAGTGGATCAGTGACGTAGTCGGCTGACTCTACTCTATGCAGCACAATGTATCTCTTTGCGAACAAATTCTCTTACGAGATGATACTCTCTCTCAATATGATTGGTACTGTTATGAAACCTCGGCTCCTAGGCCTGTGCTACCGCTCTGTTGTTATCGTATAAAAATGAAAATAGGTAGTGCAGCACATGGTGTCACGTGAAGTTTACCCAGTAACTTCCTAATCCTTCCTTTGGAGGCCTCCGAGGCCGCTTTATACTCAGCCTAACAGGTGTAATTAGCAGTCGCTATACTTGGCACCATGCCAAGATACTGCTACTCCATTAAGAGTAAATATGTAGCCAGAAGTAGACATCAAATCGTCTTTGTGTCCTTGGAAGTCCAATTCAGTGAATCCCACCACATTCAGTTCTCCACCACCATATATAAGAACCAGATCTCTAGTCCTTCTAAAGTACTTGAGAACATTCTTTACGGTGGTCTAATGTTCCCATACTGGGTTAGCCCGAAACCTACTTACCATGCTCCCAGCATGCACAATGTCAGGTCTCGTACACAATAAAGAATATGTAAGGATACCCACTGTCGAAGCATATGGTATATAACTCATTTCCTTTTATTGTTCCTCACTATGAGGACACATCTACAAGGTGAGTTTTATTCCATGTCGCATCGGAAGGAACCCTCTTTAAGATATTATCTATATAGAGGGCTTGGGAAAAACCTATTGTTCTCTTCGCTCTATCCCGGTAGAGCCGAATACCAATAATATAGGTCTCTTCTTCCAAGTCTTTCATGGAGAAATTACTCGAAAAGCCAAGCTTTCACAGAACTAAGCTTTCCCACATCATTTCCTATTAGTAGAATGTCATCTACATATAGTACTAAGAATGCGATCTTGCTCCCACTAACCCTCTTGTATACACAAGGTTCCTCTTCATTTTGCACGAAGTCAAAATCTTTGACTGCCTCATCAAAACGAAAGTCCCAACTATATGAAGACTGCTATAGTCCATTTCATGGAGTCTACATCCACCATTTCTGGATCATTGGTCGTGGGTCGGTCTCTTGTTTATCACCTGGAACCTCGTGGAAACCCAGTTCCTCCAAGTGCATAAAACTATACCTCTTAGGTAATTGAGACACCCTACTTGACCTACGAGGTGGTTGTACTTGTGTTACAGAAGGTTCGGTTCCAATTTCTTGCACAGGTGTCTCTTGAGGAGTTTCATTGTATTCTTCCAAAGAAATATTTCTACCTGCTCCGCCTTCCTGAATGAACTCATCTTCCAGGAGGTGTGCATGCAAAGCAACAATGATCTTTCGATCTTTGGACATGCAGAATATATAACCCATCGTCTAAGATGGAAATCCAATGAAATGTCTCCTCACGGACCTCGCTTCCATTTTGTCCACCTTAGTCTTCTTGACATAGGCGGGACATCCTCAAATCCTAATGTGATTAAGACTTGGTTTCCTGCCCTCCCACATCTCATGTGGAGTTTTAGGAATGGATTTGGAAGGACATCTGTTTAAGATGTAAACGGCAGTCAGGAGTGCATACCCCCACAGGTTAATGGTAAATCGGTATAGTCCAGCATGGAACGGACCATGATCAACAAGGTCCGGTTCCTTCTTTCTGACACACCATTTAACTGAGGAGTACCTGGAGGTGTTAGTTGTGAAACTATTCCATGTTCCTTCAGGAACTCATTAAACTCCGTACTTATATACTCACCACCTCGGTCCAACCGAAGTGCTTTTATATGATTACCCGTTTTTTTTTTCGACTAGGGCCTTGAATTTCTGGAATTTCTCAAAGGCCTCGGATTTATGTTTCATTAAGTATACATAACCTTACCTAGTATGATCGTCTGTAAATGTAATGAAATATTAATATCCGTCACATGCTGCTTCTAAAGCACCACATACGTCGGTATGGATTAATCCCAATTTATCAGCGGCTCTTTCAAAAGTCCCTGTGAAGGGGGACTTAGTCATTTTACCTTCAAGGCAAGATTCACAAGTAGAAAAGGGATCCGATCCCAATGCATATCCTTTTTCATCTTGTAAACATTGGTCTGACCAACATGACCAAGTCTAAGATGCCATTTCAAAACTTGATTGGTTTCATCCCTACCACGTTTTCTAGTCATAGTATTCACAAGTACTTTGTTGCTAAGGTTTAGATGATACAGTCCATTTAACAATGTAGCAGTGCCCACTAGTTTAATTCTAAAATAAATTTTACAGGAACCATCTCCAATGAAAAATGAAAAGCCTTTCTGATCCATGACCGGAATGGATACAATGTGTTTTATGCCCCTTGGGCAAAACAAGTACATCTTCTGAAGTTAGAACAAAACCGGATTCTAAATCCAAAAGAAGTGATCCTATGTCAGTTGCTCGACACTATGCCTGCTTCCGAATGTGATCATAACTTCTCCAGCTCCAAGTTTCCTACTTTGTTCCACATCCTGATTCACGGTACAAATATGAGAACTCGCACCAGAATCCAGTATCCAGGAAGTAGAAAATACAGTAGCAGAACAATTTGTTTCCAAAACTAAAAGTTCTGTACCTTAAGGACGATGAAGAATCGGACAGTCTCTAGCCCAGTGGCCCAGCTCACCGCACTTGAGACAAGCATCCTTCTTCTTCTTGTTCTTCGAAACCATCGGGGACTTGCCCTTTCCCTTGAAGTCCTTGGCTTGTGGTCCCGTCTGCTTCTTGGTCTTTTTCTTCTTGTTCTTAGACCTCCGAGGTCCAGCAGAAATCACAATGACAGACTCCTCCATCTGTGGAGTCTTCATCTGAGACTGAGTGGTCACAAGTTTGTTCATTAGCCCAGCTAAATTACATGCAATCTCATTGCAGTTAAAATTCATAACAAACTGTGAGAAGGAATCTATGAGAGACTGAAGGATAAGGTCGGTTTGAAGAGAAGTATCCATCTTAAAATCAAGAGCCTCCAATCTCTTGATCATGGATATAATTTTGAGGACGTGGTCCCCAACCTTCTCATCTTCCTGCATCCTTGCACCGAACAGTTGCTTGGATATCTCAAATCTAGCAGTTCGACTGTGCTCACCATAAAGCTCGGTTAAGTGAGATAGAATCTGCCTAGCAGAAGTCATTTTCTCATGAGCTCTCTGAAGCTCATTGACATGGAAGCCATCATATAAGCACGGACTTTCACATCATCCTTAACCCACTTTACGTGGTTTTCAATCTCTTCTTGATTGGCTCTGGTCCACACATGAGGCGCCGGAATGTCCGTCTCCAAGACGTATCCCAGTGCCTCTATACTGAGGAATATCATCCGATTGCGGAGCCAATCCACAAAGTTAGGTCCGGTTAAGGTGTTTTTTCGAGTAGAATTGCGAGTGGATTCATTGTTATATTGAGAGTTATGTCTACATTAAGTACGACAGATTAATTAGTGACTCATTTAATTATGATCTGAGTATAGAATTAAGGTCTTTTATGACACGGCCCTTGTCGTACTAGCGTGGAACGTGAAAATCGACTGTGTAATATCCGCATATTTCTATTTTCCGTATTTGTTTGATTCCGGTATTTTTACGAGTTGATCGACTCGTTTGTAATCGTATTAATATTTGTAGTTTACCTTGTTCCGCACTTTCCGACATTTGAACGAGTTTTGAAACCCTTTTGGTCGTCTTGAGACATTTCATGATTTTATCGTGTCTTGACTCGATTCCTTCGTTATGAGCAGCTTAGTAACCATGTAGTAGGTACAACAGTCTCTCTCTCTCTCTCTCTCTCTCTCTCTCTCTCTCTCTCTCTCTCTCTCTTCCGCTGCGACTCTCCGTCGCCCGCTGCAAATTCGCCGCAATCAATTCTCGTGATATCTCTGCTCGTCGCCGTCCATTTGATTATTATTTTGCTTTATCTTACTGTCATTCCAACAGTATTTTTTTTTTTTAACTATTATTTTTCGGTGAAACCTTTTTGCGTTTTCTTTATAGAAATCATCCAGACTCCATTTCCACTCTATCTCTGTATAGGTTTTCGAATTGGGATCTGCTTCTTCTATTCTTCTCAGTCTTGTGGCTTTTGTCAATTTGTTTTGATCTTGAGTTGACCTCATCAAGTAGTTCTTCACTGAAATTACTACGCCTGCGACCCTCCGTTTTCTAGGGTTTCCTGCTTCAACATCGCTGTCTTTATTTTCGCTTTAGTTTTCTCTAAGGTAGTGTGGATAATCGGTCTAATCGGTCTGACTTATGCATTACGGTGGTGAATTATTAACATCTGTAATTGTCCGCTGCAAATCTGTTCCGCTCGATTTGGTACTCGTTTTCCCGATCTATTTTGGGCTTTTGAATAATTCGAATGAATTGTTTAGGGTCGACGGAAAGCACCCTCCATGTGAACCGGTGATCCGCGAACCCTAACTCCTGTAGCGCCGCTGCTGGCCATTTCTGCTGTTTTAAACTTGATTTTTGTAATTGTTTGATTCTGCTGATTGTTTAATTTGATTAAGTTAATTACAGCAACTTTAGTTTGTAATATTAGTTCCATTCTGACAGTGTGATTTGGGTTATTTTCTTGATTTTTCTGTAAGGTAACAGTGTGATTTTTAACTAACCCCTGAGCTTTGCCGTAACTTACGCTTACGCCGTCCCGGGCTGCTGGTCATCTCTGGCCGGCGTATCGCCGGGAGAATAACTTTACACCGCGACATTCATCCCTCCCCGTCAATCTAACAGTAGTATTGCATTTTAGCTGTCTGTTTTGCAGGTTGCCCGTGCTGCTACCAGGTGTCGTCGGCCTATCGATCGCCTTTTCCCTGTTCAGGAGTCGATCGGTTTCCAGCTTCCGCGGCTTCTCCTCCATCGTCTCCAAGGCGTGTCGAAGTCCGGTATCATTGTACTTTTCTGTTAAATTTCATTTTTGCCTGCCATTATCTACCATTTACTGCGATTTTTATGCGGTTTGCTTGCTTTTATATTGTCTTTGCTTGTATTGGTCGATGTCGCACTGTTTGTGGGTTGGTAGTTGGAATTTGGGTGCCTTGTCGGGTAAGCTCTTGGAGCTTGTGGATGTTTTGGGTAAGAGAAGGGTTGATGTGGCTTGTATTCAGGAGACTAGGTGGAAGGGGTCGCAATCCAGGGAGGTGAACGGTTATAAATTATGGTATTCAGGCCTTGCTAACTCGAGCAATGGTGTGGGCATTCTTTTGTCTAAGGAGCTTAAGGACAACGTCGTGGAAGTGAAGAGGTGCAATGATAGGATTATGTCCGTTAGAGTGGTGGTTGGGGAGAAGGTGGTTAATGTGGTTTGTGCGTATGCCCCACATGTTGGTTTGGGTGTGCTTGATAAGGAAGCCTTTTGGGTCTGTTTAGATGAGTTGGTCGGGTGTATTCCGGACGATCAATTTATTATTTTGGGGGGCGATTTCAATGGGCACATTGGTGAGGGGGTGGATGGTTATCATAGTGCGCATGGGGGTTTCGGCTTCGGAGTTAGGAATGCAGGAGGTTCCGCCTTTGTTGGAGTTGCCCGCGCATGAGTTGGTAATTGCTAACTCTGTTTTTCAGAAGAGAGCTGAGCACCTCATCACCTTCAGTAGTGGGGGGCGCAACACGCAAATTGACTACCTTCTTTTGCGCAGTCGGGATGCTAGGGCGTGCGTGGACTGCAAGGTGTTCCGGAGCGAGGCATGTGCTTCTCAACACCGGCTGCTGGCTATGGATTTATCCATGAGAGGTCGTGTTGTTAGCAGAGTTAAAGAAGCTAGACCTAGGATTCTCTGTAAGGATCTGAAGGGCGAGAAGGCGACAGTATTCAAGGAGTCTCTGACCCACGAAGGAGGTTTTTTGCGTGCGGGCGATGCTAACCTTATGTGGACCAGCATGGCCAATGCTATTAGGAGAGTGGGCGAGAAGGTGGTAGGGGTTTCTTCGGGCAGGTCTAGTGGACCTAGGGAGGCTTGGTGGTGGAATGTGGAGGTCCAAAACAAGGTTAAGGCAAAACAAGCGCTATTTAAGGAGCTTTTGTCGGTTAGTGATGGGGAGGAGAGAATCTTGAAGTTTGTAGCGTACAAGGTGGCGAAGTGAGAGGCTAAGAAGGCAGTGGCTAAGGCTAAATGTGAGGCTTACGAGGAGATGTACAAGCGCCTAGACACCAAAGAAGGAGCGAATGCTATTTTTAAACTAGCGAAAGCTAGGGAAAGAGGGCGGCGCGACCTGGGTCCCGTTAAGTTTATCAAGGATGATTTGGGTCAAGTGTTAGTGAACGATGTGGCTATTAAGGAGCGGTGGAATAGGTATTTTTTCGAACTTTTCAATGAGGCTAGAGGTAGTGACTCGGTGGTGCAAGGAGTTAGTCTATCTTTTGCTCGTTCGTTTAGTTCCTGTGAGAGCATCAGCAAGGAGGAAGTTAAGGGTGCCCTAATGAAAATGGGTAGAGCTAAGGCTGTGGGCCCGGATCAGATCCCTATTGAGGTGTGGCTTTTTCTGGGGGAAGTCGGAGTTCAGTGGCTAGCAGAGCTGTTCAACATCCTCCTCAAAGGCTCTAAGATGCCGACGGAGTGGAGGCATAGTATTGTTGTGCCTTTTTTCAAGAACAAAGGCGATGCTCAGAGTTGTAGTAACTATAGGGGTATTAAACTCCTCAGTCATACTATGAAACTTTGGGAAAGAGTGGTGGAATGCAGGGTTAGAAGGCAAGTGGAGATCTCAGAGAACCAATTTGGCTTCATGCCGGGGAGATCCACAACTGAGGCCATTCATCTCGTCAGACGCCTTATGGAGAAGTTTAGAGAGCGGCGTAAGGACCTCCATATGGTGTTCATAGATCTAGAGAAGGCTTATGATAGCATCCCACGTGATGTTATTTGGAGGAGCCTAGTAGAGAGGAGGGTGTCGTTGCCGTTCGTTAGGGCGATCCAAGACATGTACTCCCAAGCTAGGACGTGCGTTAGGACCCCAGTTGGTGACACCTAGTATTTTCCGGTTGAGATAGGGCTACACCAGGGGTCGGCGCTAAGTCCTCTTCTCTTCGCTCTAATCCTTGACGTCATTTCGCGAGGGATTCAAGATGGCATCCCGTGGTGCATGCTTTTTGCTGACGACATTGCATTAGTGTCGGAGTCGAGGAGGGAGGTGAACTCGAAGTTGGAGCTTTGGAGGGCTAAGTTAGAATCCCAGGGCTTGCGTGTGAGCCGGTCTAAGACCGAGTATCTCTGGTGTAACTTTAGTGGTGAGGTCAACGAGGAAGATGTTGACGTAATGATTGCGGATCAGATCGTACCCCGTACGGATAAGTTCAAGTATTTGGGTTCGATCATTCAGAAGGAAGGTGAGTGTGAAGATGATGTCACGCATCGCATCAAGGCGGGGTGGCTAAGGTGGAGAGCAGCGACAGGGGTCATGTGCGACAAGAAAGTCCCTCTAAAGTTGAAGGGTAAATTCTATAGAGCGGCAATCCGACCTGCAATGTTGTATGGCTCCGAATGTTGGGCGATGAAGAAGTCGCTTGAGAGCAAGTTGGAAGTGGCTGAAATGAGAATGTTACGTTGGTCGTGTGGTCGCACAATGTTAGATAGAATTGCGAATGGGGTTTTCAGGAACGCGCTGGAAGTGGCGCCCATTTCAGCGAAAGTTAGGGAAGGGAGAATGAGATGGTTTGGCCACGTCCGCAGGAGGCAGGCATCTGCTCCGGTGAGGAGGGTCGAGAGTTTAATGGTTGTCGGGGAGAGGAGGAGAGGCAGACCGAGGAAGACGTGGGAGGAGCAACTGAGATTAGATTTGAAGGCCTTAAACCTTTCCGAGACCATGACTGTTGATAGGTGCGCTTGGAGGTGCCAGATCAGAGTTGTGGATTCTTTTGTAGGAAGCGGTGCTGTAGTTGAGAGCCTCAGGGTTGGGTTGTCTCGGTTAGCTTTGACCTAGAGCATTGTATTGTTACTTTTATTGTATATTTTATCCTATTGCCTTTGCGTGTGGTGTATTTTCGACAGGGAGCTGTGCGCAGAGCCAACCTCTCTGTTGTTAGAGTAGCGTTCATCGGGAGTGAAGTAGCCAAATTCCGCTTAGGTAAGTCCCATGTGGATCAAGCCATGGGCTCAGGTATGGTCTCGAGCTTTTTCGAATCATATGTTTTCCTTTGTATTTATCACACAAGATTCTGCTGTGCACTAAGCCGGGGGTCTTCACGGAAATAGCCTCCCTACCGTAATAAGTAGGGGCATGGTCTGCGTACATCTTACCCCCCCCAGACCCTGCTCTGAGCGGGATATACTGGGTATGTTTGGTTTGGTTTGGTTTGGTTTGACTCGATTCCTTCATTTTGTCGTTGGGACCCATAATTTCATTTATCACATGAGTTTGCTGTTTATGTTCGGAACTGTTGTGAACGTGGGAATGTCATTCGACTATGATTTGTAACTTTTCGGAATTTTTGGCCGTTTGGTAATTATTCCAAACCTGGGCACCTTTCCTTTCATCCATTCATTGAACCGTCGGACGGTATGAATATCAGGTTCGTAAAACACTAGAATCCATGTTTTAGCGTTGTCCTTAAGCATTAGGTGAACCAATGCTATCTGTTGAATTCCGCATACGTTCGTGTCGTGTGGAGCTGCCGGACTCAGGCTTGTGTAACATCATCATGTTACGGCCGTAAGCCTTCCTTGTTACGGCCATAAGTTACGTTCGTCAAAACCTGTTGATCCAGTCGCATAGTTACGGCCGTATGCTACTCCAGGTTACGGCCGTAAGTCGGTTGTCACGGCCGTAAGTTTTCTTGTTACGACCGTATGATGTTTTCGTCCAAAACCTTGCCCTTTCAGCAACATTTTCTACAGCCGTATTCCTTCGTATGTTACGGCCATAAGAGTTGAATGTTACGGCCGTAATTCTTGATTATTATGGCCGTATGTCACGTTCGTGAAATTTTAGAGATTAGCCAGTGGGGGAGTTACGGCCGTAACATTGGTCAAACTATATATACCTGAAGGACGGGTTTCTTAACTCATTTCTCCCTTTCTCCTCTCTTGTGCAGCGATTTGGGGCATTTCTAAGTGAGAATTCGGTGATAGATCATCAATCTTCATCCTCTCAAGTTTGTATCATGATTTAATCACTACGATCCCATTTCTCATCCTTCGAATCGAGGTAAATCTCTGTGAATCCTTCTGTGGGTAGTTTTTGGGGGTTTTGTTCGATTCGGTTGTGTAACCCATTTTTGGCCATGGAAATCTTGAGTTTATTATTAATCTCAATTGTATATATGTAGACCCTATGATGTCATGCCCTTCGTCGATTGGAGTTGCAAATTCTAGAGGGTTGGGTGTTCCCAACCCTATGTTCTTGATATTGTAATCGGGGGAATCGTAGCAGGTATCTCCGTGTTATTTACATATCGATTGTTAATTATCGTATCCCTTACAAATCGTTTAGGTGCCGGAAGTGCGTTTTTAGACCAACCGAACTCATACTCTTTTCCGTTCAATTTCTCGATGTCTCAATGTCACGCCCCCAACTTCGGGAAGGACGAGGGCGCGACGCATCGGTCGATCAATAAATCAAAATGCGATAATAAATAGCGGAAGCAAAATAAAGATTGGATAACATTTCAAAC
This sequence comes from Orobanche coerulescens, assembly GCA_033398695.1. Classification (NCBI taxonomy): domain Eukaryota; kingdom Viridiplantae; phylum Streptophyta; class Magnoliopsida; order Lamiales; family Orobanchaceae; genus Orobanche; species Orobanche coerulescens. Next base: position 104,428,717 of record CM065815.1, read on the forward strand.
AACCATCTTAGCCCGATGTACTAAGATTCGCTGTGACAAAGCTGATAAGCAAAATTACACTATTCATAAGTTTGCAGCGGAAAATACCAAACGGATTAAGTACGTAGCATAACTAACTATTACAAGTTGGGATAACAACAGAAATTCTAAGAACATAAGTCCTAAATCTTGAAGGCATTCTTCTATTCGGCCTCTTCCACGAAGCCTTCTTCGTCCTCTGCTGTTTGCTCATTCTCTGGTTTAAAAGGGAAAACGGTGGGGTGAGACAAAAGGTCTCAGTGAGTGGGTGATCGTGTGCGAGTGTGGCTCTTTTCTTTGAAATTTTTTTAAGTGATGCATGATTTTATCAATTATAAAAAATGAGAACAATTACAATTATGTCGAAATTTTATAAACAATAATCATTGTGTAGTTGTAATATTATAATCCAGTCCCCATAGACGGATATCAAGTCAAGTAGTCAGTCAATCAGTCGATCAGTCAATTTAGTTTCGAATCCTGCCGATGTGGACTTTGGATTCTAAACTCTCCTTATCACTCCTAGCAAGATAGGCCGTCGCCCCAAGATTTGGACCGTCGACCCAAGATGCTAAGCCTTCGCTCTCACACTTAGCGTGTGCTTCCTTATCTCTTATCTGGGATCGGTATGTCCTTAGCTGTGGGTCAATACCCGGATCACACCATAATCGCGATTATACCCCAAGTCTACGACCCAGGTCCCTCGGAACACTCCGTTCCTCGGTTATGGGAATAGGAAACAACGGTAGCCTTGTTCATGAACCGCAGCTGCGCTGCTCGATCCAAGACTCGGTCTAACCATCTCAACACGATTTGGGACTCTAGAGGTGGCTCCTACAGCTCAAGAGGTGGCCCCCAGATTATAGGTCGGCACTCTGTTTCATATGGACTCAAGAGGTGGCCACCGTCCGTCGACGTGGCACTTTGTTCCAATAGAGTTAGAGACGGACCCGTCTGTGGCACTTTATTTGTATAGCACTTAGTTCCTGGACAGACACAGTTATCAATTTGACGTGTTTCACACGTAAATGTTTGGTCAGTGAGGTTAGTAGCGTCTTTTGATTAAGTATGGAATATAGTTAATTTTATTTGTGGCCCGGTAATGCGGAATAGGACTTGTATATAGACTCGAAAATATTCTCAATAATTTATTAACAGTCTGATGGGTTCAGATCAGATATATTAAATGGGTAGGTTCGACGAAACGAAACGAGAGTTTCGTAAATAGTTTGAAAGGACGTTTTTGCCCTTAGGTTCAAACCTAAACGTTGGAGTATGAAACGAAATCGGATGGTTATGAAATTTTATGAGGAAGCCAAAAATAATTCCTCGACTCCAGATTTAATGAAAATTCGGTAATTTCCAGTTTCGGGACTGAAATTTCCAGAAATTACGATATTGCTCCAAACCTTAAGGAAATCGTTCCGAGGCATATAGGGCTATGAATTTAGCTCGGAATTTAACGAAATTTTACGAGATGACTTATGATGAACCTGGAATTACATATTTTTGAAAATTCCAGAAAATTTCGGATCTGGTCCAGAAGTTTGGGATTCTTGCATTTTGACCCCGAAATTATTTAAAATTTGCGATTTGGACTATTAAGTTTAGATGTCGAACTCCGAATCGCTTGAAACTTTATGGACAGGCTGTACGGGGTATAATATATTCTGTCCAAGGTCCAGAATGTTGTATTTTTCGAAATTTTCAGTTTAGTCCTCAAACTTTAGGAAATTACAATTTATGCCCAAAAGCTCCGTTTACTCATTTCAAGTCTCGTTTTGGCCGCAAATAAATTATCCATATATCATAACATAATTATATAACACAAGATTTCAGATTTTGGTAGGGTTTCAATGACATATAGAAGAAAACATATAACTTTCAAGTTATCACAAAATCGGCACCCAACTACCAAATCGGTTGTCGTTTAAATTCAATAAATCATATTGAATATGGTTATAACCATAACATTCATCTTTAAAAGCATTCATTTATACAAGAATTTTATATTAGTACATACTTTCATATTTTTCATAATATTCGATGATTATGTTTAAGAAAAACGAATTTCACATAGTTATACATAAAATCATAACATGAAATTATAACATGAAGATTTTAACATAGATCATATCAAAAGAATTTTGAAATACTTTAGATTTAACACATGCATCACAAGAAAAAGAATAGATTTCTACTTTAAAGTTTGAAAGAGTTTTCACCCACCTCGATCTTGTCGGATTTAGTCGGTTATAGGTCTTGAAAGTTGGAAAACGACTTCTCCTCTACTACTACATGGTTTGGTCGATCCACGTGCACCCCCAAGGTGAGAATTATGTTTGCATGTATTAAGATTGAGGTTAGATTATGGAGGATTTCATAAGAATTTATGGAAATAGTTATAAGGGATGAGATTACCTATTTCTTGTTGAAAATTTTCTTCCTCCTCCTTCTTCCTCTTGGTTCGGCCCTCTCTCTCTCTTAGACTCTAAAATTTCAGATTTTTTGGTTGTTGGTTTAAGTGTAGAGGGTTAGGTTAGTATGTAGTATTTAATGGTGGTGTTATGAGGGTTTGGGAAGAGTAATGTGTAGAAGACTTGTTACATGTGTCAAGATGTTTCATGCAAGTCTTGCATGTGATGAGTGAAGAATCTAGAGATCCACTCTTCTACTCCCTCATGGACGCCCATATGTATATATATATATATATATATATATATTATTTTTTTTGTTAAATTAAGAGTATAATTAAAATGATAAAGGATTTAATTAGTTGGGTTGGGCTTTGAAGTGTAACTTCAAGTCTTATAATTTTTAATGAGTTGGGTTGAGTCCATTAGTGAGTCAACATGTAGTTAGGTGTTGACAATTAGCCCAATAGGTGAATCAGCACACTATTTTAATTTTTATTATTTGGTTTATTAAGTAAATTACAAAGTCAAAGAGTGAAATAAAATAAAATAGATGTAGGTTATATCATGTCATAAAATAACTATTATTAAATTATATCATGATTTGATACATTGTACATGTGATAAGTTATCGAATTTAGGGGGTTTTACATCCTCCCCTCCTCAGAAGAATTTGGTCCCCAAATTCCTACTTGAACAACTCGGTGTAAGATTTCTTCATTTCTTCCTCAGCCTCCCACGTCGCATCTTCCTCTCTATTGTGATTTGACCAGACGACTTTAACCAAAGGAATTCGCTTCTTCCTCAATTCGCGTACTTGCCAGTCGAGGATCTTGATTGGCTTCTCTTCATAAGATAAGTTATCCTTGATCGGCGGAATGTCAGAAGTAAGAATGTGCGTTGGTCTGGATGATACTTCTTTAATCTCGAAATATGGAAAACGTCGTGCATTCCATACAGATTGGGTGGTAGCTCCAATCAGTACGCTAGTCGTCCAATCCTTTACGTGATTTTGAATGGTCCTACATATCGGGGTCTCAGCTTTCCTCCTTTTCTTGACACTATCAAACCTTTCCGCGGTGTTAACCTCAGGAAGACTTGATCTCCTACTTCAACTTCTAGATCCTTCCAAAGTTGATCGGCGTAACGCTTCTGTCTGCTTTGCGCTGTGTGGATCCTATCCTTGATTAGTCGTACTTTATCTACACTTTCCTTCACCAAATCTGTGCTTATTGCTGAAGGTTCTGATCGTTGAGTCTTCGGCGTCCAATGGTCATCAATTTCCCAATGGAGCGGTGATCAACACTTTCTCCCATACAGAGCTTCATAAGGTGCCATTCCGATTGTCGCTTGGAAACTTTTGTTGTATGCAAACTCGGCTAATGGCAGGTGGTGATCCCAATTTCCTTGAAAGTCCAGTACGCAAGCTCGTAACATGTCTTCAAGGGTCTGAATGGTTCATTCAGATTGTCCCTCGGTCTAGGGATGCGCACTTGTGCTGAAGCTTCACGAAGTTCCTAATTCCTTATGAAAGACTTTCCAAAAACGAGATACGAATCTAGGATCTCTGTCTGATATTATGTCTGTTGGCACTCCATGGAGTCGAACGATTTCTCTAATATAAGTCCTAGCCAGCTTTTGTAGACTGTCTTCTTTTTTCACCGGCACGAAATGAGATGATTTTGTCAATCTGTCGACGATCACCCAAATGGTGTTATAGCCTCCTCTTGTGTTCGGTAAATCCATGATAAAATCCATGGTTACCATTTCCCATTTCCATTCAGGGACTTCTAGTGGCTGTAGTAGTCCTAAGGGTCGCTGATGCTCAGCTTTGACTCTTTGACATGTGAGGCATCGTGCCACGAATTCTGCCACTTGGTTCTTCATGTTCACCCACCAAAAGTGTTTCTTCAAGTCTCGGCACATCTTGTTACCTCCTGGGTGTATCGTATATCTCGAGCAATGAGCTTCCTTTAGAATTTGTCTTTTGAGTTCCTCATCGTGAGGAATGCATAATCGTCCCTTAAACCTTACAATTCCATCCTTGGTAATTGTAAACTCGGGTTTCTCGCCCTTAGCGATCTTGTCCTTAAACTCTTAAAGTTTTGGATCTCTCTCTTGGGCTAATCGAATATCGTCCAATAGGTTCGGTTTAACCATGAGGTTGGCGCATCTTAAACGAGTACCTTCATGAATGGGTTTCAGGTAGCTCAGTTCCTTGAGAGCTTGCCATTCTAGAACCATGAGTCGGGCCACTCTAGCCTTTCTACTTAGGGCATCGGCCACGACATTCGCTTTCCCTGGGTGGTGTTGAATTTCACAATGGTAATCTTCTAAAAGCTCTACCCATCTTCTCTGTCGGAGATTAAGTTCCTTTTGAGAAAATACGTACTTGAGACTTTTATGATCCGTAAACACGGTGAATTCAACGCCATATAAATGATTTCGCCATTTCTTTAAGGCGAATACTATTGCAGCAAGTTCGAGGTCGTGCGTTGGATAATTCTACTCGTGCGTCTTGAGTTGCCTGGAAGCATATGCGATAACTTTACCATTCTGCATCAGTACGACACCGAGGCCATCCTTTGAGGCATCACTATATACGACAAATCCTTGGGTTCCTTCTGGAAGTGTCAGTATAGGTGCGGTGGTAAGTCTCTTCTTGAGTTCCTGGAAACTTGACTCGCATTTATCCGTCCATTCAAATTTCACTTGTTTCTGGGTTAGCCGGGTGAGGGGTCCCGCTATCTTTGAGAAGTCTTTGATGAATTTACGGTAGTAGCCCGCAAGTCCAAGAAAACTTCTGATCTCAGTTACATTTTCTGGCCTCTTCCAATCCATAATAGTTTCTACCTTAGATGGATCAACTGCAATCCCTTCTCCAGAAATAATATGGCCTAGAAATGCCACTTCCCTCAACCAAAATTCACACTTGCTGTACTTGGCGTACAACTTGTGCTGTCTTAGTATATCCAACACTAGTCTAAGATGTCTCTCGTGATCTTTTTCCAACTTAGAGTACACGAGTATGTCATCGATGAAAATTACTACGAATTGGTCGAGATATGGTTGAAATACTCTGTGCATTAAATCCATAAATGTCGCAGGAGCATTCGTAAGTCCAAAAGGCATCACTACGAACTCGTAGTGGCCGTATCTAGTTTGGAATGCAGTTTTAGGAACATCTTCATTCCTAATCTTTAACTGGTAGTATCCTTGTTGAAGATCGAACTTGGAATACACCGTAGCTCCTTGGAGTTGTTCAAACAACTCATCTATCCTCGGGAGAGGATACTTATTTTTAATTGTAACGCTATTGAGTTCACGGTAATCTATGCAAAGCCTCAATGTTCCGTTCTTCTTTTTGACAAACAATACCGGAGCTCCCCAAGGTGATATACTGGGTTGTACAAAACTCACGTCGAGTAACTTCTGCAGTTGGACCTTCAACTCTTGCAGCTCCAGTGGTGCCATTCGGTATGGTGCCTTTGCAATGGGTGCTTTCCCAGGCATGATTTCGATATTGAATTCAATTTCTCTGTCAGGTGGTAGGGAGGTCAATTCTTCGGGAAATACGTCAGGGTATTCGGATACCACACGTATAGTTTCTATGCCCGACTTACTCATGGGTTTGTTGATGATGAAGGCTAAAAATCCGGTCGCCCCTTTGGCAACTGCCTTACTAGATTTGATAGCTGATATTATAGGTGCTAGGCTGACTCTAGCGTCTCTAATTAATTCCACAATTGGCTTGTTAGGTTCGCAAAACCTAACTATCTTAGCATGATAATCCAATTGTGCGTAGTGATTAGATAGCCAATCCATTCCTAGGATGACGTCATATTCTAATATTGGAAGCACTACTAAATCGGCAGAGTAACAGTTACCACTGATGATCACATCACACGCGGAATGGACTTTATCTGCTAGCTGACTAACTCCCATCGGGGTAGATACTTCGAAGCATAATGATAAAGATTCTAATGGCCTATCAAGTTTCTTAGAAAAATGCGGTGCAACAAACGAATGGGATGATCCTGGATCTATAAGTATTCGTGCAAGTTGATTAGATATCCGGAGTGTACCTTCCACCACATCGTTGTTCTCTGGTGCCTCCTGACTAGTCAATGCGAACACTCGAGCTGGGGCTTTCCCTTTGTTGTTTCCTGGTTTGGCTGCAATAGCTGGTTTGATTGCCAGGGTGTTCATATCTGGGCACTCTCGAATTTAATGATCTTGGCTGCCGCAACGTAGGCACTTTCCGAGCTTCCTCCAACACAACTCTGATTTATGCCCTTTCCTTTCATCCTGGGTGCAAGGCGCTGTTGGTTTGTTGAGAACTGGTGCCTTCGTTCCACTCGAACTTCCTTGAGTTCCCGTCCTCTTAAACTTCTGTGGTGGCGTGGATGTTGGTCGGGTAGCAGGCCTCTTAGCGTTGTTGGAGAAATGGCTTTGCTGTTGAGCTAACCTCGCAGTTCCACTCTCTAACCGGGTGGCGGCTTCTACTGCTTGGGTAAGTGTCGTCAGCTGAACAGTTAGAAGACTCTGTTGAAGCGACTGCCTCAGTCCTCTAGTGAACTTATAGAGCTTGTCCTCTTCAGTTGTAACCAATCCCGGTGCGTATTTAGACAATCTGTTAAACTGAGCTTCATATTGAGCGACTGTCATGGCTCCTTGCTTCAGGTGGTAGAATTCGTCTCGTCTAGCCTCTCTGGCTGCTGCTGACACGTATTGAGTTCGAAAGTCGGTCAGGAAGTTAGCCCATGTGTTGACACAGTTTTCTCTCGTCCAGCGTTCCTTGACACTCCACCAGTCATGAGCTGTGGCCTCGAGTCGGAATGCAGCCAATGATATCCGCTGTTCATCAGTGTACTAAAGAGCGTTGAAAATCCCCTCAATTTTCTCTAGCCAGAGTTCAGCTTTGATATCGTCGGGTTCTCCATCAAAGGTCGGTGGGTTGAAACGTAAGAATCTTTCCAGGGTAAGATCATGAGTTTCATTGTGGTTCCTGTTGTTAGCAGTCTGTTGCTGTAGGATGTTCGTCAGTTGAGTGAGGGCTTGGGTTATGGCATCGTTCCCAATTCCTCCTCGTAGAGGAGAGCGTGAGCGATCATCGCGCTGATGCTGCTCTTCACGATTCATGCGAGGGCGAGATTTTATGAAGATGTTTGAGGAATTAGTAACCTATGAAATGCTAATGGTTTTAAGAGTTCATCACGGTTCACACGTAGACGCCCGCATCTTCGGTCAGCCATCTATTATAAGTGACGATTTTTGGTCTTATGTGGAATTATTAGTATTATGTGTTGTCATGTAGATTTAAGTGAATAATGGAGCATGAATAATCATTAAGGCAGTGAACTTAATGATTCAACAAATATGCTTATACGATACTAGTGACCAAGGATAATAATACTCTATTTTTAAAAAGACAATGAAGTTTAGTGGAGTTTAAAGGAACTTCATCAATTTCGAATGAATAGTGACATGACTTTGAGAAAATGGATAAGTGATGTAAATTATATCCGTTTCAAGAGTTCAACAGAAGGATTGATCCAGTTGGGGAAATGCCGTGGATAATTAATAAAGTACTTTGGCCAATGACTTAGGAATTTTTAATTTGACTATGCATATTCCAAGTGAATAGCGACAAGTCGAAAGAGATCTTTAATGAGAATCGACTCGAGAAATCTACATTAGGTCTCAATATTATGGTTCACTTCATCCTAGGTGGAATTCTCATCTAAGTCCGAAGAATCTTATCCTGGTTAGCCCGTTGTAAGTGTCCTTCTCACAAAGCGGGCTTCGATACCACTCCTGTCACGCCCCCAACATGGGGAAGGACGAGGGCGCGACGCATCGGTCGATCAATCAATCAAAATGCGATAATAAATAGCGGAAGCAAAATAAAGATTGGATAACATTTCAAACAACCATCTTAGCCCGATGTACTAAGATTCGCTGTGAAAAAGTTGATACTCGAAATTACACTGTTCATAAGTTTGCAGCGGAAAAAACCAAACGAATTAAGTACGAAGCATAACTAACTATTACAAGTTGGGATAACAACAGAAATTCTAAGAACAGAAGTCCTAAATCTTGAAGGCATTCTTCTATTCGGCCTCTTCCACGAAGCCTTCTTCGTCCTCTGCTGTTTGCTCATTCTCTGGTTTAAAAGGGAAAACGGTGGGGTGAGACAAAAGGTCTCAGTGAGTGGGTGATCGTGTGCGAGTGTGGGTCTTTTCTTTGAAAATTTTTTAAGTGATGCATGATTTAATCAATTATAAAAAAATGAGAACAATTACAATTATATCGAAATTTTATAAACAATAATTATTGTGTAGTTGTAATATTATAATCCAATCCCCGTGGACGGATATCAAGTCAAGCAATACCAATCGATCGATCAAATCTGGTTTGAATCCTGTCGATGTGGACTTTGGATTCTAAACTCTCCTTATCACTCCTAGCAAGATAGGCCGTCGCCCCAAGATTTGGACCGTCGCCCCAAGATGCTGAGCCTTCGCTCTCACACTTAGCGTGTGCTTCCTTATCTCTTATCTGGGCTCGGTATGTCCTTAGCTGTGGGTCAATACCCGGATCACACCATAATCGCGATTATACCCCAAGTCTACGACCCAGGTCCCTCGGAACACTCCGTTCCTCGGTTATGGGAATAGGAAACAACGGTAGCCTTGTTCATGAACCGCAGCCGCACTGCTTGATCCAAGACTCGGTCTAACAGTCCCGACACGATTTGGGACTCTAGAGGTGGCTCCTACAGCTCAAGAGGTGGCCCCCAGATTGTAAGTCGGCACTCTGTTTCATATGGACTCAAGAGGTGGCCCCCGTCCGTCGACGTGGCACTTTGTTCCGATAGAGTTAGAGGCGGACCCGTCCGTGGCACTTTGTTTGTATATCACTTAGTTCCCAGACAGACACAGTTATCAATTTGACGCGTTTCACACGTAAACGTTCGGTCAGTGAGGTTAGTAGCGTCTTTTGATTAAGTATGGAATATAGTTAATTTTATTTGTGGCCCGGTAATGCGGAATAGGACTTGTATATAGACTCGAAAATATTCTCAATAATTTATTAACAATCTGATGGGTTCATATTAGATATATTAAATGGGTAGGTTCGACGAAATGAAACGAGAGTTTCGTAAATAGTTTGAAAGGACGTTTTTGCCCTTAGGTTCAAACCTAAGCGTTGGAGTATGAAACGAAATCGGATGGTTATGAAATTTTATGAGGAAGCCAAAAATAATTCCTCGACTCCAGATTAAATGAAAATTCGGAAATTTCCAGTTTCGGGACTGAAATTCCCAGAAATTACGATATTGCTCCAAACCTTAAGGAAATCGTTCCGAGGCATATAGGGCTATGAATTTAGCTCGGAATTTAACGAAATTTTACGAGATGACTTATGATGAACCTGGAATTACAGATTTGTGAAAATTATAGAAAATTTCGGACCTGATCCAGAAGTTTGGGATTCTTGCATTTTGACCCCGAAATTATTTAAAATTTGCGATTTGCACTATTAAGTTTAGATGTCGAACTCCGAATCACTTGAAACTTTATGGACAGCCTATACGGGGTATAATATATTCTGTCCAAGGTCCAGAATGTTGTATTTTTCGAAATTTTCAGTTTAATCCTCAAACTTTAGGAAATTACAATTTATGCCCAAAAGCTCCGTTTACTCGTTTCAAGTCTCGTTTTGGCCGCAAATAAATTATCCATATATCATAACATAATCATATAACACAAGATTTCAGATTTTGGTAGAGTTTCAACGACATATAGAAGAAAACATATAACTTTCAAGTTATCACAAAATCGGCACCCGACTACCAAATCGGTTGTCGTTTAAATTCAATAAATCATATTGCATATGGTTATAACTATAACATTCATCTTTAAAAACATACATTTATACAAGAATTTCAGATTAGTACATACTTTCATATTTTTCATAATATTCGATGATTATGTTTAAGAAAAACGAATTTCACATAGTTATACATAAAATCATAAAATGAAATTATAACATGAAGATTTTAACAAAGATCATATCAAAAGAATCTTGAAATACTTCAGATTTAACACATGCATCACAAGAAGAAGAATAGATTTCTACTTTGAAGTTTGAAAGAGTTTTCACCCACCTCGATCTTGTCGGATTTGGTCGGTTATAGGTCTTGAAAGTTGGAAAACGGCCTCTCCTCTACTACTATATGGTTTGGCCGATCCATATGCACCCCCAAGGTGAGAATTATGTTTTCATGTATTAATATTGAGGTTAGATTATGGAGGATTTCATAAGAATTTATGGAAATAGTTATAAGGGATGAGATTACCTATTTCTTGTTGAAAATCTTCTTCCTCCTCCTTCTTCTTCCTCTTGGTTCGGCCCTCTCTCTCTCTCTTAGACTCTCAAATTTCAGATTTTTTGGTTGTTGGTTTAAGTGTAGAGGGTTAGGTTAGTATGTAGTATTTAATGGTGGTGTTATGAGGGTTTGGGAAGAGTAATGTGTAGAAGACTTGTTACATGTGTCAAGATGTTTCATGCAAGTCTTCCATGTGATGAGTGAAGAATCTAGAGCTCCACTCTTCTACTCCCTCATGGCCGCCCATGTGTATATATATATATATATATATATTATTTTTTTTGTTAAATTAAGAGTATAATTAAAATGGTAAAGGATTTAATTAGTTGGGTTGGGCTTTGAAGTGTAACTTCAAGTCTTATGATTTTTAATGAGTTGGGTTGAGTCCATTAGTGAGTCCACATGTAGTTAGGTGTTGACAATTAGCCCAATAGGTGAATCAACACACTAATTTAATTTTTATTAATTGGTTTATTAAGTAAATTACAAAGTTAAAGAGTGAAATAAAATAAAATAGATGTAGGTTATATCATGTCATAAAATAACTATTATTAAATTACATCATGATTTGATACATTGTACATGTGATAAGTTATCGAATTTACGGGGTTTTACACTCAAAGGCAAGTATATATTTATGATTGTACGTTCTCGACTTTGAAAGTCAGGTATATTAATGGCATGATTATTTATATCCACTCTGGGGCGGGCCGACGGGTCCCCTGAGGGTTTCGTAGCCTCTTGATGCGATTCCACGGATGATATGAATGAACCACTCTGGGATGGACCAACGAGTCCTCTGAGGGTTCCGTAGCCTCTGGTGCGGTTCCACGGTATTCATATATGTATTGTTGTGATGCTATAAGATTTAGTTATTCCGGAATACTAGTCTTGAATTGTTGAATTGACGGTTACATTTACTTTATTGTCGAGGAGTATTGTATTTCATACTTGATATACTTGCACTAGCTATTCGACGGCTAACCCCTTTATGGGGGAAATACTTTTTATGTATTTCAGGTTCCAGGAGAGCGGTCAGGCAGGTATCGGGTCGGCATGAAGATGGTAGGCAAGTGTGATACTGTGTCTTTCCTCTGGTTATGTTTTGTGTTTCTTCATTCAGTGTTGTTGTACTGGAATGGTTATTGAATACTCGAGTATTGTTTTCCATTTTCCTTGATGTCCCGGTTTGTGTTTGCCGAGGTATTGATTTGTGTTGTGATGTCTTTGAGATACATTGGATATGTTTTGAATACCCTTTGTATTGTTCTTCATTCCATTGTATGTAGACCTTCTCGGTCGAAAATTTATAGTTCCGCGTATGTTTAGCCTTGTGGGTCCCACGGTGGGGCTCACGGCGCTGTAATATTCCCTGAATAACTTGGGGGTGTTACAGATTATGGTATCAGAGCCTTAGGTCTATGGATACCTAGGTTGTCGGTCTTTTGGGTCAAGTGAGTCGTCATTTGTCCACAGTATCACTACTCTGCCATCATCACAGTGCGACCGGTACTTGTAAGACCTCTTACTCTTCTGGTGTTTCCTTATTCGTTTTGCTTCTATTTTTGGTATTCTCGAGAATCGGTCACTTCGATGACGTGCGAATGAATTGTACTTACGTGCCTTGTGTGTTCTTCAGTATGTCAGCTGGTAGGGGACGAGGCTGTGGTCGTAGCCGTGGATGTGGACGAGGACGTGGCGCGGCCGTTTCCCTTAGTTCTGTTGCGGGGTCAACCAACACCAGTTTGTCGAACTCGGTGCATCCTGACACCGAAAGTCAGCACGATCAGTCGAATGGCCAGGGGAACAGCGCGGACGTTGGAGTTGCGAACGTACTTCAACAATTGTCTACCCAGATGACCATTTTAGCCCAAACTGTTCAGCTGAATAATCCAAACCCGAACACGGATGCCTTGTTTCAGAATGTAATCCGTATGCACCCTCCACAGTTTGGCGGTGCCACAGACCCGTTGGGTTGGGAAGATTGGCTAGCGGAGTTGGAGAAAACTTTTTAAGCGGTTGATTGCCCTGAGGTGAGGAAAGTACCGATTGCCCAGTATTTCCTCACTAAGGAGGCCGCTACATGGTGGAAAGTCATCAAGCCACAGGATCGTGTTGCCACGTGGGATGAATTTAAGGAACTTTTGGAGGCCGAGTTTTGTCCTTGGCCGGTGCGAGAGGGCCGAATCCGAGCCTTTTTCGAGGCTAAACCACAGAATATTCCTCTTTTGCAAGCAATCGTAGAGTACAACCAACAATTGATCCACGTGAAGGACCAAGTGAGAAACGAGCGTGATAAAATCCGTTATTTTGATATGCGGATAAATATGGACTTACGGCGGTACATGGCCGGATTTGCTTGTACCACACTGAAGGAATATCATGACAGAGCTTTAGCCCATGATATGTTAAGCCCCGACAACGATACCACAGAAGAACCGAAGAAGCAGAAGGTCGCAGGAAATTTTTCTGGCTCTAAGAGTGGCAATTTCCAAAGGTCACAGACGACCAACCATTCTACCGGACAGTCGTCATGTTCTGCTAAAGGAAAGAGGGGTTTCCGTTCTGCTCCGGGCACCACAAATCGCACGGTAACATGCTATAATTGTGGCCGTCCAGGCCATGTTAATTTGGAGTGCAACTTTCCACCATTGAAGTGTCACACTTGCGGACAGATGGGACATAGAGCGGCTTATTGTTCCGAACCAAATCAGACTTTGGACACTCGGGCTTCTGCCCTAGTATCACTTGACCAAGGCATAAATCAGCGGCAATCTTTTGGTCAATCTCAGCAGAATTTTGGCAGGGGCCGGGGACGGGGTCAGAACGCTGGAGGGGGAAACTCTAGCGTTGGTTCGGTACAACCATGGGTCTATGAGATGCGTCGATCAGATGAACCCGATGCGGCGGTGGCTTCAGGTACCATTCATATTTTATCTCATCCGGTCCGTGTGCTTTTTGATACGGGTGCTACACATTCTTTTATTTTCTTGGAGTGTGTAGGCCTTTTGAATATAACTTGTTTGACTGCTTGCGATCCCTTCATTGTGAAACTACCTAGCGGGGACAGAATTGTGGGAAACCAGGAGATTAAAGATTTTCCTGTGACTATATCCGGTATGGAATGGTTATCGAATCTGATTGTAGTTGATATGGTAGGTGAGGACGTGATCCTCGGCGAGGACTGGCTTGATAGTCACCAAGCGAATATGAATTACCGTACTAAGGTTATCACCATGATGACTAAAGACGGAATCGAGTACTCATTTTTGGGACGTAAGTCGGGCAAATCCAAGTTACTTATTAGCGCCATGAAGGCCGTAAAACTTTTGAATAAAGGTTGTACGGGCTATTGGTGTTATGCCTTGAAAACGGAAGGGAACGAAGTCGATTTCTCTTCAATTCCGGTTGTTAATGAGTATCCCGATGTTTTTCCGGACGATCTCCCGGGATTACTGCCAGATTGTGAGATAGAATTCTCTGTGGACTTAGAGCCAGATGCAGCTCTGATTTCTAAGCCACCTTATCGAATGGCACCTTCCGAGATGCAAGAATTAAAGAATCAGTTGGGAGAACTTCTAGAAAGAGGGTACATCAGACCGAGCACTTCGCCTTGGGGCGCGCCTGTTCTCTTTGTGAGAAAGAAGGATGGTTCACTACGTTTGTGCGTTGACTACCGTGATCTGAACAAAGTGACCATCAAGAACAAGTATCCCTTGCCTCGTAGAGACGATTTATTTGATCAATTGCAAGGGGCTGCAGTTTTCTCGAAAATTGATTTAAGATCAGGGTATTATCAACTCTGGGTGAGGGAGTCCTACGTTCCGAAGACGGCATTTCGGACGAGATATGGGCATTATGAATTTGTAGTTATGCCTTTTGGGTTGACTATTGCGCCGGCAGTATTCATGCAGTTAATGAATAAAATTTTCATCGAGTATCTCGACAGGTGTGTAGTCGTCTTTATTGACGACATTTTGATATATTCTCGAGATAAAGAGGAACATGCCCGACACTTGCATTTGGTGCTAGATATTTGAGAACCGAGCACCTCTATGCAAAATTCTCGAAATGTGAATTCTGGTTAGAAGAAGTTATGTTTCTCGGCCATGTGATTTCGGCCGAAGGGGTTCGTGTAGACCCGCAGAAGATTGAGGCAGTGCTAGATTGGGCACCACCTAAAAATGTTAAGGAAGTCCGTAGCTTTTTGGGCCTTGCTGGGTATTACCGTCGGTTTGTCGAGGGGTTCTCGAAACTCACTCGGCCGCTTACCAAATTACTCCAGAAGACCGAAAAGTTTGTTTGGTCGGATGAGAGACAACAGAGCTTCGATGATCTAAAGAGACGTTTAACTTCAGCGCCGATTTTAAATTACCTCATGGTAGTGAGGGCTTTGCAGTTTATAGTGACGCTTCGGGTCAAGGTCTTGATGTGTGCTTATGCAGCATGACAAGAAGATAGCTTTTGCATCACAACAACTAAAGCCATATGAGATGAATTATCCTACTCACGATTTGGAGTTGGCCGCAATTGTCTTTGCACTCAAGAATTGGCGGCATTATTTGTATGGTTCCCCGTGTCGGATTTATACCGATCACAAGAGCCTGAAGTATATTTTCAGTCAGAAGGAGCTGAATATGAGACAGAGACGTTAGTTAGAGTTGATAAAGGATTACGATTTGGAAATTCTTTACCACCCCGGAAAAGCCAATGTCGTCGCGGATGCTTTGAGCCGCAAATCGGCATCTCTTCAAATGCTCGAGGTTCTTACATCTCAGACGAAAATTCGTCAGGATTTAATTGAGCAAGGAATAGAAGTTTGGCTTCAACGAGTACAAGGACAGTTGTGTACTCTCGAAATTACTTCGTCCTTGGTTGATAACATCAAAGGGAAGCAGTGGAGTGACCCGATGATCTCTCAACTGAAAGAGGATGTAATTAAAGGAAAATCTCCTGGCTTTATGGTTCAAGAGGATAGTATTCTGAGATTTCAGGGCAGGCTTTGTGTTCCGAACGATTTAGAGTTGAGGCAGAGAATTCTCCGAGAAGCTCATGCTACGCCTTACTCAATCCACCCCGGGACGAGTAAGATGTACAAAGATTTGAAACGTAATTTTTGCTGGAACAACATGAAGAAGGATGTCACGGAATTTGTACTGTGGTGCCTGACGTGTCAACAAGTCAAGATCGAACATCAACGACCAGCGGGGTTGTTGAAACCGCTTCCCAATCCCGAGTGAAAGAGGGAAGACATTTTGATGGATTTCATCACTGGCATGCCGAGAACTCAGGCCGGAATGAATATGATTTAGGTAATTGTCGATCGGTTGACCAAGTCTGCACACTTTTTGGGTATTAAAAATACTTGGGGACCGGATGTTGTGATGTCTTTGAGATACATTGGATATGTTTTGAATACCCTTTATATTGTTCTTCATTCTATTGTATGTAGACCTTCTCGGTCGAAAATTTATAGTTCCGCATATGTTTAGCCTTGTGGGTCCCATGGTGGGGCTCACGGCGCTGTAATATTCCCTGAATAACTTGGGGGTGTTACAGACTGGACCTCTGACCCGACCATGTCATATGACACGGCCCGTGTCGTTCCTGCACAGAAAATGAGATATGGTCTGCCTGCATGACCCGACCGTGTCATACAGGCCTGGATAGTGCAGTTTTGTCCTCGGGTCTTTTTCCTGCGAATTGAACACCAATAGTTGAACTCGTTAGTTCTATAACAAGTAAAAATATAACGAAAGTGCGAAAAAGAACAAAACGTAAAAAAATAAAAACTATTGGGTTACCTCCCAATTAACGCTAAGTTTAACGTCTTCAGCCAGACGTCTTCGACGGGAAGTTCTTATAGCTCGATTAAAGTTATTACAAACACGGCCTCCTTTTGATTTGGATGATAGTAGTGTTTAACTCATTGTCCGTTGACTTTAAATACTTCTCCATCTCTGCTCATGAGCTCGACTACTCCTAGTGGAAGTATTTTCTTGATTACGAATGGCCCTGACCATCTTGATTTTAATTTTCCGGGAAACAATTTTAATCTTGAATTATAGAGAAGTACTTGCTGCCCCGGCATAAATTCACGTTTTACGATCATCTTGTCGTGCCATCTTTTGGATCTCTCTTTGTAGATTCAAGAGTTTTCGTAGCATTCATCCCGAAACTCTTCCAACTCGTTTAGCTCTAGCAATCTTTTCTTTCCGGCGGCCTCAAAATCCAGATTTATTCTTTTTACTGCCCACATCGCCTTTTGCTCCAATTCCAAAGGTAGGTGACATGATTTCCCAAATATGAGTTGATAGGGAGATGTTCCCAAAGGAGTTTTGTAGGCCGTACGATAAGCCCAAAGTGCATCGTCGAGCTTGGACGACCAATCTTTCTGAGATGTACTCACCGTCTTTTCCAGGATTAATTTGATCTCTTTGTTAGCCGCTTCGGCTTGTCCATTTGCTTGTGGATGATAGGCCAATGATATCTTTGATCGGACCCCATATTTCTGAAGGAGTTTATCCATGATTTTGTTGACAAAATGCGATCCCAGATCATTGATTAACGCTCTTGGAGTTCCAACTCGACAAAAAATGTTCTTCTTTAAAAATTTCATTACTACTTGAGCATCATTTGTTGGGGAAGAAATTGCCTCGATCCATCGAGATACATACTTGACCGCTAGTAAAATGTACTTATTCCCATATGATGAGGAAAATGGACCCATGAAGTTGATGCCCCAAACGTCAAATAGTTCAACCTCAATTACGTTGGTCATGGCATCTCATGACGCCTTGAAATATTCCCCACTCGTTGGCATCTATCGCATTGTTGAATGAAGAGATAGCAATTTTTGTATAACGTAGGCCAATAAAATCCGCTTTGCAACACCTTTGCAGCAGTCCGTGTTACTCCAAAATGTCCTCCGGTTGGTGAAGAATGGCATTGTTGAAGAATTTCATCCCATTCCTCTTGCGGTACACATCTCCTCACTATCAGGTCGGCACATCTCTTAAAAAGTAGTGGATCATCCCACATATAGAACTTGATATTATGTAGGAATTTCTTCTTTTGATAATGAGATAAATCCAGGGGTAGCACGACCAAAAAATTAACAATGTCAGCAAACCACGGAAATTTAGCTTCTACCATAAAAAGCCGCTTGTCCGGAAACTCTTCTTTAATCCCTTTAATCTCGGGCTACTCCTCCTTCTTGTACTCGAGGCGAGATAAGTGGTCAGCCACCACATTCTCACAACCTTTCCTGTCTCGAACTTCCACGTCAAACTCTTGTAAAAGAAGAATCCACCGAATTAGGCGAGGTTTAGAATCTTTCTTTTCGAACAAGTACTTCATAGCTGCGTGGTCCGTGTGTACTATCGTCTTTGTCCCGATTAAGTATGATCGGAACTTATCAAAAGCAAATACCACAACAACCATTTCTTTCTCTGTTGTTGTGTAATTTTGTTGGGATCCGCCCAATGTTTTGCTTGCATAATAAATAGCCCGAAAGAGTTTATCACGACGTTGTCCCAACACGGCTCCGACCGCATAATCACTTACATCACACATGATCTCAAAAGGCTGAGACCAATCCGGTACTATGAGGATAGGAGCACTCACTACTGCCATCTTTAAAGTTTTAAATGCCTACAAACACTCGTTAGAAAGAATGAAAGCGGTATCTTTTTCTAATAATTTATTCAAAGATTTAGTGGTTTTTGAAAAATCTTTTATGAATCTCCTATAAAAACCCGCGTGACCAAGAAAACTCCTAATTGCCTTTTCATTCTTCGGTGGGGGAAGTTTCTCAATGGCGACAATTTTCGCCCTATCAACCTCCAAACCAGCGGCGGACACTCTATGGCCTAGGACAATTCCTTCTTGCACCATAAAGTGACATTTCTCCCTATTTAGCACGAGAGTAGTATCTTCACATCGCTGCAAAACTAAAGTGAGATTATGCAAGTAATGATCAAACGAATTTCCAAACACCGAAAAATCATCCATGAATACTTTCATTATATTTTCGATCAAACCATGAAAGATAGCCATCATGCAACGTTGAAAAGTGGCTGGGGCATTACATAAGCCAAACGACATTCTACGATAAGAATAAATTCCATAAGGACATTTAAAAGCCATTTTTTCTTGATCTTCCGGTGTTATGTAGTCTTGCATTGAAATTTCTGTGATGGTCTGGATGATAGATTTGGTGCGGATCTCTTGAACTTCCCACTTGTGCGATCCTTCGCCTGTCCCAACCGGGTCATCCCGCTTTCGATTCGGCTGGCAACCTCGATAGCTTCTATCATTGTAATCATTCTTAGTGGCAGCAAGCTTTGTTGTAGCGTAAACCTCAACCCGCGCTTAAATTTGTACAGTTTGTCCTCCTCTGTGCTCACCAGTCTTGAAGAAATGTTTGATCAATCTCCCGGGGGCATCTCATCATTCTCTATCTAAGAAATGTTTTTGTCTTTATATCTTATTCTACCATTCCACCTATTTCCGACTTATCAAGTGTTGTTTGATCAATCAGGTATGGTTTTTCTGTGTGGGTTTTGTGAATTTACTGAAATATCGTATAATATAGGGGCTGATGTTTTCGTCGCCCGCCTCCTGATTGACCTCCTTCTTCAGGCGTCTGCTTCATCTGCTCCTTGCCTGGCGTTTGCTCGTGGTTCGGCTTCTCTCATCGTCATACCTTCTGTTATCTTTTGTTGTCCTGCCTTCGTCTCGTTTTTTTCAATTGACCAGGCTTATCCTCTTGGTCTTTCTCAATCGTCTAGTTAAAGATAAAATTCAGTTCATCAATGGATTGGATTAGAAATATTATAAAGTATATAATCCTTTGATTAATAAGTATATAAATAGAACACAAGGACTAATTTGATTAATCTTGGACAATACTTTCTGTAGACATTAAATTGGACAGTATGAAAAAAGTTAGGTGTTTTGGTGTATATTTGTACAACATACTTGATTAATTTGTGGATACAGCTGTTGCAGGTTCTACCATTGTTTCTTATATCCAGTTTGATAGTGTACGTACATTGATCTTTATTTAACTAGTAGGGTCATGTTCGTTTAGAAAAACACTTTTGTGGTGTCTGGTTTATATTTAGTAATTCACATTGTGTCTGTACACTTGTTTCAGGACATGGCAGGGTCAATGAAGAAATGGACGTCAAGGTGAATCAGAAGCTCCAGCACAACCTGACATGGATTCTAAAAAAAATAGGTGAAGCCAACCCTGACTTGAAAATTGATATTGGTGCAACACTTTATGGTGACACACGAGAAGATGGCACTCCAATTACGCCAGAAGATGGCACTCCAATTACGCAAGAATATGACACTCCAGTTAAGGAGGCCCTAGCTCTTATATGTCATTCATTTGTTCTTCTCTTTTGAACAATTTTCATCCATTTGTCTATTTGGTTGATGTAGTGAATTGGTTGATGTTTTTGGTAGATTGATGTACTTGTTGGTTTAACTATAGCTAGGTTAATAATGCAGAATTGTTTTTTTATGAGAAATGCAATATTTAAATGTTATATTTTTATTCTGTTCATTTTAGGTATTGTCATACTTAAAGCACCCTTTTGCAATACACATTGGGTTGCAGGTATTGCATTAACCACGTTTCCACAATATGGGCCCACAGGTGGGACCCACACAATCTGGTATCTACTTTATTAAATTATAACATCTATTGCAACACAGATAAAATGTTGCAATAGGGTGCTAAGTATGTTGCCATAGGCTCCTATGGTAACATGAGAACAGGGTGTTACCTTAGGCCGTTCGCATGTTGCCTTTGTGGTCAAAGGCAACTGCTGAGAACACAACACACTTTTGGTGTTACCTTTGCCCTTTTCGGGGCTAAGGCAACACTAAATCAGGTCTATGGTGACACAGTTTCAGGGTTGTTGTAGGCCATCTATGGCGTAGTGTGTTGATCCTTGGCCAAAACACGGACCTCAAGTAGTCTTTGAGAAAGATTACCAAAATTTATTTTGAATTACCATACAATAGCAACTGACTGGTTGCAAACTGCCTAGCAGGGGACACCCGGTATTTCATAGACTAGCAAGGGACAATCGAGATTATTTGGTTTCAATTGATTCGTTGAATTATCCAGTGGTAATTTTAAATTACAAAATGCTAATGTAATAACGTAGAATTTTTCAATACCACTGAACGACATAAAGTGAATTGACTACGTGGATCTAAGGAGCCCGGGCATAAGCCCAGTAGGGCCTAACAAATCAAGACCCTACAAACTCCCCAACTCGGGGTAAGTGAATGGCATCCAGGCCGACCTAAAGGCCAGGTATCCTAACCCAGCTTGCCTCAGCTCAGATTTAAGTCAAGACTTGTTATCAGGCGACCATCTTATCACGCTGACTTGGTGTGAGTGACAAAGCAGGCCGAGATCCCTCAACCTCTACCCCTTGTCATCAGATGAAGGTCTTATCCTTCAAGTACACGGAATCTGATGAAATCCAAGATAGTAACAAATAAAGACATCCTTACTTAACAAGGACTCTTTTCCACAAGGAAACTACGTACACAATCCTTATCAGGTTTCTACTTTCCATATATACATAAAGTCCAATATCAACACGGACTCAATGACTTTCTCCGCAAGTTAGGGTAGCAATATTCATGCTTATAAATAGGTGTCCTCCACTTACACTGGTATACACATATAGAATTCTTGACTCTCAATACAGTCAATTTATTTCCACCACATATTCAATATACTTACTCTCACACCGGAGGGCCTTCGCTGGTGAAGCCCCAGCTCAGTTTACATGTTTTCTTGTGTGTAGGTCCGATCAGGAAGTTCACTCGCTGGAATTATCCGAACCGCTTGGATAAGGACTGATCCGATATGTTTTGGCAGCATCAGTTTGGTTCCGTGGCCGGGAAATGTCGAAGAACTTCTTTGGGGTAACCACGCATCATGACTGAGATCCCCTGGGGCGGTCAAGAGACCAGTATTACCGCAGGCGACCAGCGCCCGCTTCCACATACAAATCAATCGGACGTGACTATCCCCCGCACACCGAGTTCGGACGCCACTAAGACCACTTTAGCAAAAACCAAGGTGGGCCAACTATTGGATCTCAAGAATCTGAACCTAGATGGAGAGGTCAAGGAAAGGGTCCAAAAAATAATCATTGAAACCTTGGAGTTCAGGGATGGACTAGTACTGGAACCCGTCGATCGACTGGAAGAGTTCGTCATTAACTCAGACTATCAGGTCAAAATAGGAGGACAACTCCCTCCCAAAGAAAAGAAAGAAATAATTACCCTTCTCAAGAACAACTTAGACGTATTCGCGTGGAAAGTAGAAGACATGATTGGGGTGAAAGACGACATAGCCCTACATAAATTGGAAGTTGATAAGTTCTTCAAACCTGTAAAACAAACAAGAAGAATCTTTGCCAAAGACAAAGAGAAGGCGATCCAGGAAGAAATTGAGAAATTACTCAAAGCAGGCATCATAACAGAGGCAACTTACCCGGTCTGGATGGCCAATGTAGTGATGGTCAAAAACCATAATGGTAAGTGGAGAATGTGTGTGGACTTCACGGACCTCAATAAGGCCTGCCCAAAGGATAGTTATCCCCTCCCAAGGATTGATAAGTTGGTGGACTCTATTGCGGGACATCAGACACTTAGCTTCCTTGACGCTTACTCTGGCTACCATCAAGTCAGAATGGCTGAAGAAGACATTGAGAAGATGGCCTTCCAGGCAGCTGGTGGAATTTACTGTTATGTGATGATACGGTTCGGGCTCAAGAATGCGGGAGCAACCTACCAAAGGATGGTCAATAAGGTTTTCAAGTCTCAGATTGGGAGAAACATGGAGTCCTACATCTACGACATGGTTGTAAAAACTAGGAGGGAAAGTCACACCGCTGACTTAGGAGAGACCATTGATAACCTAAAAGCAAACACCATGAAGCTTTACCCCAGTAAATGCGTATTCGGGGTCACAGCAGGCAATTTCTTAGGTTTCATGGTTTCTCAAAGGGGCATTGAGGCCAACCCAGAGAAGATCAAAGCATTGAGACATGCGAGAGCCAGCCTGCATCAAAGAAGTCCAAAGGCTTAACGGAAGAGTGGTAGCATTGGGAAGGTTCGTAGCCAAAGTTGTGGAGAAATCACTCCCCTTTTTTAAGGTCTTAAAAGGAACGAAAGACTTCGTATGGACACCCGAGTGCTCGGCCTCTTTTCGAGAGTTGAAGAAATATTTGGGTTCACCACCTCTTCTCAGCAGCCCCGTCGTGGGAGAAATTCTTTTCGTGTTCTTGGCGGCAACAGACCATGTCGTTGCTGCAGTCCTAGTCCGTGATGATAAAGGTGCTCAGAATCCAGTCTACTATGTAAGCAAGGCATTATTAGAAGTTGAATCTGTAACATCCCAAAATCCCATTGGGTCATTACAGTGCCGTGGACCCCACACCAAGAGATCCACCAGGCGGACATGACTAAAATACAACAAACTGACCAAAAAAAAGGGGAATCACAATCCCTACACTCACATCTAACCTAATATTCCGATATGGAATTTCATCTACAATAGTGGGCCTACATGGCCAAAATAAAATACAACAACATCCACGAGCCTTGCTCGGATAGTATAAAATGACAATATCTGACAAAACTGGAGTACTCCAAACTGTCCGACTGACATGAACACAAAAACATGTCAGACTAGTATCGCTCGAATGCCTCGTCGCCATCGTCATGCCCCTATGTCTCAACTCTCTCCTCGCAAGCACCTAAAACATGAAAACATGTTGCGCCCCCACGGAGTTAGTCATCCGGATAATGAATATCAAATACATGTACAACATAATATGCATCCAAAGGCAGAATGAACAGTACAACAATGGTAGTACGAGATGCTCACAAACCAAAGTAAGAATCGAGCATTCGTGAAACACTATGCCCACGGCATACGATCAATACATGCTCAATAGGTTAGAACATAAGTGCCCAACGGCGAATCATCAATATAGAACATAACAATACATTACCCGAAGGTAACCAAACCAACGCTGAAATAAATACGAAATCACAGTGCCCGGAGGCTCCAACGAAAATATCGATACATCACAATGGCCTGAAAGCCCTCAGCCGAAACTGTATATCATAATGGCCTGAAAGCCGAACAGCCCGAAGCTGTAAATCATCACAATACATATCTCAAAGAAACAAACCCGACTGTCGAGCATACCCCTTAGCGTATGCACAACCAGTCACAAATCGTCGGACATATCCAATACAACATGGACTATGAACGACCAAAACAATAAGGCTCAAGAGGGACATCACAGTATGCCCGATCCGGAAATGTGTCCGTGCACATGTCCACCCCGTATACGGAATCCAGAATATACGTCGGACAATGTACCTAATTAGCCTCACGAACTACGTCTCGTGTGCACGGTCCAATGCGGAAACATCCACGTATGACCATCGTGTGCCGGGCTAAAAATCCTACACATAACCAATCGGCACGCATATATGATTCCAGATATGTCACGATGCCACATGACAACGAAACCCAAAGGATAACACATCCAATACGGATCATACGACTCACCAAAGTGAACGATGACACACGAATAGTGAAATATCGACACGATCAACAATATTCAAACAACCATCCTCGGATCACAATCCCTAAGGACCGATTAACACGAACAACAATCACAACACAACAATCCGGGAATCATCAACCCTCAACGATCACAAAATTACCGAGTTCACAAGAATGATAGTGTGCTGCCTTGAGTCGGCCAACACGACAATAATAACTCAACCGTCCTCGGCGATCCCAATTCAATACCTCAATTGCCTTATAATGGCCAATCGATAACGATACCTCAATTAAAATGTTTTTTAGTTATGGAAGAAACTTTGATAACTATTGAAAAAAGATTTCCATTTCTTAGAAAAAAAGTAATTTTGAAAATTTACAAAACCAGACTTGAAAGGATGAGGTTGCTTATGAATAAAAGCATACCTTTTGGTATTTGATTCATTATTGAAGCCAAAATGAGAATAGTAGGTGAATTCACAGAAACACCTACTAGATTTTACCAGGGCTTGGAAAAAGTTCATATGCCAAAAAACGACGAGCAAATAAAATGGTTGTTTGCTACAAATGTGTAGGTGGAACTCTGATTTCAAGATGTCGATCTTCAGAAATTCCTTCCACAAACAGAGAAGATAAAATTTAGTTCATCAAGGATGGTCTGAATAAAGATAATTCAGTCATAAGACAGGACACATTCAAATCGACTGTCCTGATCTTAAGAAGGACGAAAGCAAGAAGGAGGTGAGCAGAAAAGAAGACAGAACGAAGGCCCTCATCGGAGAAGATCAAGAGTGTGTAGAGTCCAGCAGCGGATTCTTCTCAGATGATGATGAAGAGTATGATTGTCTGATGGCCAACCTAGCTGATGAAGAGGTAACATCAAAACCCTCTGGTTCAAATAATAGTTCAGCCATGTCACAAGATATGGATCTAAAATGAACCAATGTTATCTGTTGAATTCCGCGTACGTTCGTGTCGTGTGGAGATGCCGGACTCAGGCTTGTGTAACATCATCATGTTACGGTCGTAAGCCTTCCTTGTTACGGCCATAAGTTAAGTTCGTCAAAACCTGTTGATCCAGTCGCATAGTTACGGCCGTAAGTCAGTTGTTACGGCCGTAAGTTTTCTTGTTACGGCCGTATGATGTCTTCGTCCAAAACCTTGCCATTTCAGCAACATTTTCTACGGCCGTATTCCTTCATATGTTACGGCCGTAAGAGTTGAATGTTACGGCCGTAATTCTTGATTCTTACGGTCGTATGTCACGTTCGTGAAATTTTAGAGAGTAGCCAGTGGGGGAGTTACAGCCGTAAGGAGAAATAGTTACGGCCGTAACATTGGTCAGACTATATATATCTGAAGGACGGGTTTCTTAACCCATTTCTCCCTTTCTCCTCTCTTGTGCAGCAATTTGGGGCATTTCTAAGTGAGAATTCGGCGATAGATCATCAATCTTCAGCCTCTCAAGTTTGTATCATGATTTAATCACTACGATCCCATTTCTCATCCTTCGAATCGAGGTAAATCTCTATGAATCCTTCTGTGGGTAGTTTTTGGGGGTTTTTCGATTTGGTTGTGTAACCCGTTTTTGGCCATGGAAATCTTGAGTTTATTATTAATATCAATTGTATATATGTAGACCCTATGAAGTCATGCCCTTCGTCGATTGGAGTTGCAAATTCTAGAGGGTTGGGTGTTCCCAACCCTATGTTCTTGATATTGTAATCGGGGGGAATCGTAGCGGGTATCTCCGTGTTATTTACATATCGATTGTTAATTATCGTATCCCTTACAAATCGTTTAGGTGCCGGAAATGCGTTCTTGGACCAACCGAACTCATACTCTTTTCCGTTCAATTTCTCGATGTCTCAAAGGCAAGTATATATTTATGATTGTACGTTCTCGACTTTGAAAGTAGGGTATATTAATGGCATGATTATTTATATCCACTCTGGGGCGGGCCGACGGGTCCCCTGAGGGTTTCGTAGCCTCTTGGTGCGATTCTACGGATGATGTGAACAAACCACTCTGGGATGGACCAACGAGTCCTCTGAGGGTTCCGTAGCCTCTCGTGCGGTTCCACGGTATTCACATATGTATTGTTGTGATGCTATAAGATTTAGTTATTCCAGAATACTAGTCTTGAATTGATGAATTGACGGTTACATTTACTTTATTGTCGAGGAGTATTGTATTTCATACTTGATATACTTGCACTAGCTATTCGACGGCTAACCCCTTTATGGGGGAAATACTTTTTATGTATTTCAGGTTCCAGGAGAGCGGTCAGGCAGGTATCCGGTCGGCATGAAGATGGTGGGCAAGTGTGATACTTTGTCTTTCCTCTGGTTATGTTTTATGTTTCTCCATTCAGTGTTGTTGTACTGGAATGGTTATTGAATACTCGAGTATTGTTTTCCATTTTCCTTGATGTTCCGGCCTGTGTTTGTCGAGGTATTGATTTGTGTTGTGATGTCTTTGAGATACATTGTATATGTTTTGAATACCCTTTGTATTGTTCTTCATTCCATTGTATGTAGACCTTCTCGGTCGAAAATTTATAGTTCCGCGTATGTTTAGCCTTGTGGGTCCCACGGTGGGGCTCACGGCGCTGTAATATTCCCTGAATAACTTGGGGGTGTTACAGACTGGACCCCTGACCCGACCATGTCATATGACACGGCCCGTGTCGTTCCTGCACAGAAAATGAGATATGGTCTGCCTGCATGACCCGACCATGTCAAATGACACGGCCCGTGTCATACAGGCCTGGAAAGTGCAGTTTTTTCCTCGGGTCTTTTTCCTGCGAATTGAACACCAATAGTTGAACTGGTTAGTTTTATAACAAGTAAAAATATAAAGAAAGTGCGAAAAAGAACAAAACGTAAAAAATAAAAACTATTGGGTTGCCTCCCAATTAGCGCTAAGTTTAACATCTTCAGCCAGATGTCTTCGATGGGAAGTTCTTCTGGCTCGATTAAAGTTATTACAAACACAGCCTCCTTTTGATTTGGATGATAGTAGTGTTTGACTCGTTGTTCGTTAACTTTAAATACTTCTCCATCTCTGCTCATGAGCTCGACTACTCCGAGTGGAAGTATTTTCTTGATTACGAATGGCCCTGACCATCTTGATTTTAATTTTCCGGGAAACAATTTCAATCTTGAATTATAGAGAAGTACTTGTTGCCCCGGCATAAATTCACGTTTTACGATCATCTTGTCGTGCCGTCTTTTGGATCTCTGTTTGTAGATTCGAGAGTTTTCGTAGCATTCATCCCGAAATTCTTCCAACTCGTTTAGCTCTAGCAATCTTTTCTTTCCGGCGGCCTTAAAATCCAAATTTACTCTTTTTACTGCCCGCATCGCCTTTTGCTCCAATTCCAAAGGTAGGTGACATGATTTCCCAAATATGAGTTGATAGGGAGATGTTCCCAAAGGAGTTTTGTAGGCCGTACGATAAGCCCAAAGTGCATCGTCGAGCTTGGACGACCAATCTTTCTGAGATGTACTCACCGTCTTTTCCAGGATTAATTTGATCTCTTTGTTAGCCGCTTCGGCTTGTCCATTTGCTTGTGGATGATAGGCCAATGATTTCTTTGATCAGACCCCATATTTCTGAAGGAGTTTATCCATGATTTTGTTGACAAAATGCGATCCCCGATCACTGATTAACGCTCTTGGAGTTCCAAATCGACAAAAAATGTTCTTCTTTAAAAATTTCATTACTACTTGAGCAACATTTGTTGGGGAAGAAATTGCCTCGACCCATCGAGATACGTACTTGACCGCTAGTAAAATGTACTTATTCCCATATGATGAGGAAAATGGACCCATGAAGTCGATGCCCCAAACGTCAAATAGTTCAACCTCAATTACGTTGGTCATGGGCATCTCATGATGCCTTGAAATATTCCCCACTCGTTGGCATCTATCGCATTGTTGAATGAAGAGATAGCAATCTTTGTATAACGTAGGCCAATAAAATCCGCTTTGCAACACCTTTGCAGCAGTCCGTGTTACTCCAAAATGTCCTCCGGTTGGTGAAGAATAGCATTGTTGAAGAATTTCATCCCATTCCTCTTGCGGTACACATCTCCTCACTATCATGTCGGCATATCTCTTAAAAAGTAGTGGATCATCCCACATATGGAACTTGATATCATGTAGGAATTTCTTCTTTTGATAATGAGATAAATCCAGGGTTAGCACACCTGCGACCAAAAAATTAACAATGTCAGCAAACCACGGAAATTTAGCTTCTACCATAAAAAGCCGCTTGTCCGGAAACTCTTCTTTAATCCCTTCAATCTCGGGCTCCTCCTTCTTGTACTCGAGGCGAGATAAGTGGTCAGCCACCACATTCTCACAACCTTTCCTGTCTCGAACTTCCACGTCAAACTCTTGTAAAAGAAGAATCCATCGAATTAGGCGAGGTTTAGAATCTTTCTTTTCGAACAAGTACTTCATAGCTGCGTGGTCCGTGTGTACTATCGTCTTTGTCCCGACAGCAACCATTTCTTTCTCTGTTGTTGTGTAATTTTGTTGGGCTCCGCTCAATGTTTTGCTTGCATAATAAATAGCCCGAAAGAGTTTCTCACGACGTTGTCCCAACACGGCTCCGACCGCATAATCACTTACATCACAGATGATCTCAAAAGGCTGAGACCAATCCGGTACTACGAGGATAGGAGCACTCACTAATGCCATCTTTAAAGTTTCAAATGCCTACAAACACTCGTTAGAAAGAATGAAAGCGGTATCTTTTTCTAATAATTTATTCAAAGGTTTAGTGGTTTTTGAAAAATCTTTTATGAATCTCCTATAAAAACCCGCGTGACCAAGAAAACTCCTAATTGCCTTTTCATTCTTCGGTGGGGGAAGTTTCTCAATGACGACAATTTTCACCCTATCAACCTCCAAACCAGCGGAGGACACTCCATGGCCTAGGACAATTCCTTCTTGCACCATAAAGTGACATTTCTCCTAATTTAGCACGAGATTAGTATCTTCACATCGCTGCAAAACTAAAGTGAGATTATGCAAGCAATGATCAAACGAATTTCCAAACACCGAAAAATCATCCATGAATACTTTCATTATATTTTCGATCAAACCATGAAAGATAGCCATCATGCAACGTTGAAAAGTGGCTGGGGCATTGCATAAGCCAAACGACATTCTACGATAAGAATAAATTCCATAAGGACATGTAAATGCCATTTTTTCTTGATCTTCCGGTGTTATGTAGATTTGATTATACCCTGAATATCCATCAAGAAAACAGAAAAATTCATGCCCTGCCAATCTATCAAGCATTTGGTCAATGAAGGGAAGGGGAAAATGGTCTTTGCGAGTAGCCGCGTTCAAAGCCCTATAGTCTATACACACTCGCCATCCCGTAACTACCCTCATAGCAATTAATTCATCTTTCTCGTCTTTGGTTACAGTCATCCCTCCCTTTTTTGACACAACTTGCGTAGGACTCACCCACTCACTATCGAAAATTGGATATATCATTCCGACATCTAATAGTTTGAGCACTTCCTTTTACACCACTTCTTTCATTATGGGATTAAGTCTTCGTTGATTTTGCACTTTAGGTTTAAAATTTTCTTCAAGCAAAATTCTATGCATGCATATGGAAGGGCTAATTCCCTTCAAATCTGAGATAGACCATTCTATAGCTGACTTATGTGCTCTCAATACACGAAGCAATTTATCTAGTTGAGTAGATGAAAGTGAAGAGGATACAATTACCGGATTGGTATTGTTATCATCTAGAAATGCATACTTGAGGTGTTCCGGAAGGGCTTTAAGGTCCAAGCTTGGTTGAGATACATCCGATTGAGATGAAACGGACCCAAAATTTTGAACCGTGTCATTCGACATGGTCGAGTCGTCTGTCAGCTTGATATCCGCAACTACTTCATGCTCTTCTTTGTCAAAATCATCGGATTTATTGATTTGTGGTTCTTCTTGTAGAGAATTCAATTTACAAACATAATCAAACAAGTCAGAATCGCCAAACTCCAAAGTTGAATCACTATAAAAACATGAGTTTGTAAGAGCAAACTCTAACAGATCCGAAGACAATGAGTGTAAGATTTCTTTATTTCCATACGAGCTTATATGGTCAATAACATTGCAATATTCCATATCATCATGAAATTTCATAGCTTTAAATACAGAAAATAGAACATGCTCATCGTTAACACGTAGTGTTAATTCTCCCCTTTCAACATCAATAAGAGCCTTTCCCATTGCTAAAAATGGACGTCCAAGGATAAGTGGTAGATCTTCATCTTCTTCCATATCAAGAACGACAAAATCCGCTGGAAATATAAATTTGTCGACTTTTACAAGCACATCTTCAACAATCCCCTTGGGGTGTGTTATGGATCGATCTGCCAATTATAGCATAACCGTTGTGGCTTTCATTTCTCCAACACCTAATTTCCTGAAAATAGATAAAGGCATAAGGTTAATCGAAGCACCTAAATCACACAAAGCTTTATCTAATGAAACGTTTCTAATGGTGCATGGAACGGTAAAGCTTTCGGGATCCTTAAGCTTTTGAGGTAATTTGCATTGGATAATAGCGCTACATTCTTTGGTTAGTTTAACCATATCATGCCCTTCCATCTTTCTTTTTCTTGACATCACATCCTTCAAGAATTTTTCATAGTTAGGCATTTGTTCCAAAGCGTCTGCAAAAGGAATATTGATATTAATTTTCTTGAAGATGTCTAAAAACTTTGCAAATTGTGCATCTAACTTTTTCTTTTTGAAACATTGAGGAAAAGGGAGAGGAACGTTAGGAGTAGAGTTAGAAGATATTTTAGGCTTCTCAGCCCCCCTGGATGTATCATGCTTCCCTTCTTCCTCTAAAATTTCGATTTGATCCTCCTTGACTCCCTCTTTTTGTTGGACCATTGGCATCTTTGGCCCTTCATAATTCGTACCACTTCTTAAGGTGATAGCTTGACAAGACTCTTTTAGATTCACTTCGGTATTGCTCGAAAATTGTCCCCAGTGATGTTGACTCCCGACAACTTTAGCCAATTGTCCAATTTGAGTTTCGAGATTTTTCATTTGAGCTCCCATGGTGGTAGCTAATTGAGTGGCATGGCCTTCGATTTTGTCCAATTTTTCCTCATCTCGACTAAATCGGCTTTTTGTCTCCATCATAAAGGTAGCTAGAATATTCTCGAGATTTGACGTCGGCTCTGCTTCTTCAATTATCTCACCATTCGACACTTTGAATCCGGTCGGTGGTTGCAAGGCATTCTTTGGATTAGCATAGCTAAAATTTTCATGATTTCAGTTGGAGGGATGGTAGAAGCCCGGTGGTGGATTATTCCGGAAATTAATGTAATTCCGATTATTAATGTAATGTGCCTCCTCCAATGGGTCGGGCGGTAGTGAACCTGAACTTCATTGAGAAGCTACCTTCGAATCACCTCCTTTTGTTAGAGCTCCCAATTGAGTAGTTAACATCGTCATTTGCACGGTTAGTGCCTTATAGGATCCGAATCGGATATCTCAGCCACCCTTCTAATATTTGCTCTTTCCATCGGCCATTGATAGCTATTCATAGCCATTTCTTCTATCAATCCATAAGCTTCTTCAGCGCTCCTTGCTAGCAATGCCCCTCCGCGGAAGCATCTATAAAATTTCGTGTTTCTCCCATAAGACCATTGTAAAAGAAACACATTTGTTGGTCTTCGGGGAAACCATGTCGAGGGCATCGCCTTAGTAGATCTTTGAAATGTTCCCAAGCTTCATATAACGGTTCGGAGTCCAGTTGATAAAATTGAGTAATCTCACTTTTTAGCTTCATTGTCTTGTTGGGTGGGAAAAATTTGAACAAAAATTTTTCGCTCAATTCCTCCCATGTCTTTATACTTCCAGGAGCTAAAGTTCCAAGCCAATTTCTTGTGTTCTCTCTCAAAGAGAATGGAAATAATTATAAGCGTATTGCATCATCCGAGACTCCATTCATTTTAATAGTATGACATATTTGCATGAAATGAGTGAGATGGGCATGTGGATCCTCGACAGCAAATCATCCAAATTGTTTTTGTTGAACCATTGAAATTAAGGTGGGCTTCAACTCGAAATTTAGGGCGTTGATTGGAACATGAGTGATTCCTCCAAAGTTTCGGTCCAGTTTTGGTCGGAATCCATCCCGAATTGATTGCACCCTAGTTGTTGCATTTTCAATTCTTCCGCCCTCTTTGTCTTGGATTATTGCATTCTCGTTCGTGTTGTCCCTTCCCACGTTATCTCCCGCTCTCTCCATGTCTTCAAAAAGATCCCTTCTTAGTTTCCTTGAGGTAGCACTTGTTCTTCGGGCAAATGCTTCTACTTCCGGGATGAAAGTTTCTAAAGGCACTCTAGATGAACGAGTGTTCATGCACTCCCTGAGTAAGATTTAAAATTGTACAACATGAGTTATGTAACAAATATAATAAAATGCCTAAAGTAAGACTAGAAACACTTATCATAATATCAACACTAATAAAAATAAATTAGTCCCCGACAATGGCGCCAAAAACTTGTTCGCTATATTTTTAAACAATCTGCAAGTGTACGGAGTAAATGTAGAAAGCGGTGAGCAAGATCGTATTCCACAGAGACTAAAATTTGTATTATATTGAGTACTAGATTATAATGTTTCTGGTTTTATCTAGACGATCGAAAGGTGAATGAATATTTAACGAAATAAAATAAAATAATAACAATAAATTTAAACAAAAGACACTATTCGAATTAAAGAGAATTTAAAGAGTTTTGAAAGATAGATTCCAAGGCTAGGTTTCCATTGATCACTAAGTTTTAATCGGGATTGATATCGAAGGGTTCTAAGTGCGTCTCCAAAATGATAATCACAACAATATTCTAAAGTCACTCTCGAGATGCATTAAAATGTAGATTAAACAACCTATAACAACGTCTCCGTCTATTATAAATTATCTAACTCCAAAATGTTCATAAGATTAAATATCATCATAGTTCATCAACGATTTCTCAATCTCGTAATTTACTACGTCAAATACTCAAAAACCTATTAATGCCCTATTCTCTCGAATTATGAGCAATTAAGTTAAACATGTAAAAATATTGATCAAGTGTTCTAACATGAATTAAAATCAAGTATTCGATAAAGAAATCACACTAGATATATATAATCATCAATCCCTCAAAAACAACATGAATCAACGTACTCCTATGCCCGGAATCTACAAGTTTAGCCGGACATGGTAATGAAGGAAATCTCAATAAATATTATGTTCATCATGTTCATGCTAAATAAAACAACAAAAATAAGTAAAAGATAGGGAGAAGATAAAACTCGGATGGTATCTTGAGTGGATGTAAATGTAGGATCAAGCCTTCAAAATATTCTTCAAGAGTTCTTCCTTTTCTTCCTCCAAGTCTCCTTCTTTTTGGTAAGTTTCTTTCTTAATCTTGTGTTTTTCTTCTCTCACCAACTCTCCAAGACTCTCTCCATCAGAATATCTCCATAAGTCCATCCAAAGATACATTTTGTAAAGCCACAATACCATTTTTCTTGTTCAAATCATGCAAAAATGTCAAAAAGGTGATTTTGCACCGAAAAGTGACACGGCCCATGTCATACTGCTCTAAAAACTTCAGTTGCATCTGGCTAGGCAACCCGACCATGTTGCATGACACGGTCGAGCCAGTGACACGGCCGTGTCAAATGACACGGCCTGTGTCGTAGTTTCTTCATTTGGCGAAATTGTCTGGGCATGAATCCCAACCATGTCACCTTGGCACGGTCAAGCCTGTGACATGGCCCGTGTCAAATGACACGGCCGAGCCCGTGTTGGTCCGTTTTAACTCCGTTTTTCCTCCTTTTTCGGCTCGACCTTCCGTTTCCGCATTGCTTGATATGTATTTGGGGTTGAGACTTCGTTCTTGCTTGATAAATGTCCATAAAATACCTATAAAATCAATAAAATGTACCCAAGCATGATCGAGTCTAATAAACACAATATGAGCACAAACGACACAATTCTACACATTTTAGGATCTTAAAATCTGGAAAAGCTTTGCAAAAATATGTGTAAAAATGAGTGTTATCAGAAACGCATTTGCTTAGACCCAAGGGTCGAATATTTCTGAAAGTTTTTCACTAAAGAAAGTGTCCTCATTTTGATCCAACGCAAGATGTTTTTTCAAAGTCTCGATGATGATGTTGTACTACTTTTTGAAAGATGATACTCAAGATCAACTGATATTTCCAAAATTATTTTCAAAAGGTGGTTCTCATTTTTAAAACCTATCACTTCTTGCTTGTGGTCGGAGAAGGTGTGTATGATGTTAGTATTGTCGTTAGGGTGTTAGCCCTCCGAGTTGTGATTGAGTTGGTGGTGTGACTGTTGAGTCGTTCGCCACGCATTTGTTGTACTAGCCCTCTGTGAGAGGTGTGATGTGGTATTTAATGTTTATCGCCTCGTGGTGAATTGTGTGTTGTCGCACATGTGCGAGTTGTTAAAGCTTGGGTTCGTATGTTTGTGTACATGTGTGATTGTTTCATGATATTTTGTGATTGTGTGCTGGTTATCGTTCGGGCCGTTAAGATCGTCGAACGATGTCGTCATTGCTGTGATGTTGGTATATGTGTTGCTTTATGATAGTAATCATCGTATGTGTTGCGTGTTATGATTTTTTGTTGTGCTGAGTGGTTGCTCATTCAGTATGCCGAGGGGCAGAGGTCGTGGTCGTGGCGACCGGATGCGTGATCGGGATCATGCTGCCGGTGATGGTGTTGGTATCGGGGTTGCTACTATTCTGCAGCAGGTAGATGCACAGATGACTCATTTGACTCAAGCAGTTCAACGTAATACAGATGTGACCCAGAACGTTGGTGCAAATCAGTGGCTTCGAGAAGTGGTTCGTATGAATCCCCCTTGTTTTGCTGGTGCCGCACATGCATTGGGTTGGGATGGTTGGCTTTTACAGTTGGAAAATATATTGGAGGTAGTTGATTGTCTAGAAGAACGTAAAGTATCGGTAGCTCAGTATATTCTCGACAAGGATGCCGCTAACTGGTGGGGGCTGTTAAGCCTCGAGATCGTGTTGTCACGTGGGCAGAGTTCCAGAGATTCTTGAGAGATGAGTTTTGTCCGGAGCCGATCATAAATCCGAGGATTAATGAATTCTTTTCGGCAAAACCACAAGATGTACCGCTGTCTCAATCTATTATTGATTTTAGCAAACAACTCAACTATGTGCAGGATCAAGTAAGGACGGAGGAGGACAAGATCTGTCATTTTAGTAGGCGGATGAAGCGGGAGATTCGTCAGTACATGGCAGGTCTCACTTGTACTTCCTTGAGAGATTATCAGAATAGGGCGTTAGCCTATGAGCTATCCAGATTATCGACCGAGAATATGTCTGAGTCGAAGAAACAGAAAACCGTTGGGGACTTTTCAGGAAAACAGGAGAGTGGGCCCCCTGAGGTTGGGACTTTATTTCGTCGTCCTAAGATGGTTCCTCGATCGCGTGATCAGAGGAGGAGTACCCCTGCAGTGAGAATGTGAGCAGCTCGAAGATATGTTATAAATGTAGTCGAGCGGGCCATACTACGAAGAATTGTCGTTCACCGTTAGCAGCTGTTTCGAGTGTAGCCAGGCGGGTCACCGAGCCGTGCATTACGAGTCGGTAACTGAGAGATTTGGGGATCGAGGTTGCGTATCTGCTCCGAAAGGACACGGAGATGCCTAGTGTAGTTTTTGAGGATTTCGACATAGTCCGAATTGTTTATGATTGTCCTTGTGGATCGTTTTGTGTTTATTTTCTGTTTTCTTCACTGTGCATGTTTTCTTAAGTTGGTACCTCTGGCTTTGTGATTGTTCGGATAATTGACTCGATTGTACTATCTGTTTGATGACGCTTGTCACTTGTTGGTTTTATTATGTCTCTGCCTGTGGCGTTGTGATGGTCATCGTGGAGCGTGTTTTCACGCTGTATGTTTCCTCGCGTTGCTTGTAACGTTTCGTCGTTGGGCGCGAGTTTTTGGTTCTGGTGTATCTTGTTTAGTGTTCCTGGTGGGATTTTGATCTTCCCTACTTATTTTAAGTTTCGGGACGAAACTTCTTTTAAGGAGGGTAGTATGTAATATCCGCAATTTTGATTTCCGGTAATTTTTGTTTTTCGACGGGAGTCCATTTTGATGACACGATTGTGACCGTTTCGTCATTCTGAGAATGATTAATTCTGCACTTTTTGACATCCGAGTTCATTTCGGTGTCGTTTTGTTGAGTTCCGTGTTCTTAAGCGACTTTTCCGCGCTTGAGTTCGATTCTTGCGAATCTCATTCGAAAATGTTGTTTTGGGTGTCTCGTAAGTTCATTCAACATTGTTGTACGTGTTGTCAGCTTCGGTTTGGTTATTCGTTGCCGTATCGTGATTTTCCGACATTTGGGGCCATTTTGTAATTTCCCAGAGTTGTGGGTATCCGTCGTCGTACCCATTTTTGAGAGTTCTGTTGCTGTCCTTCTGAGTCGTTAGCGAACGCTACACTTAATGGTTAGCGCGCGCTATGGTGCAGTTATTAGCGCACGCTACGCGTGTGGTAGCGCACGCTAACGGGTGGTGCAGAAACAGTCCAGAGGCTACTGGAGTGGGTTAGAACGTTGGTTAGCGCACGCTATTTGGTGACATAATGCGCGCTAGGGTGCATTGGTAGCGCACGCTAGGGGGAGGATAGCGCACGCTACCTGGTAGTTCAGGGCAGTCCAGGAGCTACTGGACTGGGTCTGAAGGTCTCTTTAGCGCACGCTAACACTTGTGGTTAGCGCATGCTAATAGTGTATTTTTGGTCAAGAGTTTTGTTCGGTGCCGCGATAGCGCACGCTAACCTTAATGATTAGCGCACGCTAATTTGTGTCCAGTATAAATACTCCGCATTTGTGATTATTCGAGGCAAGTACCTTGTTCATACTTTTCTTGTTTCGTGGATATGATGATCGGTGATCGTCTAAATGTGTTTGTTTGGTTGATTGAAATAAACTTTCAAAAGATTCAGTTAGCCTCGTTAAAGGCTCTCTTTCAAAACCTTGTGTGTTTTGTGATGGGTGTGTTTCGTAAACAATTATGTGAATCCTGTGATTACGCTTGGTGTTGTTGTTGTGCTTTGGTAATATAGATTCATATATTATCTCACTTCGATGTGTTGTGATTTGATACTCGTGTCGTTCTGTGTGTTTGTTGCCTTTGGGTGAATTGTTCGGATATCCTTGGCGAGCTGTATTATGTGTGTGAATGTGTGTATATGGGCGAGGTCTATGGTGACACATGACATGTGATCATGTGGTCAGGATGCTACAAGTGATTGATCCAACCGTGAGACCCTCGGGATACCTAAGGTGACACATGACGTGCGATCATGTGGTCAGTAGACAACAAGTGATTGATCCAACTGTGAGATGACGTGGCAAGTGATCACGGTGGTATATGGAACATGTGGTGACATATGGTATGTGATCATATGGTCAGGAGACAACAAGTGATTGATCCAACTATGAGATGATGTGCCATGTGTTCACGGTGTTATGTATATGTGCTTTGCTCACCTCAGGGGGGTCCGTCGAGGCCTCGAGGGAATCTATGACTTCACTCTGGATTCACGAGTTGGTGTTGTATTTGTGTGACCAAGATTTGCGTATCTTGGGTGATTATGTTGTGTTGATTTTATGTCCGTCGAGGACACGTGACGTGGGTTTTGACCCTGTGAATTGTTGTTGGTTTTTTATTTGTGAAAACAAAACCTTTGGGCCGTGACCCTTGTTGATTTTGGAAAGAGAGGGATTTGAAAATCCTAAATTGTTTTCCATTAAAACTCCCGAGGGCATTTTATACTGTTTTACAAATTGTCCTCTTGATTTGTGACCTTTCGAATTTGGAAAGTCTTACCCAAACCCTTGCCTCGGGAAGTATTTTCGTTATGTTTGAATCTTTGAGGATTCCTGATTGTTATTATTCTTGGATTTTGAATTGTATGACTCGTAGTTTGTACTTTGTACTTGCACTAGCAAAATAGTGGAATTTTGCTAACCCCCGAGGAATCGGGGGGTGGATGTCTGTATTGCATTCAGGTTTTGGGGAGCATAGCACAGGGTTGGCATGAGGGATGATGAAAGATGATCGATACTAATCACATGAGGACTCGTTCATTGTTGTATTAGTTCAGTTGTACGTTATTTCCGCTGCAATATTTTTCCCGTTGTACGGGAGTATTTTGTATTTGACCCCTTCGTAGGCATGTATTGAGATTGAGTTGTATGTTTTTATTGAAAGACCAAATCGGTCTACTGAGTCATTTTAGCCTTAATGGCATTGTTGAGATGTTCGATGTTGTTACCAGCCTGGTAGGTCCTTGAGGAAGGGTTCTACGGCGTGTAATATCCCTGAGCGGATTGGGGGTGTTACATTAGGAACATCGCTAAATTAGATATATCTTGACATCCGTATAGTTGGATCGTCGATAAATATTTTTAAAAAGATAGAAACAATAATTCGGGACAAAGCACTAGTTACTAGTACTAGTCAATTTAGTGGTGGTTTGCTAAGATTTCTAACCAAATTAATCTTTTTTTTTTGAAAATTGGGAAAATCACTCAATTAGATATATGTTAACATCTGTATGGTTGGATCGTCGAGAAATATTTTTAGAAATAGAAACAAAAATCGGGGACAAAGCACTAGTTATGAGTACTAGTCAATTTAGTAGTGCCCTACTAAGAATTCAAACCAAATTAATTTTT
The DNA here is from genome assembly GCA_033398695.1 of Orobanche coerulescens. Taxonomy (NCBI): domain Eukaryota; kingdom Viridiplantae; phylum Streptophyta; class Magnoliopsida; order Lamiales; family Orobanchaceae; genus Orobanche; species Orobanche coerulescens. Next base: position 104,467,971 of record CM065815.1, read on the forward strand.
TATTTTTTGAAAATTTAGAAGCATCACTAATTAGATATATGTTGACATCTGAATGGTTGGATTGTCGAGAAGTATTTTTAGAAAAATAAAAACAAAAATCCGGGACAAAGCACTAGTTACAAGTACTAGTCAATTTAATAGTGCCCTACTAAGATCTAAAACCAAATTAATTTTTTATATTTTGGAAATTTAGAAACATACTCAATTAGATATATGCTGACATCCATACTATTGGATCGTCGATAAATATTTTTGAAAAAATAAACAATAATTCGGGATAAAACACTAGTTACTAGTACTAGTCAATTTAGTAGTGGTTTGCTAAGATCTCTAACTAAATTAATTTTTTATTTTTGAAAATTTGGGAACATCACTCAATTACATATATCTTGATATCCATGTGGTTGGATCGTCAATAAATATTTTTAAAAAATAGAAACAATAATCCGAGATAAAGCACTAGTTACTAGTACTAGTCAATTTAGTAGTGATTTGCTAAGATCTCTAACCAAATTAATTATTTATTTTTTATAATTCGGAAAAATCACTCAATTCCATACATGTTGACATCCATACGGTTGAATCGTCGAGAAGTATTTTTAGAAAAATAGAAACAAAAATCCGGGACAAAACACTAGTTACGAGTACTAGTCAATTTAGTAGTGTCCTCCTAAGATGTCACACCAAATTAATTTTTTATTTTTTAAAAATTTGGGAACATCACTCAATTAGATATATTTTGAAATCCGTACGGTTGGATTGTCAAGAAGTATTTTTGGAAAAATAGATACAAAAATCTGGGACAAAGTACTAGTTACGAGTACTAGCCAATTTGTAAACATCACTCAATTAGATGTATATTGACATCCATACGGTTGGATTGTCGATAAATATTTTAAGAAAAATAAAAACAAAAATTCGGGACAAATCACTAGTTACGAGTACTAGTCAATTTAGTAGTGTCCTATTAAGATGTCACAAATTAATTTTTTATTTTTTAAAAATTTGGGAACATCACTCAATTAGATATATCTTGAAATCCGTACAGTTAGATAGTCAAGAAGTATTTTTAGAGAAATAGATACAAAAATATGGGACAAAGTACTAGTTTTAAGTACTAGTCAATTTAGTGGTGCCTAATAAGATCTCAAACCAAATTAATTTTTTATTTTTTGAAAATTTAGGAACAACACTCAATTAGATATATCTTGACATCCGTATGATTGGATCGTCGATAAATATTTTTGAAAAAAATAGAAACAATAATTCGGGACAAAGCACTAGTTACTAGTCCTAGTCAATTTAGTAGTGGTTTGCTAAGATCTCTAACCAAATTAATTTTTTATTTTAAAATTTGGGAACATCACTCAATTAGATATATCTTGACATCCGTACGGCTGGATTGTCGATAAATATTTCTTAAAAAAAATCGACACAATAATCCGGGAAAAAACACTAGTTACTAGTACTAGTCAATTTAGTAGTGGTTTGCTAAGATCTCTAATCAAATTAATTTTTTATTTTTTAAAAATTTGGGAGAATCACTCATATATGGTGATATCCATATGGTTGGGTCGACAAGTATTTATAGAAAAATAGAAACAAAAATCTGGGACAAAGCACTAGTTACGAGTACTAGTCAATTTAGTAGTGCCCTACTAAGATGTCACACTAAATTAATTTTTTTTTTTAAATTTAGAAAAATCACTCAATTAGATATATCTTGAAATCCGTACGGTTGGATTGTCAATAAGTATTTTTAAAAAATAGATACAAAAATCTGGGACAAAATACTAGTTACGAGTACTAGTCAATTTAGTAGTGCCCTAATAAGATCTTAAACCAAATTAATTTTTTATTTTTTAAAAATTCGGGAACATCACTGAATTGGATATATCTTGACATCTCTATGATTGGATCGTCGAAAAAATATTTTTAGAAAAATAGAAACTATAATCCGGGACAAAGCACTAGTTAGTAGTATTAGTCAATTTAGTAATGGATTGCTAAGATCTCTAACCAAATTATTTTTTTATTTTTTGAAAATTTGGGAACATTAACTAGATATATCTTGACATCCGTACGGTTGGGTCGTCGATAGAAACAACAATCTGACTCTAATATATAGTATACAATGTAATACAAACTTTAAAATATATTATAATATATATAGTCTTTTTAATTTTATTTCATAATAAATTTAGTCGACAAATTAAAAAATTATTATAATATTTATATTATTTCTCATATTAGCACACAAAAAATTATTACAATATTTTATAATATTTTGTTTCACATAAATATTTATTATAATTTAGAGACATCCAATAATTTTATTCCCTCCTAAATTAGTAATAACCCAAAATTTATTCCCTTCTATACTCTTATTTCCCCCTCCACCAATAATTCATTTCTCCTTAACGAAAATTTCATTTCCCTCTCCCTTCTTCCCCCTCGTTTATTCCAGAGTCGCCCATCTATCTTCTCTAACAAACCTAACGCTTAGTTCCTAAGTTTAACTTAACGAGAGAAAGAAGGGAAATGGATGGAAATAAGAAAAAAGAAAAAATATTTGGTATTCCTGAATTTTTTAGTGAAAAGAAACGGAAAGAAATGGAAGAAAAACTTTCCCTCCTAACTTTCCTTCCAATTTGGAAGGATTTGGAGAGAAAAGAATAAAATGGTTAATTTTCTTTCACTTTCTTCCAACTCGAAAACATAAAATACACTTTACTTGCACTTCCTTTCTCTTCTTTTCTCTCCTAATTTTCTTTCACTTTCTTTTCTCCCCTAATTTTCTTTCACTTTCTTTTCCAACTCGACCTGCAATGTTGTATGGCTCTGAATGTTGGGCGATGAAGAAGTCGCTTGAGAGCAAGTTGGAAGCGGCTGAAATGAGAATGTTACGCTGGTCGTGTGGTCGCACAATGTTAGATAGAATCTCGAACGGGGTCTTCAGGAACGCGCTAGAAGTGGCTCCCATTTCAGCGAAAGTTAGGGAAGGGAGATTGAGATGGTTTGACCACGTCCGCAGGAGGCAGGCATCTGCTCCGGTGAGGAGGGTCGAGAGTTTAGTAGTTGTCGGGGAGAGGAGGAGAGGCAGACCGAGGAGGACGTGGTAGGAGCAGCTGAGATTAGATTTGAAGGCCTTAAACCTTTCCGAGACCATGACTATTGATAGGTGCGCTTGGAGGCGCCAGATCAGAGTTGTGGATTTTTTAGTTGGGAGTGGTGCTGTAGTTGAGAGCCTCAGGGTTGGGTTGTCTCGGTTAGCTTTGATCTAGAGCATTGCATTTTTTAATTTGTTGTATATTTTATCCTATTGCCTTTTGCGTGTGGTGTATTTTTGACAGGGAGCTGTGCGCAGAGTCAATCTCTCTTCTGTTTAAGCAGCATTCATCGGGAGTGAAGTAGCCAAATTACTCTTAGGTAAGTTCCATGTGGATTAAGCCATGGGCTCAGGTATGATATTGAGTTTTTTCGTATCATATGCTTCCCTTTGTATTTTTCACTCAATATGTTGTTGTGCACTAAGCTGAGGGTCTTCACGAAAATAGCCTCTCTACCATAATAGGTAAGGGCATGGTCTGCGTACATCTTACCCTCCCCAAACCCTGCTCTGAACGGGATATACTGAGTATATTTGATTTGGTTTGATTTTTTTCTTTTCTTACCTTTACTAACACAAAGGAAGCGTAAAAGAAGCCCAGGCATCTCATCTTTATCGTCTCACAAATCTTAGGTCTCTCTCACCCCCATCCGTTTATCTATAATACTATAAGATTGAGTCTCAAAAGTTAATGTGGAGTAATGAAGATAAAGGTTTTTGAGTTAAAAACAAGTTGGGGGCCTTTATTATTCGTCCATGCCTTACCTGCGTATAAATGCTTGCATCTCAAGAGTCTTTAAGTTAATGTGGAGTAATGAAGATAGAGGTTTTAGAGTTAAAAACAAGATGGAGGCCTTTATTATTCGTCCATGCCTTACCTGCGTATAAATGCTTGCATCTCAAGAGTCTTTCGATTTTATTTAGCGGAATTAAACATGACCATGGAAGATGAATAGAAGATACAAAAAAGAATATAAACAGTTTGGCAGTTATAACAGAGAAGGATTATAAATAGAAGATACAAACCCTCACAGTTTTTTGGGCACCAATCTTCACCACCATGCCCACATCATTTTCTCTTTAGCAATGGAAGTATTACCGTGCTATTAATTTTTTTTTAATCTGTCATTTTCGTGTTTTGGTTGATGTGTGCAGGGAATGACTTCAAGTTCCACATACAAAAATATGAAAGGTTAGTTACTTTACATGCAGATTAATTGGTAAAAGGTTGTTTCGGTTGCACTGATTTTTTTATACATAATATTGTGATTCGTTCAAATCCATCGATCTATCACTGAATGAAAAAAATAAGATATGGTTTGAGTGTGTGAGCTAAGAATAGCAGAAAAGGGATATGGTTTTGCTTAGCTTCGGTCACATAAAGATAGATAGATACTTTGATTGTTTATTTCTTTTGTGGTTGAGTTTGGGGAGTGCGAACATAAGGGTTTCGTTAAGTGATGATGTATGTGATTTTGAGATGTAGATGGTGACTGCAAGTGAGGCGTGTTATAGTGTGTAGGGTTAGACTAAAAGAGAGTGTTATATGATTAGGGTTAAATTTGAGTGGGTTGTGTACCATATTTTTTGTAGTGTTTATGGGCTTAAAGGTAGTATGGGCTGGAACGGTTTGCAAAGCGGGTTAAGATTGACAACAAAATAACACTTGAGGTGCATACGTGTGCACAAGATTTTATATTTATTTTTTTCCTGACATAAGTAATGATTTTTTTATTCATGTGACCAAATTTTCATGTCTTTATAGGTACAAAGTTGGTGATGTGCTATGAGTTACCGTTTCAATGTGCCACACTTCAGTTTCATATGTCGAAAATATGTCGCATTAAGTATTGATTCCCACTTTGGTTTCATTGTTTTTAGTTTCTAGCTTGAACAAAAATATAACGTCAGTTATGTATCTTTGGGTTTTTTAATATTCCCTCATTTTCAAATGTAATGCAATGTTTGACTTGCCATACTGCATGATTATAAACATTCCTACATGATGAAAGTAAAGATATTTAATAATAAAATAGTATCAAGATGTTAAGCCACAAAAGATTGTTAGTGCCATATAACTTTCACATAAAAGGCCACTGAATTGGCCACCTTGGACAATACAGATTCCATGTCCACATATAGGAAACTAACCCATCAATTAAGTGTCTAAAAAAATAATAATAACAATAAAATTAAGGCATGGTGAAGATAACCAATTTTTCCTACTAACTGGATCGATAAAAAGCATCACGGTATGTGCATATATATGTTTCATGGTAACACATCACAACTTAATAACAGAAAACCCATTTATAAAACACAAAACGACAAAACCAAAACAAACATCAAACATTTTTAAATTTTTATACAACAAAATAAAAACATTTCATAAAACATACTAAAATCTTAAACAAAAATAAGCGTACACTAATGATATGCGAGTGTCTATGAATTAATTAGATTAAAAGCCCGTGCGTAGCACGAGTTATGCATGCCTCGTTCTCTATATCTCTCTACTATTATTTCTCTCCCCACACTCTGCTTTATCCCTCACACATCGAACACACACACGAAACTTTCATCTACAGTACACTCACAACAGATTACACATGCCACACGGACATATAAATCGGGAAAGTGCGAAGGCAGAATCTGACTCGGCTTGATTCGATGATGATGGAAGAAGCGGAAGAGATGCTATGGTCTCGGACTTCAGGTAAAAGTCTCGATTTTCTGAAAAAGTAATTTGGGTTCAAAATTTCCCTTTTAAGAACTTTGAAATTAGGATTGAAAAAATCACGGTCGTTGATGTGTTTGCGACTCTGGCTCCCAGTAGCTCAACACGGACAGAGGTGAGGGCTCGGGTTGAGGTCAGTTTGATATTTAAATCCTTGTATGGGATGGGGCGGTGGTGTTATTTTGAATGTGGGCTCGACACTTTCAGTGGGCTAGTTTTGTGTTTAGTTTTGTCATTTTATTAGAATAGGGTCTGCTGTAGATTTGTGGTTTGGATGGTGATGGGGGCGGTGGTGTCTGTTTTTGCAATTAGGACTTCTCTTTGTCTCTCTTTCTTCCCCATCTCTTTCTCTCTCTCTCTCTCGTTCTCTACGTCTCTATGTCTCTATGTGTTTCTCTTATGGTATATGTATATATAAGCGTTAAAAGTGTTATATGTATGTTCAAATTGGAGATTATGAGTTCAGTTTGTTCAATCAAAGTTATAATATGTATGTTCCATTAGGGAATAGATGTATGTGTTATATATTCGATTTGGGGACTATTTCTATGTAAATACTTATTTAGATATCTGGTTTAGGTGATTACTCTTTAGTTTAGGGCTTATTTAATTCGACTCTTTTGTATGTGCAGATTCTACTTAGTCTAATGGTTATTTAATTCCTTTTCGCAGCAAGAATACATTTGAGGAATCAGTGCTTGGGATTTCAACTTGAAAGATTTAAAGAACCGGGCTGCATGGTATGTTGTTTGTTCAAGATATCATCTTTAACATGTGATACATTGGCAATAAATCACAAATAATAGCTGACTTGTGTTTTACATTCTACATAAACAAGATTCGATATGACAATAGAAGAAAATAAAGATGCATCATTATTTATACTAACATTCTTGAAATTATTATTCTTAATATCTGTTTGGCAGGTCTACTATCAAGACATTGTGCTAGAAGACACCAATGTAGTCAAAGGATTGATCCAATATGTATAAATTAGAAAGAGAAATATTGATTGTTGGAGCTGGATCGAAATGAGGCTTTATTAGGTATGCATTTAATATTTTACAAAGCTCAAGTTTGTTTATTTGAGTTATTTTTGTATTTAATAAGGTTACTTCTTATTCTAAACAAGAGGCAAGAATCACTTTGTAATATATTAATTTATTGGATTTATGTACCAGATCTTCGAGGAAATGATGCACCTCTCAGTCTCTCTGTATATTTTGCTCTCTCTCTCTCTCTCTCTCTCTCTCATTCTATTGTGTTTGTAATGTTTTATGCTTTGAATGTTCTTTTTGATTGATTTGTATGTATATGTGTGATGCATGACTCTGTAACCAATGAGTTGGTTTAATTTGTGATTTTTTTTTTGATAATATAAACTGAAAACAGAGATTAAAAGGAACAAACTGCAGTTGAATTGAAATAACATGATAAGGACGGGTTGCAGCCATATGTACAGTCATATGATTGATTCAGTGAGGACTACGAATATCTCTGTACATTATCTATTATCGAATATAGATTGTATCCCAGAATTTTGCTTTGATCATATTTTTTTAAGGATTCAAGTGAAGAGGAAAGAACACAGATGCTAATGGAATATCAAGTGCTTGTAGTGTATAATTTTATTCTTTTGTATGTATGAAGTTATCGTATAGTAACTAATATCTTTGGTTTCAAACAGAACATATCGCTGTGGAAGAGTAAAACTGCACTCAATACTGAATCCCCCTAGCGAATGTCACCATGCGGAGAATTGCGATGCATTGTATGGTAGTTGAAGTATTATTTCCTTCTATAATTAGAGGAAGCCATTTGTTCTTTCTCTGCACTAAAAATATGTAACTGATGAGGTTTCTTATGTGAACAGCCATGGAGCTAGCCTTACCTTTAGAGAAGCTGACAAATGGGTAACTTCTGAGCCTGCGTCCAACTCTATTATTTGAAGTTTTATTAGTTGTTGTGTGGCGTTGGTATGCATGTTACATCTGAACGATGAACCCGTAATGAGCAGATGCCTTTAAAGCTTAAACCAACTCTACTTATTCTCATTCCAGATTTTTGTTTTCCATCTTAAAGGTCAAGGATGTTCGTGCCACCCAACTTCTGTTGGATAGTATTGCAAAAAGAGCAGCTATGGTCAGTCTTTATTTTAGGTGTACCATGTATATATAAATTATATATTTTCTAGGAGCCTTGTTTTTTTTTTTAATCTTGATGTTGTTTATGATCTATTGAGGACTGAGAAGGGTTTTTTTTAATGCTAAAAAAATATGTGCTTTTGCTATCCATTAATAATGGGGCTTCATGGAGAAGAAGTCATCACCATTATGTATCTGATAATGGTAACAATAGCAGCAGTTTAGGAAGGAGTGGTTCTAAGCCTGATACTAATACCGATAAAGAAGCACCATTAATTTCCTCGAGGATATTACATCTTGGTAGAAACCAACACACCAACCAGAGGTCGTCTCCATGAAAGTTGCAATTGCTATTGCACTCCATCCTTTCGGTAGCATTTATCTCTTTAAATTGGTAATGGAAAGTGTATTGTGCTGTTATAGGTTCAGGGGTTTAGCATGTTCTTTTTGTGAATGGTGAAAATATTTTTCATTTTATGTTGTAACAATAATTATATAGTATGTACAATTGTGGCTCATTACATTGTATTACTTGAATAACTTAATTTGTTTGAATTAGTTTTGTATCTAGTATGGCAAAATTAGGAAATGATCTTCGGTTTACTTTTAAATTTGCAGACTTTTGTTAATTTAAATAATTCTATACATATGCATATTTAAGAAATTTTTATATTTTTCTTTGTAACTATTGTGTTAAAGATAGTTGACCAGTGTATTAAAATTGTAAAACCATTCTGTAAAAAAAAAACAGTTTTAAACTAATGACAATAAAGGCAAGTAATTATTAAAAGAAAACTATTGCACATGTTAATCTCACAATTGTTATAAATGCATAAAGCTTTGTGTAAAAACAATACAAACAATTCTTCCCTTAAAACTAAACCGTTGTGTGAAATCAACAAAAGCAATCATTTTAAAAAATAAAACTATTGTGTACTTATCTATTCAAAAATGGTTCACCAAAAATGGTCCAGTCAAAGAAAGCTGAACCAGTAAACAAATGTTTGTCTAATGAAAAACACTTGATTTATTTATTGGTTGACAACGGTTTTAGAATATTGTGTTGTTGTTTCTAAATATTATACAACGTTCTGTAAAACACCGTATGTTGTCGTCAATAAAATCAAACAACATATTCTGTACTATTGTCTGAGGCACTTAAGAGACGGCGTCTCAAAAGACAACGAAAAAACATGGGGTTAGACAACGGGCAAAAATCATTGTCTGATGCAGTTTTTCTTGTAGTGCCAGATTTTTAGAAAGGACAAGTTTGGTCTCTTACTAGTCCATTTCTAAAATGGTGTCTTTTCAACTACTTTAGATGGAACATGGTTAAGGGTGAATGCTGTTGTTTGTTAGGCGTGACCCCAAAATGATAATGGAAGCTCCATCCGACTCATCATAGATCGAACCATATCTAATAAAGTTCGATTCCTCCTCTTGGACACTCCATTATATTGAGGTGTTCCAGTAGGAGTAAGTTGTAAAACAATTCCACAACTCCTAAGATGATCATCGAATTCTTGGCTCAAGTATTCACCACCTCGATCCGATCGAAGGGCTTTTCTTGCGAAGTTGATTCTGTACTTCACTAGGTAATATTTTGAACATTTCAAAAGATTCATGTTTTATGCTTCATAAGATAAACATATCCATACTGGCTGAAAGCATCGATAGAAGTGAGAAGTATTGGTATCCGCCTATGGCATGAGTGCTAAGAGGTCTGCATACATCAGTATGTAATAGGCCTAATAGATGGGGCAGCATGATGATGTGGGTACACAATGATGTTAGTCGTCCGAGGTGTTATTCTAGTTTGTGTTCGTGTTTTGAATAAGTACTCGAACACATCGTTCGTTTGTTGTTTAATTTTAATATTTATGTGTTAGTGATTTCTATTCAGTGATGTTATTTACAATTAAACCCGGTTAATAATAATTACTACATTGCTGGTATTCACATAGTGTGTTTGTGTTTGTTTTACATGTTAGCCTAGTAAATCCTTACATAAAAGATTTATGGTGCTGTAATATTCTCTGAATATCTCAATGGTATTACATGGCCGAAGAGGATCTTTAGGACAAGGGAACACATACGCTTCCTCATCACATGTTGATGAGATTCATTTGACTACACTAGAGGGCGATAGAGATGAGATGGACTTCGATGCGCACATTGATCTATTCGACCCCAATAGAGCCACTTAGTTTGATGCTGACGGTTCATTTCCATGTTGATGATGCTTGCTTGACATGACCTCCCTAAGTATAATATTTAGGGTGATAGGTCAAGACCTGCATTTAACTTATAACTAAATGAATTGTCAAGATGCAGAACAAATAATTTGTAAGCTTGTGATTGATTCAATTATTTTGTCGTAGGTTGATGCTGGATGATACAATTGGTAGTTATAGGTAGGGTAGTCCATAGGAATATCAATGAGAGAGAATGTACCAGGAAAGAAGTCACTGCCCCCCATAAGGACTTCCTTTTTACCAAGTTCCACGTAAAATTTATATAAGTTTAAAATTCTTTAAAAATTTGAAAAATTCCTAAAAATTTAAAGTTTAAAATTTTGAAATTGCTGAAATTGATCTACTTACACAAACGTGTCTAAACAATCAATCTGATGTTTATTTTTCATATAGTAGATAGTGTTTGCATTTTCTGACTGGGTAGACGGCGCTCAGTAGGTGTCAGACCGCATAATTTATGTCTGAATAGGTGGTGCTTAGTATGTGTTGGACCACATATTTATGCCTCGATAGCCCACGCCCAATGTGTGTAGGACCGCCTATTTTATATCTGGGTAGAGATCGCCCAATATGTGTCAGATCACTATATATTGAATATATATTGGTATATGTTGGTATATGTTTGTATATGTTGTTATAAATTGCAAGTTTATATTTTTCGTATAATCTTTTTTTAGGGGAGATGTTGCCGAAATTTTATCATGGATTTCAGTGTAAGATTTTTCCGTAGAAACACCATCTACGGGACTCGGAGCATGAGGCTACTGTAAAGAAAGTATTCATGTATCATGCTGGTAGATGGTACACCAACATTTTATATGATATGAGACAGACTAGGACAATGTCATATTATGTATCGGAGTGGATATGAGTCGTGCCATACTTAGTGGTTGAAGGTCGTGTTTTGGAGATGTCATGTAAGTACAGCCTTAAAAGGCTGAGTGAGCCCCTGGGTAGCGGTATTGGGGTATTCAAGCATATTGGTTAATCTCACTCTATGCTTGGACATGTTAGAGCTATGGTAAATATCACTTCACAAACCATTAAATTGTTTTTCTAACACTTGTCATTTCTTTCTTTATGATAGTTTGTTAATTTCAAGAAAGATGAGTTGGGTATGGATTCTACTTGGTGTGATTGCTTCGTCCATACGAATATAAAGAAGGATGGTACTTATGTTGACGACCGATCAAAGGCTCCGACTGCAAGTATATTTATTTACTTTTTATCTTCTGTTTGCGTAGTTAGTAATTATATTTATATATAGTTATGAATGTACGTATATTTTGCAACATCTATTTGTTTTGTATCTGTATGATAGGAAGTGGTCGAGTGACGCATATCAGAGGCAAAGGCGGCAGGGGGAAAGCCTCACATCAACCAGATTTATCTCATGGTCGTGGGCGAGCCAAGCAAGGACCATTACTAATGACTCGGATGAATATCAGGCATTTTCGTGCAGGAGGGTGATAAAGGCGCATTTCCTTCGGTGCCGATAGAGAGCCGACATCTGCGGCATTAGGTTGAGTAGCGTCAACAAATATAGGCTGAGATGACAACATAGTTTGAGCTGACTATTCTTCAGATGCAGAGGTAGACACACATGGAGATGCAAACGCAAAATTCCGGCTCTTAAGAAGACTCAGGTGCAGCAGTTGGTTGAACAAATGATGCAGGATCAACAGTAGGGAGAATTTTTTATTTCTCGTACACAACCACCACTGAGTCCCGATGAACGCTCTAAACTATAGACATGTTGTTTTTTTTCAAACTTTGTAGACAAAATCACTTTTTCGGAAAATATTATACTAAATTGACATTTTATATTGTAGTGTTTTCTCTTTTTAGTTGTCTAATTAGCATGGTCGATTTTTATACTCCCTCCATCGCTCAAATTTGTTCTTGAGAAATATACACATGTTTTACTAAAAATTGTCATGTTTATTTTAGAGTATAGTGTGGGTGGAGAAGGGATCCCACAACTAGTGGTGTTGTTGAGGGTATAAATAGGTATTTATATGGGATAGTGCCCATAAATGGTATAAGACAAATTTTGGGGACGTACCAAAAAAAATTTAGGAAGTTGGGGACAGAGGGAGTATTATGCAAGTTATATAAAAAACAAAAATACACATAAATTAACAATGAAACAAGAGATATTTACAAATTACGGACAAAATTATTGTACGAAAGGACAATTCAGTCAAAAAACCAAATTGACTTGATTTACCAATGGATCTAGCAGAAAATTCTGTCAGTAACTGTGTTGGTAAATTACTAGCAGCTGTCAAAGTCTTCGAAAACTATTCACCTACAATGACTTTGTTGACCAATAAAGTTCGCTAAACCAGCAGTATTGTTCCAAGCGGAATATCTGGACTTGACCGACAGATAATTCCATCAGTAAATAACAAGTTATTCGTTGTAAAAGCTACGGGATTCTGAATGTGAAACAGAGACCTAATGTTCGATATTTGTATGAGAGGATGGGAGTAGAAAAGCACGAATGTTGAACTTTAATTAGGGTCACGTTGAGGATTAGTGTTAGACCCTTAGGAAGTCGGCGCGCAATGACTTGGAACCTGATGGGCAGGGTTTCGAGTCATGGTGCATTGTGGGTTCTCGGGTAAGTCGATGGGGCTTAGTCGGGATTGTGCTCGGGCAAGTCGGTGGGACTTGGCCGGGAAATATGGGCACTCGAGTAAGTCGGTGGGGCTTAGTCGGGATTATGTTTGGGCAATTCGGAGGGGCTTGGTCGAAAAAATACATATTCGGGTAAGTTAGGAGAACTTAGACGAAAAAAGAGAAAGGGGAACTTGAACGAATCGGTGGGACTTGGTCAAGAAAGTGCGAGTGGGACATTGGGGGATGGACCTCATGAAGGTTAACTTGGGCATACATCGGGAAAAGGGTCTCAAGGGTATGTGAAGTCATGATGGAGTAATGTTCAGTCCTAATTAGGGATTTGGGTAGTCTTAACTGTGGAAATACCAGGCTAATACACCACACACAATACACAATAATCTCTTAACAACACATTAATAATCTAAATAGGGCTGTGGCCTCAGCCAAAATATTTTAGTTCAAATTTAGAAAGACAGAGAGTAAAATAAGTTCATTGCCCACGCCGAGGAATTCAACGACATCCTTAAAACAATAACTAGTTTACTTGACTAACTTCAACAAACTGTTTAAGCATAACATAATGAATACACAGACTCGAGCCTCATCATCATGCTTGGCCATCATTACCATGCGATTCTCGTGCTGGATCCTCAGCTCGCCCGATACCTGAAATGTATGAAACGTATTTCCCCCATTTAAGAAGTTAGCATCTGAATAGCTAGTGCAAGTACGCAATTACACTACATTATATCATATACGATTCAACATAGTTATTTCGTTTAGAAGGCATTTGAAAACCAAATTCCGGAATATCACATTTACGTCAAACATCATTTTCATAAACATTACATCAACTCATTTCATCACAACAAGAACATCCATAATTGGTAACCCGTGGTCGTACCCATTAGTATCGACCCCCAGAGGCCCCGTCGGACCGTCCCGGGGTGGGAAACCACTTCTGCGGCCTGTAATACCATCGGTATTTCATCCTTGATTACCTTGTACTGTGTGATTCCTTATAGTGTGATAATGCCATTTCTATTATGTGATTTCATTAAATGCTATTTCGATACAATTGTGTGATGTGGATGAAATGGAGGTGACGCACCTTGACGCCGTTGGACAATCGTCGGTGCGAATATGACGGTGGCCAACGTCTTGTTCCCCGATAAATTGTTGATGAGTGGAAAGGATGGTCACCCCGAAATAGTTAAAACGTGAATATATGACTAAGGAACTGAATGTCTAATGCACGCTATAGAACCTGCATAACGTACGCTAAAACTGATACATTACGCACGTTAAAGTGACATGGTTATGTACGTAATGGTTGAGTTGGTCTTCCAACTAGAATCTTCCTTTTGACGTGGATTGGGTTACTTTCGGCGGGCTAGAAGACAAACGAGTCAAACCCTTATAATGTACGCTATTCGCAAAGTTTAACGTACGCTACGGTCAGGCGCCTTACGTACGCTATTGCAGCCTACGTACGTAACAGATGAGTGCAATTCAGTCATTAGCCTCTGGACGACCTTTACATATGCTAACAGCAGAACATTACGCACATAACGAGCATTCCGTACGTAAAGCATGGGACTTTAACGTACGTTAATAAGATCGAGTGCTATAAAATAACACACCCTCCTTCATTTTCCCCGACCTAAAATATGAAGTGAAGCATTCTTGAAGCACTTCCATAGCCTTATACTTGATTCTTGGCCTCTCATACACTTGAATTAACATAGAGGAGGTGATTTCGTAAGCTCCGGTGAAGATTATTCAAGTCGTTTGATCCATTCTTCGTTTCTACCCGTGGCTCTTATTGATTGTGATCCATCTTCATTGTTCTTCATCTATTAAGGTAAGTCTATCCATACTAGAAGTAATCTACTCAATGTTGTTGATTATACTTGTTAGATTATGGGCACTTGAGTAGATTTTACTAACTCTCGAAGATAATCTAATCAAACGAACTTGTAGTAATCGGGACTATCATTGTTCATATATTTAGTTTTCGTGCAACTCATTGTAACAATCACATTCGAAATTTCCATCTTAGTTGATATTGAAATTTTAAAACTTGACGAACCAATTGTAGGAGATTTTCGTAGGAATTTGTCACCGTTTGATAAACTAGTCATAACCCACTATTGTCATATAATTATCAACGTTAAAATAACAATGGGAATAAATCCGATGGTATTATTGTCATTAAGAATCAACACCGAGATCATTACGTAGATGGTAACCCACCGGTTAAAGTAATCGGAGTTAAAAATTTGATTAGAAGTATGGGATTCGACTATGCTATGGTTGTTTGTTGCTAGCCGAACGATGATTGGGATAATCTTGTCGAGCAAATCATTATAGCTAAATGTTAATCATAGAGTTGAACGGCATAGTAGTACGTATCATTTGTGAATTTAGGAACACGATATTAGTTTAGGCGGAATCAGAATAAGTTGAGAATTCGGTTAGGAGGGGGAAGGGAAAACAAGTTTTATTCTTCTTTATCCATGCAAAGTATTAATCAAGGAGTACGTGACTAAGTTAAGCTCGATCGGGCATGGAGATCCCCAGTTATCATAAGGCACCTACCGTCGGATCAAAGGTGTAACACCCCCAAGACATTCAGGGCATATTACAGTGCCGTGGACCCCACACTGTGGAATCCACCAGGCTAACATACCAAACAAGACATTCGACAACGACAACAATGATCAATAATACGACAATTCAAATAAGATTACAATCCGACAATAAAATCCAACATTAATCCATTTCCCAAACAGGAACACAACATTAACAATTTTGTAAAAGAAGTACTCGAGTACTTAAACCAGTTTTTATAAAACAAAATCCCCAAAACAAGATATCAAATATTCGACATATAGAACATCAATAATCAACTTCTGGACAGTATCATGCTCACCCATCATCCTCATACGGCTCTAGTGCTCGATTTTCCCCACGATCAATACCTGAAATACAAAAAGTATTTCCCCCATTTAAGGGGTTAGCGACAACTGCTAGTGCAAGTACAATCCATTTGAACTACATTCTAATCAGATGAATATATGAGCCAAAAAGTCATTTTAGAAAACATTTTATATTCCGGAATATTTATGATGTACACACAAAACACATTATCTCCAACAAATCATAATTCAAAGTTAACCGTTGGCACGAGACTCACGGCCACCGTACCCCGCAGAGCCCCGTCGGACATCCCTGGGTGGCTAACCACAGTTCGTGATACGCACACACACGGCAATACGTATCCCTAGAGGCCCCGTCGGACCCTCCCTAGGTGAACATACACATATCTCCCCACAACAACCACATATAGCCATAATTCAAATACTAGAACATGTAAACAAATGTAAAGTACTTGCCTTTGAGACATTCTTGAAGAAACGGAGATGAAACACGACTACGAACGGTCGGTGGAAAGCGGCGGTTCCTAAACGAAGGATCAATACGATTCAGTCCCAACGGACAACAATATTCTCTTGGAATACACCACTAATCCCGGTTACAATATACGACAATAGACGGTCAATTGATACGGGCGAGGGTTTACGCAAAATCTCCCCGTATCGATAATTCACGGATTAAAATCAAGGAATTTGGATTTGGAATCATTCAACAATCACAAACGGTGAAGAATATCATAACATACTGGAATAATTCGGTTCCAATTAGCAAAACCCGGAAAAACCCCCAAATTTGACGAGTTAGGGTTCTAGACGAAAATACCTTGATTTCGGATGATGGATGACGATTATGCTGATGATAATATGTTGGCACGACTCTACGGTGATGGAATGTGAATAGAACGCCGATCAGGACTGATGGAAATCGCCTCTGAGGTCGCACGTCGAAGAAACGAAGGAAAAAGAATGAAACTGCTCAAATCGCGCATTGGGCTTATATAATTGTGAAGTTAGTGCACGCTAATCGTCATATATAGCGTGCGCTAACGGGTCGTGATAGTCCGGTGGCTATTGCCACCATTCGTTAGCGTACGCTAACAAAGGGGGTTAGCGACGCTAACGCTTATCGGTAGCGCACGCAAGGGAACAGGGGTAGCGTGCGCTACCTACATGCCAGTCAAAGATCGGCGATGTCACACCAGCAGAAGGCTGGTCGAGGGTCTAAAACACGAAACGCATTTACGAGACCAGAATCCGGGAACATAGACGCGAAGCATACAAGGCAGCGGAGCTAAGCGCTGAAAGAAAATACAATTCCGACCACCGGAGGGTCCGTTATGCGACAACGAAACTAAGATTCCCTAAACTATTAGGAAATTACAAAAATGGCCCAAGTGCCCGAAAATCACGAAACGACGTCGGATTTACAAACCGAAAGTCTCCACATGACCAACTCAACCATACGAACTTGTACAAACCAAGAAACAACGAAAACGAACGAGTTTTACAAGAGACGAATGTTCATACGGCAAAACATGTCATAAAATGAAATTACGTGAAAACACCATCAACACTCGTCCAGATGGAAAAACTCCAAGAACAAAATAGATTCAAAATGTCGAAACGGTTACAGCGAGTCGATAAAAATAAACATACACCAAAAATGGAAACTGCTAAAAATAGAAAAAAATTACGGATATTACATTCTCCCCCTCTAAAATAAAGTTTCGTCCCGAAACTTAAGAATCAAAAAGCTCGGGGTATCTCGAACGCATATCCTCCTCTAGCTCCCACGTCGCTTCTTCTACTCCGTGCCTCGACCATCGCACCTTAACCAAAGGAATGGTTTTGTGCCTTAACTGTTTGTCACGACGCTCCAAAATTCTGACGGGCCTCTCTTCAAACATAATATCCTTCTCGATCTCCACGTCCCCAAAGTCAATAATGTGGGACGGGTCCGGAACATACTTCCTCAACTGAGAAACGTGAAATACGCTATGAACATGACTCAAAGACGGAGGTAAAGCTAAACGGTATGCCAACTCACCGACTCTCTCCAATATCTCGAAGGGCCCAATATACCTCGGACTGAGCTTCCCCTTTTTCCCAAAACGGAAAACTCCCTTCGTCGGAGACACTCTCAACAGAACATGATCTCCCACCTCAAACTCCAAAGGTCTACGCCTAACATCCGCGTAAGACTTTTGTCGACTCTGAGCAGCCAACATCCTCTTTCTAATCAATTCGACTTTCTCCCTCGTCTCCAACACAAGGTCCGGCTCGGTGCCAACCAAATCGGACGGCTCATCCCAACATATCGGTGATCGGCAATGTCGGCCATAAAGTGCCTCATACGGTGCCATCTTAATCGACGCGTGCCAGCTATTATTATAAGCAAACTCAATTAAGGCCAAATGCTCCTCCCAATTACTACTCGATCCTAACGCACACGCGCGCAACAAATCCTCGAGCGTCCGAATGGTAGTGCGTCGGATCGCCATCGATCCGGGGATGGAACGAATAGCACAAACTAAGCTGAGTCCCCAATGCCTTAAGAACTTCATGCCAATTATGCGATACAAATCGGCCATCTCTGTCTGAAATAATGGTCCTCGGCGTACCATGAAGCCTCACTATCTGAGTGATAAAAATACGAGCCAACTTTTTCGAACCCCAAGTATCCTTGATGCCCAGAAAATGTGCCGACTTAGTCAGTCGGTCTACAATTACCCATACCATATTCATACCAGTCTTCGTCCTCGGTAAACTCGTGACAAAATCCATAGAGATGTCCTCCCACTTCCATTCCGGGACGGGAAGCGGTTTCAATAATCCGGCTGGCCGCTGATGCTCAATCTTGACTTGCTGACAAGTCAAACACTTAGCTACAAACTGAACTACCTCCTTCTTCATATCGCTCCACCAGAAATTCTTCCTCAGATCTTTATACATCTTACTCGAGCCCGGATGGACTGAGTATGGTGACGCATGAGCCTCTCGCATAATGCTCTGTCTCAGTTCCGAGTCGTTCGGAACACACAACCGACCTCGGAATCTCAACACGCCGTCCTCATGAATAACGAATCCCGGGGCTTTCCCCTTTCCTACACTCTCTCGAAGCTGAATAAACATCGGATCCTCTAACTGTCCCGACTTAATGTCCTCGACCAGAGATGAAGAAATCTCAAGAGTACGCAACTGCCCGGAACTCTCTGGCAGTACAATCTCAATGCTCAACCTCATAAACTCTCGCTGAAGTCCCGACTGGGCCGTGAGTAACTCAAGCGCCCGAAGCGATACCGATTTCCGGCTCAAGGCATCTGCTACCACATTAGCCTTGCCCGGATGATAGAGGATCTCAAGATCGTAATCCTTAATCAGTTCCAACCATCTCCTCTGTCTCATATTAAGCTCATTCTGCGTGAAGATGTACTTCAGGCTCTTGTGATCGGTGAAAATCTGACACGACGAGCCATACAAGTAATGACGCCAGATTTCCAACGCAAACACAACTGCGGCCAACTCAAGATCGTGCGTAGGGTAATTCAATTCATACGGTTTCAACTGACGGGAAGCATAGGCAATCGTCCTCCCGTGCTGCATAAGTACGCATCCGAGCCCTTGGCCCGAAGCATCACTATAAACGGAGAAACCATCATTACCACTCGGTAAAGCCAACACGGGAGCGGTCGTCAACCGCTTCTTCAACTCCTCAAAACTATTCTGCCTCTCATCGGTCCACACAAACTTCTCCGACTTCTGTAACAAATTAGACAGAGGTCCAGCGAGCTTAGAGAACCCCTCGACGAATCTGCGGTAATACCCGGCTAATCCCAAAAAACTGCGGACCTCCTTCACGTTCTTGGGCGGCGCCCAACCCAACACTGCCTCTACCTTATGTGGGTCCACACGAACACGCTCGGCCGAGATCACATGACCGAGAAACATAACCTCCCGTAACCAAAACTCGCACTTTGAGAACTTCGCAAAAGATCCGAGTTCTCAAAATATCTAACACAATATGCAAATGACGGACGTGCTCCTCCTCGCTCCTCGAGTAAATCGGGATGTCGTCGATAAAAGCGACTACACACTTATCGAGGTACTCGATAAAGACTTTGTTCATAAGTCGCATGAACACGGGTAGTGCGTTAGTTAGCCCAAAGGCATAACCACAAACTCGTAGTGACCGTATCTCGTCCGAAAGGCCGTCTTGAATATCGGTATCCTTCACTCGGGTGATAATACCCGATCTCAAATCAATCTTGAAAATACGATTGCCTTGCAACTGATCAAACAAATCATCAATCCTCGGGAGCGGATACTTGTTTTTGATGGTCACTTTGTTTAACTCTCGGTAGTCGATACACAAACGAAGTGACCCATCCTTCTTCTTTACGAATAGGACCGGTGCGCCCCAAGGCGAAGCGCTCGTTCGAATATATCCCATGTCTAGCAACTCTCCCAACTGTTTCTTCAACTCAAGCATCTCGGCAGGCGCCATCCGGTATGGCGTCTTAGAGATAGGTGCTGCACCCGGCTCTAAATCGACGGTAAATTCAACCTCTCGGTCCGGTGGCAAACCCGGCAACTCATCTGGAAAAACGTCAGGATACTCACATACTACCGGAATAGACGAGAGCTCGACTCCCCCTTCTTCCGATCTCAAAGCGTAACACCAATAACCCGTGCAACCTCCTCGAAGAAGTCTCACCGCCTTTAAGGCGCTGATCAGTAATCTCTGGCTACTCCGCTTACGCCCCACAAAGGAATGCTCGGTACCGTCAGAGGCCAACATCGAAACCGTCCTCATTCTATAATTCATGATCGCCCCATGACGGTCCAGCCAATCCTCACCCAGAATCAAATCCTCATCTCTAATATCTACCGCAATCAGATTAGAAGGCCAAACCCTCCCTGCGATACTCACTGGAAAATCTCTAACCTCACGATCCCCCACGATGCTATCCCCACTAGGAAGTTTAACAACAAAAGGCTCACAAGCAACAAGGCAATCAACATGCAGGCGACGCACACAATCCATAGATATAAAAGAATGCGTAGCACCAGAATCGAACAATACGGAAACAGGATGATCAAGGATGTGGACGGTACTGTGGCCACCGTCGCGTCGGGATCTCTGCTCGTCTCATCTCGTACACACGGGGCGGAATGAGACCCGCACTAGAAGCTCCCCCTCTAGAAGGTGACCACGACCTCGACCTCTACCAAAACTCTGCCGGTGAGAGCGTCAGTGTCGATTCACACTCGGCTCTCCGCGGTGGGCTGATATCCGAGTAATCGGGCCCGAGCCGCATCCGTACAAAACTTAGCACGATGACCCATACGACCACAAGCAAGACACCGAATCGGAGGCCTATCACACTCACTCATCATGTGGCCGGACAGCGGTTGAAGCATGTAGGACCACGAACGGAACCAGCGAGCGGACCTAGAACCGTTTCCTCGACCAGCGATGGCGGCCCGACTCGAAGACTCGCGAACAGTGAGTCTTCGGATATCCTCTGACTTGCCTCCCGTGGCCGGTGGTTTTCTGTTTCTTTCCTTCGGTTGCCGTCTCTGCCATGAAAAAACGACATCTCATAAGCCATCGCTTTATTCTGATATTCTTTCAAAGTCGTGCACCCCAGACCCGACATGTAGTGGCGCACTCTCGGTTTCATCCGCATGTCAAAGTGGCGGATCTTATCGAGCTCATCGCGGACTTGGTTTCTTACATAATGTAGCTGTGATTGTAGTCTTTGATGGCTTGAGATATAGGTACATCTTGGGGCTTAGCCTCAAAGAAGGCTCGGATCCTCCCTCTTTCACCGGCCACGATGCACTCGTCTTCCATCGAGATCCGGAACTCGCCCACGTAGCCGCCCGGTCACGCGGTTTCACCGCTTGCCACCACGTCATTTGCCTCCTTGGCGAGGAAATCTTGAGCAATGGGTACTTTCCTCTCCTCGGGGCAATTAGCGCCTCAAACACTTTCTCCATCTCGAGCCCAAATCTCCCAACCGGAAGGGTGGAAGCACCATCAAGCTGCGGAGGACGCATACGAATCACGTCTGAAGTAGCTTATCATTCTTTGGACCAGTGGCGGAACCGGGTTGGCATTAGCATGGCCGACCAGAACGGCTGAGTCGGTAGCGTCATCTGGTTCGCTACTGTTGTAAAATGTTGGCCACTCCAACATTCTCATGAGCATTACGGAGCTAGCGGTGGTCTGTGACCTCCGGAACTAGGGGAACACTGTTCGACAAGGAAGGCATCGCGAATCGGTTCAGTGATCGGACATGGCCGCCCCACCGCGCCACGTCCCCTACCGCGTCCGCGTCCTCTACAGCGGAATCGAAGAAGCAACGGGTAAGTACAATTCAAACGCAAAACGCAAAAGATACTAAGACAGGAATAGAACAGAACGGTGAAACGAGTCAAGTTAGGAAAACTTACGAGCACCGGCGTACTGAGATGATGGCATAACAGTGATACTGTCCCAAAAACGACACTTAACTAGACCCAAATGACCCACAGCCTAGGTATCCATAAACCTAAGCTCTGATACCATATTCTGTAATACCCCCAAGACATTCAGGGCATATTACAGCGCCGTGGACCCCACACTGTGGAATCCACCAGGCTAACATACCAAACAAGACATTCGACAACGACAACAATGATCAATAATACGACAATTCAAATAAGATTACAATCCGACAATAAAATCCAACATTAATCCATTTCCCAAACAGGAACACAACATTAACAATTTTGTAAAAGAAGTACTCGAGTACTTAAACCAGTTTTTATAAAACAAAATCCCCAAAACAAGATATCAAATATTCGACATATAGAACATCAATAATCAACTTCTGGACAGTATCATGCTCGCCCATCATCCTCATACGGTTCTAGTGCTCGCTTGTCCCCACAATCAATACCTGAAATACAAAAAGTATTTCCCCCATTTAAGGGGTTAGCGACAACTGCTAGTGCAAGTACAATCCATTTGAACTACATTCTAATCAGATGAATATATGCGCCAAAAAGTCATTTTAGAAAACATTTTATATTCCGGAATATTTATGATGTACACACAAAACACATTATCTCCAACAAATCATAATTCAAAGTTAACCGTTGGCACGAGACTCACGGCCACCGTACCCCGCAGAGCCCCGTCGGACATCCCTGGGTGGCTAACCATAGTTCGTGATACGCACACACACGGCAATACGTATCCTTAGAGGCCCCGTCGGACCGTCCCTAGGTGAACATACACATATCTCCCCACAACAACCACATATAGCCATAATTCAAATACTAGAACATGCAAACAAATGTAAAGTACTTGCCTTTGAGACATTCTTGAAGAAACGGAGATGAAACACGACTACGAACGGTCCGGGTGGAAAACGACGGTTCCTAAATGAAGGATCAATACAGTTCAGTCCCAACGGACAACAATATTCTACTGGAATACACCCATAACCCCGGTTACAATATACGACAATAGACGGTCAATTGATACGGGCGAGGGTTTACGCAAAATCTCCCCGTATCGATAATTCACGGATTAAAATCAAGGAATTTGGATTTGGAATCATTCAACAATCACAAACGGTGAAGAATATCATAACATACTGGAATAATTCGGTTCCAATTAGCAAAACCCGGAAAAACCCCCAAATTTGACGAGTTAGGGTTCTAGACGAAAATACCTTGATTTCGGATGATGGATGACGATTATGCTGATGATAATATGTTGGCACGACTCTACGGTGATGGAATGTGAATAGAACGCCGATCGGGTGATGGAAATCGCCTCTCGAGGTCGCACGTCAAGAAACGAAGGAAAAAGAATGAAGCTACGCTCAAAGCGCATTGGGCTTATATAGTGTGAAGTTAGCGCACGCTAAGCTGTCATATATAGCGTGCGCTAACGGGTCGTGATAGTCCGTGGCTCGCCACCATTCGTTAGCGTCACGCTAACAAAGGGGTTAGCGTCGCTAGCTTGCTTATCGGTAGCGCACGCAGGAGAACAGGGTAGCGTGCGCTACCTACATGCAGCCAAGATCGCCGCTGCGATGTCACACCAGATGAAGCTGCGTCGAGGTCTAAAACACGAAACGTCGACGAGACCGAGAATCCGGGAACATAGGCGAAGCATACAAGGCAGCCAGAGCTAAGCGCTGAAAGAAAATACAATTCCGACCATGAGGGTCCGTTATGCGACAACGAAACTAAGATTCCCTAAACTATTAGGAAATTACAAAAATGGCCCAAGTGCCCGAAAATCACGAAACGACGTCGGATTTACAAACCGAAAGTCTCCACATGACCAACTCAACCATACGAACTTGTACAAACCAAGAAACAACGAAAAGGAACGAGTTTTACAAGAGTCGAACGTTCATACGGCAAAACATGTCATAAAATGAAATTACGTGAAAACACCATCAACACTCGTCCAGATGGAAAAACTCCAAGAACAAAATAGATTCAAAATATCGAAACGGTTACAGCGAGTCGTTAAAAATAAACATACACCAAAAATGGAAACTGCTAAAAATAGAAAAAAATTACGGATATTACAAAAGGCAAGTGAAATCTTGCTCGAGAAATGCTAATATTATTGAAATATTCATATTAATGAATGTGCCATTGTTGATGAATGCCGATGGTTGTTTTTCTCTAAAATGTGTTATAAATGGTCCGATGTGTTGGGGATAAAACCTGTATGGTACCCGTATGGAAATGTGTTAGGGGATAAGACCCGGATTGGGCACCTATGTTCTGGGGTATTCCCGTGTGGATACTTTCGTGACCCTTGGTTGCGATCTTGGGGTTTATGTGATAAAAAGAGAAAGACAACGTTGGTCGTGTGGTGAAATATTTTCTGATGGTTATGTGGCACTGTGTCTGGTAGAATTTGTGTATATCGTTGCTAATAATCGTTATTGGTAAGCATTCTCTGACCTTGGTTACCTGGCATGAATTGTTGTGCCAGGTAGATTTGTTGATCATGTACAGGACATTCCTGAGGGGTCCGGTCAGACGTGAACGGTGTTGGAATAAATTCTTGCCGCTGCTTAAATTAAATTTGGTCTTAAAATTTCCGTTATCTAATAATCGAACTTTGAATTATGTTTCTTCTTAAAACCTTTCGGCTCATGATATGTAAGTGTGAACTTATTGTTTTATTGCAATTTATTTAAAATATCTATTTTCTAAACTAGCCTTGTGGGTCCCACACAGGATTCACGGCACTGTAATACCTTGGGAGATTTTGGGGGTGTTACAGAAAATGGTATCAGAGCAACGACTCCTGGTTTAAATAAAATTTCTCCCAATTTTCAAAGTTATTCCAGTCCAACACCCCAAGCGACCGTAACTCCTCGTGGGAATGCAAGTAAGTGATATGTGTGTTTTCTGTCTGGAAACTACACTAAATTGTAAACTATGTGTAAAATTGGGTTTAGATTAATATTGTCAGTAATGTCACGCCAAGGAGCTAGGAGGGTGGTGACTGATGCTCAAGGTTCCGCCACCAACCACGATGGGGACAGGAACACTGTCGAGACCCATCCTGCTGGGGACCAGCCACCACCAGTTAATCTAAATGATCAGGAGGCGGAACGCCAGAATAACAACCCGGGAGGCATGGACCCAACTTTCATTCAAGCCCTTGCCCAAGCTATTGACACGCTTTTAGTGTAACTATCGCAAGTGCACGATATCGTATCAAGTAGTAAAGTGGACTTTTTGAGTCCGGTTTATCGATCCCACAAGGAAGTTTGGTTATAATTTGAATTATACACTATTAGTCTATTTTTATAGATACTTAAGATGAGTGAAACACACAATTAAAAAGTTTGGTTTAATAATTACAAAGAAATTGCAATAATAGTTCTAATATTATAAGGAAATAAAAAGATAGCAATAATAATAGATTGATTATCGATAAAATGAAATAGTTGGGATTACAAACTTAGTTTGTCATTAGTTATAAAAGATGTATTGGAGATCATAAGATGAATTTACTTATTATGTTGTGTAGATTCGATTTTCCTTAAAAAGACAGTTTCTCTTTCGAACTATAAAACGTCCCTTACATATTGAATCAATCCACTATATTTCTATGTTGATTGGCTTCAATACATAGCATTAGGATTTATGAAAATAACTCAAAGAATTATCTACGGACTAGGGGTATATTTCTATCCCCTAGAACAACTTAGAGTGAAGATCATTTGATCTAATCAAACATATTTTCTTTCGAAACATATGAATACCATAAATATCTTCATTAATTGGCCAAATAAATAAAGATTGTTAAAACAATGAAAATCACACACAATAATAAGTAATTCACAATAGATCTTTTATACAAACATAAATAACATGACTAACCTTGTTTATAATCCCAACTAAAGATTACTTAGCCCATGAAGGGTTTATTACACATATTACAAGCTTTGGTGGTCATGTTTAGTTGAAACAAGAGAAAGAATTGATCCTAACTCCCTTAGTAGATAAAGGAGATAGAAACAATAAACTCTCTGAACAACATATGTTATACCACACTTACAAAGATCACTCAAGAACACAAGTGTGTTCTTCACACAAAAAGAAAAGTTTACAAGAAAATGGAAAATTATAAGATGAATGATAAATGATGAAGGATCTAAGGGGTCTATTTATACACTTAAAGTCATCTAATAGCTCCAAAACTCCAGCATTATTACATTAGATCGGATCAATGCCAGCCATCCCCTCAATAATACACAAAAAGTATAAAAAATTAGACAAATCATAGTAATCTGTCAAGAGTTACGGCCGTAACATTCAGGAGTTACGGCCGTAACTAAGGTGACTTACGGCCGTAACCCCAGAATATTACGGCCATAACTCAACCGTAAATTTGCTCATTTGAAGCTTGGATAGTTACGTTTTCGGGAAATTTCTCGGACTTTGCGTTTTTGCCCAGATCTTCTTCGGATGATAACTTTTGATATATAACTCGATTTTGAATCGGAAAAGCCGAATTCGTCTCGGAAAGCCCTACAACATGAATATATCAAAATTCAATAAAGAGAATATTTATTAAACATGTTGTTTCTTGAGTAATTCAGTTATTTAATCCGATCATCATCCGATAAAAATAAAATTATTAAAACTAATAAATTAAAAGCAAAAACGAGTAGACTAGCTCAATTATGGGTGAATTTTATCGATACAAACCATGGATAAGTGTACAAAACTGACACTTATCACACCCCCAAACTTGAATTCTTGCTAGTCCCGAGCAAGACTCTTTATTATTCACACTCCAAAAATAAAATAAAAAATAAAACAAAAATAAGAAAATTAATACACACATAAATTAAAAAATATAAAAAGAGAAAAGGAGATCAAAATGCAATTAAAAAACAACAACTACTTTATACGGTAGATAGAAATGAATCAAGATTCAAAATAAATCTACTAATGTTTTTGAAGTTAAAACACGGTTTTTATTTTGTAATTCCAAAATGTAAGGTTTCCCCCCAATAGGTTGATTATTTCTTTCCCACTCGTGATACACACGACTCCCTTTAATGGTTGCTCTCGATCACTCGTTTATTTTTCGACTCAATATGAAGAAGAATTTCATTGGCGTCATCAAATATTGTGATTTTCATAAAATTGAGTGTATTGAAATCCAGCCGCTAATTAATTCAAATCTGCTCATAAACTACGTCCCTTTTAGTGATAGCTTTCACACCGTTATTTGCTAATGTGTAGCTCTTTTCACTAACACAATTTCTATCTCATTATTTTTCTTTCGTAAAAAAGGTGATAGCTTTCACACCGTTATTTGCTAACGTGTAGCTCTTTTCACCAATTTTTCTGAGACGGCAGCTACGCACCAACAATGGTTAGTCCTTTATTTTTCGCAAAATTTAAGACTTCCAAAATTAGGCATTTATTCTTGCTCAACACTTCTCCTTTTCGTCATTTAAGTTTTTAGGTGATAGCTTTCACACCGTTATTTGCTAACGTGTAGCTCTTTTCACCAATGACTCCTTTTTTAGGGAATAGAATATTTTCAGAAAATCATTTTTATATTTAAGAATGAAAAATCAAAAACTCCACAAATTAAGTAAATTTCAGTTTTATTTTTCATCAACCAATTGATTCTTCTTTTCTCAAGGTAACGAATGACTCGATTTTATATGATAATTACAAGGCTCGGAAAGAGAGAAATTTTTTTTGGAATATACAATTTTTTTACCGGTTAAAACGATTTTAGAAGCTTGTATATAGCTAATTTATTGGTGTTATGGCCAGATCTAGAAATCTCAAAAATCAAAATACTATAAATATATATATATATATATATATAAAATAAAAAAAATAAGGCAAATAACCAAATCAATCAAAACACACCAAAAACCAAATCAATCAAAACACACCAAAATAATTAAACAAACCACCCCCAAACTTGAAAATAAAACTGTCCTCAGTTTTAAAAATAAAAAACATAAAAATTAATGCAGAAAAGCAGAATACTCCCTGTTAAGAAAGTTGATGTCTGAGCTAACGCCTTTTAGAATCTGCAAGAGAATAAATATACGAGGCACACAACAAAAGAAAATAAAATATACTCGTAAGTATAACACAATTTTTAAGATGCGCATCAAGAAAGTCCGAAGAGTCGCCTTACGCTGCCATCAAAGTTTTTATAAAAGCAAAACACGAAATAAACATTACAGTAATGAAATAAAAATACATAAATCACGAATAGATGCGCGTCAAGAGATCAAGAAGAAACTCCTTAAGCTGCCATCATTTAGCACGATTATTACACACGACATAAAGTAAAAATACAAGAGGTCCGACACGGGTTATCAAAGGGAGAGGAATGAATCCACTTTTCGTTTTCTCACGGTAAAATCTTCTACCCAGACAATTTTAGCTAGAGCTGGTTCTGGTTGAGGAACAAATTCATTGAGTTTTTTGATTAGTTCTTCTGGTGTTGTTGCAACGACTATGATTCGTTTTGCACGCTCGGAAATAAAGCTCTTTTCAGCAGAGTAGTCGATGAAAGACAGTAAACCATCAAAGAAACCATTGACATTAAGCACTCCTATTGGTTTTTGATGAACATTTAGCTGGGCCACATGAAAAAGTTCCTCAAGGGTGCCAAAACCACCGGCAAGGGCGATAAAGGCGCCAGAATTATTTATCATGTGAGTTATGCGATCTTGCATATTCACAGATCTAAACTCATCTCCAATAGTTGACCCGGTGATTTTACTTTCAGCCAGAGGTTTTGGGATTATTCCTAACACTCTTACTCCTTCCATATAGGCGTATGACTCGTCCCATTAATCCTAGACTTCCTCCTCCGTAAACTACATGAATGCATTTTTCTCTAAGGTACGACCCAAGTTGTGGGTTTGCTTGATAAAGCATGCCTCTTTTCAATTAGCTCCACCAAAAATGCATCTTGTGTTAAATTTTTTTGTTGAAGATGATGGCTCCATTTTTGAAATGAATATTTTTTTTTAGAGAGAAACAGAGAAAAGTGCAAGTTTGAGGGATGAATGAAAGAAACCAGTAGAAAGTTTATTTATAGAAGAAAAAGAAGGTAAAAATTGTTTAACAAGTTTGTGATTGCGTTTGATTGTGCTTCAACTACTCAATAGAATAATGAAAACTTTTATCGCGTATCACATTTTTTTATTGAGTAATTCTCACCACACGACAAAAATAAAAGATACTTACGCGTATGTACGGTAGTTGTGATTGTGGCTCACATCTTCCTCGATTTTACGTTGAAAGCGGCCTAAACGCCTTCTATGAGTCGGGAAGAAGCTTCCCATCCAATATTCTTACAAATTGGCAAACAGGGTCTTTTAACGTCAGATTCCCAAGACGTTGTTCATATTCTGGTTTGAATTTATTCCACAAACATTGAATTCCGTAATACACAAGTCCACTAGGATGCGTGTCAAGAGAAATTTCGATATTATCTAAATTCTCCTTATTCAGACCATCATTAATGAACTGAATTTTATCTTCTCTGTTTGTAGATGGAATTCCTAAAGATCGACATTTTGCATTACAGTTCCATCTAGCACATTTATAGCAAACGGATAGTATCTTTGCTCGTCGTTTCTTGGCATATGAACTTTTCCAAGCCACAGTAAAAATCTAGTTCGTGTTTCGTGAATTCACCTTCTATTCTTACTTTGGCTTCGATAATGAATCTTATGTCAAAAGGTATGCTTTTATTAAAGCAACCTCATCCTCTCAAGCCTTGTCTTGTAAATTTTTAAAATTGCATTTTTGCTTAGAAAGGGAAATCTTTTTTCAATTTTAAACAATATTTCGTCCATGATAAAAAAAACAAAAATAAAAAGACAATGAAAATAATTGAATAAAATATCTACAAATATCAGTTGTTGTGGGAAACTGAAAAATCCGACTTTAATAGTCACGGAGTACCGTTATCCGCCACTTGACCGGACAAACACAATTTAGTACTAAGTTACAACGTCGAGAAATTTGTACCTATAAAAATAGTTTACAATGTAAGATTTCAAATATAACTTATACTTCCCCGGCAACGGCGCCAAAAACTTGACACGCTTTTAGTGTAACTATCGCAAGTGCACGATATCGTATCAAGTAGTAAAGTGGACTTTTTGAGTCCGGTTTATCGATCCCACAAGGAAGTTTGGTTATAATTTAAATTATACACTATTAGTCTATTTTTATAGATACTTAAGATGAGTGAAACACACAATTAAAAAGTTTGGTTTAATAATTGCAAAGAAATTGCAATAATAGTTCTAATATTATAAGGAAATAAAAAGATAGCAATAATAATAGATTGATTATCGATAAAATGAAATAGATGGGATTACAAACTTAGTTCGTCATTAGTTATAAAATATGTATTGGAGATCATAAGATGAATTTACTTATTATGTTGTGTAGATTCGATTTTTCTTAAAAAGACGGTTTCTCTTTCGAACTATAAAACGTCCCTTACATATTGAATCAATCCACTATATTTCTATGTTGATTGGCTTCAATACATAGCATTAGGATTTATGAAAATAACTCAAAGAATCATCTAAGGACTAGGGGTATATTTCTATCCCCTAGAACAACTTAGAGTGAAGATCATTTGATCTAATCAAACATATTTTATTTCGAAACATATGAAGACCATAAATATCTTCATTAATTGGCCAAATAAAAAAAGATTGTTAAAACAATGAAAATCACACACAATAATAAGTAATTCACAATAGATCTTTTATACAAACATAAATAACATGACTAACCTTGTTTATAATCCCAACTAAAGATTACTTAGCCCATGAAGGGTTTATTACACATATTACAAGCTTTGGTGGTCATGTTTAGTTGAATCAAGAGAAAGAATTGATCATAACTCCCTTAGTAGATAA
Source organism: Orobanche coerulescens (assembly GCA_033398695.1). Lineage (NCBI taxonomy): Eukaryota > Viridiplantae > Streptophyta > Magnoliopsida > Lamiales > Orobanchaceae > Orobanche > Orobanche coerulescens. Next base: position 104,499,256 of record CM065815.1, read on the forward strand.
AGGAGATAGAAACAATAAACTCTCTGAACAACATATGTTATACCACACTTACAAAGATCACTCAAGAACACAAGTGTGTTCTTCACACAAAAAGAAAAGTTTACAAGAAAATGGAAAATTATAAGATGAATGATGAATGATGAAGGATCTAAGGGGTCTATTTATACACTTAAAGTCATCTAATAGCTCCAAAACTCCAGCATTATTACATTAGATCGGATCAATGCCAGCCATCCCCTCAATAATACACAAAAAGTATAAAAAATTAGACAAATCATAGTAATCTGTCAAGAGTTACGGCCGTAACATTCAGGAGTTACGGCCGTAACTAGGGTGACTTACGGCCGTAACCCCTGAATGTTACGGCCATAACTCGGCTTCGTAAATTTGCTCATTTGAAGCTTGGATAGTTACGTTTTCGGCCCAGAATTTCTCAGACTTTGCGTTTTTGCCCCAGATCTTCTTCGGATGATAACTTTTGATATATAACTCTGATTTTGAATCCGGAAAGACTGCCGAATTCGTCTCGGAAAGCCCTACAACATGAATATATCAAAATTCAATAAAGAGAATATTTATTAAACATGTTGTTTCTTGAGTAATTCAGTTATTTAATCCGATCATCATCGGATAAAAATAAAATTATTAAAACTAATAAATTTAAAGCAAAAAACGAGTAGACTAGCTCAATTATGGGTGAATTTTATCGATACAAACCATAGATAAGTGTACAAAACTGACACTTATCAGCTATCGCCATGGGGATTGCTCAGGTCAACCAGGTGGAACGAATACCGGCCATCAATATGGAGGAAAATGCAGGAAGAGACCGATGGTTGGGAGAGATGGTGAAGGCTAGGCCTCCATTGTTTGACGGGGCAGGGGAGAAACACATGGACGACTGGATTTCTGAAATGGAGACTGCTTTTGAGGTGATCGGATGCCCAGAGAACCGGAAGATGCCGCTCAGGGTTAATCAACTCCGTCACACTGCTGCCCGCTGGTGGAGGACTTACAGGCCAGAGGACCGAGTGGTCGGATGGACCGAATTTGCCCGACTACTGTGGAGCGAGTACTGTCCCAGATCAGCCCAAACTGCTCGTGCACGAGACTTTTTTAGTGTCGGACCACAGAATATGCCAGTTCCAGAGATCATTCGGGCTTACCAAACCGAGCTAAGTTACATCTTGCAGATGGTTCCATCAGAAGATCAACGAATATGCCACCTTGCACAGAGGTTGCCGGAGGATGTACAATGCTATGCCGCCGGATTCCACTGCACGACTCTGAGGGCATACGAAGATGTGGTCACAGCTTATGCCGGTACTGTTGTTAATACCGACACCGGACATAACTCGAAGAAGCAAAAGACATCAGCTCAGTCAGGGAGCAACAACAAAACGAACTCGGGGCCCGCATCTTCTTTTAGGTCAGCAGTTTCGTACCAACAGAAGAGTGCATCTGATCGGCCTTACCGTAGGGACTGCTTCAATTGTGGCGTGTCCGGACATACTAAGGATCGGTGCCAGAAGTCGGCTACCAAATGTTTCACTTGTGGAAAGAGCGGACACATGTCTCGTTACTGCCGGCGGGCCAATCCCACTCAGAACTCAGCTACCCAACCAAGTCAACAAGGCTCTGTGCAATCCTCCAGGACGCATGCCGTTTCCAACTACCGAGCTCCATCCCATTAGACTCAACCACCGCCACACGGTTCTAGATGAGGCCGTGGGCGCGGCGGTGGAACATCATCCTTTTCGGAGTCAGTGCCATCCACTGTATTTAAGATGAGGGCTACGGATGGTCAGTCCGCGCCAGCTATCTCAGGTACTCTTCTTGTTAACTCTCAGCCAGTGCATGTATTATTTGATACCGGAGCCACACATTCGTTTATATCTGTGGAATGTGTTGAACGTTTAAATCTTGCTTGTGTGCCCTGTGAATCGTTTACTGTTAAACTACCCGAGGGTAGTAGAATAGACGGCGATCTAAAGGTTTGAGACTGTCAGATATGCATCAATAATCATAGTTGGACCGCTAATCTTATGGTCTTCCCGCTTCAGAATGAAGATATCATATTAGGTACGGACTGGATGTCATTGCACAGGACGGTCTTGGATACCTACCACTTGACTATTTCCATCACGGCTCATGACGGTACCACACATGTTATCAGAGGACGAGAACACTTCAGTACGAAAGGATCTCTCAGCCTTCTCGCATCGAAAGTCTCCTGCGACTCTCGGAGGGAGTACTATTGGTGTTATGTTCTTCAGGAGGATACTCCACAACTTGCGATCGCAAACATTCCGGTAGTGAATGAATTCCCACACATCTTTCCCAATGAACTACTAGGGCTGCCACCGCACCAAGAAGTTGACCTCTCCATTGAACTCGAGCCGGGGATGAGACCTATTTCCAAAGCTCCTTACAGGATGGCACCAGCCGAGATAAAGGAATTAAAGATACAACTCGAAGATCTGCTGGAGAAAGGATTGATCCGCCCGAGCACCACACCGTGGGGCATGCCGGTACTTTTTTGTTAAAAAGACAGACAACTCTCTACGCTTGTGCATTGACTACAGGGAGCTAAATAAGGTTACTATCAAGAATCGTTATCCATTACCAAGAATTGATGACCTCTTAGATCAATTACAAGGTGCAGTTGTGTTTTCAAAGATCGATCTATGGTCCGGATATCACCAATTGAGGATTCGGGAGGGAGATATACCCAAGACTACATCGATCGAGGTATGGACATTACGAGTATATCGTGGTATCATTCGGGTTTACTAATGCCCCAGCCGTTTTCATGGAACTGATGAATAGGGTTTTAATCGATTTCCTCGATAAGTGCATCGTGGTTTTTATTGACGACATCCTGATCTATTCTCGAAGCCGAAAGGAACACGAGGAACATTTGAGGCAAGTGTTGAGCGTGTTGATCCAACACCAACTTTATGCGAAACTTTCCAAGTGCGAATTCTGGATGCCGGAGGTAATTTTTCTCGGACATGTTGTCTCGGCAGAAGGCGTCAAGGTCGATCCACAAAAATTCGAGATGATAATGAGTTGGGAACCGCCGAAGAACGTCAAGGAGGTGAGGAGTTTTCTAGGATTGGCAGGCTACTATCGAAGATTTGTCGAGGCTTTTTCCTGTAATGCTCGACCCTTAACAAATCTACTTAGAAAAAGCACCAAGTTTTTGTGGACTGCGGACTGTCAGAAGAGCTTTGATGAGCTCAAGAGGAGACTGACTACTGCTCCAGTGTTAGTACTACCACAGGGAACGGAAGGATTCATTATATACACGGATGCATCTAAATATGGGATGGGATGTGTCTTTATGTAGAACGACAAAGTTATTACATACGCATCCCGACAGCTGAGGCCGTACGAAATGAATTACCCGTGTAAAACTCCCTAAATTCGATAACTTATCACATGTACAATGTATTGAATCATGATGTAATTTAATAATAGTTATTTTATGTCATGATATAACCTACATCTATTTTATTTTACTTCACTCTTTAACTTTGTAATTTACTTAATAAACCAAATAATAAAAATTAAAATAGTGTGTTGATTCACCTATTTGGCTAATTGCCAACACCTAACTACATGAGGACTCACTAATGGACTCAACCCAACTTATTAAAAATCATAAGACTTGAAGTTACACTTCAAAGCCCAACCCAACTAATTAAATCCTTTACCATTTTAATTATACTCTTAATTTAACAAAAAAATAATAATATATGTATATATACATACATTGCGCGGCCAAAATGGAGTGAAAATGTGTAGCTCTAGATTCTTCACTCATCACATGCAAGACTTGCATGAAACATCTTGACACATGTAACAAGTCTTCTATACATTTCACTTCCCAACCCTCCTTATCCCAACTTTAAATACTTACACCTTAACCTAACCCTCATTTTTCACCTCCTACACAACCAAAAAAATCTGCAATTTGAGAGTCTAAGAGAGAGAGGGCCGAACCAAGAGGAAGAAGAAGGAGGAGGAGGAAAATTTTCAACAAGAAATAGGTAATCTCATCCCTTATAACTATTTCCATAAATCCTTATGAAATCCTCCATAATCTAACCTCAATCTTAATACATGAAAATATAATTCTCACTTTGGGGGTGCATGTGGATCGGCCAAACCATGTAGTAGTAGAGGAGAAGTCGTTTTCCAACTTTCAAGACTTAGAACCGACGAAATCCGACAAGATCAAGGTGGGTGAAAACTCTTTCAAACTTTAAAGTAGAAATCTATTCTTTTTGTTGTGATGTTAAATCTGAAGTATTTCAAGATTCTTTTGATATGATCTATGTTAAAATCTTCATGTTATAATTTCATGTTATGATTTTATGTATAACTATGTGAAATTCATTTTTCTTAAACATAATCATCAAATATTATGAAAAATACGAAAGTATGTACTAATATGAAATTCTTGTATAAATTCATGTTTTTAATGATTAATGTTATGGTTATAACAACATGCAATATGATTTATCGAATTTAAACGACAACCGATTTGGTAGTCGGGTGCCGATTTTGTGATAACTTGAAAGTTATATGTTTTCTTCTAAATGTTGTTGAAACCCTACCAAAATCTGAAATATTGTGTTATATTATTATGTTATGATATATGGATAATTTATTTGCAGCCAAAACCGGACTTGAAATGAGTAAACGGAGCTTTGGGCATAAATTGTAATTTCTCAAAGTTTGAGGACTAAACTGAAAATTTCAAAAATACAACATTTTGGATCTTGGACAGTACGTATTATACCACGTATAGACTGTCCATAAAGTTTCAAGCGATTCGGACTTCGATATCTAAACTTAATAGTCCAAATCGCAAATTTTAAATAATTTCGGGGCCAAAATGTAAAAATTCCAAACTTCTGTACCAGGTCCGAAATTTTCTGGAATTTTCACAAATATGTAATTCCAGGTTCATCACAAGTTATCTCATAAAATTTCGTTAAATTCTGAGCTAAATTCATAGCTCTATATGCCTCGGAACGATTACCTTGAGTTTTGGGGGCAATATCGTAATTTCTAGAAAATTCAGTCCCGAAACTGAAAATTTCGGAATTTTCATTAAATCTGGAGTCGAGGAATTATTTTTGGCTTCCTCAGGAAATTTCATAACCATCCGAATTCCTTTCATACTCCAACGCTTAGATTTGAACCTAAGGGTAAAAACGTCCTTTCAAACTATTAACGAAACTCTCGTTTCGTTCCGTCGAACCTACCCAGTTAATATATCTGATCTGAACTCATCAGACCGTTAATAAATTATTGAGAATATTTTCGAGTTCATATACAAGTCCTATTCCGCATTACCGGACCACAAATAAAATTAACCATATTCCATACTTAATCAAAGACGCTATTAACCTCACTGACCGAATGTTTACGTGATACTTGTGAAAGGCATCAAATTGATAAATGTGACTGTCCGGGAACTAAGTGCTATACAAACAAAGTGTCACGGACGGGTCTGCCTCTAACTCTATCGGAACAAAGTGCCACGTCGACGGACGGGGGCCACCTCTTGAGTCCATATGAAACAGAGTGCCGACCTACAATCCGGGGGCCACCTCTTGAGTTGTAGGAGCCACCTCTAGAGTCCCACATCGTGTCAGGGACAGTTAGACCGAGTTTTGGATCGAGCATCGCGGCTGCGGTTCATGAACAAGGCTACCGTTGTTTCCTATTCCCATAACCGAGGAACGGAGTGTTCCGAGGGACCTCGGTCGTAGACTTGGGGTATAATCGCGATTATGTTGTGATCCGGGTATTGACCCACAGCTAAGGACATACCGGGCCCAGATAAGAGATAAGAAAGCACACGCTAAGTGTGAGAGCGAAGGCTCAGCATCTTGGGGCGACGGTCCAAATCTTGGGACGACAGTCCAAATCTTGGGGCGACGACCTATCTTGCTAGGAGTAATAAGGAGAGTCTAGAATCCAAAGTCCACATCGGCAGGATTGGCCCGAATTGGTGATTGGTGATTAATCGATTGCTTGACTTGATATCATCACAGGGGACGATTATAATATTACAATTACACAATGATTATTGTTTATAATATTTCGACGAAATTGTAATTGTTCTCATTTTTTTATAATTGATAAAATCATGCATCACTTAAAAATTTTCAAAGGAAAGAGCCACACCCGCACACGATCACCCACTCACTGAGACCTTTTGTCTCACCTCACCTTCCCTTTTAAACCAGAGAATGAGCAAACAGCAGAAGATGAAGAAGACTTCGAGGAAGAGGCCGAATAGAAGATTGTCTTCAAGATTTAGGACTTCTGTTCTTAGAATTTCTGTTGTAATCCCAACTTGTAATAGTTAACTATGTTTTGTACATAACTCGTTTGGTATTTTTCCGCTGCAAACTTATGAACAATGTAGTTTCGATTATCAGCTTTGTCACAGTGAATCTTAGTACATCGGGCTAAGATGGTTGTTTGAAATGTTATCCAATCTTTATTTTGCTTCCGCTATTTATTATCGCATTTTATTTGATTGATCGACCGATGCGTCGCGCCCTCGTCCTTCCCGATGTTGGGGGCGTGACATGAGTGGTATCGGAGCCCGCTTTGTGAGGACACTTACAACGGGCTAACCAGGATAGGATTCTTCGGACTTAGACGTGAATTCCACTTAGGACGAAGTGAACCATTGGATTGAGGCCTAATGTGGACTTCTCGAGTCAATTCTCATTAAAGATATCTTTCGACTTATTGCTATTCACTTGGAATATGCATAGTCAAATTCAAAATTTCTAAGTCATTGGCCAAAGTACTATATTAAGTACCCACGACATTTCCCGACTGAATTAACTCTTCTATTGAACTCTTGAAACGGATATAGTTGTTTCACTTATCCATTTTCTCAAAGTCAGGTCACTATTCATTCAAAATTGATGAAATTCCTTTAAACTCTACTAAACTCCATTACTTCTTAAAATGGGGCATTATTATTCGTTTGTCGTTAAAATCACATAAGCATTTGTTGAATCATTAAGTTCACTGCCTTAATGATTATTCATGTTTAATAGAGCCTTATATTGGATATTAGATTTTGCGAGATACTGACTTAGATTGTTTTGTTATTTAGATGGACTCAGCTAGGGGTACGCAACCTGATGATACCCAGACCGACTCTAACACTCCACGACTGATTAACGAGGAGCAGCTACGTCAGGCACTGGCTCAGATTGAGAGCGTTACAAGACCCCTCGTGGATGCGGTGACCTTGACTGACACCCGTGAGAGACAGATCCAGTCCTTGAGGGAGGCTATCGCACGTGTACATCAGGACGCATCGACATTCCGCAGTCACAGGAACGAACTACTCGAGGTGCTAGAACGTATGAAACCGGAGTACTTGGAGCTAGAGCGTAAAGTGGAATCCTTGGGGAGTCAACTATGCCTAAAGGATCGGACAATTGCCCAGCTCCGCAGAACCAAATTCTTCCAGATGCATAAGATCAAGATGCTGGAGAAAATGATCCGTTCCACACGCCGCGAGCAAGAAGAGTTCCAGATGGTGGCCAGGAAGAAATTAGCTATGGTGATGCGACTATTTCCATACTCCACGACTGAGGTAGGGGAGGCATCACATGCTCCACCGACGGACCCTACACATTTTGAGGAAGATCCGGAGGAGGACTTCGAGGAAGATCCGGAGGAGGACTTCGAGGAGGATCCGGAGGAGGACCCGGAAGAGGACCCCGAGGAGGATGTGAGGATGGGTTCCGGAGAGGACTAGAGACTTGGTTATGAAGTTATGTTATTTACTTTTATTTAATATTTTCCTATAATATGAGACCAAACGACTGAATTTCATATTTTGGTGTGTTAGGATTATGTATTAACGGTAAACTTGTTTGAATGTGATGGTCTCGATTAATAGAATAATGTATGTTTTGGTAGATGAACCAAGCGTGACTGGAATGAACTATGTTTTCTATCCCTATATTAATTTCATTATTCGCGAATAATTAGCACTCAATCATACGCTTAAATCTACATGACAACATAAATCACTGATAAATCCACATAAAATTGCTAATCCTCACACATTCCCCTAACTTATACTAGATGGCTGACCGAAGACGCGGACGTCCTCGCATGAATCGTGAAGAGCAGCATCAGCACGATGATCGCTCACGCTCTCCTCTACAAGGAGGAATTGAGAACGATGCCATGGCCCAAGCCCTCACTCAACTGACGAACTTCCTACAACAACAGACTGCTAACAACGGGAACTATAATGAAACTCATGATCGTACCCTGGAAAGATTCTTACGTTTCAACCCACCGACCTTTGACAGGGAACCTGACGATATCAAAGCTGAACTCTGGCTGGAGAGAATTGAGGGAATTTTCAACGCCCTTCAGTATACTGATGAACAACGGATATCACTGGCTGCATTCCGACTCGAGTCATGACTCATGACTGGTGGAGGAATGTCAACGAACCGGACGAGAGAAAACCGTGTCGAACATGGGCTAACTTCGACCGACTTAGAACTCGGACGTGTCAGCAGCAGCCAGAGAGGCTAGACGAGACGAGTTCTATCACTTGAAGCAAGGAACCATGACAGTCGCTCAATATGAAGCCCAGTTTAACAGATTGTCTAAATACGCACCGGGATTGGTTACAACTGAGGAGGACAAGCTCTATAAGTTCACTAGAGGACTGAGGCAGTCACTTCAACAGAGCCTTCTAACTGTTCAGCTGACGACACTTACCCAAGCAGTGGAAGCCGCTACCCAGATCGAGAGCGGAACTGCGAGGTTAACTCAACAACAAAGTCGTTTCTCTAACAACGCCAAGAGGCCTGCTACCCGACCAACATCAACACCACCACAGAGTTTAAGAGGATGGGAACTCAAGGAAGCTCGAGTGGAACGAAGGCACCAATTCTCAACAAAGCAACAGCGCCTTGCACTCACTGTGGTAGGAAAGGGCATAAGTCAGAGTTGTGTTGGAGAAAGCTCGGAAAGTGCCTACGTTGTGGCAGCCCAGATCATCAAATTCGAGAGTTCCCAGATATGAACACCCCGACAATCAAACCAGCTATTGCAGCCAAACCAGAAAACAACAAAGGAAAAGCCCCAGCTCGAGTGCTCGCATTGACTGGTCAGGAGGCACCAGAGAATAACGATGTGGTGGAAGGTACACTCCTGATATCTAATCAACATGCACGAACACTTATAGATCCAGGATCATCCCACTCGTTTGTTGCACCGCATTTTTCGAAGAAACTTGATAGGCCGTTAGAATCTTTATCTTTATGCCTAGAAGTATCTACCCGATGGGAGTTAGTCAGCTAGCAGATAAAGTCCATTCTACGTGTGATGTGATCATCAGTGGTAACTGTTACTCTGCCGATTTAGTAGTACTTCCAATATTAGAATATGACATCATCCTATGAATGGATTGTCTATCTAAGCACTACGCACAATTGGATTGTCATTCTAAAATAGTTAGGTTTTGCGAACCTAACAAGCCAATCATGGAATTGATTGGAGACGCTAGAGTCAACCTAGCACCTATAATCTCAGCTATCAAAACTAGTAAGGCAGTTGCCAAAGGGGCGACCGGATTTTTAGCCTTCATCATCAACAAACCGATGAGTAAGTCGGGCATAAAAAATATATGTGTGGTATACGAATACCCTGACGTATTTCCCGAAGAATTGACCTCCCTACCGCCTGACAGAGAAGTTGAATTCAATATCGAAATCATGCCTGGGAAGACACCCATTGCAAAGGCACCATACCGAATGGCACCACTGGAGCTGCAAGAGTTGAAGGTCCAACTGCAGAAGTTACTCGACGTGGGTTTTGTACAACCCAGTGTATCACCTTGGGGAGCTCCAGTATTATTTGTCAAAAAGAAGGACGGAACATTGAGGCTTTGCATAGATTACCGTGAACTCAACAGCGTGACAGTTAAAAATAAGTATCCTCTCCCGAGGATAGATGAGTTGTTTGAACAACTCTAAGGAGCTACGGTGTATTCCAAGTTCGATCTTCCACAAGGATACTACCAGTTAAAGATTAAGAATTAAGATGTTCCTAAAACTGGATTCCAAACTAGATACGGCCACTACGAGTTCGTAGTGATGCCTTTTGGACTCACGAATGCTCCTGCGGCATTTATGGATTTAATGCACAGAGTATTTCAACCATACCTTGATCAATTCGTAGTAATTTTCATCGATGACATACTCGGGTACTCTAAGTCGGAAAAAGATCACGAGAGACATCTTATACTAGTGTTGGATATACTAAGGCAGCACATGTTGTACGCCAAGTACAGCAAGTGTGAATTTTGGTTGAGGGAAGTGGCATTTCTAGGCCATATTATTTCTGGAGAAGGGATTGCAGTTGATCCAGCTAAGGTAGAAACTATAATGGATTGGAAGAGGCCAGAAAATGTAACCGAGATCAGAAGTTTTCTTGGACTTGCGGGCTACTACCGTAAATTCATCAAAGACTTCTCGAAGATAGCAGGACCCCTCACCCGGCTAACCTAGAAACAAGTAAAATTTGAATGGACGGATAAATGCGAGTCAAGTCTCCAGGAACTCAAGAAGAGACTTACCACCGCACCTATACTAACACTTCCAGAAGGAACCTAAGGATTTGTCGTATATAGTGACGCCTCAAAGGATGGCCTCGGTGCCGTTCTGATGCAGAATGGTAAAGTTATCGCGTACACTTCCATGCAACTCAAGACGCACGAGAAGAATTATCCAACGCACGACCTCGAACTTGCTGCAATAGTATTCGCCTTAAAGAAATGGAGACATCATTTATATGGCGTTGAATTCACCGTGTTTACGGATCATAAAAGTCTCAAGTACCTATTTTCTCAAAAGGAACTTAATCTCCGACAGAGAAGATGGGTAGAGCTTTTAGAACCATTGTGAAACTCAACACCACCCAGGGAAAGCGAATGTCGTGGCCGATGCCCTAAGTAGAAAGGCTAGAGTGGCCCGACTCATGGTTCGAGAATGGCAAGCTCTCAAGGAGCTGAGCTACCTGAAACCCATTTATGAAGGTACTCGTTTAAGTTGCGCCAACCTCACAGTTAAATCGAATCTATTGGACGATATTCGATTAGCCCAAGAGAGAGATCTAAAACTTCAAGAGTTTAAGGACAAGATTGCTAAGGGCGAGAAATCCGAGTTTACAATTATTGAGGATGGAATTGTAAGGTTTAAGGGACGATTATGCAAACCTCACAACGGGGAGCTCAAAAGACGGATTCTCGAGGAAGCTCATTGCTCGAGATATACGATACACCCAGGAGGTAACAAGATGTATTGAGACTTGAAGAAACTCTTTTGGTGGGTGAACATGAAGAACCAAGTGGCAGAATTCGTGGCACGATGCCTCATATGTCAGAGAGTCAAAGCTAAGCATCAGCGACCCTCAGGACTACTACAGCCACTAGAAGTCCCTGAATGGAAATGGGAAATGGTAACCATGGATTTTATCATGGATTTACCAAACACAAGAGGAGGCTATAAAACCATTTGGGTGATCGTCGATAGATTGACAAAATCATCTCATTTCGTGCCAGTGAAAAAGGACGACAGTCTATAAAAGCTGGCTAGGACTTATATTAGAGAAATTGTTCGACTTCATGGAGTGCCAACAGACATAGTATCGGACAGAGATCCTAGATTCGTATCTCATTTTTGGAAAGTCTTTCATAAGGAATTAAGAACTTCCTTAAGCTTCAGCACAAGTGCGCATCCCTAGACCGACGGGCAATCTGAACGAACCATTCAAACCCTTGAAGATATGTTGCGAGCTTGCGTACTGGACTTTCAAGGAAATTGGGATCACCACCTGCCATTGGCTGAGTTTGCATACAACAACAGTTTCCAAGCGACCATCGGAATGGCACCTTATGAAGCTCTGTATGGGAGGAAGTGTCGATCCCCACTCCATTGGGAAATTCATGACCATTGGACGCCGAAGACTCAACGATCAGAACCTTCAGCAATAAGCACAGATTTGGTGAAGGAAGCCATAGATAAAGTACGACTAATCTAGGATCCGCACAGCGCATAGCAGACCGAAGAGTTACGCCGATCAACGTTGGAAGGATCTAGAATTTGAAGTAGGAGATCAAGTCTTCCCGAGGTTAACACCGCGGAAAGGTTTGATAGTGTTAAGAAAAGGAGGAAAGTTAAGTCCCCGATATGTAGGACCATTCAAAATCACGGAAAGGATTGGACGACTAGCGTACCGATTGGAGCTACCACCCAATCTGTCTGGAATGCACGACGTTTTCCATATTTTGAGATTAAAGAAGTATCATCCAGACCCAACGCACATTCTTACTTCTGACTGTCCGCCGATCAAGGATAACTTGTCTTATGAAGAGAAACCAATCAAGATCCTCGACCGGCAAGTACGCGAATTGAGGAAGAAGTGAATTCCTTTGGTTAAAGTCGTCTGGTCGAATCACAACAGAGAGGAAGATGCGACTTGGGAGGCCGAGGAAGAAATGAAGAAATCTTAACCCGAGTTGTTCAAATAGGAATTTTGGGACCAAATTCTTCTAAGGAGGGGAGGATGTAAAACCCCCTAAATTCGATAACTTATCACATGTACAATGTATCAAATCATGATGTAATTTAATAATAGTTATTTTATGTCATGATATAACCTACATCTACTTTATTTTATTTCACTCTTTAACTTTGTAATTTACTTAATAAACCAAATAATAAAAATTAAAATAGTGTGTTGATTCACCTATTGGGCTAATTGCCAACACCTAACTACATGAGGACTCACTAATGGACTCAACCCAACTTATTAAAAATCATAAGACTTGAAGTTACACTTCAAAGCCCAACCCAACTAATTAAATCCTTTACCATTTTAATTATACTCTTAATTTATCAAAAAAAATAAAATAATATATGTATATATACATACATTGGGCGGACAAAATGGAGTGGAAAGGTGTAGCTCTAGATTCTTCACTCATCACATGCAAGACTTGCATGAAACATCTTGACACATGTAACAAGTCTTCTATACATTTCACTTCCTAACCCTCCTTATCCCAACTTTAAATACTTACACCTTAACCTAACCCTCATTTTTCACCTCCTACACAACCAAAAAAATCTGCAATTTGAGAGTCTAAGAGAGAGAGGGCCGAACCAAGAGGAAGAAGAAGGAGGAGGAAGAAAATTTTCAACAAGAAATAGGTAATCTCATCCCTTATAACTATTTCCATAAATCCTTATGAAATCCTCCATAATCTAACCTCAATCTTAATACATGCAAACATAATTCTCACCTTGGGGGTGCATGTGGATCGGCCAAACCATGTAGTAGTAGAGGAGAAGTCATTTCTCAACTTTCAAGACTTAGAACCGACGAAATCCGACAAGATCAAGGTGGGTGAAAACTCTTTCAAACTTTAAAGTAGAAATCTATTCTTTTTGTTGTGATGCATGTGTTAAATCTGAAGTATTTCAAGATTCTTTTGATATGATCTATGTTAAAATCTTTATGTTATAATTTCATGTTATGATTTTATGTATAACTATGTGAAATTCGTTTTTCTTAAACATAATCCTCAAATATTATGAAAAATATGAAAGTATGTACTAATCTGAAATTCTTGTATAAATGCATATTTTTAATGATGAATGTTATGGTTATAACAACATGCAATATTATTTATCGAATTTAAACGACAACCGATTTGGTAGTCGGGTGCCGATTTTGTGATAACTTGAAAGTTATATGTTTTCTTCTAAATGTTGTTGAAGACCTACCAAAATCTGAAATCTTGTATTATATGATTATGTTATGATATATGAATAATTTATTTGTGGCCAAAACGGGACTTGAAATGAGTAAACAGAGCTTTGGGCATAAATTGTAATTTCTCAAAGTTTGAGGACTAAACTGAAAATTTCGAAAATACAACATTCTGGACCTTGGACAGTACGATTTTACCACGTATAGGCTGTCCATAAAGTTTCAAGCGATTCGGAGTTCGATATCTAAACTTAATAGTCCAAATCGCAAATTTTAAATAATTTCGGGGCCAAAACGCAAAAATTCCAAACTTCTGTACCAGGTCCGAAATTTTCTGGAATTTTTACAAATCTGTAATTCCAGGTTCATCACGAGTCATCTCGTAAAACTTCGTTAAATTCTGAGCTAAATTCATAGCTCTATATGCCTCGGAACGATTACCTTGAGTTTTGGGGCAATATCGTAATTTCTGGAAAATTCAGTCTCGAAACTGGAAATTTCCGAATTTTCATTAAATCTGGAGTCGAGGAATTATTTTTGGCTTCCTCATGAAATTTCATAACCGTCCGATTTTGTTTCATACTTCAACGCTTAGATTTGAACCTAAGGGTAAAAACATCCTTTCAAACTATTAACGAAACTCTCGTTTCGTTTCGTCGAACCTACCCAGTTAATATATCTGATCTGAACTCATCAGACCGTTAATAAATTATTGAGAATATTTTCGAGTTTATATACAAGTCCTATTCCGCATTACCGGGCCACAAATAAAATTAACCATATTCCATACTTAATCAAAGACGCTATTAACCTCACTAACCAAACGTTTACGTGATACTTCTGAAACGCATCAAATTGATAAATGTGACTGTCCGGGAACTAAGTGCTATACAAACAAAGTGTCACGGACGGGTCTGCCTCTAACTCTATCGGAACAAAGTGCCACGTCGACGGACGGGAGCCACCTCTTGAGTCCATATGAAACAGAGTGCCGACCTACAATCCGGGGGCCACCTCTTGAGCTGTAGGAGCCACCTCTAGAGTCCCACATCGTGTCAGGGACGGTTAGACCGAGTTTTAGATCGAGCAGCGCAGCTGCGGTTCATGAACAAGACTACCGTTGTTTCCTATTCCCATAACCGAGGAACGAAGTGTTCCGAGGGACCTCGGTCGTAGACTTGGGGTATAATCGCGATTATGGTATGATCCGGGTATTGACCCACAGCTAAGGACATACCAGGCCCAAATAAGAGATAAGAAAGCACACGCTAAGTGTGAGAGCGAAGGCTCAGCATCTTGGGGCGACGGTCCAAATCTTGGGGCGACGGCCTATCTTGCTAGGAGTAATAAGGAGAGTCTAGAATCCAAAGTCCACATCGGCAGGATTCGAAACTGAATTGACTGATTAACTGACTGGTTGACTTGATATCTGTCCACGGGGACAGGATTATAATATTACAATTACACAATGATTATTGTTTATAAAATTTCGACGAAATTGTAATTGTTCTCATTTTTTTTATAATTGATAAAATCATGCATCACTTAAAAATTTTCAAAGGAAAGAGCCACACCCGCACACGATCACCCACTCACACCCCACCGTTTTCCCTTTTAAACCAGAGAATGAGCAAACAGCAGAAGATGATGAAGACTTCGAGGAAGAGGCTGAATAGAAGATTGCCTTCAAGATTTAGGACTTGGAGTTATCTTGGGACGACGGTCCAAATCTTGGGACGACGGTCCAAATCTTGGGGCGACAACCTATCTTCCTAGGAGTAATAAGGAGAGTCTAGAATCCAAAGTCCACATCGGCAGGATTCGAAACTGAATTGACTGATTGACTGATTAACTGACTGCTTGACTTGATATCTGTCCACAGGGACAGGATTATAATATTACAATTACACAATGATTATTGTTTATAAAATTTCGACGAAATTGTAATTGTTCTCATTTTTTTTATAATTGATAAAATCATGCATCACTTAAAAATTTTCAAAGAAAAGAGCCACACCCGCACACGATCACCCACTCACTGAGACCTTTTGTCTCACCCCACCGTTTTCCCTTTTAAACCAGAGAATGAGCAAACAGCAGAAGATGAAGAAGACTTCGAGGAAGAGGCCGAATAGAAGATTGTCTTCAAGATTTAGGACTTCTGTTCTTAGAATTTCTGTTCTTATCCCAACTTGTAATAGTTAACTATGCTTTGTACTTAACTCGTTTGGTATTTTTCCACTGCAAACTTATGAACAGTGTAGTTTCGATTATCAGCTTTGTCACAGTAAATCTTAGTACATCGGGCTAAGATGGTTGTTTGAAATATTATCCAATCTTTATTTTGCTTCCGCTATTTATTATCGCATTTTATTTGATTGATCGACCGATGCGTCGCGCCCTCGTCCTTCCCGATGTTGGGGGCGTGACAACCCAATGCATGACTTGGAGTGAGCCGCAGTGGTGCATGCCCTCAAGATTTGGAGACACTATCTTTATAGATTTACTTGCAAGATTTTCATGGATCATAACAGTTTGAAGTATATCTTCACTCAGAGGGAATTTAACATGAGACAGAGGCGCTGGTTGGAGCTAATCAAGGACTACGATGTGGAAATCTCCTATCACCCCAGGAAAGCCAATGTGGTAGCTGATGCTCTTAGTCAGAAAACTACACAAGAAGTGATGGTATCCAGCATAACAGTTCAGCCCGAACTGCAGCGAGACATCAGGAGAAGCTATATCGAAGTATGGATACAACGTAGGCAAGAACAATTGTGCTCAATCAATATATATTCGTCCTTACTAGACGAGATATGCCTAGCATAGATGGAGGATCCCGAATTACGTGCGATTGGTGAAAGAATCGAGGGAGGGTATGTTTCCGACTATAAGATCCAGGGTGACTTGGTGAGGTTCAAGAACAGGATCTGTATTCTGCCGAATGACGGGCTGAAGCAAACTATACTGAAGGAGGCGCACTCCAGTCCCTATTCTATTCATCCTGGAGCGAGAAAATGTACAAAGATTTGTGACAGAGTTTTTGGTGGAAAAATATGAAATGGGAAGTTGCTAGGTTCGTCGCCTGATGTATGACGTGCCAACAAGTGAAGATTGAACACCGCAGACCAGCCAGAATCATGAAACCCCTACCCATGCCGGAGTGGAAATGGGAGAGCATATCGAGGGATTTTGTCACTAAGCTACCAACGGCAGTGGGGGAAAAAGATACAATTTGGGTAATCGTTTATCGATTATCGAAATCGGCACATTTCATTCTGATTCAAGAAACAACCGGAACAGAGCAGTTGGCCACTATTTTCATCAGGGAGATCGTGAGACTACACGGAGTTCCCTCATCCATCATTTCAGATAGGGACACCAGATACGTGTCCCATTTTTGGAAAGCCGTCCATAAAGCTCTGGGGACCCAAATACAATTTAGCACAGCTTACCACCCTCAGACGGATGGATAGACCGAACGTACGATCCAAACCTTGGAAGATATGTTGAGGGCATGTGTGCTCGATTGGGGTAAGGATTGGGCTAGACATCTGGGATTGGTGGAGTTTTCCTACAACAACAGCTGGCATGCAAGCATAGGCATGGCACCATTTGAGGCCCTGTATGGGCGAAGATGCAAGTCGCCGTTATGCTGGGATGATGCTTCTGACACCACGGTTACCGAGTTAGATCTGACCCAGGAGTTCATTCAGAAGATCTCTATCGTTCGAAAGCACATGCTAGCAGCACAGAGCCGGCAGAAATCTTATGCCAAAAACCGACAGCGACCGTTAGAATTTGCAGTCGGGGATCATGTTTGGGTCAAAGTATCACCTATGCGGGGTGTCCGACATTTCGGCCAAAAGGGCAAGTTAAGCCCAAGGTTTATAAGCCCGTTTGAGATATTGGATCGGGTAGGGAAGCTTACGTATCGATTAGCTCTGCCGCCGCATCTGGATGGAGTGCACAACGTCTTTCACGTCTCTCAGTTAAGGAATTATGTCTATGACCCCAGTCACAAGCTCAATTTCGAAGAGGTGGGAATTTCCGACGACGATACCTTTAGAGAGGTACCGATCGCCATCTTGGATCGGCGTATGAAGATATTATGAAATAAAGCATACCCCTTATAAAGGTTCAGTGGTCGCACCACGGCATGTAGGAAGCAACTTGGGAGACCGAGTCGAGCATGAGGGAGAGTCATCCCGAGTTATTTTCTTAGTTTCGGGACAAAACTATTTTAAGGGGGGTGATATGTAATACCACCGGTATTTCATGCTTGATTACCTTGTACTGTGTGATTCCTTATAGTGTGATATTGCCATTTCTATTATGTGATTTCATTAAATGCTATTTCGATACAATTGTGTGATGTGGATGAAACGGAGGTGACGCACCTTGACGCCGTTGGACAATCGTCGGTGCAAATATGACAGTGGCCAACGTCTTGTTCCCCGATAATTTGTTGACGAGTGGAAAGGATGGTCACCTCGAAATGGTTAAAACATGAATATATGACTAAGGAACTGAATGTCTAACGCACGCTATAGAACCTGTATAACGTACGCTAAAATTGATACATTACGCATGTTAATGTGACATGGCTACATACGTAATGGTTGAGTTGGTCTTCCGACCAGAATCTTCCTTTTGATGATTTTTGGTTACTTTCGGTGGGCTAGAAGACAAACGAGTCAACCCCTTATAACGTACGCTATTCGCAAAGTTTAACGTACGCTACGGTCAGGCGCCTTACGTACGCTATTGCAGCATACATACGTAACAGATGAGTGCAATTCAGTCAGTAGTCTCTGGGCGACCTTTATGTACGCTAACAGTAGAACATTACGCACGTAACGAGCATTACGTATGTAAAGCATGGGACTTTAACGTACGTTAATAAGATCGAGTGCTATAAAATAACACACCCTCCTTCATTTTCCCCGACCTAAAATCTTAAGTGAAGTCTTCTTGAAGCACTTCCATAGCCTTATACTTGATTCTTGGCCTCTCATACACTTGAATTAACATAGAGGAGGTGATTTCGTAAGCTCCGGTGAAGATTATCCAAGTCGTTCGATCCATTCTTCATTTCTCCTCGTGGCTCTTATTGATTGTCATCCATCTTCATTGTTCTTAATCTATTAAGGTAAGTCTATCCATCCTAGAAATAATCTACTCAATGTTGTTGATTATACTTGTTAGATTATGGGCACTTGGGTAGATTTTGCTAACTCTCGTAGATAATCTAATCAAACGAACTTGTAGTAATCGGGACTATCATTGTTCGTATATTTCATTTTCGTGCAACTCATTGTAATAATCACATTTGAAATTTCCATCTCAGTTGACATTGAAATTTTAAAACTTGACGAACCAATTGTAGGAGATTTTCGTAGGAATCCGTCACCGTTTGATAAACTAGTCGTAACCCACTATTGTCATATAATTATCAACGTTAAAATAACAAGGGGAATAAATCTGATGGTATTATTGTCATTAAGAATCAACACCGTAGATGGTAACCCACCGGTTAAAGTAATTGGAGTTAAAAATTTGATTAGAAGTATGGGATTCGACTATGCTATGGTTGTTTGTTGCTAGCCGAACGATGATTGGGATAATCTTGTCGAGCAAATCATTATAGCTAAACGTTAATCATAGAGTTGAACGGCATAGTAGTATGTAACATTTGTGAATTTAGCAACACGATATTAGTTTGGCGGAATCGGAATAAGTTGAGAATTCGGTTAGGAGGGGGAAGGGAAAACTAGTTTTATTCTTCTTTATCCGTGCGAAGTATTAATCAAGGAGTATGTGACTAGGTTAAGCTCGATTGGGTGTGGAGATCCACAGTTATCATAAGGCACCTACCGTCGGATCAAAGGCAAGTGAAATTTTGCTCGAGAAATGCTAATATTATTGAAATTTTCATATTAATGAATGTGCCATTGTTGATGAATGCCGATGGTTGTCTCTCTCTAAAATGTGTTATAAATGGTCCGATGTGTTGGGGATAAAACCTGTATGTTACCCGTATGGAAATGTGTTAGGGGATAAGACCCGGATTGGGCACCTAAGTTCCAGGGTATTCCCGTGTGGATACTTTTGTGACCCTTGGTTGCGACCTTGGGATTTATGTGATAAAAAGAGAAAGACAACGTCGGTCGTGTGGTGAAATATTTTCTGTTGTTTATGTGGCACAGTGTCTGGTAGAATTTGTGTATATCGTTGCTAATAATCGTTATTGGCAAGCATTCTCTGACCTTGGTTACCTGGCAAGAATTGTCGTGCCAGGTAGATTTGTTGATCATGTGCAGGTCATTCTTGAGGGTTTCCGGTCAGACTTGAACGGTGTTAGAATAAACTTTTGCCGCTGCTTAAATTAAATTTGGTCTTTAAAATTTCTGTTATGTAATAATCGAACTTTGAATTATGTTTCTTTTTAAAACCTTTAGGCTCATGATATGTAACCGTGAACTTATTGTTTTATTGCAATTTCTTTAAAATATCTATTTCCTAAACTACCCTTGTGGGACCCACACGGGATTCACGGCATTGTAATACCTCAAGAGATTTTGGGGGTGTTACACGGCCGTACCCACTAGTATCGACCATCAGAGGTCCCGTCGAACCGTTCGTGGGTGGAAGAACATCAACACACACACGATATTACAGTTCATGATCCGTATCGTAATCGTAACACATATAACGAAAGGCAATACATGTACTTGCCTTCAATGATACGATGCAAAAAAATAGTGAACGGAGAGGCTACGATACAAACTCACTCTAAAGTTTCGTTCCTAGAACACAATGATATTCAATTAACTACAACACCACAGAATCAAAAGGATCATCCTAGATTCTACCCCTTTGGAACGATTCGTCGAACCCTACGAGTGTGCAAAGGATCAAACTCTATCAATGATTGAATAACGGAATTTCGGTCCATAAAACAACAAGGAAAATTAAGGATTATGAGCATACTATAGAAATCTAACAACAATCTAGGCTAAATTGGATTAACAAGACCAAATCACCACAAAAGCCCCAAAATCCCAAAAACTAGGGTTCTAGGAGTCTTACCTTGATTCGGATGGTGGAATATGATTAGATATTGTTAAGTCCGTATAAGAACCTCGAAATTATTAAAGGGTGAAGACAATCGATCGAATCTGTATTACTCAGTCCAAATCGCCGCAATCGCCAAAGGAAGAGGAACACGGATGAAAAATGGCAAAACTTGGACTAGAATATGATTATATAACTAGAAACCCTTACGTATGTAACGAGACATTCATTACGTACGTAAACCATATATAGTAGAACCTCATTTAATACTCGATAAATTAATAACCTCAATAAAATTAATAATTTGCCCGATTCCAACTTGGGACCAGTACAAACTTGGACCCCAATCGATAAAATAATAAAATAATATTTTTTTGAAATCCCAATGTAAATATATTGGTCCCAGCGAAACTATAAATTAATAATTACTAAAATATTCCAAAATTCTAGAATTGTCTAGTAAAAAATAAATTTATAGTCACTTGTTTTTTTTGTGAACTTCAAATCTATATTGAGTTCATCTTTAAATCTCCCAATTGCACTTAAGAGTTGAGGCACTGTATTCTCGTATTGCAACAAAAAGTTGTAAAGAGTTGTTGCCGCTTGCAATGCTTCTTTCCGAGTGACCGGTTCCAAAGGTACTGAATCGTCTTCAACTTCATCATCAACCGTATTTTAAACGATATCCGCGATAATTTGAGAGTTGCTCTCGAATATAAGCCAACTCTTTAAATTAATAATTTATTAATTTATCGATATAATAATATTTCGATAAATTAATAAAATATCCCGGTCCTAACATTATTAATTTATAGAGGTTTTACTGTAACATGCGCTAAGGCATCTGCCTTAGGTATGTAATGAACTCCCATAGAACCCCCTGACTCGACGAATAGGAAATATCACATACGTTGCATGGTAGATATAACGTACATAAGGAAAATTAGCGTACGCTGTACTCCAATGCTAGCGTACGTAAGAGGATGTCCGGGGCTTCCTGACCTGTTGTTCAGACAACATTACGTACGTTAATGGGTGGGGGTAACATACGTAAAAGTAACCCAGAGGTTACTGACCAACTAACAAAGGTGAAATAATGTACGATACCTACAAAGCATAACATACGTTATACACGAAACTCAGCAGTGCTGTTTGAACCATTACTGGTAAGACGAGACATACCATTATCTAACCAATATGATACATTCGGAAATGAACAACAACAAATAATTAAATTATCGCTATATTAGAATGAGTACGATGAATGAACGAAACACACAAAAGTCGAATCGAGTACAAATAAATCACAATGGTTGGAATAAACAGAAATGAAAGAAGTGGATATTACATTCTCTCCCTCTAAAAAGAAGTTTCGTCCTGAAACTTACAAGGTGAATAATTCGGGGAATCTCGCTTTCATACTATCCTCGAATTCCCAAGTAGCCTCCTCCTTTCCATGTCTCGATCATTGCACTTTAATCAAAGGAATGGTTTTGTGCCTAAGTTGCTTAGTCCGATGATCTAAAATCTGAATCGATTCTCCTCAAATGTAATGTCGGGTCCCAGTTCAATCTCTCCAAAATTGATATCATGACTAGTATCCGGCACATACTTTCTTAGCTGGGAGACGTGGAATACGTTATGCATATGACTCAATGACGGCGGCAAACCCAACCAGTATGCAAGGTCTCCAACTCTCTCCAAGATCGCGAAGGGCCCAATATACCTCGGACTAAGTTTACCCTTCCGACCAAAGCGGTAAACTCCCCGAGTCGGCAGCACCTTCAGTAATACATGGTCAAAAACCTCAAACTCTAAAGGTTGGCGACGCGTGTCAGGATAGAACTTCTGTCGACTCTGAGCCATTAACAACCTATCACGAATCAAGGCAATCTTCTCTCTCGTCGCGTCTACTATATATGGTTCAGTACCAATCAATTCTGATGCATCATCCCAACACAACAGCTGTCTGCACCTCCTCCCGTATAAAGCCTCAAATGGTGCCATCTTAGTCGAGGTATGCCAACTATTATTGTACGTGAACTCGATCAATGGCAAGTGCGGCTCCCATCATCTTTCCAGTCTAAGGCACATGCTCTCAACATGTCCTCAAGTGTCTGAATCGTCCGTTATGACTTTTCGTCTGTCTTGGGATGGTAGGATATATTGAGTCCCAATTCAGTCCCCAAAGCCCGATGAACAGCCTGCCGAAAATGTGATATGAATCGTCCATCTTGATCAGAAACAATACCCTTAGGAGTCCCATACAACCTTACGATTTCTGCAATAAACACTCGGGCTAGTCTCTTCGGTCCCTAAGTATCCTTAATGCCCAGAAAATGAGCAGATTTGGTTAGTCGATCGACAATGACCCAAATCGTGTTCATTCCAGCCCGAGATAGGCATACTAGTAATGAAATCTATATAAATATCCTCCCACTTCCACCCCGGAATAGGAAGTGGCGGTAATAACCCCGCGGGTCGTTGATGCTCGATCTTAACCTGTTGACAGGTCAAACACTTCGAAACAAACTCGCTAACGTCTGTCTTCAAGTTGCTCCACCAGATGTTACTCCTTACATCCTTGTACATTTTGCTTGTACCATGATGTATGGAATAAGGCGTAGTACAAGCTTCTCTCAAGATTTTCTGTCTCAACTCGGTATCACACGGTACACACAATCTGCCACAAAATCTCAAGATTCCGTCATCCTGAACCACAAACCCAGGAGCTTTCCCTTTCTTCACGTCCTCCCTCAACTGGACTAAAAATGAGTCATCATACTGTCTCGCCTTCATATCATAAATCAAGGATGAAGTGATCTCTAATGCACATAACTGACCCTGAACTCTTTGAACCCAAACTTCGATATTCTGAAAAATTAATTCCCACCATATCCTACTCTGAGGCGTAAGTACCTCTAACATCTGTAGAGCCATCGGCTTACGACTCAACGCATCTACCACTACATTGACCTTGCCCGGATGATAATGAATCTTAAGGTCGTAGTCTTTAATTAACTCAAACCACCTACGCTGCCTCATGTTCAATTCCTTCTGATTGAAGATATACTTCAGACTTTTGTGATCCATGAAAATCTTACATGACGACCCATAAAGGTAATGCCTCCAAATTTTCAAAGCAAAAATGACCACAGCTAACTCTAAATCATGTGTAGGGTAGTTTGCCTCATATGGTTTCAACTGGCGAGACGCATAAGCAATAACCCTATCTCTCTGCATCAAAACACATCCGATTCCAAGACCCGGAGCATCACTGTAAACCACAAAATTCTCGTTCCCCTGAGGCAAAGCTAGAACTGGTGCAGTAGTCAACCGTCTCTTCAACTCCTCGAAACTATTCGGCCTGTCCGTGTTCCATTTGAATTTCTGGGTTTTCTGAAGTAACTGTGTGAGTGGTCGGGCAATCTTGGAAAATCCTTCGACGAACCTATGGTAATAATCCGCAAGTCCTAGGAAACTCCTCACTTCCTTCACTTTTTTAGGTGGTTCCCATGCCAGTACCGCCTCTATCTTCTACCGATCAATCCAAACTCCCTCTGCTGATATCACATGCCTGAGGATTGTTACTTCCTTGAGCCAAAACTCACATTTAGAAACTTTGCATATAACTGCTCAGATCTCAAGATGTCTAACACAATACGAAGATGTACAACGTGCTCCTACCGGCTTCGGGAATACATAAGAATGTCGTCGATAAAGACGACTATGAATTTGCCCAGATACTCGATAAAACCCTTTTTCATCAACTGCATTAACACTGTTGGGGCATTGGTTAGCCTGAAAATCATAACCACAAACTCGTAATGGACACCTCGTCCGAAAGGCAGCTTTCGGTATGTCGCTATCCCGAATCCTCAACCAATATGAACCCGATCGTAAATCATTTTCTTGAAGACTGTCTCTTCCTGAAGCTGATCAAACAAGTCATCAATTCGGGGCAAAGGGTATTTGTTTTTGATGGTCAACTTGTTTAATTCTCGATAGTTGATGAATAAATGAAGCGATCCATCCTTCTTCTTAATGAAAAGAACAGGGGCACCCCAAGGCGATGCGCTCGGTCGGATATACCCTTTATATAGCAATTCCCCTAACTGTTTCTTCAACTCTAACATCTCCGACGGTGCCATACGGTACGGTGCCCGAGAAACAGGAGTCATATTTGGCTCTAAATCATAGGAAACTCAATTTCCCGCTGTGGTGGTAATCCCGGCAAGTCATCTGAAAATACGTCAGAATATTCGTTAACAACTGGAATCGACGACATGTTAATTCTACCATCTTCTGCCTTCAAAGATAAACACCAATAACCTACACAACCCTGGTTCAGAAGTTTCATTGCCTTCAAGGCGCTGATCACATTCCCTGATCTTCCCGGCTTACAACCTACAAGAGTATGCTCTGTGCCATCCTCATCCACCATTGAGATAGTACGCATCCGATAGTCCATGATAGCACTATGACGGTCCAGCCAATCGTCTACGAGGATTAAATCCTCACCCTTTAGGTCAGCGACAATGAGGTTCGAGGGCTAATATCGGTTCCTGATCCTCACTGTGCAATCTCTAACTTCTCGATTCCCAACCATACGATCCCCACTAGGCATACCCACTACAAACGATCTACACTCAAATAAACAGTCAATGCCAATACGACACACACAATCCCATGCAATGAATGAATGAGTAGCACCTGAATCAAAAAGCACTAAAACTGGATGAGAAAGGATCTGAGTGGTACCTGATGCCACCGCAGCGTCTGTCTCCTCCGTACGTCTCATCTGATATAAACAAGGGTGCACTGAGCCCGAACTCGATACTGCACGATGGTCCGGCTGACCCCGATCCCTACCATGGCCTGAACTCTGAGGGACCTAAGTGACTGGAGTTGTCTGATCAACACTATGCTCCTTCTGTACTGAAGTGAAAGTCGAAGCTCTGGATGCTTGGTAGCCCTCTCACGGCTAACTGCCTGATGCCCACTCTGCCCATATGTGAAGCAATTAACTAATGGATATGGACAATCTTTCACTATGTGCTCGGGACGACTACAGTTAAAGCAAACTCTACCACCAGGAACTGAGGACTAAACCGGATGGTTACTCTGGGAACCTCCGGCCTGATAGAACGACCTCTTTCCCGATGTGGGAGTAGACAACGACTTAGAAAATCGATTGCTGGCTGAGAAATTACCCCAAATCTTCTGTTTCTTTGAATTAGAACCAAAATCTGACTCTGAAACTACCATCTCGATTTCTAGAGCGCGATCCTGGTACTCCTTCAATGTGGCACACATGAGTGGTGCCATACTCTATCTAATATGTGGCTTCATGCACATATTAAATTATCGAATCTTATCAGCCTCGGTCCTCACTTGCTCTTTCACGTACCCCAACTGCTGGTTATCAGTGATGATGGCCTGGGAGATCGATACATCATGAGGCGTAGCAGTAAAGAACTCCACAATCTTACGCTCCCGAACTGGCGGTGGACAGTATTTCGCTTCCATAGCGGTCTTAAACTCCTCCGAGGTGGCTATATGATCACTGGCATCACGGTCTCCCATCACTATGCAGCTTCCTTATCCAGGAGGTATTGAGCAATAGGTACGCTCCTATCATCGGGACAAGCTACGACATCGAACGTCCTTCCTAACAGAAAAAGCCAATTCTCCCAACCTAGGGAGTCAGTAGAACCAGCAAAGCGAGGGGGGTGCATCTTAGTCACTTTTTGAAGCCATTTACTAGCTCCGTCCTCCAGAGTTAGAAGCTAATTCTGACGTTCACCTTGAGCTATCTGGGCTTGCTGGGCTAGCAACTTCTGAAGTATACAGTAGCTCCTGTGTCGGCATTATTACCCAATGGTTGGTCCTGACTGACAGATAATTTCTGTTGCCCGTCAGAACTCAAGGGTAGAGTATTCAGCATTGAATGTGAGGCCGAATCTGTAGATGACTGCGAAAGCAGAACTTCCTCACTATTAGCACCACGACCACGGTCTCGACCGTGTCCCCTAGCTGGTCTACTACGACCTCTCTACATACTGAAGAATAAGAAATAAGAAGAACAAGGTCAGCAACATTCACAGTTTCAAAGTTGGTATCCCAACTCTCAGTTCCAATTCACGTAAGGGAAGTAATACAGAAAAGTAATAGTTTGAGGAGACTTATAGCCACAGGTCACACGAAAAGATGGTAGCACGATGATATTAGGCTCAATAACTGACTCTTACGACACAACTGACAGACCCAATTTAACCGAAGGCCTAGGTATTCACAACCTAAGGCTCTGATACCATAAATGTAATACCCCAAATCTCATAAAGGATATTACACGCCATAGAACCTTCAGCAAGGTCTACCAGACTAATACACCACACACAATACACAATAATCTCTTAACAATACATTAATAATCTAAATGGGGTCGTGGCCTCGGCAAAATATTTTAGTTCAAATTTAGAAATACAGAGAGTAAAATGAGTTCATTCCCCACACAGGGGTCTTCAACGACATCCTTAAAACAATAACCAGTTTACTCAACTAACTTCAACAAACTATTTAAGCACAACATAAATACACAGACTCGATCCTCATCATCATGCTTGGCCATCATTATCATGCGGTTCCCATGCTGGATTCTCAGCTCGCCCGATACCTGAAATGCATAAAACGCATTTCCCCATTTTAAGGGATTAACATTTGAATAGCTAGTGCAAGTACGCAATTATACTACATTATATACAGATACGATTCAACATAGTCATTTTGTTTAGAAGGCATTTGAAAACCATATTCCGGAATATCACATTTACATCAACATCATTTTCATAAACATTACATCAACTCATTTCATCACAACAACATCCATAACTGGTAACCCGCGGCCGTGCCATTAGTATCGACCCCCAGTGGCCCCGTCGGACCGTCCCTGTAACACCCCCAGAATACGTCCGGAAATGTCACACGCCGTAGACCCTTATCGTAAGGATCTACCAGGCTAAACTCCAAAAGACTACTCAATGATTGACCGACCGGGGTCAAAATTAATTACAAAGCAGACCGACAAGGTCATTAAACAATTCAGAAACTAACTAAATTTAATTCTCAATGACAATAATAAACTCGAACACAGAAAGGAATTACAACTTAATTTAATGAATGAAAAATACATCCATGCAAGGGTGGATACTCGACCGAAAGAGAAATACCAACCAAAATGAAACAAAAGAAAAAGACTCTGACTCTTGTGTGATTAGCATCATCGTCTTCCATCTCCTTCCAAGCCAATCCCGTGACTGCTCCCGAGCTGCCAAAACCTGAGCGCATAACAGGCACCCACCCCCCGAAAACTTGGGGGTTAGCAGACTGGAATTTTGCTAGTGCAAGTACACAATATACAAGATATACGAACAATAAAAATAAAAAACTCAACAGCCGCGAAGCCTTAACACAAACCACACATTCCCATAGTCAACACAGAATAGCACTCGCATACACAAGGTGAAAGATAATCACATAGTCATATTATCTTTACGAAACATAAGACCAATGAAACTAACGAGCCAAGGAGTCAAAAGATCTAGTTTGAAAATCCCTTTTTATAAAAGGAAAAGTATTTTCATAAGATAGTTTGAAAACATTATTATTGACTCGGGCTGTCTTGGGGTTTTGAAAATCGAATGGGAATACTTTTAGAAAATAACTTCAAAAGCTCTCGGGTCCTCGTCCCAATATGTGGAAAACAATTTGCAAGAAAAAAATTACAACGTTATTCAGGGTCCTCAACCCAATTTATAAGATACTATCACAAGCGAATCATTACAATATCTCACGGGGTTCTCGGCCCAATCCAAATAATATCATCACGAGATCAAATATCAAAATCCCACGGGGTCCTCGACCCAATACACAGAAAAATCATCACAGTACAATCAAAGGCACAACCTCTCATTCGACAAATCCTTCTCAAGACCCCTGATTAATTAACCCTCGGAGATCTCGTCAAATATCCTTGGTTAATTAACCCTGATACCAAAATTTAAAACAAGTTGAAACAAACTTTCAAAAACACGAATCGCGGTCTATATCAAGACCAACATTTTAAAGCGAGTTGGAAGAACTAGAATTACGAAAATCATTTGGTAACGAGTCTTAGCTATCACTCAAATATCCATTACCAATAAGCCTTCCAGGCACCTCCCTTGCACACCTGTGCACCGGCGCTCACTCCACTATGTTGGCCGCCCCTTGAACATGTCATTGCGCCGGCGATCACTCCCGCAAGAGCCGCCCCTTACACGCGCATTAGGTAACACCGGTGTTCACCAACCATATGGAGCCGCACAATGCAGCGTACACTAGGGCGGAGTACACGCCCCGCCCTCAGAGGTTCCCGGATACAACGTTTCTCACAACAAGTATCCACATTGTTTCAAACATCAAGCACACAGACAAACGTTACGACAATTATCAACTCAGTACACCAAGTCACACAAATTATCCGTCAGTCCATAACCATACAGCTTAAACAATATCACGCACGTTATCAATCAAAACTCATTCACAATAAGCCTTCAGGTATAACCAACCAACGCCGCACATATATCCCTATATTGCGACTCAACCGAATATATATATATATAATCTTACTATATTATATCTATAAGTATGGTTCATCCATCGACCCAAGTTGTGTACGTCAACTAGTGTTAGCATTCATCACTCGGCATTCACCGACATAGGCATATATATCAATATACGTATATACATACATATATTTAACATATAAATATATATAAATCTATTTATATATATATATATGTATATCCATATAAATTCATACACTTCGACAACAATGATTTCACGTAGTTACAATTTGTATATCAAGGTACTTGCCTTGGTAATCTCTCGCGAATACTCCGAAAATACGGTCGATTGGAAAAATCCGGAACTCCAATGAAAACGACGACCGGAAAGGCTCAACACCGGATTATCATAGGGAATTCGTCCCTAATATCCTATCATCAAATAAACAATCAATCACACGAGGAAAAACATCACAAAACGACCGAATCTCCCTCTGCGGCATTTTACTGGATACCTTGAAGGCGTCAATTGAAAACTCATATAAACGACGAATCGGACATGAGAAAACTGTGGAAAGATAATGAAATTGATAGAATAAAACTTAATTTACAATTATCCATCAGTAATCTAAGTTCATATGGTTCGAACGGATGAAATCTATCAAGATCCCCAAATTTCCCAAAGTTTAGATTTTAGGAAAAACTAACCTTGATTCGGTCGATTGAAGGACATTATGGGATGATCAATCAATGATATGAACTCAGGAACTTCATGGATTTATTGTTCAACAACATGTATCCTCGCTCTCAAAATCTCTGGCCACGGAAAAGAAAGAAGGGAAATGAAAAATAGGTGGAAACAGGGCTGCTCGGTCAAATATATAGGCAGGCTGCCCTAGCGTGCGCTAGCGTGCCGGCAGCGTGCGCTAGTGGGCCGGCCTTGGTCCAGTCCAGAGCCTCCTGGACTGATCCTCTCGCCCAGGTAGCGCGCGCTGGCTGCCGAGTAGCATGCGCTACGCCTTCCAGTTAGCGCGCGCAGCAACCGGCCGTAGCGTGCGCTACCCGCCAACCCTCCGGAGTCCAGAACCTCAGGGCCTCACTGCCCGGCCCAGGTAGCGTGCGCTGGATGCCGAATAGCATGCGCTACGCCTGCCGGTTAGCGCGCGCAGTCTCCCGGCAGTAGCATGCGCTATGCCGGTCCTGCCGCACCGGTGCGGCCAGCGCCCAGCTGCAGTGCCGGTTCCTGCCGCAACTGACGACTCGATTCCTAAAAACGCACGGAACGAACGTGCCGAAAGCTCGCGGACAACAACATCGATCCGAAATGAAAATAATACACAACAAATCACCACATATGGCCATAAACACAAAATCGATTGTCGAGAAAAATAATACCAACGCTCGAAAATCGAGAAATTTCCAGTCTAAAAAGAAATATTTCAAATTAATCAGAATAAAAATCTCGGGTATTACATTCTTCCCCCTTAAAATAAGTTTCGTCCCGAAATTTAAAGTCGAGAGCGGTGGAACAATCAAGGAAAAATGACTACTTGCTCAGCCCCAAAACATCACGACCAATGCGCGAATGCGAAGTTCTAGAAATACAATGAACGAAACTAGAAAGTATCTGGTACGTGAGTTGAGGCGATAAAAATGTATGTGAACATGATAAGCCGAGGTGGAGGAGTATGAATTTGGAGACAAAAGCTCCAAGAGTTAAGAAATTCACAAAATGGCTCAGACGTCCTGAAACCATGTTTCGAGCTCGACCAACCGCATCTAAGTTCATAACATATTTGAAAAAGTTAATTGTACATGTGGGAACAATAGTTTCAAACAAAATTTGCAAGAATCCAATTCGGATGTGGAAAAGCCATAATAATCCACGGGGTTTATCAAAACAGCTCCGAGATTCGTTCGGAGGACGGTATGCTAAGTAGAACAAGGTAGTTTAAAATCGTCGAGAGGATCACAATTTAATTACCAACAATGAAAGGTCACACAATACCGGAAATACTAAGAAAAGTACGGGTAATACGCTCCCCCATACTAAAAAGACATTACGACCCCGAAACTTAGAACAACAAAAGTTGGAAATATAAAGCAATGAAATGAAAAACGATCAATGTCACGATTGTTGGAAACAGTAACGATTAGGAGATATTACAAAATATTCATTCTCCCATGTTAGGCTCTTCAGAAAGAGACATAGGGTTTCGGGACATTCTCCGGTCACTTGCTCTGTTCACCAACAGGGTAGCATTCTTTACCAATTCGGAAATTATCTCACAATGTTTCTCCCGATGACCTTCACACCCGCACCGGTAACAAGTGAAGAGTGAAAAGGGACAATTTGCACGAACATGTCCCTGACGGTTGCAATTGAAGCACCCTCCCTTCTTACCGAGAGTCACTGATGTTGGCTTGGCATTCCCAGCGCTCACTCCCGATCGTGAAGACGACGCGTCGAACAACGTGGGGGTTTGGGAGCCTTAGACTCTTCACCATCCAAAAATTTCCCAGATGTCCTCGGTCTCTTCGCTTCGCTCGTGGGCTCGACCACTGAGGAGATTTCATAGGATATCATTTGATCTTGATACTCCTTCACCGTAGCATGAATCGTGGTTATACGAACCACCTCGCCGCTTCCATTTCCATTATCACGTCTACGTCCGCTGAGGCTCGACATACTAATGCAGATAATACCGTTCAACAATATTGATTTATCAGTCGTACAATATACCACAATTATCAACACGAGGTTTAGTTAGTATCCTTAGAATAACGGTAATATCGTAAAGCACAAAGTTTTCTGAAGTCAATTTCGAGTCCTTTGACGAGGACGATCATTATAAGTATGCACCTAATGAAAACAATTTTTTGAAAAAGAGGGCTAGTCACGTTACGCCCAAGACTTGTAAATACTGTCCTTTATTTTGGAAGAGGAAGTTTATACATCGACTTCAAAAATTCTTTTCAAATAATGTAAAAAAAAAGAAATTCTTTTATAAATCGTAACTAATTTGAAATATTTCAAAAGTGTTGAGTTCCAAATACCACAATTTGAAAATCTTTCCTCTTCTACCAAAATGCTCAGTCGAAAGGATTTTTCACCGAGATACGTGACCATTTGACATGTCGACATTAAATCTTGGGTTTTCATAATATTAGAGAATTTTAAAGCACCACTTTAAAATGTTCGTGATATTACAACGCCGTGGGCCCCGCCCCGGAACGTACCAGGCTAAAAATCATTTTTAAAAATGTTCAAAATGCCAAAAAGGCCGATGTCACTAATGTTATCAAATACTCACAAAAGTCATTTATAAAATATCAAATACCATCATAAGAATACCATCAAAACGTGCAAGACTAAAATATCAAAACTCGGTTTAGGGAATCGGTTTTAGGAAATAGAACTCGGTTTGCAAGATACCAAAAGCCATTTCAAAATACCCACGTAGCGAATAAAATTAACACTCATAAATTTATCCTAATGAAACGTAGAAACCGATAAATATGTTCGACTTCCGAAGCATACTACATAACCATTTTTACTGGGACCGTATACGCATGCCATATCCTAAAACAATAATATCACCAACAAGTTCCAATCTCTAGTTTACATTAAATACATTAGCACAATATAATCAAATTTGTATATAAAGGGACTTACGATTGGGACTACCATCACGGATTGCCTGAAGATGATGTCGGAACCACGATACTAATCACAACTCTGATGCGTGCGACTTACACTGGACATAGACTTGACCCAACGGCCTAGGTTTTTCGCAAACCTAAGCTCCAATACCATATATGTAACACCCCCAGAATACGTCCGGAAATGTAACACGCCGTAGACCCTTATCGTATGGATCTACCAGGCTAAACTCCAAAAGACTACTCAATGATTGACCGACCGGGGTCAAAATTAATTACAAAGCAGACCGACAAGGTTATTAAACAATTCATAAACTAACTAAATTTACTTCTCAATGACAATAATAAACTTGAACACATAAAGGAATGACAAATTAATTTAATGAATGAAAAATACACCCGTGCAAGGGTGGATACTCGACCGAAAGAGAAATACCAACCAAAATGAAACAAAAGAAAAAGACTCTGACTCTTGTGTGATTAGCATCGTCGTCTTCCATCTCCTTCCAAGCCAATCCCTGACTGCTCGCGAGCTGCCAAAACCTGAGCGCATAACAGGCACCCACCCCCCGAAAACTCGGGGGTTAGCAAACTGGAATTTTGCTAGTGCAAGTACACAATATACAAGATATACGAACAATAACGACACAAAACTCAACAGCCGCAAAGCCTTAACACAAACCACATATTCCCATAGTCAACCCAGAATAGCACTCGCATACACAAGGTGAAAGATAATCACAGTCATATTCTCTTTATGAAACATAACACCAATGAAACTTTAAACGAGCCCAAGGAGTCAAAAGATCTAGGATGAAAATCCCTTTTTATAAAAGGAAAAGTATTTTGATAAGATAGTTTGAAAACATTATTATTGACTCGGGCTGTCTTGGGATTTTGAAAATCGAATGGGAATACTTTTAGAAAATAACTTCAAAAGCTCTCGGGTCCTTAACCCAACATGTGGAAAACAATTTGTAAGAAAACCATTACAACGTTATTCAGGGTCCTCAACCCAATTTATAAGACACCATCACAAGCAAATCATTACAACATCTCATGGGGTTCTCGGCCCAATCCAAATAATATCATCACGAGATCAAATCTCAACATCCCACAGGGTCCTCGACCTAATACACAGAAAAATCATCACAATACAATCAAAGGCACAACCTCTCATTCGACAAATCCTGCTCAAGACCCCTGATTAATTAACCCTCGGAGATCTCGTCAAATATCCTTGGTTAATTAACCCTGATACCAAAATTTAAAACAAGTTGAAACAAACTTTCAGAAACACGAATCGTGGTCTATATCAAGACCAACATTTTAAAGCGAGTTGGAAGAACTAGAATTACGAAAATCATTTGGTAACGGGGTCTTACCTATCACTCAAATATCCATTACCAATAAGCCTGCCAGGCGCCTCCCTTGCACACCTGTGCACTGACGTTCACTCCACTATGTTGGCCGCCCCTTGAACATGTCACCGCACCGACGATCACTCCCGCAAGAGCCGCCCCTTGCACGCGCATTAGGTAACACCAGTGTTCACCAACCATATGGAGCCGCACATTGCAGCGTACACCAGGCCGGAGTACACGCCCCGCCCTCAGAGGTTCCCGGATACGACGTTTCTCACAACAAGTATCCACATTGTTTCAAACATCAAGCACACAGACAAATGTTACAACAATTATCAACTCAGTACACCAAGTCACACAAATTATCCGTCAGTCCATAACCATACAGCTTAAACAATATCACGCACGTTATCAATCAAAACTCATTCACAATAAGCCTTCAGGCATAACCAACCAACGCCGCACATATATCCCTATATTGCGACTCAACCGAATATATATATATATATATATATATATATATATATATATAACCCTACTATATTATATCTTTAAGTATGGTTCATCCATTGACCCAAGTTGAGTACGTCAACTAGTGTTAGCATTCATCACTCGGCATTCACTGATATAGGCATATATATATATATATATATCAATATACGTATATACATACATATATTTAACATATAAATATATATAAATCTATGGCTAAAATGTTCATGGGGTCCCTTAACTTAATTTCAGATAACGATTTAGTCCTTTATCTTTTTTTTCCAACTAAGTCCGTTATCTTTCCAATTTTAAGCAAAGTTAGCCTTTTCCGTTGGTCTCCGTTAACTGTTGTCCAAGTGGCTGTTAAGTTGCTGACTATCACCTACGTGGCTATAAATATTCCTACGTGTCAAATCCCTAACCTATGTGTCTATTTTCCTAGCCTATGTGTCAAATTCCTAACCTACATCTCCTAATCTCCTTATAAGTCCTACTGCTGGGCAAAAAATGCTCGAGTTTTCTGGAATCGAAATTGCAGGCTCTGTGGTGGTGCACAGCGTCAAGACCGCCGACAGAGGTGAGGTGGAGGACCCGGAGCTGGCTCTGCTGGCCAAGGGCTTGGACAAAAAATCATCTTTCGGATCTTCGGTGGTGAGGAATGCTTCGTCGAGGATCTGGCAGGTTTCGCAGGAGCTCAAGCGGCTGGCTTCCATCATGCGCCGCCCTCACCCGACGGGGAAATTCGACCGGACGAAATCTGCTGCCGCCCACGCCCTCACGGGTCTCAAGTTTATCATCAAGGCCGACAGCGCATGCTTCTTGAATTTTTGTTCAAGGGTCTCAAGGATCTGGCATGTTTCTTGCATTTTTGCATTTTTGTTCAAATAATTTATGGAGAAAATCTTGTTTCTTTTTTCAGGTATGAACAAGGAGTCTAAGGAGTTCGCCGTCGAGCTTTTCGACGCTCTGGCATGGCGGAGGAACATCTCCGGAGCTTCAGTTACTAAAGCACAGTTGAAGGAGTTTTGTGACCAAATTTCTCTCCGGCACTTCGAGCATCTTTTGCCCAGCAGTAGGACTTACAAGGAGATTAGGAGATGGAGGTTAGGAATTTGACACATAGGCTAGGAAAATTGACACATAGGTTAGGGATTCCACACGTAGGAATATTTATAACCACGTAGGTGATAGTCAGCAACTTAACGGCCACTTGAACAACAGTTAACGGAGACCAACGGAAAAGGCTAACTTTACTTAAAATTTGAAAGATAAGGGACTTAGTTGGGAAAAAAAAGATAAGGACTAACTCGTTATCTGAAATTAAGGGACCCCAGGAGCATTTTAGCCTAAATATATATATATACATCCGTATAAATTCATACACTTCGACAACAATGATTTCACGTAGTTACAATTCGTATATCAAGGTACTTGCCTTGGTAATCTCTCGCGAATACTCCGAAAATACGGTCGACTGGAAAAATCCGGAACTCCAATGAAAACGACGATCGGAAAGGCTCAACACCGATTATCGTAGGGAATTCTTCCCTAATATCCTATCATCAAATAAACAATAAATCACACGAGGAAAAACATCACAAAACGACTGAATCTCCCTCTGCGGCATTTTCCCGGACATCTTGAAGGCGTCAATTGAAAACTCATATAAACAACGAATCGGACATGACAAAACCGTGGAAAGATAATGAAATTGATAGAATACAAAATCTACAATTATCCATCAGTAATCTAAGTTCATATGGTTCGAACGGATGAAATCTATCAAGATCCCCAAATTTCCCAAAGTTTAGATTTTAGGAAAAACTAACCTTGATTCGGTCGATTGAAGGATATTATGGGATGATCAATCAATGATATGAACCCAGGAACTTCATGGATTTGTTGTTCAACAACATGTATCCTCGCTCTCAAAATCTCTAGCCACGGAAAAGAAAGAAGGGAAATGAAAAATAGGTGGAAACAGGGCTGCTCGGTCAAATATATAGGCAGGCTGCCCTAGCGTGCGCTAGCGTGCCGGCAGCGTGCGCTAGTGGGCCGGCCTTGGTCCAGTACAGAGCCTCCTGGACTGATCCCCTCGCCCAGGTAGCGTGCGCTAGCTGCCGAGTAGCGTGCGCTACGCCTTCCGGTTAGCACGCCCAGCGACCGGCCGTAGCGTGCGCTGGCTGCCGACAGCGCGGCGCTTACGCTGCGGCAAGCGCAGTTGTCCCGGCGATGGCGTGCGCTATGCCGGTCCTCGCGCACCCATCCGGCCAGCGCCACTGCAGGCCGGTTCTCGCCAAGAATCGTCCGGCCAAAGACTACCGGCCGTGGCCTGACGACTCGATTCCTAAAAACGCACGGAACGAACACGACGAAATGCTCGCGGACAAAAACATCAATCCAAAATGAAAATAATATACAACAAATATGGCCATAAACACAAAATCGATTGTCGAGAAAAATAATACCAACGCTCGAAAATCGAGAAATTTCCGGTCTAAAAAGAAATATTTCAACTTAATCGGAACAAAAATCTCCGGTATTACAGTCCCTGGGTGGGAAAACACTTCCACGTCCGTACCCATTAGTATCGGCCCCCAGAGGTTCCGTCGAACCGTTCCTGGGTGGAAGAATATCAACACGCACACGATATTACAGTTAATAATCCGTATCGTAACCGTAACACGTATAACGAAATTCAATACATGTACTTGCCTTGAATAATATGACGCGAAGAAACAATGAATAGTGAGGCTACAATCCAAACTCACTCCAAAGTTTTGTTCCTAGCACATAATGATATTCAATTAACTACAACACCACGAAATCAAAAGGATCATCCTAGATTCTACCCCTTTGGAACGATTCGCCGAACACTACGAGTGCGCAAAGGATCAAAATCGATCAATGATGGAATAACGGAATTTTAGTCCACAAAACAAAAACTAAGGATTATGATCATACTATCGAAATCTAACAACAATCTAGGCTAAATCGGATTAACCAGACCAAATCACCACAAAACCCCCCAAATCCCAAAAACTAGGGTTCTAGGATTCTTTCCTTGATTTGGATGGTGGAAGATGATTAAATAGTGTTAAATCCGTATAGGAACCTCGAAATTATTAAAGGATGAATACAATCAGTCAAAATCTATATTACTCAGTCCAAATCGCCGCAATCGCCAAAGGAAGAGGAGCAGGGATGAAAAATGACAAAACCTGGACTAGAATCCAATTATATAACTGAACACCCTTACGTACGTAACGATACATTCATTACGTACGTAAACCATATAATGTACGCTAAGGCACTTGCCTTACGTACGTAATGAACTCCCACAGAACCTCCTGACTCTACGAATAGGAAATATTACGTATGTTGCATGGTAGATATAACGTACGTAAGGAAAATTAGCGTACGCTGTACTCCGATGCTAGCGTACGTAAGAGGATGTCCAGGGCTCGCTGACCCGTTGTTCAGACGATATTACGTACATTAAGGGGTGGGGTTAACATACGTAAAAGTAACCTAGATGTTACTAACCAACTTATAAAGATGAAATAACGTACGATACGTACAAACCAAAACGTACATTATACACGGAACCCAGCAGTGCTGTTTGAACCATTACTGGTAAGGCAAGATATACCATTATCCAACCAATATGATACATTCGGAAATGAACAACAATATCGCTATATTATAATCAGTATAATGAATTATACGAAACACACAAAAGTTGAATCGAGTACAAATAAATCACAATAGTTGTAATGAACGGAAATGAAAGGCGTGGATATTACACAAAGATGACCCAAGGGTGTTTAGTGAGGGACTTGGCAAGTAAACAGGACTTGTCACGAGTTTGGGTCATGGGTTGACCCACGTGTCTAACCCGACCCGGGGTTATGTCGAATCCAGATTGTCCAAATGGGTTAGTGCGGGAAAACCAAATGTGCGGGACTGGCTCGATCAAAGGCTTAATGTTGGCAAAGGTTGTCAGTATGTGGGATCGGTGATCAAGTCAAGGTGTGCCAAGTGTTTAGAAAGAGTGTCGACATGTTGGCTTGGTGGTCGGTTATGGATGCGACTGGTGGCTCATGCGCATCATGTGGAAAGACTCGGCATGAGGTCGAGCAATTCCGGACCAATGGGCACCTTCCGAGAAATACGAGTTTGGTGTGGAATTTTGAGAGTTGGCACCAAGTGGGTTCAATATCCATGTGGTCCTCAAGGCACAATCGGTTCTCTACATGGGGCAGATATGCATGTTGGTTCCAGAAAGTTTCTAGCGACGGTTTCCAATGAAAGTTACGTGGGATTTCAGATCATGCGACATGAGAAAAGGGTGCTCGATAGTTTGGCGTGGATAGAGTCCATGATAACTGCAAACGTATGTTGGAAAAAAAGCATAAATGACACGTGGCATTGATGCCACACAGCGGAATAGTGTTAGTGCATGTGTATACCTATGCGTTGGGGGTTGTCCAACACAACTGACTTATGTAGACTATAAATAGGAGAGCCTTGAGATGTACGAGGGGACACCTAGAGGGTGAATTATACGAAAGAATTGTCTTTGAGAGTCTCCCTGAGTTGTGTGCATGCCTTGCGAGTTCCTTGTATTTATTGTGTAAATAAAATATAAGGTTGGGCAAGAGGCCCATAAGAGTGTGTCTTACCTTTACAGCAAATTGTGTGAGACATTTTTTGTGCATCCATTCACTCAAATTTAGCATAAGCATGAGTGCGGGGTGGGAAATATGAGTTCTTGTGAGTTGTTGGTAAAGGTTGACTAATTTTGACGAGCATGATCAGGCCGGCACAGGGCATAACTCGGCGAAAAATTAAGGTCCTATTTTACTCTGTGGTAATTTGGTATCGAAGACAGGTTGGTCGGTTATGAGGGAAAATTCGTTGCATGATGGCACCTCGTGATGCAAGAGATGCAGACCATATAGATGAGATTATAGCTTTGAACAAGAGGATTTAAAGGATGGAGACTCTGATGGGGCAACCTCCACCAACTCCAATCATAGCGGGAGTTTTCAAGTGGATCTCAGTGTTGGAGATCGATGTCTGAAATCTTTGTTTTATGATGGAGGTGATCCAGAAGTCTGTGGATAAGTTCCCTGATTTTGCAAAAGGAAAGTTGGTTTCGTCTCAAGAAGAGATCAGTTCCATGAGTGATGCAGTGGACGTCCAGCTAGGTGCATTCAAGGACGAGTGTGGGTTGTTGAGGATGACAGTTATTGGCAATGGGGGCCAAGTGAATTCGTCATCTTCATCCAAGGTACGCGTTCCAGATCTAAAATCTTACGGAGGCGTGAGAAGTGCCAAGGAGTTGGAAAATTTTCTGTGGGACATGGAAACGTATTTCTAGGCTGCTCGTGTTCTGGAGGGGGAAAAAGTGTCAGCGTCCAGTATGTTCCTAACGGAGGATGCCAAGCTATGGTGGCGACTCTGGGTGAGCAATCATTTGGGTGAGAGTCATGCCTCGATTGAGACGTGGGACATTTTGAAGAAGGAATTGAATAGTCAATTCCTGCCTTGCAATGCATCGTGGCTTGCATGAAGGTCGTTGAGAAATCTGCGACATGACGGATTCGTGAGGGATTATCTGACGGAGTTCAGTTCTTTATTGCTGGATGTTCATGAAGAGATAAATGTACCACTAGAAGAGGGTTGAATAGTGGTGGATAATTAAACTTTCTCGCGAAGGAAAAAGAAATTGTGCAGAAAGTAAAAGACACAACGATGTATAGAGGTTCGGAAACTTGCCTACGTCCTCTCTCCGTTTTCTTTTTCTATTGGCTTAAGAAAAACCACACACAATCTTGCCTCGTCTTCTATAGGTCTGGGCATAACCGTTACAACGCTTGTCTTCGATTGGCCCAAGCACAACCAAACACTTAATATAAATTTTCTTATCTAGTGTTCTGTAGGAACAAGATAATCCTCACTTACGATCGTCAGAGTATAATCCTAACAATGCCGGATCAAAGATCCTAATAACACCGGATTAATAACTCTTGATTCGTTTCTCTCAATCTCGTGAAGGAGTGATGCAACACTCATAACAATCAAAGAAGATACGAAGTATATAAGATATTACAATATGTGTACAATTCTCGTATCTTTTATTGTCACAAATTAGTATGTAATAAATAGTAATAATCTGAGCTCAATAGTGCGTTTGTATGCTTGAAGTTGTGTGTCTTGAGATACCCAATGCCATAGGTATTTATAGTGTCCAGTCCCTCTTGATATGCTGAAAAATTGTACAATTAGCGTGCGCTAATAGTTCTTTATAGCGTGCGCTATCGATCTATGACTTTGATGAACGGAACATTCTTGAAATTGTTCCAACTATAATATGACATGTTTATCATGCGCTATAAAATAGCTTTAGAGTGCAATGCCGATTTGGTCAGCTCACTTTATTGACTCTGAATAATTTAATATGGCTTTGTCTCCAACGTTCTTATCTAACGGATACATCTTGAGCTTAGCGTGCGCTGATGTGAATCCATAGCATGCGCTAGATAGTCAAGATTTGCTTTCCAGATTTTTCGTGATTCCTTTTTTAACTTTGTCGTCCCAACGGTTGAATGTCTAATGGTAGGATTTTGAATACGTAGCATGCGCTGATGTGTATTGATAGCGTGCGCTACTAGCTTTTCATAGCGTGCGTTACATCCATTCTTAGCATGTGCTTCCTGCTTCATTGCTTGAGTTCCAGAGCCTACGGTCTTCAAAATACTTTCAGGTAACGTTCATAAAATATCATCTGTAGCATACGTTACTGACCGAAATAACGTGCGCTATTATCTTTCATAGAGTGCGCTTCCTGTTGCCTTAATTTGAGTCCAAACCTTACTGTCTTGAAAATACGAACAGGTAGTGTGTGTTAGGCACTCTTTTGCGTGCGTTAAAATGATAAACTAGCATGCTCTAGTATGAGTAGGTTGCGTGCGCTAGGACATCAGGTGAGTTTTCAAGTGCTCTGCAGGTAGCTTTCTGACTTCAGGTAACTACTTCGATAGAGTGCGCTATCTCAAATATGTAGCGTGCGCTTGACTCGGTTTAGTTGAATTTTGTTAATTGTTTTGAAAACTTTCATCATCAAAATAATTTGTTCAACAGTTTGAGACATGTCGGGTGAGGACAAGTTGTTCAACTTTGTGTCAGGTTTGCAATCGTGGGCTCAAACTGAATTGCAGAGGCAAGGGGTCCATAATTTTCAATCCGCATTGTTGCTGTAATATATATATATATATATATATATTTCCGATATTAATAGTAATTTTCATTTTGTCGTTTTTGTCGGAAACTAATATGTAATGTTTCGGTTGGTTTGGATAGTTGTATGCGTATCGGCAAATTAGCACACGCTAATGTTGAAGACTAGCGCACGCTATTATATTGGACTAGCGCACGGTAGAAGCATTGGTAGCGCGCGCTAATTCGGAATTTCAGTCAGGCAGTAGGTTTTTGGGTACTGGGCTCTGGGCAGGATCGAACAGGTAGCGCCCGCTATGCCGTACGCTAGAGCGCGCTACATAGATTGTTAGTGCTTGTTAAATATGTGGTAACGCACGGTATTTCAGCCGGTTAATAGAGGCAGAAGGTTTCTGGACTCCGTAGACGAACAGGTAGCGCATGCTAGTAGGCTGATAGTGTGCGCTAATGTGACTTGGTAGTGCACTTTAATTCTTCCGTAGCGTACGTTATTAGGGCTGGGCAGAACCTTCTGGAGTTTGACAGAAAGTTCAAGTAATGTCGGTGGAATTAGTTAGCGCACGCTAACTCGCGATTATAGCGCACGCTAACGGGTCAAAGCCGAAACTTCTAGACCTACATTATCCAGTTAGCGCACGCTAACTGTAAGTGCTAGCGTACGCTAATGCACGTCAGTGTATAAGGACCTGAGCAGTCAACTTTCGTCATTTTTCATCTTCTTTCCTCTTCTCCGACCTTCTAGGCGATTCCAAGGGTGCGAAGGCAAGAACTTCGACCGGATATCCTTTGATATCAACTCCTTTCAAATCCTGGCACGGATTTATCAAATCTTTATCATCTTCCACCATCCGAATCAAGGTGAGACTTCGTAGAACCCTAAATTTTGGGGTATTTTGGGGAATTTGGGGTTTTCTTGAGATTCACCCTTCTAATCCGAATTAAACTCGATTGATGTTAGATTATAGTTGTATAATCATGATTCCACGTTCTTCCTCAAAGGTTGGCGGATTAATGCTGAGTTTTTCCTCGTTGATCGGATATAAACTATTATGTCTCCATAGTGTTCAACGTACTATTCCTAAGGGTAGAACTTAGGATGACACTTGGATTTCCAGTGAATTCTTAGTTGATTGAGTCTCGATTATTGTTAGGAACGGAATCTGGAAAATAGTTCGGACCTAAGCCTTGTTCATTTGTCGTTCCTTCGTGTGTTAGGAATCCAGGAAAGTACCTTATTGCAATGGTTTATGGCATGCATTTCTGTGATGATAACGTGATGTTTGTGTGGTGTGAGGATGCCCACGCCGGGAAGGTTTGACGGGACCTCCGACGACCGTTACTTTGGGGACAGGTTAGGATGGTGGTATTCTCACCCGGGAATTGCTCGATGAGGCACACAGGGACTTGGACGAAGGCGCTTTGTCATGATAATTACCTTTGAGTGATGTTTTTACTGATGATTGATATTGGATATTCCGGAATATCGTGAAAATGAACTCTTTTGGATTTTGAAAAGGATTTGGAAATGCTTGTGTATTAAAATATTGTAATATTGTACTTGCACTCGCGGTTGTTGCTTACCCCTTGTTGGAGTGGAATGTTTTATGCATTTCAGGTACTCTCGAGGTTCAAGAGCCTACATGTGGTGCACACGAAGCTGACGGGCAGACCGGATGTTGAAAAGCACGAGTCACTAGTTGTTTTGGAAATGTCAGTGTTGGTTTTCATATTTAATATTGTAATCGGTTTCGTTGTAATATGTCGTGTGATGTTTTTGTGTTTGGTTGAATGGTGTTAAATTCATACAATATTGGCCGCTGCCGTGGCCTCACTATACTTTGTAATGTTTAATTGCATTGTCGTGTTATGGTATTTTTGGATCGTTTTGTCATTTAGTATGGGTGATGTCAGCCTGGTAGGCCCGTGGCGGGTCCTACGGCGTGTGACTACCCGCATTGAGATTAGGGTGTTATATTTATGGTATCAGAGCCTAGGTTTGGGAACACC
Organism: Orobanche coerulescens; assembly: GCA_033398695.1. NCBI lineage: Eukaryota > Viridiplantae > Streptophyta > Magnoliopsida > Lamiales > Orobanchaceae > Orobanche > Orobanche coerulescens. The sequence continues at coordinate 104,543,567 of CM065815.1, forward strand.
TAGGCCATTGGTTATTGGGTCTGTCGAGTTATGTGAGTCATGTAAACTAATCGGGCTCAACATCGTGTGCTGTTGTTGAACCGTGTGACCCGTGGTAGTAAGACTCCTTGAACTCTTCTTGCGCTTTATTGCTTTCATGATGAGAAAACATGAATTCCTTGGATTTGTGAATTGTTCTGATAATTTCAATCCTTTTATATCTCAATATGATAAGAGGTTATGGCGTACGGGGACGCGGCAGAGGCCGTGGCCGTGGACGTGGTACCTCTAATGAATCCGGTACACCTTCTAATGTTGCATCCGATTCGGCATTCCGTATGGAGCCGAATATTGTTTCTTTGAATTCGGGCGGTCAGCCGGATCCTTCTGTTAATAGAGTACCGTCAGACGGCCCTAATGTGGATGCCGGCATAGCTGCTGTACTTCAGCAAATAGCTGTTAGGAGTATGCCCTCGAATGCCACTCAGAGGTTGTTGAGTGAGGGCATTGTACTTGTAATTATGTAAACCATTTATATAAGGCAAATGATTGTTTCTTTATTTACTGGTAGTTACTGGCATTCCTAACTCGTAAATAAACATATAGAAACTAGTCCGTGTATTTGAGAGCAAAACGTTCCACTCCTTATTGGATAAGGGGTCGGCCTTTGGAAAGGTTTATAGCTCAAATACTTAATCGTTCGCAAGTCGATGAAACTTGACTGGGCGTTAAGTTTATGTAAAGACTTGTATGACGTGTTCTTTGACATGGAGAGTGCCTGTCGAACACTAATGGTTAGTGGGAGCACACGTTATAGGTATGCTAATTAGATTAGTATACTCGAACCGACTCACCCTCGATTCGTCACATGGATTTCACTCCGGGACAGTCAATGACGGAATCGAAAGGTTGTGATAGGTATTCGTGAACCTTCGACTTGAGGATTTAGTAGGGATGTGCTTGTGACGTCAAGATTTTCATTAGAGTAGTTCGACCCTGTAAACCGGAAGGCGGGGGTCAACCTCGACGTGCATCTTGACGGGCAAGTAGCAGGTCCTACTGAATACCAAGATAGAATTCTTTCTCCCGTTAGTGAGCGGGTTATATGTCCTATGCGGTTATTGGCAGATGAGATCATAAGTCTTTGGCCAAAGCATTGGAGCTAGCTGTATTAGATACACGAGAGCTCGATGATCTCGATTTGCATTAACGTATGCATAGCGTCAAGTACAGATAGGGTTTGACTGACCGTGACCCTATAACTTGATCGGGACATTTGAAAGAAGGGTTTATACGTATACTGGTATTCACGACAGAATGGTTCTTGAATGATCCCAATCATTCGTTCTCAGTTAAGTGCAGTGTAGGCCGCCAGTGGCTAGGTGGTGCTACTACTCTTTGGTTCCTCCCATTCTCGATCGAGACGGACCTACCGAGTCGCGCATTAGGATTGACGACGGAATGAATCGAGCTTAATCTCTCATTATAAATATTAGATATTGGATATCTAATTGGGACATTGGATGTCTAAATCGATTTATTAGATAAATTGATTTACGGCCTAATGAATTAAATAAATTACCGGGTGATTAATTTAATTCATAAATATAATTATTTCTTGGAGAAATTAATTATGTTATTTTGTATTTGATATGTTTAATTAATTGGATTAATTAAACGACACAAATATATCGGAACGGAATAGGAGTTTATCTGTTTGGACTCACGGAAGTCCGAAACGAACCGAACTCGTCCCGGCTCCTTCTAGATGGCCATCCCAATTTCCCTCCTCTTTCCTTTGGTCATAGTCTCCACCTTAGTTGGTGGATGACTTGAATAATCAAGGGAACAAGATCTTTTAATTAATTCATTTTAATTATTTGGTCTTGATTTGGGAGGATTTTATGGGGAATAAAATGAAGACTCTCCACACTTGTATTGGAAGAGCATCCAACGTGAGTAGTGAGAGAGAGAGAGAGAAAAATCATTTTCTCAAGTCTTCATCATCTTCTTCATTTTTGTTCTTGAGTTTTCTTGGAGAAAATTCAAGATATATTGAGAGAGAGATATTATACACTTAGAGTGTAGTAATACAAGCTTCATCACTTGATTCTAGCCGTAACCTTAGAGGTTAATCAAGTGTTGTTATTCCGGTCGTTTTTCCGGCGCGTGGCAAGTAGAGACGCGGTGCTTTCGGCGTTGGATCGTTCAAGGGCTTGGAGCGGATTGAACTCGTAGAGATCAAACTAAAGCTTGGGGAATAGCTCAAGAGAAGGTTACCATTTAATCAACGGACTTGAGGGTTAGTTTCTTATGACTCTTGCTTTTCGTTTATATGTTCGTATATCGTAGCTCGATCGATCCTCGTAGGGATTCGGATCGAATTAATTTTCGTTTACCGCTTCCACTGGCCTTCGTTTTAGGCACCGAATCCCAACGGTGGTATCGGAGCGTAGGTCTTGCGATCGTATATACGATATTGGCATTTGGAATGCTTGATTAGATGGTGAATGATTTGGAATCATTTTAGTCATAATCGTGGTATATATTTTTACGTTCGTTGTAGTTATATTTTTCGTAAGTTTATGTCTAAATATAAATCTTAATTTCTTGGAAATATGATTTATATTGAAGATATGAATGTTGAAAAATATTGATATCGATATCCGGTGAAAATCGAGCTCGAATCGTCCGTCGGACGACTTTTCGACAACGGCAGAAGTCGCTGTGGTGACTCGCCGTGTCCGGTGACACGGCCGTGTCGCAGCCCCCAGCCACGCCAGCACCCGACCGTGTCGAGACACGGGCCGTGCCTGGCCGTAGCCGCCGAGCATGACTCGCCATGCCAGCCGGGCCGGAAGGTCACGGCAGATGACTCGGCCATGGCAGCCATTTTCGCCCGGCTCGATTTTTCCGTGTATTCTTGAAAATTAATCTCCCGCATGTTAAATTGGATTTAATATGATTAAAATGATTTATGGTATTTCATTTTATAAGGGAAATTTGATTAATTGGAATATTTATGGTCGATCAATTATTTTGAACGTTATTATATTACCGATTGTGTGAATCGATTGGATCGGTTCGTATTGTTGATTGGATCAATGTATCTCTACGCTTTCCATTTATTTAGTATTTATTGAATGAATGCTTTTGAATGGGGATGTGGTTCGTGGACTTAGTTTTTGAATCGTTCGTTTTATTCGATTGGGTTGTAAAGGCCGTTTTGAGCCTATTTATTTTACTAGAAAAATTTGTATCTAGGATGCAATTTTCAATGTAAAATTTATATGTAATGACGAAGACCGGAGGAAGATCCATTTCGAGAAGACGAAGATTCAAGACGAAGACTTGTAATTAGATTACGGAGTTTTTGTTTTCTAGAACGGTCCATGAACCACATGTTGGTAGCAACTAGGTTGTGATTGGTTGTTTCATATTGTATGAATGCCACAAACGCGCCTAAACGATTAATGTGCAAAGTGTAACGTTAATCGCGATAATTCTCCCACAACAAATAATTAAGTTTATAAGGTTTCAAGGTTTTCCTTCCTCCGTCGAGTTTTCGGGAAATTGAAATCCAAACCGGATGTGCTATGCTTCCGAGTTATCGGGGTAGTCGTTCGGGAGGACGGATAAATTACCGAGCGCATTGGATGCCTTCGGTTGGAGCAAATTTTATCCCTAGAAACCCGATAGGTTGCGGATAAGATTCAATTGTGAAACTGATTTGCGTCGATGGTATAAACTTAACTTGTTCACGAACCATAGAAACCGTATAGGTTGAGGGGAGTGAACAAGGGGAAAAAGAAGATCGAATCATCCATTAGATGGGTTGGTGTTGGACACCACTTTATGAAAATTAATAGACTAGAAACCCGTTCGGTTGCCCTCTATTAAGATTTATAAAGAACTCGATCACCACTATGAAGTAGAGCGACGATACTTCCGGATTTCACATGGGAGTGTGTTATTCCGATAAAAATAGTGGGAGCTGGGTAACAAGATTAGAAAAGACGATAAATTCTATACTCAGAACATAATTGAATGAGTCACTAATTAATCTGTTATACTTAATGCAGACAAATCTCAATATGACAATGAATCCACTCGCAATTCTACTCGAAAAGAACACCTTAATGGGACCTAACTTTGTGGATTGGCTCCGCAATCTGATGATTGTCCTCAGTATAGAGGCACTGGGATACGTCTTGGAGACGGACATTCCGGCGCCTCCTATGCGGACTCGAGCCAATCAGGAAGAGATTGAAAACCACGAAAAGTGGGTTAAGGATGACGTGAAAGTCCGTGCTTATATGATGGCTTCCATGTCTAATGAGCTTGAGAGCTCATGAGAAAATGACTACGCTAGGCGATTCTATCTCACTTAACCGAGCTTTATGGTGAGCACGGCAGAATCGCTAGATATGAGATATCCAAGCAATTCGGTGCAAGGATGAAGGAAGGTGAGAAGGTTGGGGAACACGTCCTCAAAATGATATCCATGATCGAGAGATTGGAGGCTCTTGATTTTAAAATGGATACTTCTCTCAAACCGACCTTATCCTACGCCTCTCCCGATTCCTTCTCACGCTTTGTTATGAACTTCAACTGCAATGAGATTGCATGTAATTTAGCCGGGCTAATGAACAAACTTGTGACCGCTCGGTCTCGGATGAAGACTCCGCGGATGAAGGAGTCTCTTGTGATTTCTTGGACCTCGGAGGTCTAAGAATAAGAAGAAAAAGACCAAGAAGCGGATGGACCACAAGCTAAGGACCTTAAGGGAAAGGGCAAGGCCCCGATGGTTCCAAGAACAAGAAGTAGAAAGATACTTGTCTCAAGTGCGGTGAGCTGGGCCACTGGGCTAGAGACTGTCCGATTCTTCATGGCACTTCACATACAGAACTTTTAGTTTTGGAAACAAATTGTTCTGCTACTGTATTTTCTACTTCCTGGATACTGGATTCTGGTGCTAGTTCTCATATTTGTACCATGAATCAGGATCTGGAACAAAGTAGGAAGCTTGGAGCTGGAGAAGTTATGATCACAGTCGGAAGCGGGCATAGTGTCGAGGCGACCGACATAGGATCACTTCTTTTGGGTTTAGAATCCGGCTTTGTTTTGACTTTAGAAGATGTACTTGTTTTGCCCAAGGGGCACAAAAACATTGTATCCATTCCGGTCATGGACCGAAAAGGCTTTTCATTTTTCATTGGTGATGGTTCCTGCAAAATTTATTTTAGAAATAAACTAGTGGGTACGCTACATTGTTGAATGGATTGTATCATCTAAATCTCAAAGAACAAAGTAGTTGTGAATACTATGACTAGAAAACGTGGTAGGGATGAAACCAATCAAGTTTTGAAATGGCATCTTAGACTTGGTCATGTTGGTCAGACCAAGGTTTACAAGATGGAAAAAGATGGACTTATGGGTCCATTGGGATCGGATCCCTTTCCTACTTGTGAATCTTGCCTTAAAGGCAAAATGACTAAGTCCCCTTCACAGGACTTTTGAAAGAGCCGATAAATCGGGATTAATCCATACCGACGTATGTGGTGCTTTAGAAGCAGCACGTGACGGATATCAATATTTCATTACGTTTACAGATGATCATACTAGGTATGGTTATGTATACTTAATGAAACATAAATCCGAGGCCTTTGAGAAATTCCAGGAATTCAAGGCCCTAGTCGAGAAACAAACTGGTAATCATATCAAAGCACTTCGGTCGGACCGAGGTGGCGAGTATATGAGTACAGAGTTTGACGAGTTCCTTAAGGAACATGGAATAGTTTCACAACTAACACCTCCACGTACTCCTCAGTTAAATGGTGTGTCAGAGAGGAGGAACCGGACCCTGTTGAACATGGTCCGTTCCATGCTGGGCTATACTGACTTGCCGATTTACCTGTGGGGGTATGCACTCCTGACTGCCGCGTATATCTTGAATAGATGTCCTTCCAAATCCGTTCCTAAAACTCCACATGAGATGTGGGAGGGAAGGAAACCAAGTCTTAATCATATTAGGATTTGGGGATGTCCCGCCTATGTCAAGAAGACTAAGGTGGAAAAGTTGGAAGCTAGGTCTGCGAAGGGACGTTTCATTGGATTCCGTGCAGGACGATGGGATATCTATTCTACATGCCCGAAGATCGAAGGATCATTGTTGCTTTACAAGCACACTTCTGGAAGATGAGTTCATTCAGAAGGCGGAGCAGTAGAAGTATTTCTTTAGAAGAATACAATGAAACTCCTCGAGAGACACCCGTGCAAGAAACTGAACCGAACTTTCGAAACACAAGTACAACCACCTCGTAGGTCTAGTAGGGTGTCTCATTTACGAGAGGTATGGGCTTGTGCACTTGGAGGAGCCGGGTCTCCATGAGGTTCCAAGTGATAGCCAAGAGACCGACCCGACGACCTATGACCAAGCGATGGTGGATGTAGACTCCGCGAAATGGCGTGAAGCTATGGAAGCTGAGATAGACTCGATGCATGTCAATCAGGTCTGGACTCTAGTAGACCGCCCCAAGGGCATAGTGCCTATTGGGAACAAGTGGATCTACAAGAGAAAGACTGATGGTGATGGCAAGGTTGACGCCTATAAGGCCAGGCTAGTGGCAAAGGGTTATACCCAGAAGGAAGGAATCGATTACCACGATACCTTCTCGCCCGTAGCCATGATCAAGTCTATTCGCATGATGCTTGCTATAGCTGCCTACCACGATTATGAGATATGGCAAATGGACGTAAAGACGGCTTTCCTTAATGGATTCCTCGAGGAGGAAATCTATATGGAGCAGCCTAAAGGCTTTGTATCCGAAGTCAATATTCAGAAAGTGTGCAAGCTTCAGCGTTCCATTTATGGACTGAAGCAAGCGTCGCGTAGTTGGAATCTTCGTTTTGACGAGGCAGTCAAAGAGTTTGACTTCGTGCAAAATGAAGAGGAACCTTGTGTATACAAGAGGGTTAGTGGGAGCAAGATCGCATTCTTAGTACTATATGTAGATGACATTCTACTAATAGGAAATGATGTGGGAATGCTCGGTTACGAAAGCTTGGCTTTGAGTAATTTCTCCATGAAAGACTTGGGAGAAGCTACCTATATTCTTGGTATTCGACTCTACCGGGATAGAGCGAAGAGAACAATAGGTCTTTCCCAAGCCCTCTATATAGATAAAATCTTAAAGCGATTTAAGATGGATGATTCTAAAAGAGGGTTCCTACCGATGCGACATGGAATAAAACTCACCTTGAAGATGTGTCCTCAAAATGAGGAACAACGAAAGGAAATGAGTAATATACCATATGCTTCGCCGTGGGTAGCCTTATGTATGCTATGTTGTGTACAAGACCGACATTGCGCATGCCGTAAGCGTGGTGAGTAGGTTTCAGCAAACCTGTAGGGAACATTGACCGCCAGAAAGAACGTTCTCAAGTACTTGAGAAGGACTAGAGATATGGTTACGATGTATGGTGGTGGAGAATCGGATGTGGTGGGATTCACCGATTCGGACTTCCAAGGATCGAAGGGCGACTCGATGTCCACTGCGCTACATATTTACTCTTAATGGAGGAGCGATATCTTGGCGTAGTGCCAAGCAAAGCGCGATCGCTGATTCCACTGTCAGCCGAGTATCAAGCGGCCTCGGAGGCTTCCAAGGAAGGGTTACGGATTAAGAAGTTTCGGGAGAACTTCAAGTGATACCATGTGCCGAGTCATTGTTCACTGCATCGCGACAACGACGGAGTCAGAGCGCAGCCAAGGAGCCGAGGTTTCACAACAAAGACCAAACATATTGAGAGGAAGTATCATCTCGTAAGAGAATTTGTTCGCAAGGGATACATTGCCGCATAGAGTAGACTCGGCCGACAACGTCGCCGATCCACCGACTAAGCCACTATCTCAGACTAGCTTGGAGCGTCATCTGGAGAACATGGGTATTAGATACCATAGGGTGTGGCATTGAGTGCAAGTGGGAGATTGTTAGGAGTATGCCCTCGAATGCCACTCAGAGGTTGTTGAGTGAGGGCATTGTACTTGTAATTATGTAAACCATTTATATAAGGCAAATGATTGTTTCTTTATTTCTTGGTAGTTCTTGGCATTCCTAACTCGTAAATAAACATATAGAAACTAGTCCGTGTATTTGAGAGCAAAACGTTCCACTCCTTATTGGATAAGGGGTCGGCACCGGAAAGGTTTATAGCTCAAATACTTAATCGCTCGCAAGTCGATGAAACTTGGTAGGCGTTAAGTTTATGTAAAGACTTGTATGACGTGTTCTTTGACATGGAGAGTGCCTCGAACACTAATGGTTAGTGGGAGCACACGTTATAGGTATGCTAATTAGATTAGTATACTCGACTCACCCTCGATTCGTCACATGGATTTCACTCCGGATACCAATGACGGAATCGAAAGGTTGTGATAGGTATTCGTGAACCTTCGACTTGAGGATTTAGTAGGGATGTGCTTGTGACGTCAAGATTTTCATTAGAGTAGTTCGACCTGTAAACCGGAAGGCGGGGTCAACCTCGACGTGCATCTTGACGGCAAGTAGCAGTCCTATCGAATACCAAGATAGAATTCTTTCTCCCGTTAGTGAGCGGGTTATATGTCCTATGCGGTTATTGCGATGAGATCATAAGTCTTTGGCCAAAGCATTGGAGCTAGTTGTATTAGATACACGAGAGCTCGATGATCTCGATTTGCATTAACGTATGCATAGCGTCAAGTACAGATAGGGTTTGACTGACCGTGACCCTATAACTTGATCGGGACATTTGAAAGAAGGGTTTATACGTATACTGGTATTCACGACAGAATGGTTCTTGAATGATCCCAATCATTCGTTCTCAGTTGGGGTACAGTGTAGGCCGCCAGCCGCTAGGTGGTGCTACTACTCTTTGGTTCCTCCCATTCTTGATCGAGACGGACCTACCGAGTCGCGCATTAGGATTGACGACGGAATGAATCGAGCTTAATCTCTCATTATAAATATTAGATATTGGATATCTAATTGGGACATTGGATGTCTAAATCGATTTATTAGATAAATTGATTTACGGCCTAATGAATTAAATAAATTAATGGGTGATTAATTTAATTCATAAATATAATTATTTCTTGGAGAAATTAATTATGTTATTTTGTATTTGATATGTTTAATTAATTGGATTAATTAAACGACACAAATATATCGGAACGGAATAGGAGTTTATCTGTTTGGACTCACTAAGTCCGAAACGAACCGAACTCGTCCCGGCTCCTTCTAGATGGCCATCCCAATTTCCCTCCTCTTTCCTTTGGTCATAGTCTCCACCTTAGTTGGTGGATGACTTGAATAATCAAGGGAACAAGATCTTTTAATTAATTCATTTTAATTATTTGGTCTTGATTTGGGAGGATTTTATGGGGAATAAAATGAAGACTCTCCACACTTGTATTGGAAGAGCATCCAACGTGAGTAGTGAGAGAGAGAGAGAGAAAAATCATTTTCTCAAGTCTTCATCATCTTCTTCATTTTTGTTCTTGAGTTTTCTTGGAGAAAATTCAAGATATATTGAGAGAGAGATATTATACACTTAGAGTGTAGTAATACAAGCTTCATCACTTGATTCTAGCCGTAACCTTAGAGGTTAATCAAGTGTTGTTATTCCGGTCGTTTTTCCGGCGCGTGGCAAGTAGAGACGCGGTGCTTTCGGCGTTGGATCGTTCAAGGGCTTGGAGCGGATTGAACTCGTAGAGATCAAACTAAAGCTTGGGGAATAGCTCAAGAGAAGGTTACCATTTAATCAACGGACTTCGAGGGTTAGTTTCTTATGACTCTTGCTTTTCGTTTATATGTTCGTATATACGTAGCTCGATCGATCCTCGTAGGGATTCGGATCGAATTAATTTTCGTTTTACCGCTTCCGCTGGGCCTTCGTTTTAGGCACCGAATCCCAACAATAGCAACACAGTTAGTTCAGTTAAATCAGGTCGGGCACCATGATCAACCGGCAGATGAGATTACTGGGGCTAGTAAGTGGCTCCAGGGAGTGATGAAAATGCAACCTCCCCGTTTTGCTGGTGCATCTGATATGTTGGGCTGGGAAGGTTGGTTATTTCAGTGTGGTAGGATTTTCGATGCTATTGCATGTCCCGAGGAGAGGCGAGTTCCTATTGCGCATTATTTTCTTGATAAGGAAGCTGCGGATTGGTGGGAGGCAGTTGGGCTGACTGATCATGTGGCCACCTGGGCCGAGTTTAAAGCTGCTGTAAAAGAAGAATATTGTCCTTGGACAGTTAAAGAGAAACGCATTGCAGATTTCTTTACCGCGACACCGCAGGATGTACCTATCACGGAAGCTATCATCACATATAATCAACAACTGAACCATGTTCGTGAGCAGGTAAAGACTGAAACGGATAAGATCCATTACTTTGACTTGAGGATCAAACCCAGGATTCGAGAGGCCATGGCAGGCTTCAGATGGGCGACTTTGAAAGAATACCAGGATCGTGCCTTGGCCATTGAGATGGTTATTTGTGCATCAGCATCGGGCACTGAGAGCAAGAAGCTGAAGATGACGGGTGGTTTTTCACGAAGCAAGGGTAGTGGATTTCGTAAATCTCAGGCTTCTCATTCCGCTACTGGGAAGTTGGTTCATCAAGTTAGTAGTGCTCCAAATTTCCGACCGGGCCAGCCTTCTTTATTTGGTAGAGGGCAATGTTATAATTGCAATCAAGCAAGTCATCTATCCCGAGAGTGTCCACTTCCTCCCGTGACCTGTTTTATGTGCGGGCAGACCGATCACAGGGCTGCTTATTGTGAGGCTGCCACCAGGTTCGCTAGATATCAGAATTTGGCACCAACTCCGAGTGGGAACCCGGGGACTACAACTAATCAGCCAAATTAAACTTCGGGACGAGGTAGAGGCTGAGGTCAGTCAGACCATCAGGTTGCATCGAGTGTGGGTTCGGTGCATCCGAGAGTGTACCAAATAAGACGCGCTGACGATGTAGAGGCTCCAATAGCTGTAGGTACCGTGCAAATACTTTCTCAGCCTGTATCAATATTATTTGATTCAGGAGCTAATCATTCGTTCCTTGCTCTTGATTGTGTGAAACATTTGGGTCTTAACTGCTTGATTGAGTGTGAACCATTTGTAGTAAGTACTCCTAGCGGGGAGCATTTGATCGGTAACCGAGAGGTTAAGGATTGTCTTGTGTATATTGGGAGTTGGGATTGGCCTTCAGACCTCATTGTGGTAGATCTGAAGGGAGAGGACGTGATCCTCGGAGACGACTGGTTGAGTTGGCATGGAGCTATTATGAACTATCGGACGTGAACAATTTCAATAGTACCCAAAGATGGTGTTGAGCATACTTTTGTGAGGCGTAAATCGGGTAGTTCGGGCAGAGTGATTTCAGCCGTCAAAGCGATGAAATTGTTGAAACAAGGCTGTATTGGTTATTGGTGCTATGCCATGAGTACTGATGATGGTGGAATTGATTTATCATCGATTCCAATCATGAATGAGTATCCTGATGTGTTTCCGGATAATCTTCCAGGACTACCTCCATTTAGGGATATAGAATTTCCCATTGGTCTTGAGCCGAATGCAGCTCCTGTATCTCATGCACCATATCGTATGACCCTTGTCGAAATGTTAGAATTGAAGAAACAATTCGGCGAACTTCTTGACAAAGGGTATATTCGATCGAGTGCATCACCTTGGGGTGCACCAGTTCTTTTTTTAAGAAGAAGGATGGATCATTCCGTCTGTACATTGATTATCGGGAGTTGAATAAGCTGACTATCAAGAACAAGTATCCGTTGCCCTGAATAGACGACTTGTTCGACCAGCTTCATGGTGTTACTATTTTCTCTAAGATTGATTTGCGCTCGGGGTATTATCAGCTGAGGATTCGGGATTCTGACATTCCGATGACTGCTTTTCGTACTCGATATGGCCACTATGAGTTTGTAGTTATGCCATTTGGATTAACTAATGCTCATGCCGTATTCATGCAACTAATGAAGAAAGTCTTTATAGATTATCTTGATAAGTTCGTGATCGTCTTTATTGATGACATCCTTGTCTACTCACGGAATGAAGGAGATCATACACAACATCTTCACATTATATTAAACACTTTGAGAATGGAGAAACTTTATGCAAAGTTTTCTAAGTGTGAGTTTTGGCTTAAGGAAGTAACATTCCTTAGGCATATAATTTCTTCTGATGGAGTTCGAGTGAATCCCCAGAAGATAGCAGCAATTCTTGAGTTGGAGCCACCCAAGAATGTGAAAGAGACATGGAGTTTCTTGGGACTTGCTGGGTTTACCGTAGGTTTGTCAAGGTACTTTCGAAGATCGCTCGACTACTTACTCAGTTGCTACAGAAATCCCAGAAGCTCGAATGGAATGTCGATAGGCAGAATAGCTTTGATGAGTTGAAGTGACGGTTAACTTTGGCACCAGTGTCAGCATTACCTCAAGGTATCGATGATTTTGAAGTTTATAGTGATGCTTTAGGGCTGGGGTTGGGCTGTGTTCTAGTGCAGAGAGGAAGGATGATATCTTATGCGTTCCGACAATTGAAACCGTATGAGATGAATTACCCTACTCATAATTTGGGGTTAGCAACAATCGTTTTTGCTCTGAAGATTTGGAGACATTACCTCTACGGTTCTACATGTAAAATTTACACTGATAACGAGAGCCTAAAGTATATCATCAGCAAGAAGGAGCTAAACATGAGACAACGCCGATGGTTAGAATTGGTCAAGGATTATGATCTTGAGATACTATACCATCCAGGAAAAGCTAATGTGGTAGCGGACGTGTTGAGTCGGAAGACGATAACGCTTCAAATGCTGGAGGTACTTACGTATCAACCGGAGATCCGTCGAGACATAATTGGAATAGGTATAGAGATTTGTATACAGAGAGTTCAAGGCGAATTACGCACTTTGAAATCACTTCATCCTTGGTCGATGACATTAAAGCGAAACAACTGGAGGATCCGTTACTAGTCCAGCTAAGAGAGGATGTAGTTAGAGGAAGAGCTCCTGGATTTATGATTAAGGACGATGGAGTTTTGAGATTCCGAGGCAGACTATGTGTTCCGTCAGACGCATAGCTTAGACAGGCTATACTGAGAGAAGCTCATACTACATCCTATTCTCTCCACCCTGGTACGAGCAAAATGTACAAGGATGTGATGAGTAATTATTGGTGAAGTAATATGAATAATGACGTTAAGGAGTTTGTATTGAAATGTTTAGTATGTCAGCAAGTCAAGATCGAACACCAACGACCAGCAGGATTTTTGAAATCACTCCCGATTCCAGAATGGAAATGGGAAGATATCACGATGGATTTCATTACAAATATGCCGAGGACACATACGGGGATGAACATGATTTGGGTTATCGTCGATCGACTAACCAAATCAGCTCATTTTCTAGGAATTAAGGATAATTGGGGACTCGAGAAGTTAGCTCGTATGTTTATTGCAGAAATCATCCGGTTACATGGCATTCCGAGGAGTATTATTTCTGATCAAGATGGCAGATTTGAATCACATTTCTGGCAGTCCGCTCACCGAGCCTTGGGAACAAAGTTGAGGCTCAGTACATCATACCACCCTCAGGCCGGTGGGCAATCCGAGCATACAATTCAGACTCTGTAGGATATGTTGCGAGCATGTGCCTTGAATTAGAAGGACAATTGGGAATCGCACTTGCCACTAATTGAGTTTGCATACAACAATAGTCAGCATGCGTCAATTAAAATGGTACCGTTTGAAGCTTTATATAGACGAAGATGATAATATCCACTATGTTGGGATGATTCACCCGAGTTGATCAGAATGGAGCCGGACATGTTAGTGAAGACCAGAGATAAGATTGACCTAATCCGTGATACACTTTTGACTGCCCAAATTCGACAGAAATTATATGCCGACAATCGACATCATCCACTGGAGTTCGAAGTCGGTGATCATGTGTTGTTAAAAGTATCTCCAATTCGAAGAGTTTATCGCTTTGGGAAGAAGGGTAAACTCAGTCCGAGATATATCGGGCCATTTGAGATTTTTGAGCGAATTGGTGATCTTACTTATCGTTTAGGTCTCCCACCATCGTTAAGTCATGTGCAAAATGTATTCCATGTCTCCTAATTGAGAAAATACGTGTCAGATCCTAGCCATATTATCGATTATGGGAAATTGAATTAGGCTCCGACGCCACCTTTGAAGAGAAACTGATTCAGGTTCTTGAACGCTGAGTAAAACAGCTTAGATGAAAATTCGTTCCTTTAGTAACGGTACAATGGTCAAGGCATGGATCGGAGGAAGCTACATAGGAGACCGAGGACAGCATGAGGTTGAGGTATCCAGAGTTGTTCACCGCTTAAGTTTCCGGACAAAACTTTTGTTAGAGGGAGAGAATGTAATATACACATTTTTCTAATATTAATAATGATTTTCATTTTGTCGTTTTTGTCGGAAACTAATATGTAATGTTTCGGTTGGTTTGGATAGTTGTGTGCGTATGGGCAAATTAGTGCACGCTAATGTCGAAGACTAGCGCACGCTATTATGTTGGAAGCGCATGCTAGAAGCATTGGTAGCGCGTGCTAATTCGGAATTTCTGTTAGGCAGTAGGTTTTTGGGTACTGGGCTCTGGGCAGGATCGAACAGGTAGTGCCCTCTATGCTGTACGCTAGCGCGTGGTACATAGCTTGTTAGCGCACGTTAAATATGTGGTAACGCATGCTATTTCGGACGATCAATAGAGGCAGAAGGTTTTGTTATATTTCGGACGATCAATATGTGCTAACGCAGCTATTTCGTCATTTTTCATCTTCTTTCCTCTTCTCCGACCTTCTAGGCGATTCCAAGGGTGTGAAGGCAAGGAGTTCGACTAGATATCCTTTGATATCAACACCTTTCAACTCCTAGTATGGATTTATCAACTCTTTATCATCTTCCACCATCCGAATCAAGGTGAGACTTCGTAGAACCCTAAATTTTGGGGTATTTTGGGGAATTTGGGGTTTTCTTGTGATTTCACCCTTCTAATCCAAATTAAACTCGATTGATGTTAGATTATAGTTGTATAACCATGATTCCATGTTCTTCCTCAAAGATTGGTGGATTAATGCCGAGCTTTCCCTCGTTGATCGGATATAAACTATTATATCTCAATAGTGTTCGACGTACTATTCCCAAGGGTAGAACTTTGGATGACTCTTATCCGTCCTCCCCGTACGACTACCCCGATAACTCGAAAGCATAGCACATCCGATTTAGATTTCAATTTCCCGAAAGATCGATGGAGGGAAGGAAAACCTTGAAACCTTATAAACTTAATAATTTGTCGTGGGAGAATTTTCGCGATTAATGTTACACTTTGCAGATTAATTCATTTAAGCGCGTTTGTGGCATTCATACAATATGAAACAACCATTCACAACCTAGTTGCTACCAACATGTGGTTCATGGACCGTTCCTAGAAAACAAAAACTCGGTAATCTAATTACAAGTCTTCGTCTTGAATCTTCGTCTTCTTGAAACGGATCTTCCTCCGGTCTTCGTCATTACATGTAAATCTTACATTGAAAATTGCATCCTAGATACAATATTTCTAGTAAAATAAATAGGCTCAAAACGGCCTTTACAACCCAATCGAATAAAAACCGAACGATTCAAAAAAACTAAGTCCACGAACCACATCCCCATTCAAAAAAATTCATCATACTATATAAATAGAAAGCGTAGAGATACATTGATCCAATCAACAATACGAACCGATCCAATCGATTCATCCAAAACGAATTAATCCAATTAATTCAAACAACAGTCAATTTCAACTTGTTCCGGACGAGAAAATATTTCATTAAATTAATTCCCCTAAGAATAAAATTACTATAATTAAATCTTAGTCAAATTAAATCCAATTTAATTTGTGGGAAATTAATTATCGAACGAAATATAAAAAACAGAGTCAAAAAACACGGCCGGAGCACTGCCCAGCAGGCTGTCGAGCAGGGCCGGCAGGGACCGAGGCAATTTCCAGGTAGCGGCCGGCAGGGTGCCGGGCATGCCCGGCATAGGCTGCCGAGCGTGGCCGATCACAAGTCCAGATCACGATCTGCTGCCTCGGACCGCGAGGCAGCGCCGGGCCTGCCCGAGGCTGCCGGGTCCGATTACGTTTTTGGCTCGTTTTTCGCCCCGATTCAAAAAAAAATCATTTTTCTAATCTTTATATTACACTTTAAATCAGTTTTTCAAAAGAAAAATAGATTTACATTGTAACATAAAATCATGAAAAAAATAATTCTTGGATGAACAATAGAAAATCAACGATCAATACGATCATGATTCCAAATCCTACACCATCTAATCAAGCATTCCAAATGCCAATATCATATATATGATCGCAAGACCTACGCTCCGATACCACTGTTGGGATTCGATGCCTAAAACAAAGGCCCAGCGGAAGCGGTAAAATGAAAATTAATTCAATCTGAATCCCTACGAGGATCGATCGAGCTACGTAGATACGAATATATAAACGAAATCACAAGAGATATAAAAACTCACCCTTGTAGTCCGTTGATTAAATGGATTCCTTCTCTTGAGCTATTCCCCAAGCTTTGCTTGATCTCTACGTATCCAATCCGCTCCGAGCTCTTGGATGATCCAACGTCGAAAAGACAACATCTCTACTTGTCACGCGCCGGAGAAATGACCAGAACGACTAAAACTCATTATCCTCCAAGGATACGGCTAGAACAATATTATAGGAGCTTGAATATAAAGATTATTACACTCTAAGTGTTAATCTATTTTTCTCTCTATTTTTGTCTCAATCTTTCTCTAAGAAAATTGAAGAAAATAATGAAGAAGATGAAGATGAAGTTGAAGACCATGGAAATGAACTCTAATTTCTTTCTCTCTCTTGAACTCACGTATGAAACCAAGAGTGTGTCATTTGAGAGTCTTAAAGTTTTCTCGCTTTATTCATTCTTTATACACCAACAACCCACAAGACATCTCATCTCACATGAGACATTCCACAATGTCATTGTCATCCAATATAAAATGGAAGCAAAAGACCAAAAGGAATGTGGGTGGAAGGAGGGCGGCCATCAAGGGATAATCGAACGAGTTTGGTTCGTTCCGGACTCCTGTGAGTGCAAACAGATAAACTCCGATTCCGTTCCGATGTATTTATATCGATTAATTAATCTAATTAATTAATGATATTAAATACATAATAAAATAATTAATTTATCTATGAAATAATTATATTCATGAATTAAATTAATCACCCAGTAATTTATTTAATTCATTAGGCCATAAATCAATTTATCCAATAAATCAATTTAGACATCCAATGTCCCAATTAATTAGATATCCAATATCTAATATTCATAATGAGAGAATAAGCTCGAGCCATTCCGTCGTCAATCCTATTGCGCGACTCGGTAGGTTCGTCTCAGTCAGCAATAGGAGGAACCAAAGAGTAGTAGCACCACCTAGCCAGCCTGGCGGCCTACATTGTACCCCAACTGAGAACGAATGATTGGGATCATTCAAGAACCATTCTGTCGTGAATACCAGTAAACGTATAAACCCTTCTTTCAAATGTCCTGATCAAGTTATAGGGTCACGGTCAGTCAAACCCTATCTGTACTTGACGCTATGCACGCGTTAATGCAAATCGAGATCATCGAGCTCTCGTGTATGCATAGGACATATAACCCGCTCACTAATGGGAGAAAGAATTCTATCTTGGTATTCAGTAGGACCTGCTACTTGCCCATCAAGACGCACGTCGAGGTTGACCCCTGCCTCCCGGTTTATAGGGTCGAACTACTGTAATGAAAATCTTGACATCACAAGCACATCCCTACTAAATCCTCAAGTCGAAGGTTCACGAATACCTATCACAACCTTTCGATTCCGTCATTGACTAACCCGGAGTGAAATCTGTGTGACGAATTGAGGGTGAGTCGGTTCGAGTATACTAATCCAATTAGCATACCTATAACGTGTGCTCCCACTAACCATTAGTGTTCGACAGGCACTCTCCATGTCAAAGAACACGTCATACAAGTCTTCGCATAAACTTAACGCCCAATCAAGTTTCATCGACTTGCGAATGATTAAGTATTTGAGCTATAACCATTCCAGTGCCGAACCCCTTATCCAATAAGGAGTGGAACGTTTTGCTCTCAAATACACTCACTAGTTTCTATATTTATATTTACGAGTTAGGAATGCCAGTAACTACCAGTAAATAAAGAAACATTCATTTGCCTTATGATAATGATTTACATATTTACAAGTACAATGCCCTCACTCAACAACCTCTGAGTGGCATTCGAGGGCATACTCCTAACAGGAATTTGCTTCCTTCAACCCCTTGAATCGCAATAAGCGCCTTTTTTGAAAGTAAAAATTGCAACCTCATTCCCTCTTATCGCTCCATTTAATTTTTATTTTCGCCTCTTCATCTTTATTGCCCTTTATTCATGTAAACTCCGTGTGATTTTTCATAGAGCGGACAACATCATCATCACAGCATTTCTACCTCACCGTTTATTTTGATAAATCATTTAGAACCAACTCCATCTTGAACCATGATGATCTTTTCCCATTCGTCCCTACACATATTTATTCCATTCTTTTACCAATTAGTTCTAAAAAGCTTAATGTGGCTAACAAGAAATAGGCTTTAAGCTCAATTGGGCTAACTAGGGAGTTAAAAAATTGTCGGGTAGTCCAAAAGGTTTGAAGGGCTAATAAAAAAATCCCCTAAAATCACTTTCACTAATTTGCACATACACATGTAGTTTCGAATAAAATACCAAGGCAAGTTCTAGAGTCTTAAAACATGAATGGTACACTCGACAATGAAACTTGCATATTTAATGATGCATGATGGCTCAAAAGCGCACAAGTTAGAGTTGTTCATATTTCCAAGGTATTAAACTATTTATTCAATTTCACACCCTTTTGATTATTCTACAATTTTTCCTCTTGAAATTATCCTCGATTTGCATATCAAAATAACAAAATAAATCCCGAGGCATCTGAGACAAGAGTTCATTCTTTCGAGTTTCATCCAAGTTCATGATACTCTAAACACACTGAGTTCAAAACAAAAATAAAACACACCAAAATTCAAAAAAAAAATCACACCAAAAACGCAAATCAAAATCCAAAAGGCACAATAAAAACAAACAAACAATATAAGTATTTCTTGACCTAATATTTCCCCCCAAACTTGAATTAAAGAGTATATAGGCGAAGGGGGTATAGTATTTAAACAATAAAAATTTTGGATCAAGAAATACTTACAACTGGTTCTACTGATTTGGTGGAGGGTAGTGGCCTTGGTGGACATGCCATTCGTTCATTCTTGTACTAAGGTCAGCATCTCGTCTTGTTTTTGTCCCATCTCATCTTGTTTCTGTCCAAGCTCATCTTGTTTCTGTCGGATTTCGTCGTGTTTTTGTCGGGTCTCCTCTCGGAAGGCCTCAAATTCCGCTCTAAGTGATGAACGAGATGTGGTATGTCTTGATTCGGCCTGTCTCGATGACTCGGGCCGTTCCCTCCCTCTTTCTTCTTCCTCTTCCTCGTCTTCTGGGCCTCTCCCATAAGCAAATTCCTCCTCCATTCTTTCCTCTCTATCTTCTTCTTGCATTCTCTCGGCTCTATCCTCATTTTCTGTATGCCTAGGATGAACATTTCGAGCAAAGTGTCTATCACTAGGAGAGATCAATCCAGCTGCTTCCCGGGCCAATTCATGCGCCTCCGTGGCCATTTGTATATTTCCTAAATCCTGAATACTATCAATCGTCGTCAGAGTTGTATTCGGGAGTAGGAAATGATCGTCGTCATTCTGGAGAAATATAACACGAGAGTCATAATCCAGGATATTCATCGATTTCATGACTTGCACAGATAAGAGCATATTTCCTAGAAGGGGAGTTCGGTTTTCTAGTGATACATCAATATGAAGTGCGATAGGGGTAATTAAACCCCCTATCCAAATCTCCCCTCTTGGTTTAGTAGCAACATCCTCAAAATGATCCATTAATATAGCTCCGGTTGCTGGATCCGTCCCGTCGAGCATATGAGATAAAACGTACAACTCTCGTTGAGTGATTGGCCCTGTTTCTTTCCGGCCGAAGATGGTGCTCGCAATTACTTTGTGTAGATAGCGGAGGATAGGATTGCGAATAGAGGATCCTTTGGCCGACTTAGGGATGTAAGGATGTGCCTCGCTCCCCGGGTACTCAACCATTGCCCGCCAATATGTCTCACACTCGAACCGATTGATTCGGTATTCTCTGTACCTTCGAGTGTCGTATATGGCATCCAATTCGCCGGGAGATAGTTTTACGTTCTTGTTGTCTAGACGGAACAAAGTGGCGGCTCATGAGTGATTGGGTCTCTTTTAACCGTAAGCGTGCTAAGGAATTCCAAAGCCGTCATGCATTCTTCGTCCGACCATCTAGTGGGGAGCATTTTTTACTGTCCCAACATCTCCCACCATGCTAGGCGGCTTGGCGGGAGTTCAATTCCATAAGTTTCGGGCGTCTCAACAACCCCTTGAGCCGGTATTCTCGCCGGTTGCTCAATTTCTGTTGTGGGTCTTCCTCGTCCCCTTTGAGCCGCACCACGTCCCTGTTGGTCATTTCCTCGTCCTCGACCTTTGGCCATTTCTCTGCAAGAAATTCATCGATTATCATTTGTTTCACAAAAACTCGAAGTCACTATTTTTCGATAATATATGCTCCCTTAAACTTATTACCAATTGCACATTTCCCCCAAAATAATCATTTCTTCAAGAATACCCCAAATGTAAATTTCAACACCAATCGTCATCGTATATAGCATCCCAATAATTTCAAACATGTCATTCAATCTCTAAATAATATAAGTCCTACATTTAATTCACGAGAATCGCAATCAAAAAATTCAACACATCAATACTCAGGAAAAATTCCAACAAAAATCAACTTAAGAACCCTAAATTGCTCATTAATTCATATTTCACACAATCTCAATGTAATGAAGAATTAAACCATCCAAAATCGTGAATCATACCTTGAATTCGGAGTGAAAATTGAAGAAAATTTCGAAAAAATCACGACCCAAAAACCGGATGAATTCGTCCGATTCCTACCCTTTGAAGCTTTTGGATTGTGGAATAATGATGAAAACCTTGTTACTATATTAGATTTACCACAATTTTTGCCTGATTTTGACGAATTGTAGGGGATTCGGGGCTAGGGTTTCAGATTAGGGAAGAAAGGGGAGGAAATAAGTTTTGGGGAAGAAGATGAAAGTGGAAGTCGACTGTATCTGCGTTTTTATACCTCCCGATCGACACGGCCCGTGTCATACCTGTTCAGAAAAGCCAAGTTTTGCCTGGACTCCCGACCCGACCATGTCATTCCTTCGTGTGTTAGGAATCCAGGCAAGTACCTTATTGCAATGGTTTATGGAATGCATTTCTGTGATGATAAAGCAATGTTTGTGTGTTGTGAGGATGCCCACTCGGGAAAGGTTCGATGGGACCCCCAAGGACTGGTACTTTGGGGACAGTCAGGGCGGTGGTATTCTCACCTGGGGATTGCTCGACGGGGCATATAGGGACTTGGACGAAGGTGCCTTGTCACGAGAATTACCTTCGAGTGATGTTTTTACTGATTATTGATATCGAATATTCCGGAATATCGTGAAAATGAATTGTTTTTGATTTTGAAAAGGATTTGGAAATGCCTGTGTATTAAAATATTGTAATATTATACTTGCACTAGCGGTTGTTGCTAACCCCTTGTTAGGGTGGAATGTTTTATGCATTTCAGGTACTCTCGAGGTTCAGGAGCCTACATGTGGTGCACATGAAAATGACGAGCATACCGAATGTTGAAGAGCTTGAGTCAATAGTTGTTTTGGAAATGTCAGTGTTGGTTTTCATATTTAATGTGGTAATCGGTTTCGTCGTAATATGTCGTGTGATGTTTGTGTGTTTGGTTGAATGGTGTTAAACTCATACAATTTTGGCCACGGCCGAGGCCTAACTATACTTTGTAATGTTTAATTGCATTGTCGTGTTATGGTATTTTTGCATCGTTATGTCATTTAGTATGGGTGATGTCAGCGTAGTAGGCCCATGGTGGGTCCTATGGCGTGTAACTACCCCCATTGAGATTGGGGTGTTGCAGTTGTTGCCGATCGGTTGATTGAATTTCGGGTGGTTGGCCCCTCAATCCATGATCAGAAAAATAAAGGTTCTAGGAAGGAGAAGGACAAGCATTCGAAGTGTAAGTATAAAGTCATTGAGTCAAGTAATGGCGGGTCCGATAAAGGTTCAACAAAGAAGTCTTCCCTTGAGGGTTGCCTCATTTGTGGCAGTAAGCGGCATCGAATGCCGGAGTGTCCGCAGGGGGCTTATAAGTTGAATGCAACATTTTTAGAGACATACGAGGGGGACAAGGTTTGTTGATTCAGTGTGATATAGCAACTAAATGCTATATGGAGTATTAGATTTGGATTCGGGTGCGGATTCATCGAGAAGGTCAACTTCGTCTCCAGTGGGAAAAGAACGTGAACTTGGTGGTTTTTTGGCTAAGGATAATTGTCGAAAAATGATGTTTTGGTCTAGGTCAGGTAGTGACAAGGCATTAGAGATGCCAGTCGAAAGTGTGAATTGTGGTCGAAATCGGGGAACAGAGGTTTTCCAGGTATAGAATTCTGATCGTGGGAAGCCTTCCGAGAAGGGCGAACCCAAGTCTTCGAGAGACTTGTCTATGAGAGGGCCTCTGCGGAATACGAGGGCGTATTTGAGTTTGGGTGGGAGAGGTTTGTTAGACCCTTAGGAAGTCGGCGCGCCATAACTTGGAACCCGATGGGCAGGGGTGCATTGTGGGTTCTTAGGTAAGTGGGTGGGGGTTTAGTCGGGATTGTGCTCGGGCAAGTCAGTGGGGATTGGTCGGGAAATGTGGACACTCGAGTAAGTCGGTGGGGCTTAGTCGGGATTATGTTTGGGCAAGTCGGAGGGGCTTGGTCGGAAAAATATGTATTCGGGTAAGTTAGGAGGACTTAGTCGGAAAAAGAGAAAGGGGAACTTGAATGGGTTGGTGGGACTTGGTCGTGAAAGTGTGAGTGGGACAGTAGGGGACGGACCTCATGGAGGTTAACTTGAGCATACGTCGGGTAAGAGTCTCAAGGGTATCTCGAGTCATGATGGAGTCATGTTTAGTCCTAGTTGGGGATTTGGGTAGTGTTAAGTGCGGAAATGCATGTGGTGTTTTCCTCGGCTATTTAATATCCACTGGTCTCACGAGGTTTAATTTTTCTAAGCCTATTATATGGGGGAGGTGCTTAGTCACCATCTGGCCCAAGAATGACCCAAGGGTGTCTAGTAAGGGGCTTTGGCAAGTAGGGAGGACTTGTCATGAGTTTGGATCATGGGTCGACCCATGTGTATTACCCATCCCAGGGTTGGGTCGAACACCGATTGTCCAAATGGGTTAGTGCGGGCAAACCCAATGTGTGGGACTACCTCAGTCAAAGGCTTAATGTTGGCAAAGAGTGTTGGCACATGGGCTCGGTGATCAAGTCAAGGTGTGCCAAGTTCGAGATTTGCACACATAATGTGGGATAATTCGGTCAAAGGCCAAGTGTTTACAAATAGTTTTGACATGTTGGCTCGATGGTCGGTTGTGTGTCTGGTTCGAAACTTGTTCGCATCATGCGGAAAGACTCGACATGAGGTTGAGCAATTCGGGACGAATGGGTACATTCTAAAAAATTTGGATTTGGTGCGGAATTTCTAGAGCTCGTGCCAAAATTTAATAAAGGTGGTTGCGCGGGTTCGAGATCCGCATGGTCCTCAAGGCACGATCGGTTCACGACGTGGGGCAATTATGCATTTCTGTTCCATACAGTTTCTAGCGACGGTTTCCGGTGACTGTTACATAGGATTTGAGATCCTGCGACATGGGCAAAAGGGTGCTCGGAAGTTTTGCGTGGATAGAGTCCAAGATAACTGCAAGCATATGTTGGCAAGAAGCAGAAACGACATGTGGCATTGATGCCTATTACGTGCTATTTTTGTACGCTTTATTGTCAGCATTTTATCTCTATTTTGATCTAATTCTATGTAAATGAGCTCCTAATGCAATGTGTTTACATGTTTTGTAGGAAATTGGAGTCCTGGAGCTTGAATGAAGCAAAACGGACCGAAAACGACATTTTTTTGTAGAGGGACGCGTCACATGAAGCTGGGCCACCTCGCAGACTCAACACGCAGCAAGCTGGAACAAGCTGTACCGAGGGTCGCGACAGAGTTACTATGGGCTACGGTCCGTACTGAATTTACGCCCAGACAGGGAAGTTTTGTAATTGGGGCCGCGACACACTTACTCCAGGCTACGGCCCACAGCGTCGAAAAACCTAATACGATTCTGTGATTTTGGCCGTTTTGGAGTCAGACAACACCTAATTTCTGGACGCAATTTGGAGAGATGAGAGGGTTATAAAAGCTGAGACAAGGACAAAAACAACAATCGTCGGAGGGGAGTGGGATACCTAGCGACAGATAACAGAGTAGAGGAAGAGAATGAAGGTAAGAGCACGGACGGGGACGATTTCTTCAATTGTGTTTGATGTTCTTGAACCTCATGTTTAATTCTCATACTTTTGTGTTGCTTTCTAGCATGTCTAGTTACATTCCCTAATTCTAGGATTAAGATGAAATCGAGATTATGATGAATTAAATCTTGATTTTACATTATTGATATTTTCCCATTTTCATTGAGTTTTCCCCGCTTGTTCTTAATGTTTTCAATTGTGTGGCCGATGATTGAATTGTTCTAGCTACTTAACTTGAATCGGAAGAGGAAAGTGAGTAGTGATAATTGGGTGAAAACCATTTTATCTTATGAGATATGAATATACTCATAAGAATTATGAAGCTTGATATTTTTTGAAGATTATAAATCTTTTTGGCTAATGACGAAATAACTCATCGAGGAATATAGTGAATTGTTCGTGTTGGAAAATTCTACTGACCTCAGAAGGGGTGATAGATTAAATCAGATAATCTTTGCTTTCAATTAATTGGGAAATTACCTAACTTATATAAGTCAAGATTAATTTGGATTAATCAAGGTGAATTCTTGATCCAAGACACTTCTTTTTATTTAAAACTCCTTTTATTAGATAGCTGATTTCTTGCTTATTTTAATTCATCACACTTTCTAAATTATTTAATAATTGTTCAAACCCAAATATCTCGGTCGTTCAAATAAAACTAGGAATAACCAATAAATTGGTAATTAGCACACTAGTCCTCGAGGGAACGATACTCTACTCACTACTTTATTACTTGTATACGACAACGTGAACTTGCATTCACGAAAAATACGTATCACGTTTTTGGCGCCGTTGTCGGGGACTGATCGTTTTGCTAATATCAATTTCAGTGTTTCTAGTCTTAATTTGAGTATTATTTTATCTTTTTAATTTTTTATGTAAATTTGGTTTCATTTGTTTTCCTTTCAGGAATTCGTTTAGCGCATGAGAAAATTTGGTAACGAAGGTTTATTTTCTTTGGATACCGAATTCGAACGCACTCTTCAGAAAAAATAGAAAGGAGAAACGTGAGTTATCTATTCCGGATACCATGTTAGACAATACTGGGAATCAAGGGAATGATAACCCAAATCAACAAGTTCAACCAGCATTGGCTCTCCATGATTATGCACTTCCGCAGATCAATGCTAATTTTTTGGGGATTCGGCGCCCGACTATTCAAGCGAACAATTTTGAAATTAAGGCAAATATCATTCAAATGGTGCAAGCAAGCCAATTTTGTGGATTGGATAACGATGACCCTAATGCTCATATTGCTTCATTTCTCGAGATTTGTGACCCATTCAAGAATAATGATGTTACTGATGATGCCATTCGTCTACGACTTTTCCCATTTTCTCTAAGGGACAAGGCCAAGTTCTGATTAAACTCACTCCCACAAGGCTCTATCACAACTTGGGCAGAATTAGCACAAGCTTTTCTGGCTAAGTTTTTTCCACTGGCAAAGACAGCAAGACTTAAAAATAAAATAACTACTTTCGGACAGTATGAGATAGAATCGCTACATGAGGCATGGGAGCGATATAAAGATTTTCTAAGGAGATGCCCCCATCATGGTCTACCGGATTGGATACAAATTCAAACATTCTATAACGGATTGAGTGCTTATACAGGCGCTCTAGTAGATGCAGCAGCCGGGGGTGCTTTAATGGGCAAAACTATGGCTGAAGCTTATTCCTTACTGGAAGCTATGGCTGCGAATGCATATCAGTGGACTTCTGAGTGTGTGAATCCAAAACGAGTTATGCAAATTTCCGACAATTATCCAATATCTACGCTATCATCTCAAGTTGCAGCTCTAACTCAACAACTGCAAGTTTTATCACACGCTCCTTCTACCGGTACCATGGAAACCTACAATTGGTGCAGCGGCTCTCATCCAAGTGCTGAATGTCAAGTCGGTAATCCATTTGAGCAATCTCAGGTAGAACAAGCTCAACTTGTGGGGAATGGAAATCGTCAAAATAACTCGTATTCTAACACCTACAACCAAGGGTGGTGAAATCATCCAAATCTTTCATGGAGGAACGGACAAGCGTTGAACAAACCTCCATAAGATCAATTCACTCAGCCACAACAGCAACCCCCTCAACCATCGAAAGTCTCTTTAGAAGATGCACTTGCTCAAATGGCGGCTAATACGAGTCAATTCATGAGTTGCACTGAAACTACTCTACAGAATCATTCCACTTCTATTCAGAACTTGGAGGTTCCATTGGGACAGATTGCAAATCTATTATCATCTAGATCCCAAGATGTCTTACCAAGTGCGACCGAGACGAATCCCAAAGAAAATGTGCAAGCTATTGAGTTACGAAGTGGAAAGGAACTACACGAGCAGTCCAAGAGTAGCAAAGAAAAGAGCATTCCCTTTGAGAAAGTGAATGATGAGGAGCCCACTCAAGTAGAGACCAATATGTCCTCAAAGCCCAAGTCAAAAGTAGTCTCGACCACTCATCCTACTTATGTGCCACCAGTCCTATTTCCACAAATCCGCAAAAGCGTGGTTAGACAAGCAATTTTCTAAGTTTCTTGATGTCTTCAAGAAATTGCATATTAATATCCAATTTGCCGACGCTTTGGAACAAATGCCGAGCTATGTGAAACTTATGAAATAGATTTTATCTAACAAAAGAAAGCTCGGAGAATATGAAACGGTGGCACTAACTGAAGAGTGTAGCGCTATTTTGCAGAAAAAGCTCCCACCTAAATTGAAAGATCCAAGAAGCTTTACTATATATTGCACTATTGGAAACTCGTCCTTTGATAGAGCTTTGTGTGATCTTGGCACCAGTATTAATCTTATGCATATCTCTATTTTCAAGAAACTAGGTATTGGGGAGGCCAAGCCTACTACGGTCTCTTTACAACTTGCAGATAGATCCATCAAGTATGCTAGAGGGCTGATAGAAGATGTCCTGGTCAGGATTCATAATTCATTTTCCCTGCTGATTTTATTGTGCTCGATATGGAAGAAGATCATGAGATTCCCATCATTTTGGGAAGGCCATTTTTAGCTACAGGTAGAACTCTCATCGATGTGCAAAAAGGGGAGCTAACTTTACGAGTTCAAGAAGGGCAAGTCACTTTTAATGTGTTTCGAGCCATTCAACATCCTAGTGATGTCGAAAATTGCTTTCAAATTAATGTCATTGACTCGTGTGTAAGAAATTCTTTTTGGGAGAGTTACCCATCAGATCTACTGGAGTCCATTTTAATTGGATCCTCTACCGAGCTGAATCCTAAGCACATAGCTTATTTACGACACATGTAGGCTTCACCACCATTTTTCACTCGTAAACCATGTGAGGAGCTCGAAAGTTCATCAACGTGAACCATCCAATCGGTTGAGAAACCCCCAAAGGTAGAACTTAATCAGCTGCCCAATCATTTGAAGTATGCATTTTTGGGGCCAGATAATTCCGTACCTGTCATTCTTTCTGCCACTTTGGCGGTTGATCAAGAGAATATGCTATTAGGAGTATTGAGGGAATACAAATCTGCCTTGGGATGGTCTGTTGCGGATATCAAGGGAATTAGAACTTCCATTTATATGCACCGGATTTTAATAGAGGAGGACTACAACCATTCTGTGGAGCATCAATGTCGGTTAAATCCGAATATGAAAGAGGTGGTAAAAGTTGAGGTTTTAAAACTCTTCGACGCAGGTATGATCTTTCCTATTTCCGACAGTAAGTGGGTAAGTCCTGTTCAACTAGTGTCAAAGAAAGGTGGGATAACTGTTATTCAAAATGATAATAATGAATTAATTTCCACTAGAATTATTACAGAGTGGCGTATGTGTATAGATTACAGAAAATTAAATAAAGCCAATGTAAAATACCATTTTCCTTTACCGTTTATTAAATGTTGGATAGATTGGCTGGACATGAGTTTTACTGTTTTCTTGATGGTTATTATGGGTAGAATCAGATTTATATATCCCCAGAAGACCAAGAAAGGCGACGTTTACATGTCCTTACGGCATTTTTGCTTACCGGCGCATGCCTTTTGGTTTATGTAATGCACCAGCCACTTTTCAAAGGTGTATGAAGGCTATTTTTTTTGACATGGTAGAGCATTGTATTGAAATCGTTATGGATGAATTTTTTGTTTTTTGTGATTCGTTTGATCTATGTTTGCAGAATTTAAAGAATGTCCTGAAAAGATGCGAAGAGACAAATCTTATGTTAAATTAGGAGAAATGCCACTTTATGGTCCAGGAAGGCATTGTGCTGGGCCATCGCATATCCACTCATGGGTTGAAGTCTATCGTGCAAAAATGAAACGATTGAGAAAATGCCTTCGCCTACTTCAGTAAAGGGGGTGAGGAGTTTTTTGGGACACGCCGGGTTCTACTGTCGTTTTATTAAAGATTTTTCGAAGATCACGAAGCCTTTATGTAATTTGCTCGTGAAAGATGTCCTATTTAATTTTAATGAGTTATGTAAAGAAAGTTCCGATCTCTTCAAGAAGGCTCTAAGCACCACTCCTATTATAGTCACCCCAGACTGGAACTTGCCGTTTGAATTGATGTGCGGCGCTAGCGATTTTGCCATTGGAGCAGTTTTGGGACAGCGACGGGGAACAGTATTTCATGTCGTATATTATGCAAGCCGAACCTTCGACGCGCCCAAAGAAATTATGCCATGACAGAGAAAGAACTATTAGCCATG
Organism: Orobanche coerulescens; assembly: GCA_033398695.1. Classification (NCBI taxonomy): domain Eukaryota; kingdom Viridiplantae; phylum Streptophyta; class Magnoliopsida; order Lamiales; family Orobanchaceae; genus Orobanche; species Orobanche coerulescens. Next base: position 104,572,909 of record CM065815.1, read on the forward strand.
AATTTTGCTTTTGATAAATTCCAAGCTTATCTGTTGGGGACAAAAGTGGTCGTGTGGAATGACCATTCGGCTATCAAGTACCTTCTAGAAAAGAAAGATGCTAAACCGAGATTGATTAGATGGGTGCTTTTCCTACAAGAGTTCAATTTGCAGATACGAGATAAGAAAGGGACTGAAAATATCATTGCATATCATCTCTCATGTTAGAAAATCCATTGGAGAAAGCAGAGAATCATCCACCAATTGTAGAAAATTTCCCGGATGAGCAGCTCTACAAGCTGGGGTCACAACAAGCACCTTGGTATGCTGATTTAGTAAATTATCTAGCAAGCAATGTGATTCCCTCTGAGTTTAGTCAGCAACAAAAAAAGAAGTTGATCTCTGATGCAAAATACTATTTATGGGATGAGCCGTTTCTGTTCAAAAGGTGCTCTGATCAAATGATTCGTCATTGTATTCCTGACGAAGAAATATCTACTATTTTATATCATTGTCACTCTTCCCAATATGGCGGTCATTTTGGCGGGGTTCAGAATGCTTCTAAGGTTTTACAATCTGGTTTGTATTGGACAACTCTATTTAATGATGCTCATGCCTTTGTGTCTGCCTGCGATCAGTGTTAGAGGACTGGGAACATTTCGAGACGGCATGAAATGCCATTGAACACTATTTTAGAGCTGGAATTATTTGACATGTGGGAGATCGATTTTATGGGCCCATTTCCACCATCTCATAAGAATCTTTTTATTTGGTGGCAATAGATTACGTATCGGAATGGGTGGAAGCTATTGCATCACCGACAAATGATTCGAGCGTCGTTGTAAAATTTTTAAAAAAGTATATTTTTAACCATTTTGGGACACCTCGAGCCATAATAAGCGATGGAGGAAAGCATTTTTGCAACAAATTTCTTGATCCCGTCTTGGCCAAGTATGGAGTCACACATCGAGTGGAAACCGGTTATCACCCGCAAACGAGCGGGCAAGTGGAAATTTCTAACAATGAGCTCAAGTGGATTTTAGAGAAAACAGTGAACTCCTCTAGAAGAGACTGGTCACTCAAGCTCGATGATGCTTTGTGGGCATATCATACTGCTTATAAAACCCCTATAGGTATGTCACCTTATAGATTGGTTTTCGGTAAGGCATGTCATTTGCTAGTCGAAATGGAGCATAGCGCATATTGGGCTATTAAGAAGCTTAATTTTGATCTCAAGGCGGCTGGGGAAAGAAAGTGGTTGCAATTGAGTGATTTGGAGGAACTACGGCATGATGCTTATGAAAACGCCGAGCTCTACAAATAATGTACTAAGGAATGGCATGATAAGCGGATCTTGCATAGAGAATTTGCTCCGGGACAACAAGTACTATTTAATTCTCTTCTAAAGTTGTTTTCCCGGAAAGCTGAAATCGAGGTGGTTGCACTACGCCATAGATGGCCTACAACAACCCTGAAACTGTGTCACCATAGACCTGATTTAGTGTTGCCTTAGCCCCAAAAAGGGCAAAGGTAACACCAAAAGTGTGTTGTGTTCTCAGCAGTTGCCTTTGACCACAAAGGCAACATGCGAACTGCCTAAGGTAACACCCTATTCTCATGTTACCATAGGAGCCTATGGCAACATACTTGGCACCCTATTGCAACATTTTATCTGTGTTGCAATAGACGTTATAATTTAATAAAATAGATACCAAATTGTGTAGGGCATACCTGTGGGGCCCATATTGTGGAAACGTCGTTAATGCAATACCAGATAATAACAACTGCAACCCGATGTGTATTAAAAAATATTAACCAATTTTAACACATTAACTACCTATTGCAACACCTCAAATGAACAGAATAAAAATATAGCATTTAAATATTGCATTTCCATTACAAATATAGCATTTAAATATTGCATTTCCCATAAAAAAACAATTCTTCATCATTAACCTAACTATACTAAAATCAACAAGTACATCAATACACCAAAAACATCAACCAATCCATTACATCAACCAAATAGACAAATGAATGAAAATTGTTCAAAAGAAAAGAACATGGATGACATCTAAGAGCTAGGGCCTCCTGTAACTGGAGTGTCATATTCTTGCGTAATTGGAGTGCCATCTTCTCGTTTGTCACCAGAAAGTGTTGCACCAATATCAATTTTCAAGTCAGGGTTGGCTTCACCTAATTTTTTTCAGAACCCATGTCAGGTTGTGCTGGACCTTCTGATTCACCTTGGCATCCATTTCATCATTGACCCTGCCATGTCTGAAACAAGTGCACAGACACAATGTGAATTACTGAATATAAACTAGACACCACAAAAGTGTTTTTCTAAATGAACATGACCCTACTAGTCAAACAAACATCAGTGTACGTTTCACTATCAAACTGGATATAAGAAACAATGGAGAACCTGCAACAGCTGTATCTACAAATTAAGCAAGTATACCTTATCAGATTTAGTGTCTATCTCATCCATGGATTTTGCACTTTGAATTGATTCAAGTTGCATAATCAGTCTATCCCTTTCCACCTGACCCAGGATTGATTAGATTAATACAACGGAAGGTAGTGTTACCACAAACTCCAACATTTTCTTTGAGCAAATAAGTTTGATTAGAATAGAAATGAACCTGGGCATCAAGCAATGATATTTTGTGCTTAAGTATCTGCAATCCGAGATATGTAGAGATATCAAAAACAGAATAAAGAATGCAAACCAAAACGATACATATCATGGTATATGTGGACCCTCAAGTTTGAAGGTTGAAACAAACTAAGCATCCGATTAGTGAGCATTTTTATACTTTCATTTCTTTAGCTGGGGCACCGGAGACCGCGCGGAAGTAAAGTAACTCTACTTGCAGTTGTTCAATTTGACTTTGCATCCTTTGCGACTGAGCTGCCGCTGGATTACGGTTGATCTACAAATTTAAAAATGAGCAGAAATTCAGAAAAAAAGTGCATTTATCATCTTGTATATTTATAACAATTAGAAACTAAATACGTCTACAACTTCATGCTTACAATTGCTTTATTCTGAATGTTTCGTGCACGGTTTGGGCATTCATGTCTGCAGGGCTAATACATGCTGCATAAATAAAAAATAATAATTATCAAAGAATAGACTAAGTAATTATCAAAGAGTAGCCTATATATCACAAAGATAATTACAAAGACACTCGTGTTTTCTAGCAATAAATGAGACAATATGTAAAAGCATACCGATCATGATTGTTTTGCTATTTCCGCCAAGGGAATCCTGTACAGATGAAGTACTGATTAGCAAATAAAAGCAAATGATAGTACCAAAATGAAATTGATTGTCCCATAATTTTCAATCGAGATATGATATTAAAGTAGCAAAAGTCTTCTTGTGAAAAAAACGAGTAGCAGAAAACTTGAAGATACTGTTAACTTGCCTGTAGTATCCGTGTTAACTTGCTGTCACGGTAAGGAACATGGCCACCTTCTTTTCGCTTCTTGTCATCTCCTAAGGCACTGATGACATTACCAAGAGCCAACAACCCCTTATTTATGTGAATACCTAGATCACAGGAAAGCGGAAGGTAGAAAGATTAATTAGTCTTCCAAAACCGAAGAACAAAAAAAGTAAGATATACATCAAGCTTAGATATTCTCATCTGGATGAAAAATAACTAAGCAGTGAACAATATTCTACAGAGCAAACACAGAAAAATAAGAATAAAACAGAATTTCAAAGCTCAATCATGGGTCCTGGGGGTCAATCAAAAGGAAACACAAAATATTTTACTCTTATATAAAAGATAAGTATATAATCCACTCCTACTAATTGTAAATTATATACTCTAACACATGTATGCCTTGTCCCTCCACTTCCCTTAAAATTTTAAGGATACATCTATAAAATTTTGAAAAATAGAAATAAAGGTCACCAGGTGCGTAAGAAAAAAAGAAGAATCATATAAAGGTTACTATAAAACTAACTTCAAACTAAGCATACTTGAAAATTTACATAGGCTAAGAACATAAGTTTGTAGGAGGCAGTTCGTACTCTATTACACCCGCTTCCCTCACGGTTAAGAATGTCACAGGGATGAAGTACAAGCTAATATATCAAAAATGGACAAGGTTGAAATGATCCATACTGTTAAAGATTAGCCAAGGTTAACTTCACATTGTAAGGATAAGAATGCTACATGAGCACAACAAGAGATAATAATAGATATTCACCTCCAGTTCTTAGTTTGGGCATTTAAACACAAGCCTCATGAAGAAAAAGAAAAGAAAAATACAGGATCAGCTAACTTGATCAAACCAATAAATAGTCATGGTACTTATTCAACCTTGCGAGAAATCATAAACATGATAGTAAAGTACACGACTTCAAGGTCTGATAGATTACTCATACGTTCTCAATAATACTGACGAAAATTCTTGTAGTTCATCTTAGCCCTCAAAACTCAAAATCCACTTTTCAGAAATTGGAACCTTTACCTTGTTGTTACCCAAAATATTATCCGAAGATAGTGTTGCTGGAATGATCGAGTAACCAACAAGTACGGGAGCACGTCCGTGAGAAATTAAATGGCACAAGATTTGTCGGGGTTGTTAATCCCGGGCTTGAATGCTCTCGCGAGATTTTATTAATAAGTATACTGTTGAGTACAGATATTAATGTTAGAATCTATCACAAAGAGTGTAAAGAATTCTAGTTTTCTAAGCTGTGGAGCGTATAGAATGCCGGAAGAATCAGATATGGAGTTCTGTGAATTCTTGCTATGGATGTTCTATGTGTGAGAATGTCTTTCTCTTTTCTCTCTCTTGTTTTATGTGTTTTCGAAGCCCTTATTCTGTGTTATGGACCTTCTATTTATAGCAGACCAAGTTCCTGGGGGCCCCCCTGCGATCGCAGGCGATCGTCGTTATTTATATTATAATAAGACGGCCGATCGTCTCGTCGCGTGGGGCTTTTCCCTTAAAGTCCGCGGTTTATTCTTGGCGGCATTTGTGCGTCTGACGGGGAACTCGCATGCGTCCTGAGCCGCTGTCACCCACCTTTTCGGCGGTACTGTTGGTAGGTGAGGTAGGTGACAGACTGTGAGCACAGGTCTTGTCTGTCAGCACCTTTCGCAGGTCTGCGGCCCTGTTGGTAGGTGAAGTAGGTGACAGGCTGTGGGCACCGATCTTGTCTGTCAGTACCTTTTGAGATCTGCACGCGGGTCCCAGCCCGATATTTGGGCTTTGATGACCTTTGACGGATGTTGGATTAATACGTGGCACGAGACGATCGCCAATCAACAAAAGACGATCGCCAATCAACAAAAGACGATCGGCAATCAACAAAAGGCGATCACCGTGGGTGCCAAGTTCAGGGTGTTTGCCCCGAGCATATCTCTTATGGGAGACTTCCCGACTGCTATGACGATCACCTTCGAGGCGTGTTTAAATGCCGCACAACAATTGCCCCCCAGCTCGGCTCGATGTTGAAAACACGGGGTGAGGTGGCACTTTTGGCGATCGCCAATGTTTTAGACGACCGGGCGATCTGATTTCAAATTTGGACGATCTCCTTTTGCGCTGGGAGCGGCGGGAAAAGAAAAGTGGGCTCTCGAAACAATGCAAGGACACGCGTCGCGTTTCTATTGAGGGAGCCCGACGGTTCGTCAGACTTTGTCGATTCGCGTGCCCTCGAAAAGACGCGTACGCGGGACTCGAGGGCCGCATTTATTGCGTTCCCCAACTGTCGGTTGCATCCCAGCCCTCAGACTTTCGCCTATTTGCACAGAGACCCCCGCCTCCATCTATAAAAGGGGCTAGGGCTACTCCAATTTCATATTTTACGCGTCCTTGCCTTCCTGCTGAAGCTCTGCAAAAATTTCCGTAGCTTGTTGTGCCGACCGTCTTCCTTTGTTTAGGTAAGAAACCCAATTTTTCTTTCTCCCTTAATTTTTTGAGAATATGTCGGGAGGATCTAAGGTCTTCGAGGTCGGAAGCACTTCTGCCGCCACGGCTTCGCCGGACCGGGAGGAAATTCCTGTGGGAATCCCCGTGGAAACGGCCGCAGAGGCTATTCGTGCGGGGATTGCACCCGCAGAGCTTGAGGAGCTTTTCAAAGAGGCCGTAGTGGCGGGCTCTGCGGCGGCGGAGGAGCGAGATGCGTCGCCGGTGGAGGAAGACGAACTGATGCGTTTGTCTTGGGAAAAAGATAGCGTCTCCGGCCCCGTCTATACGACTTTTGCTAAACTTATGGAGGGGATTTCCGGGCCCTGTCCGGAGTTTGATTTCGAAGCTTACTCCGCCGCTGATCCCTACGTACATGTGAAGCGGACGGAGTTTCGGGCTGCTGAACCGTCTCAATGGACTCTTGGTCAGATTCGGAGCTCGGCGACCTGGAAGGACATGACCCGCTGGAGGGCCAAATATCATATCCCCTCTGATGTGTCTTTGCACGTGCCCTCCGAGAACGAACGTGCCGACTAGCCTCCCGAGGGTATGGTCGCCATCAACGAAGTGACCCTGGCTGCCGGACTGCGGTTTCCCTTGCCGTTCGCCGTTTCGTATCTGCTGATCGCCTGGAATTTGGCGCCTCTTCAGTTGACGCCGAACGCCTGGCTGCAGATTATCAGCACATTGACATTATTTGGCGGTCACAGGTTGTTTCGCTTGCCTTCTGCGCTGGAGATGAATTATCTTTTTAAGCTGACTGTGCAGAAGGGATCGATCGGCGGGTACCATATCCAAGGTCGCCAGGGTAGGGTGGTTATCAGGGTGCCGAGCAAGACTTGGGGCGACCTGAAAAAGTGGTGCTGGGTTGGTGGCGCATGGAGGTCGGCATCGAGCGAACTGCCGGAGGAGGAGTTGGATATCCCTACCAATTTTCAGGAGAGGAATCCAAGTAAGGGTTTCCTTTCTCCCTTTATTTGGATACTCCTTGGACTGATCTAATTTATTTCCCTTTTTGCAGGATCCCTTGTTCCATCGATCGACGATCTCCCCTTTGATTTCTCGATCGTCTGGGAGCGGATTCGAACATTGCCGGTTTCCTATAAAGATGTTCAATCAGTCAGCCACGAATCTCATCGGTTGGGAGCTCGACTGTTTCGCTTCCCTCGCCACCTGAAGGCACCTGGTATGACTTTTCATCCACTTTTTTCTGCGAGGCGATCGTCTCCAAGAGGTCGCCATGTTTACGTAAGTGTCTAACTTGTTTTAGTTTCTTCTTTGGTAGAGATTTATTTTCCCCGTATCACCGAGCTACCGCAGGAGATCGCCATGTCTAATCCCGGTTTTCTCGGTCGCCTTCATCTGGGAAAGAAAACGGGTCGCGTTGCTGCAACGTCGTCTCGCCCTGCCCCTGGGGTGAGGCCCGTTTCGGTGCCGGTCACCGAACCGGAATCTCAAGGTGAGGAACAACTCCAGCGCAACCGCAAGAGGCGGAGGCCGGAGGCGTCCCTTCCGTCGGCTGAGGCGGATTTAGCTATTCTGGAGCCGCCGATCGCCGCTCCCCCCATTTCTTCTGTTCCGATGGCGGAGGGGTCTGGTCCCAGGCCATCGGCGTCCAGCTCCAGGTCCTCTGCCAACTACTTGCAAAGGACGGCGATCGCTGACGCCGAGACTCCTCTGGGAAAGCCCTTTTTCGGCCGTGATCCAGAGCTGGTCAACAGGTGAGAATGGTTTGAACCTTCCGAGCTAAGCGTTCTGAGTAAGGTTTAAGCTAACTCCTTGGTTTCCTTGGTTTGCGCTGCAGGGTTCGTCTTGCCGATCCGGATGTTGCTCCCATGGTGCTGGACTTTATGTCGAGCAAGGCTCCGCAACAATCTCTCGACGTCCCTGCTTACGTTCGCCAGGCTATCACCTCTTTGCCCAAGGCTTGGACGACCGACCTCGATGCGATCGCTCGTCGGCGATCTGGAGACGCCATGCAGGCGACCGTTGCCCTGGCTCTTCAGACGGCGACGATGGCCGTCCAAGGTGCAAGGGATTTTGAGGGGCGACCCTCCACTGCTCATCTCCATCGCGACCTCGAGGCCGCCCAGAACAAAAATATCGAGGATGCCAACCGGATCCGGGCTATGGAGAAGGAGTATGAGGAGACGGCCAAAAGGGCTAAGCAGTATGTGGATCGATTGATGCAGGAGCTGAGCCGCTCCAAGGAGGCTGCCGATCGGTCCCGTGATGAGGAGAAAGAAACTCGCCAGAAGCTTGCGGCGTCGCAGGAGGAGGCGGCCGGACTGAAGGCGATGGTTGATCGGCTCAGCGGTGAGCTGGACGTGGCGAGGAAGGAGCTGGAGAAGGCCCAAGGTGAGAATGCCGCCAAGGTTGTCGAGCTGGCGGAGGCTGAGAAAATGGCCGCGGAGTTGAAGGGCCAACTGAAGGCGATCGAGACCGATCCCTACCAAAGTGTGGCGCTCGCCGGTGAGTTCGCCTATTACTTGGCCTATGCTGACGCTGTCCGAGCCGCAAAAAGGGTAGGGATCGAGATCGGTCCCCTGATGGAGAGCTTCAAATCCTATGTCCTCGAGCATCCTCTGCACCCGGAGTTCTCCTTTCCGATCCTTGACTTAGCCGACTTCGGGATCGACTTGAGTTGGTATACGGGTAAACTCATTCATCCCGAGGCCGAAGCCGATCCGCAACCCGAGGGCGAAGACCAGCAGGCGGGGCCTTGAGAGGCATTTCTGTAGATCCTCCAGCACTTTGTACTTTTCGTTTTCCTTTTGTAATGCCTTCGGGCCCCGTAATGTACTAAACTTGCGTTATGAATAAAATGTTCTTCTTTTCATACGATCGCCTTTGAATGTTTGCGTGCAACTTTTACAAGTATGTGTATGATTGCTTTCGACATTTTGTTCATCCGATCGATTGTCTGAGTGTTGAAAGTATTGATATGTTTTGAATCGGAATTCTTACTTGTAATTTTTGTTGGACGACTTCGATCGTCCTGCGCGTGTTTGAGCGAATGTGTTTGAGTGAGGCCGATCGTGTGTGGTTCCTTTTGTTCGATCGTATTTGGGATTAGCCCGACCCATCTCTGCCCCCTTGTTTTTGTTTACTTATTGTAAGTAAGGAAACAAAAACTAGGTTGTCCGGTGGGCTATCTTCAGTTTCGTCGGTTCTAAAGACTTATGTATGGTTGGGGTGTTCGATGGATCGACCTCCCTTATCGTGTCTTTTTGTGCGAGGGATGTTGTGTATCCCGCGACTCACTTTTTGTGAGGGTCCTCCGTTAGACTACGCCTGCCTTGTGTTAAAACGAAAGGTGGGCGATCTTGGTCTGGAGGAAACCTTGCGCGGGGCGTCGTCGGTTTATTCGACTCCACGCCCGCGGCTTGTCAGCTCTGCTTCCACCTCGGCTCGCCATGAAGATGGCGACCCTCGACGGTGTACGTTGAGACGGGGGTAGTGGCACGTCGCATTATCCGGGTTCACCAAGTTAGATGATGAACCATCGAGGGAGGGCGATCGTGTCCACTGATTAGTTTTGGAGGGTCCTTCGGCTACGCCGGCCTCGTATTCAAACGAAGGGCGGGCGATCTAAGCTCGAAGGAACCTTGCATGGGCGAAGCTGTTGGTTCCATCGACCTCCAGTGCCATGGCTGTATTGTTTTCTACCTCGGATTGTCATTCTTGAACGACGATCCTCGACGGTATGTAATATGCTAGTGGGGCGATCGCCAGAATAGATGGGATAGAGAACAAAAATATTTCATTATGTTCCTTGTACATTTGGCAGTTGAAAATGAATACAAAGTTATCATTGATAGTATTTCTTCAGATGTACTGCGTTCCAGGGATATCGGTCCGGAGTACCGTCAGGGTGTTCCAGCTCGTAGGCTCCCTTAGTTAGCCATTTCGATATTTTGAAGGGGCCTTCCCAACTTGGTCCAAAGACACCTGTGTGGGTTTGGATCTTTTTGAGGACGAGATCACCCACTTGAAACCGCCTTTCCCTGACCTTCGAATTGAAGAACTTTTCGGATCTCCTTTTGTGGATAGTGTTCTTCATTTCCGAGGTCAGTCGACGTTCTTCGAGCATGTCGAGGTCGATCCGCCGGGCCACATCATTATCGATCGTCATCTCTTGCTCGGTTCGATGGCTGAGGACGGCGATCTCCGAGGGAATCACCGCTTCTGTTCCGAAGGCGAGGGCGAATGGGGTTTCGCCTGTTGAATTGCGGGTCGTTGTTCGGTAAGACCACAAAACGTCTGGGAGCTCGCTCACCCATCGTCCTAGCCTGGATTCGAGTCGCGCTTTAATTGTGTTTTTGAGGATCTTGTTCACTGCCTCTACCTGCCCGTTCGTCTGAGGGTGATAGGGAGCCGAGAACAACCTTTTGATTCCCCACTTATCACAGAATTGCATGACTTCTAAGCCGTCGAACTGCTTTCCATTGTCGGAGATGATGGCACAGGTAGACTGAACCGGCATATGATGTTTCTCCAGATAAACTTGATCACTTGCTCTTGGCCGATCTTGTTTAGCGGTTCGGCCTCTGCCCATTTGGTGAAATAGTCGACCCCGACGATGGCGAACTTACAGCCTCCTGGAGCCGTCGGTAAGGGACCTATAAGGTCGATGCCCCATTGAGCGAATGGCCATGGGCTGTACATTGAGGTGAGCTGCTCGGGGGAGATTTTAATACTTGGTCCCATTACTAGACATCTATGACACGACCTGGCATAGGCGATCGCATCCTTCTGAAGTGACGGCCAGAAAAAACCTTGCCTGGTTGTCTTATGGATGAGAGCTTGTCCGCCAGCATGATTTCCACAGATTCCGTCGTGGATCTCGGCTAAAGCAGTCATCCTTCCTCCGGTGTAATACACTTGAGGAGGGGAAGGTGAAAGCTCGCTTGTAAAGACGATCGTCCAATAGGGTGTATCACGGTTGCTCGGAGAGTCAGGTTGGCGAGCTTTGATATGGTCGTCGGGGACCGTCCCGTCCTTCAAGTATGTGATGAACGGAGTCATCCAGCCTTTCTTCAACGGCAAGCTGGCCACCAGGTTTCTTTCGATTGCCGGCCTTGCTGACTTTGTAATTTGGATATTAGAGAAATCGGCTGCCCCATCCGACGACGCTAGCTTGGATAGGGCATCGGCCTGAGAGTTGTGCTCTCTCGGGACTTGTTCGATTTGTACTTCTTCAAATTTCGTGCACATCTCGGCGACCAGCTCTTGGTATTTGATCATCTGTTCGCCACGTGCCTCATATTCTCCTTTGACTTGGTTCACGACCAGGAGGGAGTCCATGAAGATATGGAGGCGACGAACGTCTAGGGCGAGAGCCAGGTCGAGCCCGCCTACCAAGGCTTCGTATTCGGCTTCATTGTTGGTTGCACGAAACCCGAAACGCACGGCATTTGTGAAACTTTGTCCGTTGGGGTTAATGAGGACGATCCCTGCCCCTGATCGCGAGTTGGTCGCCGAACCGTCAACGTATAGCTTCCAGGCAGGTCGACCGATATGGGTCGGACTGTGAGGGAATGTTAACTCCACCACGAAGTCCGCCAGAGCTTGGCCCTTGATCGCCGTGCGAGGAGCGTATGTGATGCCGTATTGGGCGATCTCTAGTGACCATTTGAGGAGTCGCCCGTTGGTGTCCGGTCGATGTAGAACTTGCCTTAGAGGGAGAGTTGTCAAAACCTCCACTTGATGGTCGAAAAAATAGGCTCTCAGCTTATGGACACTCATGACTAGAGCGTAGGCGATCTTCTCCAAAGGTGTATAGCGTGTTCCAGCGTCGTGGAGCGCTTGACTAACATAGTAGATCGGTAAATGGACTGGTCCCTCCGCTCGCACCAAGACCGCACTCAGCGCGACCTCCGAGGCCGCTAGGTAAAGGAATAATTTCTCACCGGAGATCGGCTTTGCCAGGATCTGGGGGTTGGATAAATATTCCTTTATTTTGGCGAACGCCATCTGACTCTCCCTCGTCCATGCGAACTTTTTGTTCTTGATGGTCGCGAAGAAAGGCTTGCTTTTATCGCCGAGCCGAGATATGAAGCGGTTGAGGGCGGCGGACAACCCGTGAGGCGTTGTACCTGCTTGATGTTCCGAGGTTCCTGCATGTCGAGGATCGCCTGTATCTTGGTGGGATTCGCCTCGATCCCCCTCTGGCTGACAATGTGCCCCAGGAATTTCCCGGAGCCCACCCCAAAGTTGCATTTCTTGGGGTTCAGCTTCATGTTGAACTTTTCGAGGATGGCGAATGTCTCGGCGAGATCGTTGAGGTGATCTTTCTTCTTGAGGCTTTTGACCACGATGTCGTCGATGTAGACCTCCATGGTCTTGCCGATCTGATTAGCAAACATCCTGTTGACCAGACGCTGGTAGGTCGCCCCCGCATTCTTCAAGCCGAACGGCATCCGGACCCGAAAGTATATGTCTTTTTCCGTGTGGAAAGATGTGTGTTTTATGTCTTTCTCCGCCATTGGGATTTGATGATATCCGGCGAAGGCATCCATAAATGACATCATTTCGCGACTGCGATCTTATCGACCAAGTGATCAATATGAGGCATCGGAAAGTGATCTTTTGGACAAGCCGCGTTGAGGTCGGTGAAGTCGATGCATAACCTCCAGGAACCAGTTGGCTTCTTGACGAGTACCGCGTTGGCGACCCATTGTGGGTCGTCCGTAGCTACCCCGATTAACTTGTTGTCGAGTAACTTTTGGACCTCTATGTCGAGCGCCGCGTATTTTTCGGGGCCGAATTTCCTACGTTTTTGGTGAACAGGCTTCATCGCCGGGTCGATCTTTAGATAGTGGCAAGCGTGCTCGGGACTTATGCCAACCATATCTTGATGCGACCAGGCGAAGACTCCGATGTTCTTACGTAGCAAATTGACCAGATCTCCTTTCAGTGCGAGGTCGATGCTTGCGCCGATCTGTACTTCCCGTTCTGGACGAGCCGGATCTATGGCTATACTCTCCAACTCTTCGATGGGGACGGTCGCTTCTTGCTTGGAACGATTTCCGGACTCGATCCTTGGATCGACGTCGAGACTCGGCTCGAAACCGATCCTTGGCTCGATGTCGTCCGTTAACTGATCCGAGATGGCGTCCTCTGAGTTGGGTTGGTACGATGTGTTTGGTTCGTCGATCTCCATGGGTCGATCGTCGATCGTTTCAACGTTACACATATCGGGGGAAGTATTGAAAACAGTAACGACATAGGAGTAATTCAAACATCTTTTTGCCATTAGCTGATCCCCCTTTACAGTACCGACCGTCCCATCGGCAGTGGGGAATTTGATACAATAAAAGAAGGACGAAGTGACCGCCTCAAAGGTTTCTAAGAATGGACGACCTAGGAACCCACTATAGATGCTGGGTCTATCTATGATTACAAAATTTAGGTTCCTAGTAATCCTAACCTTGGGGTCGTAAAACCATATCAGCTCGACGGAGAGCTTGATCCTCCCATAGGCTTGGACAGTGCTGTCGCCGAATCCTTGGAGCACGGTGTCGAATGGCTTGATGAATTTGGTCAGGTTTCCGAGCTGATCCAGAGCTATTTTGAATATGATATTGCAGAAGCTCCCGTTGTCAACCAGCACGCGGTCGACCGCCTTCCCAAGGATAGAGGCAGAGATCACCAATGCATCCTCTTTGGGGCATTGTACCCCCTCCCTGTCTTTATTGGAGAAGGTGATGAGCGCGTCTCTAGCGATGGTCGGCTCTGGGGGCACCACAATATGGACTCCGGCGAATGCCCTCAGTTCGGCCTTCCGCTTCCTGTTTGACGCGGTGGAAACCGGGGAAAGGCCCCCGAGGTTCCCACCTCCTGCTTGGAGCATATTAATCCGACCGCCAGGGTTGATCGGAGGAATTGATTCATCGGAATGCTCTGGATCGTGTTCGATCCTGGCGACCGGATTGGGAGGCGTCCTTTCGATTTGCCGGCGCTCGCGCCCTCCGGTCCTCTCTGTTCGAGGTTCTGGCTTGGTGACCAGGTTGTCTAATTTGCCTTCTTCGAACAGTCGCCAGAGTTGCCTGAGGAGGTCGCGGCATTGGCTGGTGTTGTGGCCGGGACTTTTGTGGTAGGCACAGAATTTGCTACGGTCTAGATGATCGTGGTCCCTTATTGGCTTTGGTTTGGAAAGCCACTCCCGCCCCTTAATTGCGTTGAAGATGTGGGCTGGAGATAAGTTGAGGTTGTGGAGGAGGTGAACCTCTACATCACCGAAGGCTTTGAATTCGCCAGGCGGCTTCGCGACCGCCTTTCTGGGCTTGGCGACCGCCTTCTTCTGAACATGGGATGGCATCTTCCCTTCTCCGGTGGGTTCCTCATCTAAACGGAGGGAGAGCATCCTCTGCCTGGCCAGGAAATCGGCGGCTCTGACGCGGAAGACCGAGTAGGTCGGGGGGATATCCTTTGTGAGATGCCTGAACATGGGTGAGTGGCCGTAGAATCCCCCCAGGACTGAATAGAGGGCGAGCTTGTCGCTAATGGGTTCGCCGGTGAGGACTATCTCGTCCACCCGGTCGATGTAATCTTCATCTGGCTCGTCCTTCCCCTGCTTGATTTTCATCATGCGGTGGGGGCCTTCAGGGCGAGCGACTTTGGCGGCGAAGTATGACGTAAAGTCGTTCGCCAACTTCTCGAAGCAATTGATTGAGCGAGGTGGCAGTGAGATGTACCACCTGTGGGCGAGGTCGCCCAGAGTTAGCGGGAACATCCGACACTTCGTCGCATCTGATGCACCACATCCGGTCATGTAGATCCGGAATTTGCTCAAGTGGGTCTCCGGATCCGATCTTCCCTCATATAGAGGTGTCTGTGGGGGAGCGATTGTTGGTTGAACCGGGGCGAGCTCGATCTGGACCGCGAGTGGTTCACTTGGTCCAGAGATCGATCTCCTGGCGCCTGCCCCAGTGTCTAGTAGCGCCTTCATTTCGTCGAGCTGGCGCTGCATTGCGGCCATCGCCATGGCCTGACTGCTCGCTGATTGGCTACCGGAGCGCGAGCCGAGGCGATCATGTACCGATCCCCTGCCCCCATGGTGGATGACGAGTTCTCTGCCCGCGGATTCATTTCTTGGGCGAGTGGGGGCCTGTCGACCGGCCTGTCTTCTGGGAGTCGGATATGCCGAACTCCTGGTGACGGATTCGGACTCCGATGCCTCCCGACTCGGGCCCGACTGCCCGGGTCGCCACGAGGGATCACTCCCTAGGCGACTGAAGAAGGAGTCGTCCCGCCTAACGAAAGCCTTTGCCTGTGGCTCAGGGTTTCCTGTTGATTTCTCAACATATATCCCTTTGAGCTTCCGCTTGCCAGCTCGGCGGATGGTTGACGGAGTGATGGTGGGCGAGTCGCATGCAATCCGTCGCTCCCTGAGGACGGCTATGGCCTCCTCAATCTGTTCCGTGGTCTGGAACTGATCGAGTGAGAGACTAGGGCCGTCCCTTGGGGGCGCGAGTGAGGACCTAGCGTCGCCGCGGTCGCCCTCCGTCGCGGGATGGGATTCTGTCCGGGTCGGAATGATATTTCCGGCAGATCTCAGGGTGGCTCTCTTGGAAGTTGTTGCAGACGTCATTTTTCTGAAGGTTTATATCTTTTGAAGAACAGGGAGTGTTTCTTCAAGTGTGAGTCCGAAGAACGATGAGTGTTCTACGAGACGATCGGAATAAGAGTGAAGGTAGTGCCCTCCTTCTAGCGCCAATTGTTGTTACCCAAAATATTATCCGAAGATAGTGTTGCTGGAATGATCGAGTAACCAACAAGTACGGGAGCACGTCCGTGAGAAATTAAATGGCACAAGATTTGCCGGGGTTGTTAATCCCGGGCTTGAATGCTCTCGCGAGATTTTATTAATAAGTATACTGTTGAGTACAGATATTAATGTTAGAATCTATCACAAAGAGTGTAAAGAATTCTAGTTTTCTAAGCTGTGGAGCGTATAGAATGCCGGAAGAATCAGATATGGAGTTCTGTGAATTCTTGCTATGGATGTTCTATGTGTGAGAATGTCTTTCTCTTTTCTCTCTCTTGTTTTCTGTGTTTTCGAAGCCCTTATTCTGTGTTATGGACCTTCTATTTATAGCAGACCAAGTTCCTGGGGGCCCCCCTGCGATCGCAGGCGATCGTCGTTATTTATATTATAATAAGACGGCCGATCGTCTCGTCGCGTGGGGCTTTTCCCTTAAAGTCCGCGGTTGTTACTGACAGCCGGCTGTACGGTCTGACGGGGAACTCGCATGCGTCCTGAGCCGCTGTCACCCACCTTTTCGGCGGTACTGTTGGTAGGTGAGGTAGGTGACATCGTGAGCATGTGTCTTGTCTGTCAGCACCTTTCGCAGGTCTGCGGCCCTGTTGGTAGGTGAAGTAGGTGATAGGCTGTGGGCACCGATCTTGTCTGTCAGTACCTTTTGAGATCTGCACGCGGGTGCACGCGGGTCCCAGCCCGAGATTTGGGCTTTGATGACCTTTGACAGATGTTGGATTAATACGTGGCACGAGACGATCGCCAATCAACAAAAGACGATCGCCAATCAACAAAAGACGATCGCCAATCAACAAAAGGCGATCGCCGTGGGTGCCAAGTTCAGGGTGTTTGCCCCGAGCATATCTCTTATGGGAGACTTCCCGACTGCTATGACGATCGCCTTCGAGGCGTGTTTAAATGCCGCACAACATACCTGAATTCCAAAAATCATCTTCGGACATGAGGGTCGGAGCGCCGCTGCGTACCAAATTGCCGTCTCACCTGAAATTGAGATTGCCACCCACTCTGCAAATCCAGACGGCGCTGCCATGTTGTACTAGTCGGAATCCACCATATCGAAACCCCATCTCGCCCGGTGTATGGTGTATAATTCATCAGGAGTCGGCCGAGAGGAAGGTAGGATGAATTTTGCTTCCCCTTTTTGCATCTTGCTTCACCCAAAATCTAGAGAGAGAATTTGAGAGAGAGAGAGAGAGAGAGAGAGAGAGAGAGAGAGAGAGTGAAGAATGTGCGATAAGTGAGAAAGGTTTCTGCCGACTGCGAGGAAGGAATAGGGTTTTATACCCTTTAGTTTTTAGGGTTATGCAATTTAACCCCAGCTTTCTGATTACTTCGATTTTTGCCCCAGTCAGTTTCCAATTATTTTTCAATCGATCCCAACAGCTCTTAATATAAACTTCCAGTCCTATTTTCACCAAACCATTATTAATGTTGACTCTTCAATTAATATTAATAATCAATTTCAATTTTATGCATCATATTCTATTTCCGGTCATTACATCATAATATTTTATAATGATTATAATTATTATATGTAGATATTCATGTTGAGGAAAATATTATGGATATAATAATCATTTAAATGATTTCCATGAGATTGTATATTAATATGATATGTGTGATTTCCACTATTATTGTATATTAATAGTCTAAGGCAACACAGGCATAGTGTTGCAGTGTGTAACACCTATTTATAGCTACAGCAACACAAATTTATGTCTACGGTAACACCAAGGTTACAAGGTTGCGATAGGGCAAAAATTTCATAGCTACTGCAACACCTGAGAAGGCAACACCATGCTCATGATGTGGTGATAGACCTTCTATGGCGTAGTGTTGGGGCCTTTCACTGTGGTTCAAGTGTTCTCCCACGGTGCAGTGGAAGTAGAATGTGAAAATTGCAAATTTAAAGTAAATGGCCAGCGTTTGAAAATCTACAATGGTGATCAGATGGATGCGCAAAAGTCCACAATCGTCCTATCCGCTGCTAATTGAATTCTAGAAGTTCCGGCTGAAGATGATAAACTTAGCGCTTCTCAGGAGGCAACCCGAGTAGTAGTAGTTTTTAGTTTTCTTTGTTTTTCTATTTTTGTTCCATTATAGGAGTCTATTTTTCCAGTATTTTCGACATATTGGGCTGTTCTCACTTGTTTTGTTTAGATACAGTTGAAATTTTTTCGCAGAAATCACTCCAGGGCTATCTCCCAGCTAGGTCCGCAGCACGTGAAGTAAGGACCGCGGCGCGCATAGACTCAAATTTAGTGCTTTAGTTTCTGCGGCACACTTACGCTGAGCCGCAGCACACTTACTCTGAGCCAAGGCACCCTTACTCGGAACCGCAGCACGCACCTAGACTCAACCCGAGGCGCCATTCTTACTGTACTGCAGGCCGCAGCACACTTACTACGGGCCGCGGCCCCTGCTGGAGTTATTAAACTTCAGCCGTGAAGGGTGTCATTCAGTCGGGAGATAAAAATTGAGAAGTGAGGGGCGCGAACTGAGAAGATGCAGGTTACACTCCCAGATCAGTTCTTCTTCTTGTCTTTCATCTTTGGCTCTCAACTATTCAAGTCCAGGTAATCCATAAGTTTTCAGTTATATTTTCTGAAGTTATTTCAAGGATTGAGAATTAGGTAAGTTTTCTTCCTTTGTTTGATTAATTTGCACATCTTCTTATTTCTAGCGAGATTATGATCGAAATATATTAAGTATATCAGTTGAAGTTGATTATGTTGCGTGTTTTGTCGTGGATTAGTGCGAGAAATTGTTGTTGGTAAATAAACTCACCAAGATTTGTGTTTCTCTTGACTTGTGTTATGTCCGCCAAGTGTTTGGGGTAATGCCCAAGTGAGATTTGTGTGAAATAAACACCATCGATCTTATGTTGCAAATACGATTACCTGAGTAGTATATTCCCCGGCCCCTAATGATTATATTGAGATAATCTTCACATCATTTCTCTCGTATGAAATTGGGAGTTTTAACGCTACATCCGAGTATATGTTTTTCATATTTTATAAGTTTGTGGTTAGTGTCATGTTATGCCACTTCTTTGTCTGATATCATTATTTTTACTTTATAGGAACTCGTGATGGCTCGTAAGTTAAGTTCTACCCGTGCTGCGATTCGATCATCCCTTTCAAGAGGGCAACCCTCTCAATCCCCCACCGAGGGTAATTCCATCATCTCACTGACCTAGAGGTTCACCGACTATTCACCGAAAGGATTCACCTGAGAACTATCATTCCTGAGAGGGGATTCCCTCCTGCCCCTTAATATAGCGAGTTATTATCGATGATCACAGAGATGGGCTGGACATGATTCATCGTACATCCCGAACCATCCGATATATCTATAGTGCACGAATTCTATACTCACGCTTTGCAACATCATGTGCGTGGAGGGCCAATGCTTGGGAGACCGGACATTCGTACAAAGGTAACTGTCCGCGGTCAGACGGTTGATTTTTCTACGACTGCAATTCGACATTTGTATGAGTTACCTGAAGTCAATGAATCGGCTTACACGACGGCGATGGGTAGCCTCACGAGGGAGGTGTTATTAGAAGCGCTGACTCAGCCAGATTGTGTTTGGAAGACACGTGTTCCTGGCCCCGAAGCTTACTTCTTCAAAATCTCACGCCTCAGTCGGCTAGGTCGAGCCTGGTTATACTTCATATGCCCAAGGGTAGACCCTACCTCGCAGATACGCTCAGTCCTACTACCTCGCGCCCGACTACTTTATGCCATCACCTCCAATCTCAGATTTGATTTAGCCCCACGTCTCGCCCAGTTCATTATTCAGTGCATCAGGGGAGGCGCTAACATGGGACTGAAGCACCCCTCCTTGACCTGCGCTTTATGCTGCTAGTCGGGTGTTTTCTGGTGGGATGATGAGCCTACCATTACGCCCTAGGGTCCGGTAGATCATCGCATCAAATCTCATTTCGACCAGTGGGGTGGCACGCGAACACACCTGCGAGGACGAGGTTTCATTTTGGATCAGCCACTTGAGCATTCCCCTCCTATTGAGAATATCTTGGAACCTCTTCTTATCATTAATGACCAGGCGATTAATGCAGAGGATCAGACAGATTCTGTTCCACCCCCGCAGCGGGAGATCACACCTTGCAGGCGATGGTTGACGGTCTGAGGCAGGAGATACGGGCAGAGCGGGACAGCGTAATCACAACTGTGCGTCGTGAGATGCACCAGTAGATCTGCCGGGCCAATCGCCGTGCTGATAGGCATTTAGCTGCTAGGGATGCGCACCATCAAGACTATTTGGCAGTGTGGACTCAGTGTTCTAAAAATCCCTGCCTAGACCGATTAATCCTCCGATTAATCCCTAGAAGGTCCTTTACCGTCCCGATTATGGCCTAGGCGCTTGTACTGGGCGTTTGGGTGATTAATCGGTCGTCTAGGCCGTCTGGGTGGGATCCTATGAAGGCAAGCTAAGATATTATGGATATTATGTACTACTTTATACCTATATCAATGTTCAAAGTTCCTAGCTACGTGGGCGACTAGGCGGATGCCTAGGCGGTTATACTTTTTTGTTTTTCTGTTTTGTTCTAATAGTACTATAAATTCCTAAACTGAGATATTATGGATATTATGTACTCTTTTATATTTATATCAATATTTCACATTTAATATATAATTGATTATATATCTATTTAAATGGTTGAATTTTAATTATTTTAAATTATTTTACATATATATAATTTTTTATATATAATAATGATTAAAATAATAATAAAAAATAAATCCGCCTAATCCGATGAATCCCCGGTTAATTCCCGAGTAATCCTCTGGGCGCTAGGCGTTAGCAATCCGAACGCCTAGCGCCTAGCGTTTTTTAGAACCATGTGTGGACTGGCCATATCCTCCACCCAGACAGACCCTTGATACCTCCGACCATGCCAACTACACCACCTACTTCACCCGACGAGGCTGACAATAGTAACTGAGTTTTCTTTTATTCAGGGGTGTACTTGACCTGCTTGTTTACTACTTATTTTTATTTTTATTTGTCGTCCATTGGGGTCAATGTACATCTTAATTTTTTTTTCTGGGGTTTAGCTTGTTTAGTTTGTCTTGCTTGATTTTCGATATCTTTGTCACTTGCTTGTCTTCTTTGGTATTTTGGATATTTTTTTAATATTTCTTGAGTATGTCGTGCAACCATGCATAAGACTGAATATATAACTCTGAATTTTATTTAAAGAACCGGATAAGTCTAGTCGAGTTCACCTTATTATGACGGGTCGGGCGAAAGCGACCCGAATGACCCTAACAAGAGTCTCTATGTGTCGGAAGGTTCCGGAAGGTTCTAGAATGATCAAGAAAGACCAAGAGATCTCTACATACTTAGATGACTCTAGAAGCATGTAGAAATGTACTTCTTACACACTTTGTAGAATACTCATGTAAATGCCCATGTAAATGTACTATAAGAATCTAGAGTGTTCTATCTAGAAAGTTCTATCTAGAGAGTTCCACTCCAGAACTCTCCTAGGTTGATATAAAAGGAGGAGGAGCCTCATTTGCTCACTCTATCCAGAAACCCTCAAGCAATCAAGCATTGTAAAGCTCTCTTGTACTCAAGCATTCATACTTAATAAAATCCTTTTGTGCCATTGCCCTTTTTCTCTTTACTTTGAGGCTTACTTAGAAACTCAACTCAGCTTAGTTGTTTAAGTGCCGCACGGGTTAGCCGCGCAAAACTCCCATCCTGTGACAAGTGGTATCGGAGCCACGATTTGCACACAACCGACTCATATCACACGAGAACAATGGCCAACACTCAGGATGTCCCTATTGATGCTACCCAAGAGCAGCAACGCGGTCGTGGGGAGCAACGAGGTAACAAGGTCCGAGGAAAGTCCAAGGGACCCTCTGCCAACGCCTTCGAACCTCGGATTGCCACACTAGAAGCCTCGATGGCTAGCTTGGAGGAGAACCTTGATCAAGTCTATGACAGGTTCGACACTCTGGAGACGGAATACGCCGACATCGCTGGCGTGCTAAAGAAACTTATGATGGACCAGTCGGATATGTTGCGTGAGCAACTTATTGAATTCTAGAAGGAGATTCATGGCCTCCATAGCTTTGTCCAGGAAGAGCTACGCTCTATTCGCTCAGAAGTGGAAGAAGTACGAACGGAATGGGCGACACACAAGCGAGCCGCATCATTGAATTCCGCTGCCCCATTCGTTTTTGATGCGCGCCGCTTAGATGTGCTGAAGCCCGAAACCTACGATGGCACTCGGAATGCCACGGTGGTCGATAACTTCTTATTTGGCCTGGAACGATACTTTGATGCTATGGGCGTGAAGGATGAAGAACTGAAGGTCAGTGGTGCACCAAATTACCTGCGTGGTGCCACACAACTCTGGTGGCGCCGGAAATATGGCGATATGGGCAAAGGGATCTGCACCATTGACACTTGGGAAGACTTCCAAAGAGAACTCCGAAAACAATTTGCCCCAAGCAATGCTGAATGAGATGCGAGAGATCGCCTCCGAAGACTCAAGCAGACAGGTACGATTCGTGACTATATCAATGAATTTACAACTCTCATGCTTGAAGTTGAAATGTCCGATAAAGATGCACTTTTCTATTTCACCGATGGCATTAATAATTGGGCCAAAACTGAGCTAGATAGACACGGTGTTTAGACCCTTGACGAAGCTATCGCCAAGTCTAAATCACTCTCTGACTATTCTGGGCAAGGTAAAGATAAACGGCCCATTCATGGCAAAGGTGGGGGAGAAAATTGCAAAGAAGGATATGGCAGTAATCGCAAGAATTGGAGAACTAACCGACCCCCAAGTGGCAAGATCGGGCAACAAAAATTTCCAGGAAGGAAGGAGCAATTGAAGCCCAAAAGCCCTTGCTTCATATGCAATGACAATCATTGGATACGTGATTGTCCGGAGAAGAAGACTCTAAACGCCCCTGCTGCCCACTTAAAGATCAATGCCGACGATACCTCAGCCCCTCCATTAGAAGAACCGAGACATAGCATGGGTTCCCTTCAATACATGTCCACTCTTAAGGGACAAGACCCGACGCCCGTTACTCCGAAGAAAGGGCTCATTTTTGCTCGCGCCACTATTAATGGTCACACCGTTAACGCGTTACTCGACACTAGGGCATCTCATAACTTCATGTCCGAGGAAGAAGCCAAACGCCTAGGGCTCAAGACAGTCTATCGTGGAGGTGCGATGAAGGCGGTAAACTCACCTGTCAAGCCTATAGCCGGAATTGCTCATGACGTCCCACTCTCTTGTAATACCCGAGATTCTCGGTTCCGGTTATTTTTGAATTTTTGTCGATTGCGTCGTTCATTTTGTTCTGTTGGCGATTTTTTGAGATTTTTCCCTATGTTGGGTACGGCACGATGTACCGTGTTGTGGTGTTCGTCGGGTACGACTTATCGTTGCGTAAGTCGAGCTAATAGTATGTCTTGCTTTGTTATGTGTTCGTTTTCGATTTGGATCGTTGGTATTGTCTGTTAGTGTTTCGTTGCATGTTGAATAATTATTGTTTTGTCGAGGAGTATCATTTTTGTGCATTTGGTCGACTTTGTAAGATCACCACTGGCGCTTATAATGTCAAAAAATTCTGAAACTTTACAATGTGATAGAGCATCAAATTAGCTTTCCAATGGTTCAAACGGCGAGTCAATCGGAGTCCGGATGGAGAAGTTATGGTCATAATGACAAAGTCTACACTGTCAGAATACGGCCCTGGAATACGACGCTGTTTGCACCGTTTTTGCTGAGTCGTTTATAACACGGCGCTGGAATACGGCTCTAATTTGGGCCGTGTTCTGAGCCGTTTTGTCCAGTGGTATAAATAGGACGATCGCTTTTCAGCCCATTTTCACTTCTCTCTCTCGGTTTTGGGCGATTTGATGGGGATTTCAATCCTCGAGTAGATTATCATCATATTCTTGAAGTCTTGAACATGTTTAACAACATCTAATCCATTGTTCTTCTTCGGATTGAGGTAATTCTTCGAAAATCCTTTTTTTCAACTATTTTGGGGTTTTCTTCTTGATTTCAATTCTGGACCGATTATGATGAATTGGTCATGTAATTCTTGTTGTATTGGTTGTAATCTACGGATTAGAAACTTGTTTATCGATTTTGTTTCACCCGGAACATGATTTTGGATTTCTTGGAATGAACCCTTGAACCCTTGTAGTTTCTTAGTGTCGATTGAGATTTCGTTTAGTGTTGTTGATTCGTAGCGGTGTTATTCTCGTAGTGATTGTGTTGTTATTGATTTCTCGCGAAGGTGGCCAGTTTTTGGGGCTGTTTCGGGGCTGTTCTGGGGCTGGTTCGGCCGAGCTATTTCGGGACTGTTTTGGGGCTGTTTCGGCCGGGCTGTTTCGGGACTATTTTGGGGCTGTTTCGGCCGAGCCGCTTTCGTCGGAGTATTCACAAATTGATTTCGAGGCAAGTATCTTGCCCATACATTTCGTGTTTTGTGGATATTATGGTTGTTAATCGTCGATATGTGCTAAATAAATATTTATAACCATTTTTCAAAAGAATCGGTATATTTACTATCATGGTTTTCGTAAAGGTGACCCGTGTGTGTCGGGAATTAATATGCTTAGTTGAATATGTGTGCTAGTGTCGAGTATAGGATCACCTTACTTTCTTGTGATGTCATTGTGTATGATTATGTCGTTGGTAAATGTAAAGTGTAATTCTTTTGTCAAATTATGTGCTTGGAGTCACGTGGTTATGGATGAATATGGGAGTTTATGTGATATTGGTTGTGTCGTTCGGTGCTGTTGAAATCTTGTGCTTCCTTGTGAATCGTATCATTACTTGGTCTTGAGTATATGTTCGATGAACTGGCCATTCTAGTAAGGTACCTCGACTATATATACTGTGATTGACCTTCGAGGCTTGTGGTTTGCAACTGTAATTTTGAAACGTGTGTGTGTGTTGTTCCTTCCACCCGGAGTGTCCGACGGGATGTCTGGGGGTCGATACTAAGGGGTACGGCCACGGAAGTGGACTTGGGTGCGTGTGTGGATGAACTTCCACCCGGAGTGTCCGACGGGATGTCTGGGGGTCGATACTAAGGGGTACGGCCGCGGAAGTGGTTTCCCAGCCGGAGTGTCCGACGGGATGTCTGGGGGTCGATACTAAGGGGTACGGACGCGGGTTACCAGTTGTAGTTTTCATCTTGAGGATGACATTGATGTTTTCGTTAATTGTGATATTGTCCGGAGTATCACAATGCTTTGTGCTTGGGGTCGAGAGACATTATATATCGAGTCTTGGTGATTGACTAGAATGGCATAGGAATAATGTGTTATGTGTAATGTGTCCTTGTAAGTGAATTGAAGTGGATGATCGGGTCGTGGACCCTGTGTTTTGTGACCGGAATGGTTAGGTCGTGGACCCCGTGTTTTGTTAAACGGATTTGTATTTTGAAAAATGAACTTTGGGGCTGTGACCCTAAATGGCTTTCGAGGAATTAAGAACTTTTCAATTTCAAATGTTTTCAAAACTCCCGAGATTTGGAAGTGTTTTCAAAGTGCTTACTTACTTCGTTTCTACTTTCAAGACTTGAACTATTTTTAACTAAATATACCTCGGGAAGTCTTTCGTTGTGTTCTCGGAATGTGTTGTGTATGGCTCGTATTTGCACTTTATACTTGCACTAGCGAAACAGTGGAGTTTTGCTAACCCCCGAGTAATCGGGGGGTGGATATCTGTATTGTGTCCAGGTACATGCAGGTTTTCGGGAGCAAGACACAGGATCGGTACGAGGGATGATGAAAGACGAATGATACTAATCACACGAAGGCCAGTTTTGGGTTCAGTTAGTCGGAGTCCATTGTATTGTCTTTTCCGCTGTCTTATTGTTCGTTGTTGCAAGTATTTTATACTTGCGTGGGTATGAGTCTGGATGATTTTATGTATTTTGATTTGTAAGTCAGTGACGAAAGACCAAATCGGTCTGTTGGTCCGTTATTTTGATTCGTCGGTATGTAATGAAATGTGTTGTTTTGATGTCTAGCCTGGTGGATCCTCACGGAGAGGGTCTGCGGCGTGTAATATTCCCGGTTTGATCTGGGGGTGTTACATCTCTCTTGGGACATGGTCCAGAAAGCTCGACTTTTCTGTCGTCCCCATAGACGACTTCAAGCTGGTTCTAGGCATGGAATTCTTCGACAGATTCCAAGCCTTTCCAATGCCGGCCACAAACACACTCGCCATCTACGATGGGGACAAGGCATGCATGGTCCCTATTGAATGAGCCCATGTCGAGAAGAAATTAATCTCAGCCATGCAATTTAAGAAGGGGATGCGAAAGTACCCTAACTACTTGGTAACAATTCGGCAGCTCAATGATGAAGAAGAACTCAACTCATCGTGGACTGACCACCTACAAATCTGGAAAAACATTCTCGAGGAGTACAAGGATGTGATGCCTAAAGAGTTGCCTAAGAAACTTCCACCCAGGCGAGAGGTGGATCATTGCATCGAGTTGGAACCTGGTGCCAAACCTCCAGCTGCTGCTCCGTACCGCATGGCACCGCCTGAACTCGCGGAACTACGAAGGCAAATCAAGGACCTTCTAGAAACAGGATACATACATCCCTCCAAGTCTCCCTACGGTGCACCCATACTTTTCCATAAGAAGAAGGATGGCACCCTTCGAATGTGCATCGACTACAGGGCACTCAATCGGATCACTATCAAGAACAAATACCCAATACCATTGATAGCTGATCTCTTCGATCAACTTGGCAAGGCGCGGTGCTTCACCAAACTTGACCTGCGCTCGGGGTACTATCAAGTGTGAATTGCTAAAGGAGATGAGGCCAAGACCACATGTGTGACTCGCTACGGTGCTTTTGAGTTCCTTGTCATGCCCTTCGGTCTCACAAATGCACCTGCAACCTTTTGCACCCTCATGAACAAGGTACTTCACCCTTTCCTTGATCAATTTGTTGTTGTTTACTTGGATGATATTGTGGTGTACAGCTCGACTCTTGAAGAACATATTCTACACCTTAAACAAGTCTTCCAAGTACTATGCGAGAACGAGCTCTATGTTAAGAAAGAAAAATGTTCATTTGCCCAAGAAGAAGTTGAATTTCTCGGTCACAAGGTTAAATGAGGCAAAATCATGATGGAAAATGCAAAGGTGAAAGCTATTCGGGATTGGCAACCCCCGACAAAGGTTCCAGAACTTCGATCATTTCTCGGCATGGTGAACTACTACCGCCACTTTATAAGAGGATACTCGGCCAAAGCAGCCCCACTGACCGATCTACTTAAGAAAAAACAAGTATGGCATTGGCCCAGCAAGTCTCAGCAAACTTTCGAAGAACTCAAGCAAGCGGTGTCCAAAGAACCCGTACTAGCCTTTCCGGACCACACAAAAGCTTTTGAGGTACAAACTGACGCCTCTGATTTCGCTATTGGAGGAGTGCTCATGTGATACGAATCCTTTATCGAGACGAAGCGGAAGCAGAATTTTGCGAAAGCTAAACAAACAGTAATCTACCGAATGGCTCGAAACAGTGACCTTCCTTCGCTACAGCAATAACTAACCGTAACAATCGACTACTAACAGCAACCACCCTTCACTACAGCAGTAGCGAATCAGCAACAATCAACAGCAAAAACAGCGACAGGTCAAACGGGAAACAACAGCAACAAAGAATCGCCAACAACTGTAACGAACAGCGAATTGTGATCGAATGCGGAGGAAACAGGAATCACGCTCGGTCTCTAGACGGCCACTTCGAACAAGTCAATTTCAATGTATGATGATAGATATGCTATGTATCACAATAAGTTGCAAATCTCAATTTGTACAAATAACAATAAGAGAACTGGTATGAATCTCGATTAAATATGAGTTTTGCGATTCAACGCAATGGAAGCAATTCCCACGAACAAGAAACTGGATAATACTCCGATGAACAACACCAACGACTCCAAGGATTCTGTCCAAACAAGAACAGTTTCTGATCGGACGAACAGAAAAACAATAATAGATTTAATGAGTTAGACCTATAACTCTTCAAAGATGATCTCTTCCTAAGACCTATTAAGAATTGATCAGATTATAATTCGAAATCGTGTCGAACAATAATTAAGGATTTGTGTTTGAGACACGTCAAACAAATAAAACTCAAAGAGAGCAAATATCAAGTGTATTCAATGTTCTTCCAATCGGCCGAGCTATATGATGTATATATAGCCGCCAAACCCTAGTAACATAATTAAAGGTTACTCCCTAAAACGCCCTTAAACAAGTTTGGGCTACTACTGATTAAGGAAAATAACAACGCCAAGCAATATGGGCTGCACATGTCACACCTTTTATTAAATAAATAATACAAAAACAATGATAAACTATGTTATTCCGATTCCGACCACCAAAGTCACTCCAAGCCTCGTGCCTATCTTCTCACCCAAGTATGTAGCATGGTCGCTTACTTCGATCATCACCTCGTCTTCTTCCCTCAGACTTGTCAACCCCGTATCATCCCCTCCCCCTTTAAAAGGAATTGTCCTCAATTCTGCAATCCCATCGTCATCAAGATAAGGAGAGGGATCTCCTACATTAAAAGTAGCATGCAACCCATAATCCCCCGGAAGTTCTACCTTGTATGCATTGTCGTTCACCTTTGCAACTACTTTAAATGGTCCCTCAGCTCGCGGCATCAACTTGTTCTTACGTTTACTCGGAAATCGCTCCTTTCTCAAATGGACCCAAACCAAATCGCCAACTTTGAATAATTTCGGTTTTCTATGCTTGCTCGACTTTCTTTTGTAAGTTTCATTTATCTCCTTTATCCTATTACGTACTTGCTCGTGTCATTTCGTCATTGACTTCAGCTTCGACTCCACATCCTTATGCACCAACTCGTCACTCGGTAATGGAATTAGATCTAACGGCATATAAAGATTCAGTCCGTAAACTACTTCAAATGGAGAGTGTGTCGTGGCATGAGTAGGAGAGCGATTATATGCAAACTCCGCATGTGCGAGCTTCAAATCCCAATCCTTTTGTGTCTTGCTCACAAGACCATGTAATAAAGTGCCCAAAGTTCGATTGGTTACTTCTGTTTGGCCGTCGGTTTGAGGATGATGCGAAGTACTAAACAAAAGCTTGGTTCCCACCTTTCTCCACAATGTGTTCCAAAAGTAGCTCAGAAACTTCGAGTCCCGGTCGGAAACAATAGACTTCGGAACTCTATGTAAACGTACCACCTCTCGGAAATATAAGTCAGCAACATTACTCGCATCATCGGTTTTGTGACAAGCAACAAAATGAGCAATCTTCAAAAAACGATCGACAACAACCATAATCGCATCCTTACCTCGTTGGGTTCGAGGCAAAGAAACAATGAAATCAATCAAGATATCTTCCCACGGCCTTTCCGGAATCGGTAGAGGCATATACTCGCCCGATTTAAATGAGCTCTTCGCCATATGACACGTTACACACTTGCCAACGATGTCAGCCACGTCCCCTTGCATCTTCGGCCAATAAAAGTGTTCCTGGATCACCCCCATGGTTTTAGTCGTGCCAAAGTGACCATCCAATCCCCCTCCATGAGCTTCACGAACCAACAACTCCCGGACGACATGCTTGGGCAAACAAAGCCGATTCCCCTTAAAGAGAAACCCTTCCTGTATCACAAACTCCCCAAACGAACCAGATTTAGAACGGCTAAAAATCTCCCCAAAATCCGCATCGTCAAAATAATAATCTTTCAATGTTTCGAACCCCAACAAACGAACATCAAGGGTAGAGATTAAGGCATACCTCCTAGACAGCGCATCAGCCACCACATTGCTCTTACCGTTCTTATACTTCGATGAAAAGTGAAAAGATTGTAAGAACTCCACCCACTTAGCATGTCTCGGACTCAACTTCTGCTGCCCATTAATATACTTCAAAGATTCATGGTCTGAATGCAGAATAAAATGTCTTGGCCGAAGGTAATGACTCCAATGATCAAGAGCTCTCACTATGGCATAGAATTCCTTGTCATAAGTACAATAGTTGAGTCAAGCCCCACTCAATTTCTCCGAAAAGTACGCAATAGGCCGCTTGCCTTGAATGAGGACTGCCCCAATACCAAGTCCACTAGCATCACACTCCACCTCGAACGGCTGTGCAAAATCGGGTAACGCCAAGATAGGTGCTTCACATAACCTTACCTTCAACTTTTCAAAAGCCCCTTGGGCAGCCCTGCTCCACACAAACGGACCCTTCTTCAAACACTCCGTTATCAAACTCGTTATGGTGCTGAAATCTCGAATAAACCTCTGATAGAAAGAGGCAAGGCCGTGGAATGATCTAACTTCAGTTACGGTTTTAGGGGTAGGCCACGACTTAATAGCTTCAATTTTACCTTGATCAACCGATACTCCATTCTTCGAAACAACATAGCCAAGAAAAGTTATGGTCTCGACGAGAAACGCACACTTTTCTTTCTTTCCATAAAGCCTTTGAGACCTAAGAGTCTCGAATACTTGCCATAGATGCCTGCGATGTTCGTCCACCGACCGACTATAAACCAAAATATCATCCAAATAAACAACCACAAATCTGCCCAAAAATGCCTTAAGTACTTCGTTCATCAAACACATGAAAGTACTCGGGGCATTCGTAAGCCCAAATGGCATGACGGTCCACTCATACAGCCCATGCTTAATTTTGAAAGCTGTCTTCCACTCATCTCCCTCCCGCATACGAATCTGGTGATAGCCACTTCGCAAATCAATTTTAGAAATGACCATCGAGCCATGTATCAAGCCTTGGCATCGGGAATCGATACTTGATCGTTATGTTATTCACGGCCCGGCTATCGATACACATTCGCCAAGATCCATCCTTCTTAGGAATAAGTATAACCGAAACCGCACATGGACTTAAACTTTCTCGAACATTCCCGTGGCTCATTAGTTCTTCAATCTGCTTCTGAAGTTCCTTCGTTTCCTCGGGATTACACCTATAGGCAGCCTTATTCGGAAGAGGCTCACTCGGTATAAGGTCAATTTGGTGCTTAATTGCACGAATTGGTGGCAAACCCGACGGCAATTCTTCAGGGAAGACGTCCGCGAACTCATGTAATAAGTCGGCCACTGTATCCTCGTTCTTCGCTACCACGAGATCCTCTCGAGTCTCCTTTATCACCAGCATATAAACACGTTCACCACTCTCCATAGCATGTTCAACTTCCCTCTCGCTAGCGAACATGGTGAGGTTCGGCTTTTTCCCCTGTTTTACACTCATGGAACGGATAGCTTGAGGAGACATCGGTTTCGACACGATCTTCTTTCCCTTATCTTGTAACTCGTATTCGTTACTCCTTCCCCGTTGCAAAACATCCCTGTCAAATAACCAAGGACGTCCCAAAAGTACGTGACAAGCATCCATCGGAATCACATCACATAATATCTCATCACGATATGAACCCATTGCCAATCCGACCCAAATATGCTTCGAAGTCCTCACCTTACTTCCGTCATCAAGCCAATGTAAAGCATATGGCTTAGGGTGAGCTATGGTGGTAAGCCCAAGCTTCGTCACCATTTCACTCGAAGCTACGTTGGTGAAACTCCCTCTGTCAATAATCAAACTACACCACTTATCTCCAACTTGACACTTCGTATGGAATATTTGGTCCCGTTGTTCTGACTCGCTCGGAACCGACTTGGCTTGCAAAGTTCGAAGGACCAAGGCTGTATCATAATTCGGAGCATCATAAGCCTCATAATCTCCTTCTTCTTCACCTCCCAAATCAAATACATCTCCCAACCTTTCTACTTCTTCCTCGTCTAACAATTCCTCTCGGGCCACGAGAGCCTCTCTCAACGTCACGACTCGCTTATTCGGACAAGCGTTTTGATAATGGCCAAAACCTTGACATTTAAAACAGTGTACCTTAGATAGACTCGTCTCTTTGTTCGCGCTGGGAGCCTTAGGAACTGGATTAGGGACTAGAGCTGGCACTGTTTTGGTAGCCGAACTAGAGCCGCTACTCGTGGTACCGAATTTTTAGGGAAACTCGGGTTTAGTCCATCCGCTTGACTTGTTATGCTCCATATTCGAACCTCCAACCCTCGTTCTACTTTGACCCTCAACCTTCAAACACAACCCGCACAAGGTATCAAAATCAGCATACGGATACAACTCCACCAAATTAGTGATGTTTCGATTTAAACCGCGCAGGAAACGCGCCATCGTCTGTTCTTCGTACTCCTCCAATTCCCCCATCAAGGCCAAATTCTCGAACTCATCAATGTATTCACTAACACTCATCCTTCCTTGCACGCAGTCGGCAATCTTGCGATACAGGGCCAGCCTATGTGACGTGGGTACATATCTCTTGCGAAGTTTCCGTTTCAACGATCCCACGAATTAATCTTTGTTTTTCCATCACGAGCTCCTTTTGATTTAATCCCTTCAAACCAAAGGGACGTGCCTTTACTTAGTTTGAGGATCGCATATTTACACCTTTTCTCATCACCAAGGTCCTTGAAATCGAACATGCGATCTATTTTCCGTTCCCACACCAAGTATGCTTCTGGATCGGTACCCCCAACGAACTCTGGAAGTTCCTTCACCTTGAAATCATCGGACTGACACGTAGGACGATTGTAATCTCCTCATCTCAGGTGCCAGCGCTGATTGCGTTGCTCCGGCAAGTCCCGTAGCACGTCGCGCAGTTTGTTCAAAAAATCATTGTTGGACTCCATCCCGCTGAAGGATCAAGGATCTCAACTGAATTGAGAAATTCAGGTGTGTGGCGCTCTGATACCACTTATGATACGAATCTTGTATCGAGACGAAGCGGAAGCAGAATTTTGCGAAAGCTAAACAAACAGCAATCCAACGAATGGCTCGAAATAGTGACCTTCCTTCGCTACAGCAATAACGAACCGTAACAATCGACTACTAACAACAACCACCCTCGCTACAGCAATAGCGAATTAGCAACAATCAACATTTAAAACAGTGACAGGTCAAACGGGAAACAATAGCAACAAAGAATCGCCAACAACTGTAACGAACAGCGAATTGTGATCGAATGCGGAGGAAACAGGAATCACGCTCGGTCTCTGGACGGCCACTTAGAACAAGTCAATTTCAACGTATGATGATAGATATGCTATGTATCACAATAAGTTGCAGATCTAAATTTGTACAAATAGCAACAAGAGAACCGGTATGAATCTCGATTAAATATGACTTTTGCGATTCAACGCGATGGAAGCAATTCCCACGAACAAGAAACTGGATAATACTCTGATGAACAACACCACGAACGACTCCAAGGATTCTGTCCAAACAAGAACAGTTTCCGATCGGACGAACAGAAAAACAATAATAGATTTAACGAGTTAGACCTATAACTCATCAAAGATGATCTCTTCCCAAGACCTATTGAGAATTGATTTATAATTCGAAATGGTGTCGAACAATAATCAAGGATTTGTGTTTGAGACACATCAAACGAATAAAACTCAAAGAGAGCAAATATCAAGTGTATTCAATGTTCTTCCAATCGGCCGGGCTATATGATGTATATATAGCCGCCAAACCCTAGTAATATAATAAAAGGTTACTCTCTAAAACGCCCTTAAACAAGTTTGGGCTACTAATGATTAAGGAAAATAACAACGCCAAGCAATATGGGCTGCACATGTCGCACCCTTTATTAAATAAATAATACAAAAACAATGATAAACTACGTTATTCCGATCCCGACCACCAAAGTCACTCCAAGCCTCGTGCCTATCTTCTCGCCCAAGTATGTAGCATGGTCGCTTATGTCGATCATCACCTCGTCTTATTCCCTCGGACTTGTCAACCCCGTATTATCATGCAAGATGGACACCCCATTGCCTTTGAGAGCCGGAAACTCAATGAGACGGAAAGACAGTATACGGTGCAAGAAAAGGAAATGACTGCGGTCATACACGGCCTGCGAACATGGCGACATTACTTGCTTGGCTCACACTTTGTGATCATGACAGATAACGTTGCTACGAGTTACTTTCAGACCCAAAAGAAGTTAAGTCCCAAGCAAGCTCGATGGCAAGACTTCTTGGCGGAATTTGACTACTGACTTGAATACAAGCCTGGGAAGGCCAATGTAGTCGCGGATGCCCTAAGTAGGAAGGCAGAACTGGCCACTCTGAGTTCAAGTATGCCGAAGTCCGACCTCATCCTACAGATTAAGGAAGGAGTCCAACAAGACGCCCAACTCAAAGATCTTTTGGACAAAATAAAGCAAGGCAAAACAAGGCGATTTTGGGAGGAAGATGGTATCGTACGCACCATTGGCGATCGGATATTTGTGCCTAAGTGGGGAAAACTTCGGAAGGAGATCATAAAGGAGTGCCATGACACTAAGTGGGCTGGTCACCCAGGAATCGAGCGCACCACTGCACTCGTACAGGCCTCATACTATTGGCCACGAATGAGGGACGAAATTGAAGCCTACGTGAAGACTTGTCTTGTGTGCCAGCAAGACAAGAATGAGCAGAATCTGCCGGCAGGATAGTTGTAGCCCCTTGCTATTGCATCAAGGCCCTGAGAGAGCGTCTCAATGGACTTCATCACAACTCTCCCAAAATCAGAAGGATTCGGAAGTATTATGGTGGTTGTGGACCGATACAGTAAGTATGCTACTTTCATTGCCACATCACCCGACTGCAATGCTAATGAAGCTGCCCGTCTATTTTTCAAACATATCATTAGGGGATTCCCTTAAGTATTGTGAGTGATCGAGACCCTCGATTCACTGGATGATTTTGGAGAGAACTATTCGAGCTATTGGGAACCGACCTTAAGTTCTCGACAAGTTTCCATCCCCAAACAGATGGGCAGACCGAACGAATCAATGCATTGCTGGAACTATATCTAAGGCACTATGTGAGCGCCCATCAGAAGGACTGGCCAGGATTACTTGATGTGGCCCAGTTTTCTTACAATCTGCAGAAAAGCGAGGCAACAGGTAAGTCTCCCTTCGAAATCATTATGGGTTTTCAGCCACTAACCCCAAATGCTGTAGCCTCGACACATGAAGGAAAAAGTCCCGCAGCTCACCGCATTGCCCGAGAATGGCATGAGGAGGCAGACATTACGCACACCTATCTTGAGAAGGCCGCCCGGAAGTGTTAGGAATACTTGTTAGATTTTGATGATGTCATTAATATAAATTCAAATACTTATTACTTGGAAAAATATAAGGAATAACTAAATGAGTATCATCCATAGGCCAAATTATGTTAAGTGTAAAACTTGGCAAATTGTAAAGAAGAACCAAATGAGTATCTTCTATAGGCCAAAAATAAGATAGGCTAAAAATCGGTTAAGTACTAAAGAACAGCTAAGTTTATCAGAGAGGTACAGCCGAGTCATATCAGAGAAGATCTGGTCAACAAAAATTATCAGAGATGTTTGACCAGCATCGATCAAGTAACCTCGCATGTGTCACCGATCAAAGTAGTTCCCAACAGTGAACATCAGAGAGGTCCAGAACTGCAGAGAAGTTAACTTACATCAGCCTACTCGAGATCAGCCAAGTACTCCAAGTCCACGTCAGCATGCGTTGAAAAGTCAAGTTTTACGGAAAGTCACATGCAACGTGAAGAGACAAATTGGAGAGATTCCCGCAAAAGGATATGAATTAAATAATTCATCCCGACCCACCTTGAAGACTTTAATCGTATTATATTCAAAAGATTCGGCGCTTCACATGCAAAGTCTTCACAAAGGTCGGAAGATAGATTAAAATATGGGAATCCAGCCTTGCAACGTTCAGAAAAGAATAAACAAAGAAGTCTCCCTCCAACGGACTGATTTGTTGAAGAAGAATTGCAACGGCTATGAAGGAAAAGCTCAGAGATCGTGACCTATATATCCGAAGATTTGAAGCTGAGCATACACAACAATTACAAACGGTGCGAACAAGCGATCAAAGCATTCAAGCAATCTGAAACGAAATACAGCATCGTGAAAAGAGCAGTTCTAAAAAGTTCATACTTGAAGAAGCTCTTAGTTGGAGAAGACAAAAACTCGTGTCTTAAATCCTGAGTTCGGGGTACTTCACTGGTTGAAGTTCGAGACTGTAAAGGCATCCAAGGATCGAGGATCAAGAGGTGCAAGGCAGTCAAGTGTGTTACAGCGGCACGGATTTCCACTGGTTGGAAGATGTTGTAGTTTGGTCGAATCACTGTAATATTTATCACTGGTTGAAAATTATAGTCAATTCATCTCCAACTGGTTTGGAGAAAAGTGGATTAGTAGAGGATTACCCCGCCTCTGAGACCACTATAATTGCCTGCGTACTTTACTGTTTTATAGCATCATACTTTAACTGCTGCATTCATTGTTAAGTGTTTCATTAGTTGTTTTGTATTCGTCATCAGCTGAATTCCGCATGTATTAAGTACAAACGACTCCAAGTCATTTGTTTATCTATCAGCTGAAGAAACTTACTCTTTGAGAAAAAGAGTTTAAGAGTTTCAATAAGTCTATTCACCCCCCTCTAGACTTATTCCTGGACGACTTGTGACCTACAGGAAGATGAAGAAGTGCTGATCCTAAAAGAAGAGACATTAAGTTCCAGGAAGGCGATCAGGTCATGGTCAAACTTTCTACCAACCAATTCAAGGCATTACGCAAAGTACACAAGGGTTTGGTGAGGAGGTACGAAGGACCATTTACAATAATCAAATGTGTTGGAAATGTCTCGTATATGTTGCAACTTCCTCCAAGACTTAAAATACACCCCGTGTTCCACGCGAGCCAATTGAAACTCTACCATGATGACTCGGAAGACCCGCACCGAGGAGAGTCAAATCATGTACCTACTGCTGTAATCACCTCATTCGACAAGGAGGTGGACTATATTGTGACCGAACGAGTTACTCGGAAGAGAGGCGTGCCTCCCTGCACGGAGTACCTAGTAAAATGGAAAAACCTCCCTGATAGCGAAGCCATATGGGAACGGGAAGACGAACTCTGGCAATTTCAAGATCACATCAAGAGGTTCAGACAAGAGAACGCACCGAGGACGTTGCTGAAATAGGTGGGGGAGGATGTGACGGGTCGGACGAAAGTTACCCGGATGACCCTAACAAGAGTCTTTATGTGTCAGAAGGTTACGGAAGGTTCTAGAATGATCAAGAAAGACCAAGAGATCTCTATATACTTAGATGACTCTAGAAGCATGTAGAAATGTACTTCTTACACACTTTGTAGAATACTCATGTAAATACCCATGTAAATGTACTATAAGAATCTAGAGTGTTCTATCTAGAAAGTTCTATCTAGAGAGTTCCACTCCAGAACTCTCCTAGGTTGATATAAAAGGAGGAGGAGCTTCATTTTCTCACTCCATCCAAAAACCCTCAAGCAATCAAGCATTGTAAAGCTCTCTTGTACTCAGGCATTCATACTTAATAAAATCCTTTTGTGCCATTGCCCCTTTTCTCGTTACTTTCAGGCTTACTTAGCAACTCGACTCAGCTTAGTTGTTTAAGTGCCGCACGGGTTAGCTGCGCAAAACTCCCATACCATGACATTATGCTATTTTGTACTCGAGTACTCATTCCAGTCTGGCTTTTGCGTCATTATGTAAGCCTTGGCATTCAGGAAATGAGACAGATGTGTTTGTAGTGTTTGCATTACACGAGCCACAGTATATATTGTTTGGTTGCACTGTTCACGTAGCTAGTCGTCTAGTGACATTGGCCTTGTAAGAATTAAACTAAGTACCTACGATTATGCATTGGTTCAGACAGTTTTATTTCCCATAAAAATGAACAACCTTGCATGTTCTAGGATGGGAAATCAAGTAACTGGATGTATTCACGTAACCCGTAGTTTACATTCGCGTCAAACGACAACCTTGAATAGATATGTGTAAGAGGTAGAATAATTGTTCAGAAAAATCGCATCTCCGAAGAAAGAAAGCTGGCCAATCTTGATAACCGGGCCAGAGATGTGCTATATCAAACTCTTGACAAATCCACCATGGTCAAGATCAAGAATTGCAAGAATGCCAAAGAAATCTGGGACACATTAGCCCTAATGTGTGAAAGAACGGAGCTGATCAAAGAAAACAAGTTGTCAATTGCTATTAAAAAATTTGACAACTTTAAAATGAAGAATGGCGAATCTATATACCAAGTAGACACAAGGTTCACTGAGATTATCAATGAGATCAACTCCCTCGGCAAATCTTATGGCAACAGAGAGATGGCACTGAAGGTTCTAAGATCTCTCAATCCTGAATGGAATATGAAGGCAGTGGCCATGAGAGAATCCCAGGACCTCAATAAAATAAAGATCCAAGAGTTGTTCTCTGATCTGAAGGCTTATGAGTTTGAGATTCCAAGTTCATCCTCAACTGAGCCTGCAGAGAAGGGAATAGCATTTGCAGCCGAGTCCCCCGCCAAAAGCTTATTTGATGTAAAGCCTCCAAATCCATTATATTTTGAGGAAGAAATGGCGTTCATAATGCAAAGGTTCAGCAACTTCTGGAAAAACTACTCCAAATACAAGAAAAATTATAAGGAGAATCCCAGAAGGAACCGTAGTTTAAGGCTGGAAGGTGGACTGCTACATTTGTCACAAGACAGGACACATCCAAATCGACTGTCCTGATCTTAAGAAGGACGAGAGCAAGAAGAAGGTGGGCAGAAAAGAAGACAGAAGGAAGGCCCTCATCGGAGAAGATCAAGAGCATGTAGAATCAAGCAGTGGATTCTTCTCAGATGATGATGAAGATTATGACTGTCTGATGGCCAACCTAGCCGATGAAGAGAAAAGGTGGAAGGACTACAACCACATCTCCACAAATTCAAACTTTGGAGGTGAAGAATGGTTTGTAGATTCTGGATGCTCAAGACACATGACCGGGAACAAGAATATGCTGTCCAAATACACCAAAGAAAAGGGTCTAGATGTAACCTTTGGAGATAGTTCCATAGGACATACAAAGGGCTTTGGAGAGATGCACCGAGGAAATATTGTGATATCCAAAGTTCACTATATCAAAGGGCTCAAGTATAACCTCCTGAGCAAGGCATATAGAGTATTTAACAAAAGAACCTTAGTTGTGGAGGAAACGCCCCATGTTGTATTTGATGAATCTATTGTAGAGTACAGGAAGCATGTTGAGCTAATTGAGACCAAGCTCAAATCAGCAACCCTTGAACAAGTCATTGTACATGACACTGGAATGGTGGACTCACCTGCAGACCAGCTTGAAGATCCAACTGTAGCTGCTGAAGACCCAACTGCAGATCAGACAGGATCACCAAACCTATCTGATCCAGTTGCTGCTGATGAAGACCCAGTTGTAGCTGATAAAGACCCATCTGCAGATCAGACCCAACCCGCAGATGACAAGACGGTAGCTGATCCAGCTGCAGCACTGTGGAGACCGTAACCCTACTGATGCGTAATCCACCAGAGCAATTCATCGGGGGAATGCACTTAAGAAGACGATATCCCCAAGTGGCCCAAAGACCATCCAATCCAAAGAAATCATCGGAAGGCGATCGATGGAGTTAAGACAAGACAGTCAACTCTACCTGCAGGAATGGCTATGTTCTCATGCTTCATGTCACAGATAGAACCCAAGACAACAGAGCAAGCCTTGGAAGATTATTCTTGGATAAATGCCAGGCACGAGGAACTGGAGCAGATGGAAAGGAACAAAGTTTGGGAACTAACAGAAAGACCAGATCACAAGAAGGTTATTGGCACCAAATGGGTGTACAAAAACAAGAGTGATGAAGACGGAGCTGTTGTTAGGAATAAAGCCAGACTTGTAGCAAAAGGTTATGCACAGTGTGAAGGAATAGATTTTGATGAAACCTATGCACCTGTTGCAAGATTAGAGGCCATCAGACTATTCCTCGCATATGTTGCATTTAAAGATTTTGAAGTCTATCAGATGGATGTAAAGAGTGCTTTTCTAAATGGCATCCTAGAAGAAGAAGTCTATGTAGAGCAACCCCCAGGTTTTGTCAAAGGAGACAAAGTCTACAAGTTGTTGAAAGCTCTCTATGGACTTAAGCATGCACCAAAATCATGGTATGAAACACTGTCTGTGTTTCTTGAGAAGAATGGTTTTTGCAAAGGAAAGGTGGACAAGACCCTATTCAGAGTGGAGCACGAAGGCCACATATTAATAGTTCAGATATATGTGGATGACATCATATTCGGCTCAACCAATCCAGAGCTATGTGAGAAATTCTCCAACCTCATGCAAGGAGAATTTGAGATGAGTATGATGGGAAAGCTTAACTTCTTTCTCGGATTACAAGTTAAGCAGATGGAAAATGGAATTTTCATCAACCAAGCTAAGTATACCAAAGATCTAATCAAGAGATTTGGAATGGAATCAGCCAAACCAGCAAGAATTCCTATGAGCACAAGTGCTCACCTAGATGCAGATGAGGGAGGCATATCAGTGGACTCAACACACTATAGAGGACTCATTGGATCATTGATATACCTCACTGCAAGCAGGCCTGACATATCCTATGCCGTAGGAGTTTGTGCGTGATTCCAGTCTAAGCCTAAGCAGTCGCACCTAGATGCAGCAAAGAGGAAAATCAAATACCTTAAGTCTACAGTCAACGTTGGACAATGGTATCCTAAGGATGATAACTTCGAGCTGTCAGGATATTCAGATGCAGATTTCGCAGGATGCAAAATTAATAGGAAAAGCACTAGTGGAACGTGCCAATTCCTAGGAACCAGACTGATATCCTGGTTTAGCAAGAAGCAGGTTTCTAACTCTATCTCCACCACAGAGTCAGAATACCTAGCTGCAGGTAGCTGTTGTGCCCAGATCTTATGGATCAGACAACAGCTGAGGGATTATAATATCATTGCCAATGAAGTCCCTATCTGGTGTGACAACAATAGTGCTATTGCAATAACCAACAATCCGGTTTTGCATTCGAGGACCAAGCACATTGATGTTAAGCACCACTTCATCAGAGACCACGTGCTTAACAAGAGAGTTAGAGTTGAAAGAGTCAGCACAGACTACCAAATAGCTGACATCTTCACCAAACCTTTGCCAGAAGAAAGGTTTTTGGAGCTGAGTAGAGAACTTGGTCTTCTATATTGGGAATCTGGTACTGAAGAAAAAGCAAGTTGAAGCATATCAGAGGAAGGACGGACCCAGCTGATTAGAGGAATCAGATCCTAGCTGATGCAGACAAAAGGACGAAGGACACGCAAAGGAACCTAACTGATCAGAATCTCAGGCGAGAAATCCAAGGAGTCAACTCACCTGATGCAGAGCAGTCAACAGTCAACAGTCAAACCAGCTAAGTTTTCTAAACTCAACCGACTTCTGAATATTTTATTATTGTCTGCTATATGTATAATAATATTATATTAATTTTTGGTTCGCAAGTGGCATTTAAATACACGTGGCGATCACTTGATAATTAGACCTCCACGGTGACCAGTTAAATCTAACCGTCCAATTTTAAAATCAAAACCTGGACCACCGATTCGAATTTGAAATTTAAATAGAATCTCAAAAGGCGAACCACCGATTCAAAAGAAATAATAATTTAATCCATACGTTTTTTCATCTTCTTTATAAGGACGGAAACCCCTCACTTTACCTTTACGCTTACCAATCTTTCAAACCCTAGATTTACAGAGCAAAAATCTTTTGAACTCCAAATACACTGAAAATCTCTTATTTGCAGAAATGGAATCTTATTTCGAATGCGTTAACATGAAGGCGGTCAAAGACCAGATTATCTTTTCTCTGGTCGTTGATTTCGAAGGTCTTTTGGAAGCAAATCTGGATAACAACGACGTACTCTTCCTTATCCACTCGATGATGAAGAATGGGATCTATCCATTTCTGGATATCAGTCCCAAGCACCTTTACAAGGAAGACGTCATCGCCTTCTATCACGAGGCCCATGTGATTGAAGAAGGAATCAGGAGCACAGTCGGCGGAAGACAAATCGACATCTCGCCAGAGTCGATTCATAAAATTTTTGGTATGAAGCACTGCGGCATAGCCGTCGAAGCTCTCAAGCAGACAGCAGCCGACGTTTGGCTAAAGATCAAGGCGATTGATCAACCAACGAAGCTAAAACTCACTGCTAAAAGGAGCGAGATTAAAAAGGAGTATCGGTATATGTTGGATATTACCAACAAGATTATTATGGGTATGGCCAGCAGTTACGACCAACTGTCGTCGGCGAAATTTACAGTGCTGGGAA
This sequence comes from Orobanche coerulescens, assembly GCA_033398695.1. NCBI lineage: Eukaryota > Viridiplantae > Streptophyta > Magnoliopsida > Lamiales > Orobanchaceae > Orobanche > Orobanche coerulescens. The sequence continues at coordinate 104,614,917 of CM065815.1, forward strand.
CACTGATTCAAGACGAGGCAATTGATTGGGCTGACTATATCTTTAGGCAGCTTGTTCAAGAAGTCAACAAAGCCGAATGGCTTGCTGATGAAAAGAGATTCAGATCCAAGCTGGCGTTTAGAACGCAGCTGAGTTGGATCCTTGAGAAGATGGGTGTGGCGAAGGGAAGTACTGATCCCTTCCACATCAACAAGAGACTTGGTCATCTGGACCAAGAGACGTTAAGGAAGTTGGGAGGCAACAGGAGAGCAGCTCGGATACTCAAAGAATTGTCTGATTCACCGCCCTACAAATGTACTTCATTAGACGAGTCGGACCGACCTGCAGACATCAACCCAACTGCAGCCGAGTCAGACTCCGAGTCAGACAATACACCGATTGCTGTTCGGTTCAAAAGAAGGGGACTAGCCCCTGGAGATCCATCCATCATGCAGTCATCTCCAGAACCCTCTCCCAAGAGGCCCAAGCGACTGCAGTTCAGCCAGGAGGAGCAGCCAGATCATTATGCCAGTCCTGCAGCTAGGTCACCTACCCACCTGGAAGACCAGCCTACTCCAGGCAGCCTGGAAACTCAGATCGTCCCTGTCCTCACTCCAGCATACATTCCAGAGGAGGAAGAAGCAGGTTTAATCATCTCAATCCCTGAAGCAAATTACACCTTTAACCTGCTGGACAACAATGTTTTCAACCTGTCCATTGAACAATTACAGCTTGTTAAACCACAAGCTTTAAAACACTCTTTTGTTAATATTTTTGAAGAGTGGAAATTTTTCAAATCACTTTCATTTGCTAAACTTCAAACTTATATTGAAACCAGTGGTTGGGAATATCCCCAAGCCACAGAGGATGTACTGATACACTTTTGCAAAGTATCAGACATAGTTTTGATCCTCCAGGAGAATTGGTTCATGTCAAATTTCAAAACCAACATGGACCAATTCATCATTTCTATAATGTACAGTATCTTCGATGGATCATTTGGGAAAGAAGATGAGGAGAAAGAAGAAAAATAAATTAGAATTGAAGAAGTGAATGGAGAAGATGAGGAGATCATTGTTATAGATGACGAAGAAGAGGAGCAGGAAGAGAGAAAAGAAGGAGAAAATATTTTAGTTGAAAAACAAATAGAAGAAGTGGAGAAAACATAGGAGTTAATTGATGAAGAAGAAGAAGAAGGGGAAGAGGTAGAACAGGAGGATGATGAAGGAGAAAAAGATGATGAGAATGATGATGAGAATGATGGAGAAAATAAAAAGGATGAGAAAAAGGATGATGATGATGATGATGATGATGATGATGATAAGGATGAAGGAGGAGATCAGGGAGCTGAAAAAGAAAAAGATAATGTTGATGAAGAAGAAAAGGAGAAAGAATAAGAAAAGGAAGAGGAGGAGAAAGAAAAAGAGCGGGAGAAAGAGCCAGAAGTAGAGGCTGCAGACAAGGCTGGGGCGCCTGCCCGGTATACCAGCCTGGACGCAGAGTTGGATGAGGACTCCAGATCAGGGACACCTGAAAAGACCCCATCTGGAGTGCCAGTTGCAGATAGGAGCCTGCAGTCTAGTGGATCATTCGCAGAAGGCTCAGGCGAGCACTCTCCACCATCGCAGATCTCACCCGCGATGACTGAGCTGATAAGACAAATAGTGAAGGATACTATTGGGGAGTTGCTTGCATCTTAGGTCACTCCTGACCTCCAATCCATCAATGCCAAGATAGATACATTGCTGCAGCGGGAAGTCCCTCAACCTCCTCCCCCTACAAACAACAGAATGCCATTTGGCATGTCTGACTGGATGCACAGGATGGAGCAGCAGCTGACCACATTAGTTGATGCTAGAAAAAAGGGGAAAGATAGAATACAGGGGGAAGGCAGCATTCAAGGAGAGATAAGGGAGGAGCTTAGAACGATGAAGAGATAGGAGGTCCAGTTGATCACTACTGGGACATCCTCCGCTAAAAGTAAGAGAGGAGCAGAACCTGAAGAACAGGCTGATCAGCCTGCAAGCAAGAAGAGGAGGACTAGAGGAGGATTTGAGCCTACTCTAGAATGGGAAGGCAAGGAGTTGTGGTACGTTGAAGAATTTATACCAGAGGAAGCTCTACCCATGTGGGGATCTGCAAGGAAAAAATTCATCAGAGACTACTACATCTGGGAAATACTCCAGGATGATAATCTCTCCCCACAGCAGATCTTCATCAACTTCATGGAAGAAGCTCATCCACAACTCTGGACTATTCTGAAGAAACATGCTGAGACATACAACGCTTATCCCATGATCCCTTCGTTCAGAGCCAAAGAACCTCCCACCTTGGAGAAAGGTAGTGCTTTAAATGAACTTGCTCTCCAGAGAAAAATCAAGAAGCTGTGTCTTGAGAATAAGTTTTCATCTCAAGAAGAGCAAGACTTTGCAGCTCTTGTTGTAAAGAGGAAGTATGGTCTTGCACCTGTCAAGACAAGACCAATCGGAGCTAAACCTTTCAGGCCTGCCAAACAGCCTATTCGAAGAGGCAGAGGCAGAGGCAGATGACTTTTTCTTTTTATTTTGTACTTGTAATGATTTTATTTCTGTACTTGTAAAATTTTCTTGTAATTCAGGCATGTATTTTTAATCAAGTCAGAAAATTTTATAAACAGTCTTTTGAATGACAATTTCCAGTTGTCTCAAAAATAAGACTGATTTTAGTTTGTGTCTTGCACTCAAGTGCAGACTTGTTCATTTGAATATTTCCTTAAAGTGTTGCCATCATCAAAATAGGGGGAATTTGTTAGGAATACTTGTTAGATTTTGATGATGTCATTAATATAAATTCAAATACTTATTACTTGGCAAAATATAAGGAAGAACCAAATGAGTATCTTCCATAGGCCAAATTATGTTAAGTGTAAAACTTGGAAAATTGTAAAGAAGAACCAAATGAGTATCTTCTATATGCCAAAAATAAGTTAGGCTAAAAATCGGCTAAGTACTAAAGAACAGCTAAGTCCATCAGAGAGGTACAGCCGAGTCATATCAGAGAAGATCTGGTCAACAAAAATTATCAGAGATGTTTGACCAGATCAAATAAGTAACCTCGCATGTCGGTGATCAAAGTAGTTCCCAACAGTGAACATCAGAGAGGTCCAGAACTGTAGAGAAGTTAACTTACATCAGCCTACTCGAGATCAGCCAAGTACACCAAGTCCACGTCAGCATGCGTTGAAAAGTCAAGTATTACGGAAAGTCACATGCAACGTGAAGAGACAAATTGGAGAGATTCCCGCAAAAGGATGTGAATTAAATAATTCATCCAGACCCACCTTGAAGACTTTAATCGTATTATATTCAAAAGATTCGGTGCTTCACATGCAAAGTCTTCACAACGGTCGGAAGATAGATTAAAATATGGGAATCCAGCCTTGCAACGTTCAGAAAAGAATAAACAAAGAAGTCTCCCTCCAACGGACTGATTTGTTGAAGAAGAATTGCAACGGCTATGAAGGAAAAGCTCAGAGATCGTGACCTATATATCCGAAGATTTGAAGCTGAGCATACACAATAATTACAAACGGTGCGAACAAGCGATCAAAGCATTCAAGCAATCTGAAACAAAATACAGCATCGTGAAAAGAGCAGTTCTAAAAAGTTCATACTTGAAGAAGCTCTTAGTTGGAGAAGACAAAAACTCGTGTCTTAAATCCTGAGTTCGGGGTACTTCACTGGTTGAAGTTCGAGACTGTAAAGGCATCCAAGGATCGAGGATCAAGAGGTGCAAGGCGATCAGTGTGTTACAATGTACGAATTTCCACTGGTTGGAAGATGTTGTAGTTTGGTCGAATCACTGTAATATTTATCACTGGTTGAAAATTATAGTCAATTCATCTCCAACTGGTTTGGAGAAAAGTGGATTAGTAGAGGATTACCCCGCCTCTGAGACCACTATAATTGCCTGCGTACATTACTGTTTTATAGCATCATACTTTAACTGCTGCATTCATTGTTAAGTGTTTCATTAGTTGTTTTGTATTCGTCATCAGCTGAATTCCGCATGTATTAAGAACAAACGACTCCAAGTCATTTGTTTATCTACCAGCTGAAGAAACTTACTCTTTGAGAAAAAGAGTTTAAGAGTTTCAATAAGTCTATTCACCCCCCCTCTAGACTTATTCCTGGATGACTTGTGACCTACAGGAAGATGAAGAAGTGCTGATCCTAAAAGAAGAGACATTAAGTTCCAGGAAGGCGATCAGGTCATGGTCAAACTTTCTACCAACCAATTCAAGGCATTACGCAAAGTACACAAGGGTTTGGTGAGGAGGTACGAAGGACCATTTACAATAATCAAATGTGTTGGAAATGTCTCGTATATGTTGCAACTTCCTCCAAGACTTAAAATACACCCCGTCTTCCACGCGAGCCAATTGAAACTCTACCATGATGACTCAGAAGACCCGCACCGAGGAGAGTCAAATCGTGCACCTACTGCTGTAATCACCTCATTCGACAAGGAGGTGGACTATATTGTGACCGAACGAGTTACTCGGAAGAGAGGCGTGCCCCCCTGCACGGAGTACCTAGTAAAATGGAAAAACCTCCCTGATAGTGAAGCCACATGGGAACGGGAAGACGAACTCTGGCAATTTCAAGATCACATCAAGAGGTTCAGACAAGAGAACGTGCCGAGGACGTCGCTGAAATAGGTGGGGGAGGATGTGACGGGTCAGACGAAAGTGACCCGGATGACCCTAACAAGAGTCTTTATGTATCAGAAGGTTACGGAAGGTTCTAGAATGATCAAGAAAGACCAAGAGATCTCTATATACTTAGATGACTCTAGAAGCATGTAGAAATGTACTTCTTACACACTTTGTAGAATACTCATGTAAATACCCATGTAAATGTACTATAATAATCTAGAGTGTTCTATCTAGAAAGTTCTATCTAGAGAGTTCCACTCCAGAACTCTCCTAGGTTGATATAAAAGGAGGAGGAGCCTCATTTGCTCACTCCATCCAGAAACCCTCAAGCAATCAAGCATTGTAAAGCTCTCTTATACTCAAGTCATACTTAATAAAATCCTTTTATGCCATTGCCCCTTTTATCGTTACTTTCAGGCTTACTTAGCAACTCGACTCAGCTTAGTTGTTTAAGTGCCGCACGGGTTAGCTGCCCAAAACTCCCATACCGTGACATTATGCTATTTTATACTCGAATACTCATTCCAGTCTGGCTTTTGCGTCATTGTGGAAGCCTTGGCATTCAGGAAATGAGACAGACGTGTTTGTAGTGTTTGCATTACACGAGCCACCGTATATATTGTTTGGTTGCACTGTTCACCTAGCTAGTCGTCTAATGACATTGGCCTTGTAAGCATTAAACTAAGTACCTACGATTATGCATTGGTTCGGACAGTTTTAATTCCCATAAAAATGAACAACCTTGCATGTTCTAGGATGGGAAATCAAGTAACCGGATGTATTCACGTAACCTGTAGTTTACATTCGCATCAAATGACAACCTTGAATAGATATGTGCAAGAGGTAGAATAATTGTTCAGAAAAATCGCATCTCCTATGATAGGAAGCCAAGTAACCGGATGTATTCAAGTAACCCGTAGTTTACATTCGTGTAAAACAGCAACCTTGAATCGGACGTGCCAAAAAAAAACTCGAGTTTTTTCTCCACTGTGGAAGGAGACTTAGTAACTAGGGGCCTTCATGAGCCCCATGAGTGTCTTTTACGTTAAACGGTTCCCCAATACATGGGTATGGAAATCCACCCTAGGACTCTTCCGATGAAACATTCCGGGAGTTGAACCTAGTGGTTAACTCGTTGTTCCTAAAATCATAATAATAGTTATTAAATAAAGAGGGATTGTTGTCCGGGGAATGTCATTATGGAAATCATATTAGTTGTGCAGCATTTCGTATGTTTACGTCACAAGGCTGTAGGGCTAGGCGAGTTAGCTTATTATAACCTCACCATTCATTTTGTCGGTCGGCCCATTTCACGTTTATTGATCTTCGAGCCTTGACTACTTTCATGGGCTGAGATTAGCACGAAAAAGGTTACTTTGAGAAATCATTGTCCGTAACGTGACTCACTAGTAAGATATTCGTATTATTCTTTGAGATTTTCAGGTTAACATTAATAAGTTGAGCGATATGGATTTGCACGATTGTCTACAATACTTGTAGTTGTTTGGAGTTGATTTTTGCTTGAGGACAAGCAAAGGTTTAAGTTTGGGAGTATTTGTTACGTGCTACTTTTTTACGCTTTATTGTCATCATTTTATCTCTATTTTGATCTAATTCTGCATAAATGAGCACCAAATGCATTATGTTTACATGTTTTGTAGGAAATTGGAGTCTTGGAGCATGAACGAAGCAAAACGGACCAAAACAACATTTTTCTGTAGAGGGACGCATCACACGAAGCTGGGCCGCGTCGCAGACTCAACACGCAGCAAGCTGGAACAAGCTGTACCGAGGGCCGCGACACACTTACTACGGGCCACGGCCCGTACTGAATTTACGCCCAGGCAGGGAAGTTTTGTAATTGGGGCCATGGCACACTTCCTCCAGGCCGCGGCCCACATCGATGAAAAACCTAATATGATTCTGTGATTTTAGCCGTTTTGGAGTCAGATAAAACCTAATTTTCTGGACGCGATTTAGAGAGATGAGAGGGTTATAAAATCTGAGTCAAGGACAAAAACAACGATCATCATAGGGGAGTGGGATACCTAGCGACGGAGAACACAGCAGAGGAAGAGAACGAAGGCAAGAGTACGGACGGGGACGATTTCTTCAATTGTGTTTGATGTTCTTCAACCTCATGTTTAATTCTTATATTTTGTGTTGCTTTCTAGCATGTCTAGTTTGATTCCCCAATTATAGGATTAAGATGAAATCGAGATTATGATGAATTAAAACTTGATTTTACATTATTGATATTTTCCCATTTTCATTGAGTTTTCCCCGCTTGTTCTTAATGCTTTCAATTGTGTGGCCGATGATTGAATTATTCTAGCTACTTAACTTGAATCGGAAGAGGAAAGTGAGTAGTGATAATTAGGTGAAAACTATTTTATCTTATGAGATAGGAATATACTCATAAGAATTATGAAGGTATATATTTTTAAAGATTATAAATGTTTTTGGCTAATGACGAAATAACTCATCTAGGAATAGAGTAAATTGTTCGTGTTGGAAAATTCTACTGACCTCAGAAGGGGCGATAGTTTAAATCAGATAATCTTCACTTTCAATCAATTGGGAAATTACCTAACTTATATAGGTCAAGATTAATTTGGATTAATCAAGGTGAATTCTTGATCCTAGATACTTCTTTTATTTGAAACTCCTTTGATTGGATAGCTGATTTCTTGTTTATTTTAATTCATCGCACTTTCTAAATTATTTAATAATTGTTCAAATCCAAATATCTCGATCGTTCAAATAAAACTAGGAATAACTAATAAATTGGTAATTAACACACTAGTCCTCGAGGGAACGATACTCTACTCACTACTTTATTACTTGTATACGACAACGTGCACTTGCGTTCACGAAAAATACGTATCAATGCCACATGGCGGAATAGTGTAGTGCATGTGTATTCCTATGCGTTGGGGGTTGTCCAACGTAACAGATTGATGTAGCCTATAAATACCTTGAGATGTACGAAGGGACACCTAGAGGGTGAAGTCTACGAAAGACATGTCTTTGAGAGACTCCCTGAGTTGTGTGCATGCCTTGGCGAGTTCCTTGTATTTATTGTGTGAATAAAATATAAAATTGGGCAAGAGGCCCGTAAGAGTGTGTTCTTAACTTTCCACCAACTTGTGTGAGACATTTTTTGTATATGCATTTACTCAAACTTAGCGCAAGTACGAGTGCGAGAAGGAAAAACACGAGTGTTTATGAGTTGTGGGCAAAGGCTGACTGAGTTTGACAAGCAAGATTAGGCCGACACAGGCATAACTCGGTAAAAAATTAAGGTCCGATTTTACCTTATGACAATTAATATTACAGTATGATACATATCATAATACTAATTCAAATAGCAGTAGAGATAATCACCAATATTACCTCTGTATTTTATTAACTAGGCGGTTAGCAGTATTATTTTTGTTGTTTAAACAAATAATTTTGTTTGAATAAAATTTCAGCGAAAAGATAACTGTCCCATCACTACGCCATAGATGGCTTTACACAATGAAATTGCATGATGTTTTCATCTCGAATGTTATCATAGCTAGATGAATCTTGGCTACTACAACATTCGTTTCAAGGTGTTGATAGATCAACACGGTGTTGCTATAGATATATTCCTTTTTTTTTGTGAAACTGCTATAGATATATTCTAATAAAAAATAATTCAATTAATAAAAAAGTAAAACTAATAAAAATTACTCCCCCCGTCCCTTAAATATAGACAATTTTTACCATTTTTGTCCATCCCCAAGGAGTAGACATACTCTATTTTAGGAAAAATCACTACCTTTTTATCCTCATCTTTTATATCTATTTACAAAAAAAAAAAAAAAAAAGTGGGGCCACATCATAACTCTATTAACTACACTAGTTAAATTCACCTAATCTAGTTAACCCTACACTTAAACAAAACAAATAAAACATCACACCCAGCCACACTTTCTCGGATCTTCTCATCTGTTCATCATGCTCTTCACATTCTCAGGGTTTAAATCTTTGTCGTGCTGAGTTCGGATTTGGTGATCCGACGCTTAGTTTGGTAGGTTCCTCCGGTGTAGTGGAATGCACCAAAGAAAGGAAGAAATGTTACTTGAAAATTTTGGGTATCTATTTCCCAAGTGTGTTGTTCCTCTTGGATGAATGAGGTAGACAATTTTCATCTATGTGTTTGCTTCGATTTTGTGGGTCATTTCTGTTGTGGATCTATGTGCTTGCTTCGATTTATGTGGGCTATTTCTGTTGAGTACAAGACTGACACTGCAGTAATGAAATATAGAATTCTAAGTTTTTTTAGTCATTCAAAAGTGAAGCAAATGCTTCAACTGATGATATTTATTGTCACAGTTTGATATTGCTTTATTTCGTAGGCCGAGACTGGAAAATCAATCGGTGCATCAGGGGGCAGTGGTGATGAAGTTGTCCAAGAACTTGTTTCGAATGCAAAATCACATGGTCCGTCGTGGATTCTAGGGCGGAATGTAATGTCGGTAAAGGTTTCAGGAAATGCTCTAACCAAGATAAGGAAAGATCTTGTTGATGAAGTGGAAGCAAAGGTGAACAAGAAGGTCCAGGATGAATGATATGCGAAGGTGAATCTGAAAGTTCAGAAGAACTTGACATGGATGTTTAATAAGTTAAGTGAAGCAAACCCTGGCCTAAAAATTGATTTAGGGGATCTTTGTGCGACCATTTCCATTGATAATGATGATGGTGCGCCAATGATTAGAGGCACCAACACTTATTAAATGTTCATATTATTATGAAACTATGGTATACATGATTTATCTTTTGCTACTGGTATTAAGTTGGAATTAGTATGATATGGTCTTTTGCTATTGGTAATAATAAGGTGAAACTTTGAGTACTTTATGATGCTGGTTTAGTTGGAGGAGGATTTTTATGTTTGTATGTACTCGATTCGGTTTAGTTGTGATGTTGGTTTAGTTATTGACAATTTATGTTGTTGGTTTGGTTGTTAACAGTTTATGAAAACTAGGTAACGCATATATATGAGAAGAACCTTTATATTTATTTTTCGAAAGGTGTTGCAGTATTAGATGATAAATGTTGTTATATAAATGTTGCAATACACAGACAAAGTGTTACCATAGGGTTGAAAGGGAACAAAACAGACATGAGAGGGCCCTATGATGTGGGCCCACAAGGGTGTCCCCCACACATCCGGGCTTAACATTCCTGAATTATTTACATGCTGGAATACCTATGGCAACACAAATATTATGATGTTATAGGGTATTTAAGATGTTGCGCCAGAGTTATATTACAACAACAAAGGCATGTTGTCATAGGATGGCCAAGACGTTGCCTTTGAGGGCTAGGGTAACACTGAAAAAACTAACATCGAAATAATATTGCCTTTGAGAATTTTGGGCCTAGAGCAACATTCGTTGGACATTCCGCAACATATTTAAAGGCTTGCAGTAGGCCATCTACGGCGTAGTGCATCAAAAAGTTGAGACTAGGGATGTAAATGAACCTGAAGGTTTGAAAAGGCTTGGGGTATTCGAATCGAAAAAGCTCAGTTTGAGGCTTGGCTCAGAGGTTCAAACATAGAGCCGAACCTATAATATTTGTATTCATAGAGCCGAGCTGAACCGTTCGAAAAAGCCCGGCTCGACTCATCTTTTTTTTTGCACTTTAATAATATATGGATATTTGGTCATTATCGATCCATTCTTAGTCTATTAATATCCCCTCCGTTGTTTCATGACTTTCATCCCTACCTAACTCTCATTCTCACTTTTCTCTCTATCATTTCATAACTTTCATCTCTCAATTGCTCTCTAAAAATTTGACTTTGAATCTACTTCCCTCAGCCGTAACCTTCTGAAATCATGTCATATATAGCCTTGTTGTCACCAGGTAAAGGTGAAATATCCATTTTTGTTTTGAATTTTGTTTAGATGTAGGTTGATTTTTGTGTTGACTTTATTTTTTTAGTTTGCATGTTATGGTTTCGAGTTGTTAATAGTTTCTTTTATGTGATATTGGTTTTGATTTGTGGTTCAATTGCTGATTATGACTATTTTGGTTTAAATCTTGGTTGACTTTTCTAAACTGTCCAGATATGGTTTCATGTTATGGTTTTGAGTTGTTAATAGCTTCGATTAGGTGTTGTATTTTTGATTTTTTGTTAACTGAGTAAAATATTTTTGTAAAATGGATAAAACAATTTTTTAAATTGAATAAAACACTATGTTATAAATTGAACAAAACATTTTGTTTTAATTTAATAAAACAGTTTTGTGAATTGTATCTTGAATACTTGATTAAGTTTTTGTAGCTTGTAAGTGTAAATTATAAACTAATATGGATATTTCCTTTGTTGAATCTTCAGACCCCCCCCATCTGAATTCATATGACCCCCTCTGAATAATGATGTGGAGAAGCGTTATGAATCAGATTCTGAACCAAATGATGATTCATAAGTGGGGATGGCTGAGCTGGAGGTGAAATCGGAGTCAGTCCCTGAACCAAATGAGGGAGTCCCTAAATCAAATGAGGGAGTTGAGGGAGTTTTCTCTCTTGGGGAACTGAGGGAGATCATGAATCAAACAAAACTGCTGGCACTAGTATTGTTTAGGATCATATGGAACCTATAAAGTTCCTGGTGGTTGGGTTATTAATAAGAAAAGAGCCTCAAAGAGAAGAGACACAATTGAGGTTCTTCTTTATGGTGGAGATTGGATAAAGGAAGCTTATGGGATTAGAAGTGCCAAAAGAGGTTATTTTTCTACCTCATTTTTTTCTGCTTCATCTTTTTTTCTCTTTAGTTTATCATTATTTAGTTTTCTGTATATTTTAGGAGAATGATAATCCAATTGAATTGGAATTTGAAAAATAATTTCAAATAAACGGTTCTAAAACCAATGCTCTGGCAAGAATTTACGATTTCAGTTTTTTTTTGTTGTTATTTAGGCATTTTTTTCATAGTTTACTTGTTTGTTTGTTTTGTTGTAGTTGCTACTGCTTCTAGTGTACCTAATGAGGCCCCTGTTGATAGTTCTAAAAACACAACTGAAAACCCCACCCCCCTTACTAGATTGTTACCTATTTTCTAGTTGTTTAAAGGCGATGATGATATTTTATTAGCATATAAATAGATAAATGATCCGACACGTATCTTGGCATGACAACTCCATGGTTGTTGCAACCACGGCGTGTCAAACAAATTGATATGACACGTATCTTGGCATGAAAACTCCATGGTTGTCGCAACCGGCGTATCAGACATTTTTTATTGATGAAAAAAGATTAATCTGAGCTTAATGATATTTACATATTCTCATTTCAAGTTATTGGAATTGTAATAACCTTAGTATTTGGATGTTCTCATTTTGTCTTTTGGAATATAATTTAGTACTCGAGTAACTTTTTCTAAGTTGTTATAAAATTCAGTTGGCAAACATGTAAATCGAGCCAAGCTTTTTCGACCGTTCAAAAAAACAAACCGAATACGAGCCGAATATTAAATTAAAAAATTACCTCGAACTCGTTCCGAATATTAGATTTTGAGGTTCAGCCGAATCGAGCCGAACAGAACCTATGGTTTAAACTCCACGAGCCGAACTCGAACCCTTAGATATTCGGTACCGTTCGGCTCGCTTACAGTCCTAGTTGAGACATTCACCTAAATCATCCTTCGGCGCCTGTGTGTGTGCGCGCGCATGCCACGACGCCCATTCACACATGCACTCACGTCTCTAGTTGTTTTTGGTGAACAAGTATTCGTGCATATATGCATATATACACATAAATCTCTTTATGATTTTTCAATGTGGGGTAAAGTTCCTCACACACTTTCAAGGAGGCTACTTTAGAATATTAGTTCTCAATCATACCTCCATTATTTTGAGTGTTTTTATATATTTCAGAGAGTTCTTGCAGACTACTATGTATTCCAACCAAGTCCGACGTATACTCGTTGTCGGGCCCACTCAAAATTCCACTTCAAAATAACTGTCTTGCAGCATCATTTTTGTTTATTTTTTTTTTGGAAAAAAAGATTATTCTCATTCCAATGAAAAATTGTAGTACATCATCTCATTTACAAAAGAATTACTGTGAACCAAGTACTAGCTAATTACTAAGAACAAAATCAGATGTAAAATGCAAATCCCTATACATTCGGAATTAGGGGCAAATTTCGGCAGAACTCTGCCTGCTTATTATCATTGCAACACTTGCCCACCGCTCTGTGTATGGTTGTGCATAGTATTTGAATTCCTTCCCGTTTTTTCCCTTCAAATATTCATTTGTTCCGTTCGATCCATATTGCATAGATCATCTCGGTGAATAGAACTTTTAAAACTCTGTTGCGTGGTTTCTTTCCTTTAACCAATCTGCTCATTCTTTTAATTGCATCTTCCGAGTCATTAATTTGCCATTGAACTCCAAACCATGTGTTAGGCGTATTTTTATACGCTTATTTATCATTATTTTGTAGTATTTTGGAGAGTGAAATCGTCTAAATGAGCTTTTAATGCCTTAATTTTGTATGATTGACAGGAAATTGAAGTCCGGAAGCTAAAACGAGGCAAAACGGGCGAAAACGGCAAATCTGGACTCTGAGCCGCGGCACAAGGAAGCTGAGCCGCGGCACAAGAAGACACCCAGCCGAAGGCCGAGTACACTGTACTCTGTGCCGCGGCACAGCCCAGGTGAGCCGCGGCACAGAAGAAATTGATGACGCCCAGGTTTAAAGCTGAAGGCTCTGTGCCGCGGCACAGGTTTAGTGCGCCGCGGCACACTTGGCGGTTTTTGTATGTCCGCGCGGATTTTGGGCCGTTTCGAAGCCAGTTTTCGACCGACTGATACGGACGCGATTTGTTGATGTGCTGAGCTATAAATAGGGTTTAAGACCCTAATTAATGGATCGAATTTTTGGATCTCGAATCTTTGAGAGCTTAAGCTTGGAGACGGCAGAAGAGGAGGGAAGCAGAAGACTTCAAAGGCAGAGGGCGGAAGCTGAAGAACGGAGGAATCCGAGCTTCATCTTTTATGCTTTCATTTATCAATTCTGTATTTTCAATTATTAGTATGTCAGGCTAAAGCCCTAATCTAGAGTTTTGATGAAACCTTTGTTTTGACGAATTGATTGAGATTATCCAATTAATTACCTTTTTATTGAGTTTTCCCAATTATGTTTAATGCTTGCAATTATCTGGCCAATAGTTGTATTGATTAAATCATTCACTTCCAATCGGGAGAGGAGATTTGGTGAGGAACTATTGGTGAGGACCGTTTTATTCTGTGAGATAGGAATATACTCATAGGAACTACGTGGCATTTAGGAGATTTCATGCTGTTTGCCTATCGACGAATTAATTCACCTAGGGATAGAGTGCGTTATTCGCCTTTAGATAAATCTATTGACCTCGGGAGAGGCGGTAGAATATTTTAGCAATCTCCGCCTTCAATAAATTGGGAAAATTATTTATTACGGATAATCGAGAGTAAATTCGGATAAACTAAGGTGGATTCGGAACCCTAGACTTATTCATCATTTGATCTCTTTTATTCAAGCTATCATTTTCTACTAGTCTTTTAGTGATTCTTTTAGTTATTAATTGCACAAACCCAAATTCGATTGTTCAAATAAAATTGGAATACGAAAAAAATCGGTAGTTAGAGTTTCAGTCCTCGTGGGAACGATACTCTACTTATCACTTTATTACTTGTAAACGATGACGTGCACTTGCGTGTAAAGAAAATCGCAACAAGTTTTTGGCGCCGTTGTCGGGGACTGTAATTTTCTAATATCGATTTAAGTATTTCCAGTCTTAATTTGAACGTTTTATTTTTATTTTTGTGTATTTAATTTCGTTTATTTGTTTTTCCTTTCAGGATCTTTCGTGTAGTGCATGAGAAAACTCGGTAACGAAGGCCTACTACCTTTGGATACCGAGCTCGAGCGCACTCTAAGAAGGAACAAAAAGGAGAAAAGAGAGTTGCAGACGACGGTCAACATGGCCGAGAATATCGAAGTCCAAGGAGGAGATAACCAAGTACGGAAAGTTCAACCGGAACTAGCTCTTCGAGATTATGCCATGCTGCAGATCAACGCTAATTTTTCGGGAATTCGGCGTCCCACTATCCAAGCTAATAATTTTGAGATCAAGCCTGCTATTATTCAGATGGTGCAGGCGAGCCAATTCTGCGGACTGCCGAATGACGACCCGAATGCCCATATTGCTTCTTTCCTTGAGATATGCGACACGTTCAAGACTAATGGTGTCACCGACAATGCCATCCGATTGAGGCTTTTCCCTTTCTCTTTGAGGGATAAAGCAAAATTCTGGTTAAATTCCTTACCGCCGGGGTCGATTACAACATGGGAGAGGTTAGCGCAAGCCTTCCTTGCTAAATTCTTCCCACCAGCTAAGACGTCAAGGTTGAGAAACGAAATAACCACCTTTGGTCAGTATGATATGGAATCGCTCCACGAGGCGTGGGAGCGATATAAAGATTTGCTACGAAGATGCCCTCATCACGGCATTCCTGATTGGCTTCAGCTTCATATGTTCTATAATGGTTTGAGTGCTTCTACACGCACCCTCGTGGATGCGGCTTCTGGTGGGGCCTTTATGGGAAAATCTATGGCCGAGGCACACGTGCTTTTGGAAGATATGGCCGCAAATGCATACCAATGGCCATCGGAAAGATTGACACCGAAGAGAGTCATGGAAGTTTCAAGCAATGATCCGATTTCCACCTTGTCAACTCAAGTCGCCGCTTTGACCCAACAGCTCCAGACATTCTCGCACACACCTTCCCCCGTTACCATAGAGACTTGCAATTGGTGTAACGGATCACACCCGAGCGCGGAGTGTCAAGTTGGAAACCCGTTCGAGCAACATCAGATGGAGCAGGCTCAATTCGTGGGAAATGGGAATCGGCCGAACAACCCGTACTCACTTATAATCCGGGGTGGCGCAATCATCCCAACTTTTCATGGAGAAACGGACAGAACTCACACCAGCCCCCGTTCGCCCAGAATCAACAGCAGCCCTCTCCCGCTCCCAAAGTGTCTCTCGAGGAAGCACTTGCAAAATTGGCGGCAAATACGAGTCAATTTATGACTCGTACTGAAGCAACATTGCAAAATCATTCCGCTTCCATTCGGAACTTGGAGGTCCAGCTGGGCGAAATTGCTAATGTGTTGACAGCTCGTCCGGAGGGAGCATTGCCGAGTACAACAGAGACAAATCCTAGAGAGAGTCTAAACGCAATCAGCTTAAGAAGTGGAAAAGAGGTGCTGGATCAGCCCGAGCGGTGTGAAAAGAAGAAGGAAACTGAGGAAGAGAAGGATTTAAAGCCAGGGGAGTCGAGGGATTTGAAACCTTCAATAAATTTGCCGGATAACTCGAAGACATGTGTGCCCCCCGTTCCGTTTCCGCAGAGATTACAGCAAAGAAGGGCGGACAAACAATTTTCTAAGTTCCTTGATGTGTTTAAAAAGCTTCACATAAACATTCCATTCGCCGACGCATTGGAACAGATGCCGAGTTACGTCAAGTTCATGAAAGAGATATTATCGAAGAAAAGAAAGTTTGAGGAATTTGAAACGGTCGCCTTGACAGAGGAGTGCAGTGCAATTCTTCAAAAGAAGCTCCCACCCAAATTGAAAGATCCGGGAAGCTTCAACATACCGTGCACCATGGGGAGTCTTTCGTTTAATAAGGCACTATGCGATCTTGGTGCGAGTATCAACCTCATGCCTCTGTCGATTTTCAAAAAGCTGGATATTGGGGAGGCCAAGCCAACAACAGTCTCCTTACAATTGGCGGATCGATCGATAAAGTATCCGAGGGGAGTGATCGAGGACGTATTAGTCAAGGTTGATAAGTTCATCTTTCCGGCCGATTTCATCGTACTCAACATGGAGGAAGATGAAAATATCCCAATCATCTTGGAACGACCATTTTTAGCGACTGGCCGAACCCTTATAGACTTGGAAAAGGGGGAGTTAACTCTAAGGGTCCAAGACGAGCAAGTTACTTTTCAAGTATTCAAATCGTTTCCATGTCCCGGAAGTATTGATAAAAGGTCACAAATTGAAAGTGTGGATGTTGTTGAAAGAGGAAAGCACCGAAAAAATCGTCGTTTGGAAAATTCAGATTTTGTGTTAAATGATCCAAGTCTTAAGAAGGATGTAGAACAAGTGGCGTTCCTCGAGCATGAGGACAAATCTGATGCAGTCTTGAGTGCATTTGTGAAGGATGAGAGTAAGCCGAAAGCCCAGCGGAAAATTAGTCATGGAAAAACCGGGTGTTTCGGGAAGTTATTCACGTCGAAACCTTTTCACAAACAACATTTTATGACCGAACCGAAAGTCGAATCGCTAACGACCAATGGTCATAATTTTAACAAAAATATGAATGGTTCGATGAACGGGGCGGAAACCAAATGGAGTTTGCGAAAAGCGAACTAATGTTTTCCAACAGGTCCGGCTGAAGACTATAAACTTAGCGCTTCTCGGGAGGCAACCCGAGTTCGTAGTTGTAGAGTTTTGCATTTCGTTATTTTTCTTGCATTCGTGATTCTTATTTTTCATCATTTTTGTGCTTCAATTTGCTTCTGCCTCTCGCTTTTAACGTTTTCTTCTCAAAATTCTGTGCAGGAAAGTCCCAGGGAAGAGACTGAAGTATGAGCCGCGGCACAGGTATTCTGAGCCGCGGCACACATCAATCGCAAGGGGAGGCTAAACCAACTGTACCCTGTGCCGCGGCACGGCATAAATGAGCCGCGGCACACTTGAGCATTGAGCCGCGGCACAGGAAATCTGTGCCGCGGCACACGACAAAACGAGAACACAGGTAAAAGGGACTGTACCCTGTGCCGCGGCTCAATTTAGCTGTGCCGCGGCACACTATCCGGAATCTGAAAAGGCCTGGTAGCTTATAATTCACAATCGGCCGAGCACCCAGGTATTATTTTCTTCCTTTCTCCTTCCCTCCCCAGCGCGTGAACCGGCCGACGAAGTTCTTCCAATTTTTCTTGCGATTTCTTCTTGCATTCTTCACAAAACCAACCAAAAGGTATGTTCAAATCTTTACTCTCCACTTGCTTATGGTTTAAATTTGGAAGTTGTTTATGCTTTGGATGAATTGAACATATTATTTTCCTTCAAAAGGTTTTATGATTGTTAGAGAATAACTTGGTAGTTTTAATCAATTTTTCATGGTTAGGTCAGAATATCAATGAGTTGAGAGTGTTGTGTTGATAATGATTGAATTGCTTTTCTGTTCTTGGGGGTTGAATCGAGCTATAACCATGTTTATTCTTCAAGTAAACTTGTGCCCTCAAGGTGTTTGATAAATTGCCTAAGTGAAAAATTTTCTTTGGAAAAGCAATCTTTTGAATATGTCGTGCAACGTATACGTTTTGAATTTACAGCAAGCCCTACCCTTACATCCAGGTTAAACGTTTAAGTCCAATTTCATCCTTCTCTCACCTATGCGTTTTTGTTGTTAAATTCGGGATTTCTGACTGGACATCCTTAGCCGAGCGTAGATCATTGTTATTATTGTTGCGTAAATAAACCCTCGTGCTTTACTTTTCAGGACTGATTATGGCAAGAACAAAGAAACTGAGCAAGAGAGCTAGGACCGAGTCATCCCCCACTCGAGGGGAGACTTCTCGTGGTCAGGCCGAGGCGGAGGGGCACCAATTTTCGGACCCTGAAATTCACAAGATATTCAATGAAAAAATCCGGCCACGACCACTTATTCCAGAGAGGGGTTTTACTCCAGCTCCTCAGGACGGGGAATTGCTCACTATGATTGACGTGATGGGGTGGGCCAGATTTGCTGCACCCCCCGAGCCAGCGGTTATCTCGATCGTGCAGGAATTCTACGCCAGCGCACTGCTGAAGCACATTCGGGCAGGGCATACGTTGCCGTCTTTAGAGTCTCGGACTCAGGTCGACGTCCGAGGGGTTACAGTTGATTTCTCCACGGCTAATATTCGGAGGCTTTTTGGGTTTCCGGTGGTTGACGAGTCAGCCTATGACCGAGTGATGACCAGCCTCACTAAGGAGGCCCTGCTCGAGACCATTGCACAGCCCGATACCGACTGGGAGCAGCGAGCACAGGGTTCTTCCACTTTTCACTTCAGGAGCTCGCGCCTCAGCCGGCTCGGACGTGCCTGGCTTTATTTTATCTGCGCACGCATTGACCCCACCTCCCAGATCCGTATAGTCTTTCTCTCCCGCGCCCGGACACTTTTTGCTATCACTTCCGGGCTGCGTTTCGATGTGGCCCCCATCCTGGTCCGATCTATCTTCCAGTGTATCCAGGGGGGGGCAAAGACGGGGTTGAAGCACCCCTCCCTCATCTGCGCTTTATGCCGGCAGTCGGGGCTGACGTGGTTAGACGACGAGCTGATGCTAGCCCCGAGGCCCCGATCGACCACCGCATCATATCACACTTCGACCAGTGGGGAGGAGCGTCGGCGCACGCTCGGGGGAGAGGATTTCTGCTAGAGGAGGCCCACGAGGGATCCCCCGAGCCGCTTTTGTTGACACATGGAGATGCCGGCCCGCCACCCGACAGAGCGAGGTTGCAGGAGTTGTTTGATGGGCTGAGGGAGGATTTGAGGAGACAGAGAGAGGAGCAGAGAGAGGATCTGAGGAGAGAGAGAGAGGAGCTGAGAGAGGAGACGAGGAGAGAGAGAGATGAGATGAGGAGACAGAGAGAGAGCTTGATGGCTGCCATGCGGGAGGAGCAGCGGGCGGAGCGGGACAGCGTTATTGCTACCGTCAGAGCCGAGATGCGAGAGCAGGCCCGCCGGGCCAGCCGACGAGAGGCGAGGCGTCTTGCTGCGAGGGATGCTTATCATCAGGAGCACCTCGCCGCATGGACGGCCCACATCATGCATCCCTACGGGCCATTTATTGCGCCCGCCCGGCCAGCCACACCACCCTCCTCACCGGACGATGCCGGCACCAGCTCCTGAGCAGACTGGAGGGGAGTACTTGACCTTTTACTTTTATTGCATATCATTTTTGTCCATTGAGGTCAATGTACGTCCTAAGTTTGGGGGGGGATTTACTTTCAGTTGCTACATTCATTGTTGTACTCTATTTTCTTGTTGTACTTTATTTCGTTGCACTCTTCATTACTTTGCGTAAAAAAAATTTTTAGATAGCCTTGCTTGTCTTAGTTTTTCCTTATTCGTGAATTTTTCGTGCTTCTATTTGTGTGATACTGATGTTACGACACTGTTTTTCTCTCTGAAGAAACGGTCGAGTTTTAGTCGAGTTGTAGTCGATTATTTACATTACCTTAGTATTCATTTAGGTCCAAAATTTTTCGTGATTGTAGAGGTCTTGGCAGATAAGAGACGATACATACTTGTTTTTAAATCCCCATCAATACGTTTGGCTACATTTTCCGGATAGTGAGTCGTACTGTTTCTTTAGTCGTTTTGGCACTTAGATTGAGTTTAGAGTCGGTCAGTTTTCCCAAAAAGTCGAGATAATGTTGTTCTATGAAGGGAAGTCTAGTAACCGGGGGTATTCGCGTGACCCGTTGTTTACTCTCGCGTAAAGCAGCGATCTGATTAGACTAGTGATTTAGATATTTCACATGTGCCAATGATAGGGAGCCTAGTAAGGGGTATTCGCGTAACCATTGTTTACTCTCGCGTAAAACGGCAACCTTGATTCGGACATGCGGAAATTACATATTCGAGTTGTTTCTCCATTGTAGACGGGAACTTAGTAACTAGAAGCATCCATGTGCCCCATGAGTGTCTTTTACGTCAAGCGGTTTCCTAATACATGAGAATGGAAGTTCCACCTAGGATCATCCCGATGAAACATCCCGAGATCCTAACCTAGTGGTCAACTCGAATCAAAGTCTTGAGCATATATATAAGGAAATCTTGTCAGGTTTAATTGTTATGAAACTCGTGAAAATTGTGCCTTTAGGCGTGGAACGGGACGAACTAGCTCGTTTATTTTAGCCTTTCATATTGACGGTCGATTTGACTCACGTTTTGTTAATCTTTGAGTGGATTTTCTTCATGAGCGAGTGATTAGGGTGAACTTGATTACTTTGCGGAATCATTATTCGAGTGCGGCTCGCTTTTATGACACTCGTATTATTTAGAGAGAATTAAAGGATAGTATTGATTAGGTTGAACACTATGAGTTGCACGATGATTCACGACATTCTTTTATTGAATTTAATTCTTTTTGCTTGAGGACAAGCAAAGGCTTAAGTTTGGGGGTATTTGTTAGGCGTATTTTTATACGCTTATTTATCATTATTTTGTAGTATTTTGGAGAGTGAAATCGTCTAAATGAGCTTTTAATGCCTTAATTTTGTATGATTGACGGAAATTGAAGTCGGAAGCTAAAGCGAGGCAAAACGGCGAAACGGCAAATCTGGACTCGAGCCGCGGCACAAGGAAGCCGAGCCGCGGCACAGGAAGACACCCACCAAGGCCGAGTACACTTGTACTGTCTTTGCGGCACGGCCAGTGAGCCGCGGCACAGAAGAAATTGATGACGCCTGAGTTTAAAGTGAAGGCTCTGTGCGCGGCCACGAGTTTAGTCTTGAGGCACACATGGCGGTTTTTGTATGTCCGCGCGGATTTTGGGCCGTTTCGAAGCCAGTTTTCGACCGACTAATACGGACGCGATTTGTTGATGTGCTGAGCTATAAATAGGGTTTAAGACCCTAATTAATGGATCGAATTTTTGGATCTTGAATCTTTGAGAGATTAAGCTTGGAGACGGCAGAAGAGGAGGGAAGCAGAAGACTTCAAAGGCAGAGGGCGGAAGCTGAAGAACGGAGGAATCCGAGCTTCATCTGCGTTTGAATTTTATGCTTTCATTTATCAATTCTGTATTTTCAATTATTAGTATGTCAGGCTAAAGCCCTAATCTAGGGTTTTGATGAAACCTTTGTTTTGACGAATTGATTGAGATTATCCAATTAATTACCTTTTTATTGAGTTTTCCCAATTATGTTTAATGCTTGCAATTATCTGGCCAATAGTTGTATTGATTAAATCATTCACTTCGAATCGGGAGAGGAGATTTGGTGAGGAACTATTGGTGAGGACCGTTTTATTCTGTGAGATAGGAATATACTCATATGAACTACGTGGCCTTTAGGCGATTTCATGCTGTTTGCCTATCGACGAATTAATTCACCTAGGGATAGAGTGCGTTATTCGCCTTTAGATAAATCTATTGACCTCGGGAGAGGCGGTAGAATATTTTAGCAATCTCCGCCTTCAATAAATTGGGAAAATTATTTATTACGGATAATCGAGAGTAAATTCGGATAAACTAAGGTGGATTCGGAACCCTAGACTTATTCATCATTTGATCTCTTTTATTCAAGCTATCATTTTCTACTAGTCTTTTAGTGATTCTTTTAGTTATTAATTGCACAAACCCAAATTCGATTGTTCAAATAAAATTGGAATACGAAAAAAATCGGTAGTTAGAGATTCAGTCCTCGTGGGAACGATACTCTACTTATCACTTTATTACTTGTAAACGATGACGTGCACTTGCGTGTAAAGAAAATCGCAACACCATGCCATCATACTCATCCACACTCTGGAGGTGTATAAGCAGATAAAGAAAAGGTGATCATGAGTTTCTTCTGATGTTTCGCAGAATACACACTTTGTATCTAACTGAATGTGGAGTCTCTGTAGCCTATCTTTTGTGGCAAGCCTGGACCAGAGAGCCATCCATAAGCAAAACCTGGCCCTTGGTGTGGCCTTGTTGTTCAGTGCTAAGTCTTTCCAATGCATTTTTTGTATAGGGGGCCTTAGGATCTTGTATACAACTTGATTGTTGAAGGTCTCACCATATATTATATCATTCCTTTCTGCAAGATGTCTAATCAGGTATCTACATTTCAGCATTTTCTGGAAAAGAACCGAGTCCTATATTCTGGGAGTGACATGCTCCCAGTCCTGGCCTTTCATGTAGAACTCATGGATCCATTTGACCCATAGCTTATCTCTTTTATTCTGTACAGCCCAGACCATTTTGACATAGGATAGTTTATTCCAGGTTGGCAGATGAGTTAGTCCTAATCCTCCTTCAGCTCTAGATCTGCATACAGAGTCCCAGGCTATGAGTGATTTATTGTTGTCACCTACAGAACCAGTCCAGGGGAATTTCCTGCAGACAGCCTCAACGAGTTTCATAACTTTTTTTGGAAAGTAGAACGCCTGACACCAGTAATTCTGCATTGAGTATAGTACACTTTGAATGAGCTGCAGCCTCCCACCATAGCTTAAGAGCTTAGATGTCCAGTGTGTGATTCTTCCAATCATTTTCTCAATCAGAGGTTGGTACTGAGTAATAGCTAGCCTTTTTGCAGTTAAGGGGATTCCCAGATATTTGAAAGGAAAATATGCTTCTTGTAGTTGACTATAAGCTAAAATCTCAGCCCTCACTTACTGACTTACTCCTACAAGGTATATTTCACTTTTCATATTATTAGCTTTTAGACCATAGGTGTGGCTGAATGTCCCAAATTTGTTAAGTAAGGCTTTAACTGACTTCACATTTCCTTTGCAGAAAAAGTCTTCTGCAAACACTAAGTGTGTAATCTTAGCACAATTAGGATGGAAACTGAAGGAATGATCACTTTTCAATTCAGCTAGCAGTCTTGATAGGTATTTCATTACAATGACAAACAAAAGGGGAGACATAGGGTCTCCTTGCCTCAATCCTTTTCCTCCTTCAAAATGTGGAGTAAGCTGGACATTTACACAAATATGGTAGGATACAGTGGTGAGGCAGACCATAATCCAGTCAACAAACTTGGAAGGAAAGCCTAAGTTTCTAAGTAGTTGCTCCATAAATGTCCACTGAATAGAGTCAAAGGATTTTTGCATGTCCATCTTAATCATGCATCTTGTAGAGGTGCTTCTTCTGCCATACCCTCTGATGATCTCCTGGGCAAGAACTGTATTGTCATGGATGTATCTTCCTGGGACAAAGGCAGCTTGCTCATCTCCTATTAGGTAATGCATGACCTTTATCATTCTGTTAGTAATAATCTTGGAGATGAATTTGTATAGTACACCACAACAAGCAATGGGCCAGTAGTCCTTTATTGTGTTTGCAGTTTTAGACTTTTGTACGAGAGTGATAAGAGTGGTGTTAATACTCTTTAACATCTTCCTCCTCTTGAAGAACTCTTGTACTGTTAAGACAATATCAGGGCCTATAAGAGGCCAGGAGGACGTAAAGAACTTTGATAAGAATCCACCAGGGCCAGGGGCTTTGCAGTCTCATATTGATTGTAATGCTTCAGAGACTTCATTGGAGGAGACATCCTGTACTAGGTCAGCTCTCTGTTTGTTGGTTAGCACAGGGCCCTTCCTTACTACAGCAGTATTCACAGAAAGGGAGGTATCAGCTCTGGTTCCCAATAATTGTTTATAGAGATTCACAATTTCTTCTTGGATAGCATCCTCAGTGTCCAACCTCACCCCATCTATGCTATTCAGACTAGAGATTTTCATGGCATGTCTAGATTTCAAACTGGCATGGAAGAACCTATTATTGCTATCACCACATTGGAGCCAGTGTATGTTAGATTTTTACTTCAGAATTTTTTTCATCCACACAGCTCCATTTATCCAATTCCCTCTGGGCTTCCACCATTTCTGCAAAAATGTTGGTATTCAGGGGGTCATCTATTAGTGCAGTTTGCAATTGATCTCTGTTCTCTCTAGCTTTATCCATCTTCTGAGCATGATGCATATAATGCTTTTGCAATCCCCTTAACTGTTCCCTAACTTGTTTCATTTTATTCCAAACCTGGAACATTTTCACACTATTAACACTAGTAGCCCAACCCTTCTCAACTGCAAGCATATATTCTGGATGCTCGACTACACAGTTTAGGAACTTGAATCTCTTACTAGGGCTATTTCTCACTGCGTTAGTTGTAATTAGCAAGGGAGAGTGGTCAGAGGTTAGTGGATTTAAGACTTCCACCACTATGGAGTTAAACTTATGCATTCATTCCATATTGACAAAACCTCTATCTATTTTTGAATAGATGAGGTTATTGTTCTGCTTATTGCACCAGATATATCTCCATCCAATATATTGTAATTCCTGAATCTGGGCTGCCATAATTGCTTCCTGGAAGTCCACACATTCACTAGCTGTAACAATGTTCCCTCCTTCTCTATCAGTATATTCAAGCACACTGTTAAAGTCTCCTAAGATCAACCATGGTTGGGATATAGAACCAGCCAGGTTCATTTTAGTTTATTTTCCTACAATCTACCATATTAATGAGATTGATGGTCCAACAATACATGTTAGACACGAGATTCAACTTGAAGATAATTACTGCGACTGAAAGATAAATTTTAAGGGAGGAAAATTAGAGAAAAATATACGTACTTTTGCAAGTTTCAAGCAACACCGTATTTGTGACCTTTAGATTTATATACTTGTATACATTTATTCATTAGTTATATAAGAATAAGATATGTTTCATCTTGAAGAATTTATATTTAAAAGTATATTTTTTTATTAATTTAGTTTGATTAGGTTGGGTTTTGATACTGCAAAAATCAAACCTAACATAGATTACTTCGATTTCGATCCAACTTTGTACACTTCAATTCTAATGTTTTTCAAATTTCTACATTTCAATTTTAGAATTTTGGAATAGTTAAACTCAAATTCTCATCTTGAAGAATTTATATTTAAAACTATATTTTTATTAATTTAATTTGATTAGGATGGATTTTAATACCTTCAAAATCACACCTAACATAGTTACTTACATTCTGTCCAACTTTGTACATTTCTGTACTGGACTAGGCTATGTAGCCCAATAATAAATAGATAAATATCAAAATATTTATTTAGGTATTAAAAAGCCCAAATTAAAATCCAAATAATTAGGCCCAGAAAATAATTAAAAGGCCCAAGTCCTTAAGAGGATTCTAGAAGGTCCAAGACTCCTACGTGATTTAAGAGTCCCGGAAGGTACAAGCTCCAACGTAATTTAAGATTCCCAGAAGGTACAAGACTCCCACTTAATTTAAGAGTCCCGGAAGGTACAAGACTCCTACTTAATTTAAGAGTCCCGGAAAGTACGAGTCTCCAGAATGATCCAAGAGATAAGTCTTCCTTAATAAAATCTCTATCTTCTATAAGGACTCCTAACCCTAATTAACTAATCAGGTAATCCTCTATATATGGGTCTCCACCCCTCATTCCTAGTATGAATTCCTTAGCTATTGTCTCTCTATATTCAAGTTATTATAATCTCGTATAGACACTTACTCTTACGCCGGAGTCCCCGACGAGGACCAAGCTCCTGTCGGGTTGCAGGTACACTACTGGAAGACGGAGGAGCTGCAGGAAGAGGTGTCCCTTATAATAGCTCGAGTTAGGAGACAACGATATTAAATTCTCAAGAGGTATCATTAATTTTTTTTTCTCTTTTTCACGCACACAAGGGGGATCGTCCCCTGTCCTGAGTCCCCCCCCCCAAGACGCTCGAGCTCACCCCCGATCTAGAGGTAAGTTTGCTAGCATGACCTGATCGCCTCATTGTCCCCCGCTTGGATTACAGGCTCGCGCTTACTGGGCCCGATCAGAGTTAATGATTTCATCCCCGGACATTGCCTAAGGACTCCAACCGTTCCCCCGAGAGGTATCATTAATTATATAGTCTATTTGTATTACACTAATTTTGCAGACGCAACAATTTCAATTCTAACGTTTTTCTAGTTTTTACATTTCAATTTTAGAATTTTGGAATAGTCAAACTCAAATTACGAATTTTGTTCAAAACAAATTTTTAATGAGAAGTTCCATCCCAACCAGAAAAAAAAGTCAGAGTTGATGTCCCATTTGTGGTTCCTTCAAAATCACGACACCTTCCAATCTATTACCCTCCGCCTCCTCCCTATGAAATTCTTCTCTCCCTTTCTCTTTCCGTCCCATACCCACCCTTTTAATTCCGGGCTTGAATGCTCTCGCGAGATGTTATTAATACGAATATGTTGGAATACAAATATTAATGTAAGAGTACATTTACAAGGAATGTAAAGACCCTAATTATCTAGCTGTTGAGTGCTTGCCGGAAGAACTAGAGTTGCTCTGAGTTCTTGAACTGCATGGAGTTCCTGCTCTCGTTTCTGCCGACCGTCTTATGGATTAAGAGGTCTCGAGAGTGAGAGAGAGATGTCCGAAGTGTATAGCGTTGCCAAGAGAGAGAAAGCCAAGCCAAAAGCCAGGGAGCAACCCTTTTTTCCAAGTGCAGGAAGCCTTCTATTTATAGGAGCTGGGGTGCCTTTAATCCTGGCGGGCGATCGCCTTCCTCGTAATATAATAAAGGGGCGATCATCTTCTAGCACATGGGCTAATTGCCTTAGAGTCCACAGGATTTGCTAGCAGACAACTGTGTGAGCCAATGAGAAGTCGGCACGCGTCCTGAGTCGCTGTCTCGGGCGATCCCACTTTGCATCTTTCGGCGGGTCTGTCGGTTGGTGAGATTGGTGACAGGTTGTGGTCAACGATCCATGTTCTGCGGCACCATTCACGGATCTGCACATGGGTCCTTGTTTCGAGCTTCGGCCTTCGCCGACTAGACATGCTGGCTTTGCGTGGCATGAGGCGGTCATCATTGGCCGGGCACTAGAATCAATCGCCAGGTGCCAAGAGACGATCACCTTAGATGTCGATCGCTCGGCACTGGGACTTGACCTGGGACCTTCGATCGACGAATCTGCCTTGGTCTATACAACTTTGGCTCGGTCGCCCGGTGTCTGTGCCGATCGCCTGTTGAGGTGTATAAATCTCGACACAACAATTGCCCCCCAGCTTGCTCCGATGTTGAAGACATGGGGTGAGGTGGTTCTTACTGGCGATCGTTGAGGATAAAGATGGGCGATCCGTTGTGCGGACTTTGGTCTCGGATTTGGGCGAACTGATCGCTTGGCGAGCTATCTTCGGTCTTGTACCTGTGATCTTTAATTTTGCAGATCCCTCGTGGATGGCCGATTGCTTCGACCTTGAGGAACTGTGCACAGTCACAGAGTTCGATGGACCGTCCTCCATGACCGTGTCTTGTGCCCGAGCGACATTCCAACTGTAGGTTTGTCTCGTGACTCATTTTATTGTGAGGGTCCTCCGCTAGGCTGCGCCCGTTTCGTATTTAAACGAAGGGCATGCGGTCTTGGTCTGGAGGAGTCCTTGCGCGGGGCGTCATCGGATTAATCGACTCCACGTCCACGGCTTGTTAGCACTTTTATACCTCGGATCGTCATGTTAGATGACAATCCTCAACGGTATACGTTGTGACGGGGGTAGGGACGCGTCGCATTGTCCGGGTCCACCAAGTTAGATGATGAACCTTTGAGGACGGGCGAGCGTGTCCACTGGTTTGTTTGGAGGGTCCTTCGGCTACACCCGCCTCGTATTTAAACAAAGGGCGAGCGATAGCTGCCCAAAGGAACCTTGCATGGACGAAGCAGTCGGTTCCATCGACTTCCAGGACCATGGCTGCACTCTTCTACCTCGGATCATCAAGTTAGATGGCGATCCTCGACGGTATACGTTGTGCGGGGGAGGCGATCTCGTGCCTAGGTCCATCATGTAGATGATGAACTTTAGATGGCGAGCGAGTCCTCTAGTTTCGGAGATGTTGCTTGATTATGGCGATCGGGTTGGAAGACCGATGATCGTCGTTCGGTCGCCGATCGTGTTGCTCAAAGGTGAAAAAATAACCTCCGCCTGGCCAAAAAGTGTGCGGCCTTGGCGCGGAAGATTGCGTAGGTCGGGGGGATGTCCTTCGTAAGGTGCCTGAACATAGGCGAAAGACCATCGAATCCCCCTAGGACCGAATATAGGGCGATCTCGTCGCTTACGGGCTTGCCGTTGAGGACTATCTCATCCACTCGGTTGATGTAGTCTGCGTCGGTCTCTTCATCCCCTTGCCTAATTTTCATCATGTGGTGGGGACCTTCTGGACGAGCGACCTTGGCGGCGAAGTACCACGTGAAGTCGCTCGCCAGTTGTTCAAAGGAACTGACGGATCGCGGTGGCAATGAGACGTACCACCTATGGGCCAGGTCGCCCAGCGTTAGCGGGAACATTCGGCACCTGGTCGCGTCTGATGCCCCACATCCGGTCATGTAGATACGGAACATGCTCAGGTGAGTCTCGGGATCTGATCTCCCCTCGTACAAAGGTGTTTGAGGAGGAGTGATTCTTGGCTACACGGGGGCGAGCTCGATGTGGACTGCGAGTAGCTCACTCGGCCCGGCGATCTTGGCGCCTGCCCTAGATTCCAAGAGCGCCTTCATGTCATCGAGCTGGCGTTGCATCGCGGCCATCGTCGTAGCTTGGTCGCTGGTGGTTCGGCTTTCGGAGCGGGAGCTGTGGCGATCGTGTATCGATCTCCTGACAATGCAATAGGCGATGAGGTCATCGCCGTCGATCTTGGTTTTTCGGCGAGGAGCCAGATGGTTGGCCTGACTTCTGGGAGTTGGATAAGCTGAACTACTGGTGACGGATTCGGGCTCCGTCGTCTCGTGGCTGGGGCCAGAATGCCCCGGTCGCCATGATGGGTCGCTGCCTAGGCAGCTGAAAATAGAACTGTCCCCACTCGCGAGTGCTTCTGCTCCTGTGTCGGCGCTTCCCGACGATCGCCCGTCAAGTAACCACTTGAGCTTCCGCTTGCCCGCGTGGCGGATGGTCGATGGGGTAATTGTGGGCGCATCGAATGCTCTCCGTCGCTCCCTCAGGATGGCCATAGCCTCCTCGATTGTTCCGCAGTTTGGAACTGGTCGAGCGAAAGGCTGGGGCCACCCCTCAGGTGTGGGATCGAGAGTCTCGCGTCGCCGTGACTACCCTCTGCCGCAGGCTGAGGCTCGGACTGAGTCGGAATGAGGCGTCCGGCGGATCGGAGAGTAGCTCTGTTCGATGTGGAGGCGGACGTCATTATTCTGAAGGCTTTTCTCTAAAGAACAGCGAGTGTTTCTTTAGGTATATGCCCTGGAGAACAGTGAGTGCTCTTCGAGATGGTCCGAATAAAAATGAAGGTTAAGATGCCCTCCTTCTAGCGCCAGTTTTTGCTACCCAAAATATTATCCGGAGATAGATATTGCTGGAATGGATGGGCAGCAAACAAAGTTTGCGAGAGCATGTCCGCGGGAATGGAAATAACATAAGATTTGCTGGGTTTGTTAGGCCCGAAATTGAAGGCTCTCGCGAGATGTTATTAATACGAATACGTTGGAGTACAAATATTAATGTAAGAGTACAGTTACAAGGAATGTAAAGACCCTAATTATCTAGCTATTGAGTGCTTGCCGGAAGAACTAGAGTTGCTCTGAGTTCTTGAACTGCAGGGAGTTCCTGCTCTCGTTTCTGCCGACCGTCTTATGCGTTAAGAGGTCTCGAGAGTGAGAGAGAGATGTCCGAAGTGTATAGCATTGCCAAGAGATAGAAAGTGAAGCCAAAAGCCAGGGAGCAGCCCTTGTTTCCAAGTGCAGGAAGCCTTCTATTTATAGGAGCTGGGGTGCCTTTAATCCTGGCGGGCGATCGCCTTTCTCGTAATATAATAAAGGGGGATCGTCTTCTAGCACATGGGCTGATTGCCTTAGAGTCCGCAGGATTTGCTGGCAGACAACTGTGCGAGCCAATTAGAAGTCGGCACACGTCCCGAGTCGCTATCTCGGGCGGTCTCACTTTGCATCTTTCGGCGGGTCTGTCGGTTGGTGAGATTGGTGACAGGTTGTGGTCAACAATCCATGTTCTGCGCCGCTATTCAAGGATCTACACATGGGTCCTTGCTTCGAGATTCGGCCTTCGCCGACTAGACATGCTGGCTTTGCGTGGCATGAGGCGGTCGTCATTGGTCGGGCACCAGAATCGATCGCCAGGTGCCAAGAGACGATCACCTTAGATGTCGATCGCATGGCACTGGGACTTGACCTAGGACCTTCGATCGGCCAATCTGCCTTGGTCTATACGACTTTGGCTCGGTCGCCCGGTGTCTGTGCCGATCACCTATTGAGGTGTATAAATCTCGACACAATAGCAGGTACACTGCTGGAAGACGAAGGAGGTGCAGGAAGAGGTGTCCCTTATAATAGCTCGAGTTAGGAGACAACGACATTAAATTCTCAAGAGGTATCATTAATTATAGTCTATTTGTATTACACGAATTTTGCATACGCAACATTTGGCGCCGTCTGTGGGACACGTTTCAAAAACCATGGTGAGTACAC
This sequence comes from Orobanche coerulescens, assembly GCA_033398695.1. Lineage (NCBI taxonomy): Eukaryota > Viridiplantae > Streptophyta > Magnoliopsida > Lamiales > Orobanchaceae > Orobanche > Orobanche coerulescens. The sequence continues at coordinate 104,645,893 of CM065815.1, forward strand.
GAACTGGATCAAGGCAAACGCCTCTTAACAATCCTGGAACTATGGATGGGATACCTCAACAAGCTACTGGTGATCAGAACCCTCCTCAACGAACTGCAGAGGGGAATCCTCAACTTCAGCTACTGGAAGGAGGAGATCCTCCCCCACCTTACTTGTAGGACACTCGAGGGTCAATCCAAGACAAGAGCCCATCCAAAATCCTGGAGGGTTGGAACCAGACTATTCAGGACCCTATGATGAGGAAGATAGAGAGGAGTCTGTAGGGGATGAGAATCCTAGAAGAAGGAAACATACTGACAAAAGGATAATGATCAACAAACAAACTCTCGTCTTGATACCTAGGCATGATGTCTAAGTAGAGGAGGCTCTAAGGCGTCGTCAAGAAAAGGAGGATCAAATCCTGGCCTATAGGAAACAGGTCGATGAGCTTCAAAGACAACTAGAATATGAAAAAGGGGAGTTGTCCAATGGACATGAAAACTCCTAAGGAGGCCGCAACACAAAAACCCTCTTGCTGCACTTCAACAACTACTATACAAGAAGAGATGCAAAGAAGGAAATGTATCCTTGAATCGAACATGGAAAGAAAGGCCGAGCCTATCAATTTTCTACCCCTAGGAGATCCAAATGATCTGACACCCCCTTTCACTGATGATATCATGGGGGCTTATATCTCTAAGACATTTAATATGCCCACTATCAAGCCGTATGAAGGAATCGAAGACCCTGCAAATCACATTCGTACTTTCTCTAATGCACTGTTGTTGCAACCTGTCACGGATGCTATCAAGTGTAGGGCATTCCCTGTTGGGATTCGGTGCCTAAAACGAAGGCCCAGTGGAAGCGGTAAAATGAAAATTAATTCGATCTGAATCCCTACGAGGATCGATCGAGCTACGTATATACGAATATATAAACGAAAAGCAAGAGTTGTAAGAAACTAACCCTTGAAGTCCGTTGATTAAATGGTAACCTTCTCTTGAGCTATTCCCCAAGCTTTGCTTGATCTCTACAAATCCAATCCGTTCCAAGCCCTTGAACGATCCAAAGCCGAAAGCACCGCATCTCTACTTGCCACGCGCCGGAAAAAACGACCGGAATGACAACGCCCGATTAACCTCTAAGGTAACAGCTAGAATCAAGTGATGAAGCTTTTGATTGTAACAGTCTAAGTGTTTTAATGTTTGATCTCTCAATATTTCTTGATGTTTCTCTAAGATAAATCAAGAACTAAGTTGATGAAGAAGATGACTATGAAGAAGAACTCTTTTCTCACTTTCTCTCACTACAACTCATGTAAGGAATAATGTAATGAGAATGAGAGATCAAAGTCCTCTTCTTATGCATTTTCAACTCACAAGAATACAACTCATATAATGAGAATCTAACCGCACCATATAATGTGTATGATACTTGTCCCCTCAACACATGATATTCCAAACATCATGATTTGGACAAGTCAATACATACACATGTATATTAGGGGGGAGGCGTCCATGAGGATGAAACGGACGAGTTTAGTTCGTTACGGACTCCTGAGAATCCAAACAGATAAACTCCAATTCCGTTTCGATGTATTTATATCGATTAATTAATCCAATTAATTAAACATATCAAATACAAAATAATATAATTAATTTCTCCAAGAAATAATTATATTCATGAATTAAATTAATCACCCAGTAATTTATTTATTTCATTAGGCCGTAAATCAATTTATCCAATAAATCAATTTAAACATCCAATGTCCCAAATTTAGATATCCAATATCTAATATTCATAATAAGAGAATTAGCTTGATTCATTTCGTCGTCAATCCTATTGCACAACTCGGTAGGTACGTCTCAGTCAGCAATGGGAGGAACTAAAGAGTAGTAGCACCACCTAGCCAGCCTGGCAGCCTACACCGTACCCCAACTGAGAACGAATGATTGGGATCATTCAAGAACCATTCTGTCGTGAATACCAGTATACGTATAAACCCTTCTTTCAAATGTCCCGATCAAGTAATAGGGTCAAGGTCAGTCAAACCCTATCTGTTCTTGACTCTATGCATGCGTTAATGCAAATCGAGATCATCGAGCTCTCATGTATCCAATACAACTAGCTCCAATGCTTTGGCCAAAGACTTATGATCTCATCAGCCAATAACCATATAGGACATATAACCCGCTCACTAACGGGAGAAAGAATTCTATCTTGGTATTCAGTAGGACCTGCTACTTGACCATCAAGATGCACGTCGAGGTTGACCCCCGCCTTCTGGTTTACAGGGTCGAACTACTCTAATGAAAATCTTGACGTCACAAGAACATTCCTACTAAATCCGCAAGTCGAAGGTTCACGAATACCTATCACAACATTTCGATTCCGTCATTGACTGTCCTGGAGTGAAATCCGTGTGACGAATCGAGGGTGAGTCGGTACGAGTATATTAATCCAATTAGCATACCTATAACTTGTGCTCCCACTAACCATTAGTGTTCGACAGACACTCTACATGACAAAGAACACGTCATACAAGTCTTCAATAAACTTAACGCCTAGTTAAGTTTCATCGACTTGCGAACGTTTAGGTATTTGAGCTATAAACCTTTCCAGTGCCGACCCCTTATCCAATAAGGAGTGGAATGTTTTGCTCTCAAATACACGGACTAGTTTCTATATGTATATTTATGAGTTAGGAATTCCAGTAACTACCAGTAAATAAAGAAACATTCATTGCCTTATACCAATAGTTTACATAATTACAAGTACAATGCCCTCCCTCAACATCCTCTGAGTGGCATTTGAGGGCATACTCCTAACAATCTCCCACTTGCACTCAATGCCACACACTATGGTATCTAATACCCATATTCTCCAGATGACGCTCCAAGCAAGTCTGAGAAAGTGGCTTGGTCAGTGGATCAGCGACGTTGTCGGGTGAGTCTACTCTTTGCAGCACAATGTATCCCTTGCGAACAAATTCTCTTACGAGATTATACTTCCTCTCAATATGTTTGGTTCTGTTCTGAAACCTCGGCTCCTTGGCCTGCGCTACAGCTCCGTCGTTGTCGCAGTATAGCGGAACAGGCAGCTCAGCACATGGTATCACTTGAAGTTCTCCCAGAAACTTCTTAATCCAAAACCCTTCCTTGGAAGCCTCCGAGGCTGCTTGATACTCAGCCTGACAGGTGGAATCAGCAATCGGGCTTTGCTTGGCGCTACGCCAAGATACTACTCCTCCATTAAGATTAAATATGTAGCCAGAAGTAGACATCGAGTCGTCCTTCAGTCCTTGGAAGTCCGAATCAGTGAATCCCACAACATCCAATTCTCCACCACCATACATCAGAACCATATCTCTAGTCCTTCTCAAGTACTTGAGAACATTCTTTACGGCAGTCTAATGTTCCCTACCTGGGTTTGCCTGAAACATACTCACCATGCTTACAGCATGCACAATGTCAGGTCTCATACACAACATAGCATACATAAGGCTACCCACGGCCGAGGCATATGGTATATTACTCATTTCCTTTCGTTGTTCCTCACTTTGAGGACACATCTTCAAGGAGAGTTTTATTCCATGTCACATTGGTAGGAACCCTCTTTTAGAATCATCCATCTTAAATCGCTTTAAGATTTTATCTATATAAAGGGCTTGGGAAAGACCTACTGTTCTCTTCGCTCTATCCCGGTAGAGTCGAATACCAAGAATATAGGTAGATTCTCCCAAGTCTTTCATGGAGAAATTACTCGAAAGCCAAGCTTTCACAGAACTGAGCTCCCACATCATTTCCTATTAGTAGAATGTCATCTACATATAGTACTAAGAATGCGATCTTGCTCCCACTAACCCTCTTGTATACACAAGGTTCTTCTTCATTTTGCACGAAGTCAAACTCTTTGACTTCCTCGTCAAAACGAAGGTTCCAACTACGCGACGCTTGCTTCAGTCCATAAACGGAATGCTGAATCTTGCACACTTTCTGAATATCGACTTCGGACACAAAGCCTTTAGGCTGCTCCATATAGATTTCCTCCTCGAGGAATCTATTAAGGAAAGCCGTCTTTACGTCCATTTGCCATATCTCATAATCGTGGTAGGCAGCTATAACAAGCATCATGCGAATAGACTTGATCATGGCTACGGGCGAGAAGGTATCGTGGTAATCGATCCCTTCTTTTGGGGTATAACCCTTTGCCACAAGCCTGGCCATATAGGCGTCAACCTTGCCATCACCATCAGTCTTTCTCTTGTAGATCCACTTATTCCCAATGGGCACTATGCCCTTGGGGTGGTCTACCAGAGTCGAGACCTGATTGACATGCATCGAGTCTATCTCAGCTTCCATAGCTTCATGCCATTTCGCGGAGTCTACATCCCCCATCGCTTGGTCATATGTCATTGGGTGAGTCTCTTGGATTTTACTTGGAACCTCATGGAGACCTAGTTCCTCCAAGTGCACAATCCCATACCTCTCAGGTAAATGAGACACCCTACTAGACCTACGAGGTGGTTGTACTTGTGTTTCAAAAGGTTCGGTTCTAATTTCTTGCACAGGTGTCTCCTTAGGAGTTTCATTATATTCTTCCAAAGAAATACTTCTACCTGCTCCGCCTTCCTGGAAAAACTCATCTTCCAGGAAGTGTGCTTGTCAAGCAACAACGATCTTTCAATCTTCAGGTATGTAGAATAGATAACCCATCGTCCCAGATGGGAATCCAATGAAACGTCCCTTCGCGGACCTATCTTCCAACTTCTCCACCTTAGTCTTCTTGACATAGGCGGGACATCCCCAAATCCTAATATGATTAAGACTTGGTTTCCTGCCCTCCCATATCTCATGTGGAGTTTTAGGAATGGATTTGGAAGGACATCTGTTCAAGATGTAAGCGGTAGTCAGGAGTGTATACCCCCACAGGTAAATCGATAAGTCAGTATAACCCAGCATGGAGCGGACCATGTTCAACAAGGTCCGGTTCCTTCTTTCTGACACACCATTTAACTGCGGAGTACCTGGAGGTGTTAGTTGTGAAACTATTCCTTGTTCCTTAAGGAACTCGTTAAACTCCATACTCATATACTCACCACCTCAGTCCAACCAAAGTGCTTTGATATGATTACCAGTTTGTTTCTCGACTAGGGCCTTGAATTCTCGGAATTTCTCAAAAGCCTAGGATTTATGTTTCATTAAGTATACATAACCATATCTAGTATGATCATCTGTAAACGTAATGAAAGATTGATATCCGTCATGTGCTGCTTCCAAAGCACCACAAACATCGGTATGGATAAATCCTAGTTTATCAGCGGCTCTTTCAAAAGTCCCTGTGAAGGAGGACTTAGTCATTTTGCCTTTAAGGCAAGATTCACAAGTAGGAAAGGTATCCGATCCCAATGGACCCATAAGTCCATCTTTTTTCATTTTGTAAACCTTGGTCTGACCAACATGACCAAGTCTAAGATGCCATTTCAAAACTTGATTGGTTTCATCCCTACCACGTTTTCTAGTCATAGTATTCGCAACTACTTTGTTGCTGAGATTTAGATGATACAATCCATTTAACAATGTAGCAGTACCCACTAGTTTGTTTCTGAAATAAATTTTGCAGGAACCATCACCAATGAAAAATGAAAAGCCTTTTCGGTCCATGGCCGGAACGGATACAATGTTTTTGGGCCCCTTGGGCAAGACAAGTACATCTTCTAAAGTCAAAACAAAGCTGGATTCTAAACCCAAAAGAAGTGATCCTATGTCGGTCGCCTCAACACTATGCCCGCTTCCGACTGTGATCATAACTTCTCCAGCTCCAAGCTTCATACTCTGATTCAGATCCTGATTCACGGTACAAATATGAGAACTCGCACCAGAATCTAGTATCCAGGAAGTAGAAAATACAGTAGCAGAACAATTTGTTTCCAAAACTAAAAGTTATGTACCTGAAGCATCATGAAGAATCGGACAGTCTCTAGCCCAGTGGCCCAGCTCACCGCACTTGAGACAAGCATCCTTCTTCTTGTTGTTATTCGGAACCATCGGGGCCATGACCTTACCTTTAAGGTCCTTAACTTGTGTTCTAGTCTGCTTCTTGGTCTTTTTCTTCTTATTCTTGGACCTCTGAGATCCAAAAGAAATCACAAGGGCAGACTCCTTCATCCGTGGAGTCTTCATCTGAGTCTGAGCGGTCATTAGTTTGTTTATTAGACCAGCTAAGTTGCATGCAATCTCATTACAGTTAAAATTCATAACAAACTGTGAGAATGAATCAGGGAGAGACTGTAGGATAAGGTCGGTTTGGAGAGAAGTATCCATTTTAAAATCAAGAGCCTCCAATCTCTCGAACATGGATATCATTTTGAGGACGTGTTCCCCAACCTTCTCATCTTCCTTAATCCTTGCACCGAACAGTTGCTTGGATATCTCATATCTAGCAGTTCCGTTGTGCTCATCATAAAGCTCGGCTAAGTGAGATAGAATCTACCTAGCAGAAGTCATTTTCTCATGAGCTCTCTGAAGCTCATTAGACATAGAAGCCATCATGTATGCATGGAATTTTACGTCATCCTTAACCCACTTTTCGTGGTTTTCGATCTCTTCGTGATTGGATTTGGTCCGCACAGCAAGCGCCAAAATGTCCGTATCCAAGACGTATCCGAGTGCCTCTATACATAGGACTATCATCAGATTGCGGAGCCAGTCCACAAAGTTAGGTCGAATCAGGGTGTTCTTCTCGAGTAGAATTGCGTGAGTGGATTCGTTATGTCTGAATTAAGTGTAACAGATTAATTAGTGACTTGTTATATTATGATCTGAGTATAGACTTAAGGTCTTTTCTATTCTTGTTACCCATCTCCCACTATTTTTATCGGAACAACACACTCGCATGTGAAATCCGGAAGTATCGTCGCTCTACTTCATAGTGGTGATCGAGTTCTTTATAAATTTTATTAGAGGGCAACCGAACAGGTTTCTAGTCTATTAATTTTCATAAAGTGGTGTCCAACACCAACCCGTCTAATGGATGATTCAATCTTCTTTTTCCCCTTGTTCACTCCCCTCAACCTATACGGTTTCTGTGGTTCGTGAACAAGTTAAGTTTATACCATCGACGCAAATTAGTTTCACAATTGAATCTTATCCGGCAACCTATCAGGTTTCTAGGGATAAAATTTGCTCCAACCGAATGCATCCAATGCGCTCCCGGTAATTTATCCATCCTCCCCGAACGACTACCCCTATAACTCGGAATCATAGCACATCCGGTTTGGATTTCAATTTCCCGAAAACTCGATGGAGGAAAGGAAAACTTTGAAACCTTATAAACTTAATAATTTTTTGTGGGAGAATTTTCGCGATTAACGTTACACTCTGCACATTAATCATTTTAGCACGTTTGTTGCATTCATACAATATGAAACAACCATTCACAACCTAGTTGCTACCAACATGTGGTTCATGGACCGATCCTAGAAAATAAAAACTCCGTAATCTAATTACAATTCTTCGTCTTGAATCTTCGTCTTCTCGAAACGGATCTTCCTCCGGTATTCGTCATTACATATAAATTTTACTTTGAAAATTGCATCCTAGATACAAATATTTCTAGTAAAATAAATAGGCTCAAAACGGCCTTTATAACCCAATCGAATAAAACGAACGATTCAAACTAAGTCCATGAACCACATCCCCATTCAAAAGCATTCATCCAATAAATAATATATAAACGGAAAGCGTAGAGATACATTGATCCAATCAACAATCCGAATCGATCCAATCGATTCACACAACCGGTAATATGAAAAATGTTCAAATAATTCGGTCGATCACAAATATTCTATTCAATCAATTTTCCCTTATAAAATGAAATACCATATATCATTTTAATCATATTAAATCCAATTTAAAATGTGGGAAATCAATCTTAGGAATACACGAAAAAACAAGCCCGAAACGGGTCCGAAAAGGGCTGAACCGCGCCCGAAAAACACCATTGGGCTGCAATTGGGCTGCCTAACAGACCTGGGCCACGGCCCCCTGTGCCTGGGACGCGGCCCACAGTGCAGTCCCTTCCCAGCCGGGATGCAACAGCCCTGGGCTGCGGCCCCCGAGCCCTGGGCCGCGGCCCCCTGCTTCCGGACCACCCCTGGACCGTCCAACGGCAATTCGGGGCTAGTTTTTCGACCGTATATCCAATATCTATATTTTATAATATTCATATCATCAATATAAATCATATTTCCAAGAAATAGAAGATTTATATTTAGACATAAACTTACGAAAAGTACAACTATAACGAACAAAAAAACATATACCACGATTATGACTAAAATGATTCCAAATCATTCACCATCTAATCGAGCATTACAAATGCCAATATTGTATATACAATCGCAAGACCTACGCTCTGATACCAATGTTGGGATTCGGTGCCTAAAACGAAGGCCCAGCGGAAGCGGTAAAATGAAAATTAATTCGATCTGAATCCCTACGAGGATCGATCGAGCTACGTATATACGAATATATAAACGAAAAGCAAGAGTTGTAAGAAACTAACCCTTGAAGTCCATTGGTTAAATGGTAACCTTCTCTTGAGCTATTCCCCAAGATTTGCTTGATCTCTACGAATCCAATCCGCTCCAAGCCCTTGAACGATCCAACGCCGAAAGCACCGCATCTCTACTTGCCACGCGCAGTAAAAATGACCGGAATGAAAACACCCGATTAACCTCTAAGGTTACGGCTAGAATCAAGTGATGAAGCTTTTGATTGTAACACTCTAAGTGTTTTAATGTTTGATCTCTCAATATTTCTTGATGTTTCTCGAAGATCAATCAAGAACTAGGTTGATGAAGAAGATGACTATGAAGAAGAACTCTTTTCTCACTTTCTCTCACTACAACTCATGTAAGGAATAATGTAATGAGAATGAGAGATCAAAGTCCTCTTCTTATGCATTTTCAACTCACAAGAATACAACTCATACAATGAGAATCTAACCCCACCATATAATGTGTATGATACTTGTCCCCTCAATACATGATATTCCAAACATCATGATTTGGACAAGTCAATACATACACATGTATATTAGGTGGGGGGCGGCCATGAGGATGAAACAGACGAGTTTAGTTCGTTTCAGACTCCCGAGAGTCCAAATAGATAAACTCCGATTCCGTTTCGATGTATTTATATCGATTAATTAATCCAATTAATTAAACATATCAAATACAAAATAATATAATTAATTTCTCCAAGAAATAATTATATTCCCGAATTAAATTAATCACCCAGTAATTTATTTATTTCATTAGGCCGTAAATCAATTTATCTAATAAATCAATTTAAACTTCCAATGTCCCAAATTTAGATATCCAATATCTAATATTCATAATGAGAGAATTAGCTTGATTCATTCCGTCGTCAATCCTATTGCGCGACTCGGTAGGTCCGTCTCAGTCAGCAATGGGAGGAACCAAAGAGTAGTAGCACCACCTAGCCAGCCTGGCAGCCTACACCGTACCCCAACTGAGAACGAATGATTGGGATCATTCAAGAACCATTCTGTCGTGAATACCAGAATACGTATAAACCCTTCTTTCAAATGTCCTGATCAAGTTATAGGGTCACGTTCAGTCAAACCCTATCTGTCCTTGACTCTATGCATGCGTTAATGCAAATCAAGGTCATCGAGCTCTCGTGTATCTAATATAACTAGCTCCAATGCTTTGGCCAAAGACTTATGATCTCATCTGCCAATAACCACATAGGACATATAACCCGCTCACTAACGGGAGAAAGAATTCTATCTTGGTATTCAGTAGGACCTGCTACTTGCCCGTCAAGATGCACGTCGAGGTTGACCCCCGCCTTCCGGTTTACAGGGTCGAACTACTCTAATGAAAATCTTGACGTCACAAGCACATCCCTACTAAATCCTCAAGTCGAAGGTTCACGAATACCTATCACAACCTTTCGATTCCGTCATTGACTGTCCCGGAGTGAAATCCGTGTGAAGAATCGAGGGTGAGTCGGTTCGAGTATATTAATCCAATTAGCATACCTATAACGTGTGCTCCCACTAACTATTAGTGTTCGACAGGCACTCTACATGTCAAAGAACACGTCATACAAGTCTTTACATAAACTTAACGCCTAGTCAAGTTTCATCGACTTGCGAACGTTTAAGGATTTGAGCTATAAACCTTTCCAGTGCCGACACATTATCCAATAAGGAGTGGAATGTTTTGCTCTCAAATACACGGACTAGGTTCTATATGTATATTTACGAGTTAGAATTCCAGTAACTACCAGTAAATAAAGAAACATTCATTGCCTTATACCAATAGTTTACATAATTACAAGTACAATGCCCTCACTCAACATCCTCTGAGTGGCATTCGAGGGCATACTCCTAACAGTCCCTCAGATCCTGGGAGGTATGGCTCAATTCTGGTATAGTCGCTTACCTACAAACTCAATAGGATCTTTCAAAGAGCTTAGTTGAGCCTTCATTGGACAATTTATAAGTAGAAGAACACATGAGAAGAGTTCTGCATCATTGATGAATCTCCAACAGGGGAAAAATGAAAGTCTTAGAAGTTTTATAGATCATTTCACAAAGGAAGCATTAAAAGTCCCTAATCTGGGTCAGAAATTGGCCATGATAGCCCTGCAGCAAGGTACGGCAGATGAGTTCTTTACGAGGTCTCTAGTCAAAAATGCCCCTGAAACTATGAATGATATCCAGGATAGGGCAGGCAAGTATATTAAGGCTGAAGAAAGCATGAAAAGGGCAATGAATCAATAGGATGGGAGAAAAAGAAAGGGTGACAGAGATTTTGACGAAGAGGAAAAACATCCGAAGACTGATGATTCGACCCCTTAAAAGAATGGACCAAGGTTCACAGAGTATTCAAGGCTTGTTTTTCTGTATAATAAAATGGAATACCGAGTAGAACAGAGAATGGAATAGGCATATACATTATCCGGCACGTTAAGATATTATGTCTAGAAGTATTTGAAATTCAACAAAGACCGAGTAGATACATGAACCTCATTAGTAGGGAACACCACCACAACACGTAACGAGCGCCATGCATTGAAACTAATTATTCCAATAACAATAATAAATAATTCTATAAAATCAACATAAAACGATATTAACACACACCCAGGCAATATGTTGGGCAAGACTTAGAATCTTGAGAAGCTTCTTTTTCCTCAAATCATGAGAAACAGGGCCAAACACTCTAGTCCCAATCGCCTCCCCTTGTTTATTAATAAGCACGATTGTATTGTCATTAAACTTGACTTCACTCCCATCACAACGTCCACATTGCATTACAACACGAACCACAACAGCGTAATGAACTTCTCCTTTTCTCACTTTCCCGCCGATATGTGCTTCTTTGACCGATGCTACTATCGTGTCTCCCAGTCGGGCTCCCTTTCTCTCCTTTAATGCTTGTATGCACATTACTATTTTAGCCCCGGAATTGTCTACCACTTTAAGGTTGGTCCTCATTTGTATGAACGCCCTTGTTTGTTGAAATAAGAAATCCTCATGTGTCAACTGGGAAGGTGGACTGCTTGCCCCGACAGCACAGTTGTTCAGGCCACCTAAAATCGAACGACCAACATGAAAGAGTTTGGAAGTAGTAGAAGCAGCCATTTGTTAGAGCTATCGATGAAGATTTGAAAAACGAAAGTAAAACTCTATTATCTTCCGAGCTATGTATCTCTGTGTCGCTGTGTGTAGCTGGTTGATGGCGGCGGAGGTGGCGCGGCCGGGGGTTTTTGGGGATGGGAGGTGAAAAAACCTGCGAAACGTCAGATTCAAGGCTTAACACTCCTAGAAGTCAGATTTTGATGGAAATTGAAAAGGATGGATGCTTACGATGGCCCAAGGAAATGAGAACGGATCCTAGTAAGATAAATAAGAATTTTTACTGTCATTTTCACAAAGATTATAGTCATGATACAAATAATTGTAGGCAACTGAAAGATGAGATTGAGTTCCTCATTGAAAGGGGACAATTGAATAAGTATGTGCATCAGGAAAAAGACAAGGATGGTCCAGATAGAGATAAAATGGAGAGAGATGAGCCAAGGAACGATAGAGTCCCTCAGCCCCGAGGGGCAGTAATTAACACCATATTGTGAGGATTAACAGCAAGTGGCTCTTCTCGATCAGCTCATAAGGCATATGTGAGAGAAGTGATGCATGTTGGGGGAGATCCCCCCAAGAGGGCTAGAACAGAGCTGGTAATCAGTTTTGATGATACTAACTTAGAGGGAGTCAATTTTCCACACGATGATCCATTGGTCATCATGCCGGTTATTGGAAATAATTCTGTGAAGAGAGTTCTTATTGATGATGGAGCTTCAGTAGATATTCTTTTCATAATGTTTTCACCCAAATGGGATATGAAGATAGTCAGTTAACTCCTTCTACCATACTAATATTTGGATTTAGTGGAGTGGAGACAAAGATAGAAGGAACTATACAGTTACCAGTGACTATGAGAGAAGAGCCTCGACAAGCGACTCAAATGGTAAAGTTCATGGTCGCCAAGGCACCATCTTCATATAATGCTATCCTTGGAAAGACAAGTCTATATCAGTTCAAGGCTATGCCCTCTACATATCATTTGAAGGTTAAGTTCCCAACAACAAATGGTGTTGGAGAAGCTAGAGGTAACCAACATTTGGCGAGAAGTTGTTATGTGGCAGCCCCGAGGCAGATGGAACCGGAGGACAAGTCTTACCCATAGAAGACTTGGATATGAGAGGTGATTCGGATAGGAAAAGAAGGCATCTTGTTGAAGACCTAGTACCCATATCTCTAGACGAGAATGATCCTGAGAAGGTAACCTATACAGGAGCAACTCCTATCATGTTGGCTTACGGAACTGAGGTGGTAGTCCCTATAGAAGTTGCTATTACACCCCTCCAAGTGGGATAATTTGATGAGGAAGCTAACCAAGAGGGTCTGAAAGTGGCTTTAGATTTAGTCGATGAAGCTCGTGATGAGGATTACGCTAGAGTACTGGAGTACAAAATGAAGGCTTCAGTCTACTATAACCTTCGAGTTAAGGGAAGGCACTTCAAAGAAGGAGATCTGGTTCTTACAAAGTTGTAAGCATCAGCCCCTGGGGAGGGTGCAAAGTTATCCCTTAACTGGTGTTGCTACCCAAAATATTATCCGGAGATAGATATTGCTGGAATGGATGGATAGCAAACAAAGTGCGAGAGCACTTCCGTGGGAAAGTAAATAACACAAGATTTGCCAGGGTTGTTAGTCCCGGGCTTGAATGCTCTCACAAGATGTTATTAATATAAATATTCTGGGATACAAGTATTAATGTTAGAGTACAATTACAATGAGTGTAAAGACCCTAGTCATCTTAGCTAGCGAGCGTGAAGATTGCCGGAAGAACCAAATATGATGCTCTGTGAGTTCTTGTAACAACGTTGATGAGCCGTGACGACCGTGAGAAATCGACAGTCTCTCACGATGTGTAGCTGCTGTATATTTGAGCTCCTGGACTTGTGAGTCTCTTCGAATCTGTGTTGTGGAGACTTTTTGCCTCTGTCGACCGTCTTCTAGTTGAGAGGTACTGAGAGAGAAATCCTGAGGTAGATTCGGGAGATGAAGCCGAGAGCTTGAAAGTACGTATGTTTGTATGTAAGTTCCAACGTAGTTGCCAACTGAGAATTTTCTCTGAACTGAATCGAGAACCAGTGTGGATGTTTTTCGGAATGATTATCCAACTGATTAGGAATGAATTGTCAACTGAATTTCCAAACTTTTTCCAGTTGCTGGGAGTTCTCTATTTATAGGACTGGGAGATGTTGGGCGATCGCCCTTGCTGCAATATAATAAGCGGGCAATCGACTTTAGCAGATGGGATGGTCCCCTTAAAGTCCGCAGGAGTTGCTGGCAGCCAGCTGTGCGGTCCAATGAGAAGTCTGCACGCATCTGAGTCACCATACATAAATAGCTCCACACTCTTCCCCCTTGTTTTTGTTCACTTAGTGAAAGTAAGGGGACGAAAATAAATCGTTGAGTGAGCGGTCTTCAATTTTGTCGAATCCTCGAAAGCTCGTCCACCTCGGTCTTGAGGAGCCATGCACGATCGTGGAGTTCGATGGACCGACCTCCATGATCGTGTCTTTCGCGCGAGCGACATTCCGTCTGATGGATAAGTTCTCGTGACTCACTTAATTGGTAGGGTCCTCCGAAGGGTGCGCCTCGCCTTGTATTTAAACGAAGGGCGTGCGGTCTTGGTCTGGAAGATTCCTTGCGCGGGGCATCGTCGGATTAATCAACTCCATGTCCGCAGCTTGTTAGCTCTGCTTCTACCTCGTCCCGCCATTAAGATGGCGACCCTCGACGGTATACATTGAGATGGGGGGAGGGACGCGTCGCATTGTCCGGGAAGGACCCACCACGTTAAGTGATGGACCCTTGAGGGCGGGCAAACGTGTCCACAGATTAGTTTTGGAGGGCCCTCAGACTACGCCGACCTCGTATTTAAACGAAGGGTGGGCGATCGTGGCCCAAAGGGACCTTGCATGGATGCAAAGAACGGTTCCATCGTCCTCCACGACCATGGCGACACTCTTCTACCTCGGACCATCAAGTCAGATGATGATCCTCGATGGTATACGTTGTGTAAGGGGAGGAGATCGCTTGCCTAGGTTCTTCATGTAGATGACGAACTTTAGAGAGCGAGTGAGTAATCCTCTGATTTATTTTAGAGCGACCTTCGGCTATGCCCGCCTCGTATTTAAACGAAGGGCGAGCGATCGAAGCCCAAAGGAACCTTGCATGGATAGATCGTTGGTTTAATCGATTTTTACGACCATGGCGGCACTCTTCTACCTCGGACCATCATGTCAGATGACGATCCTTGACCGCATACGTTGTGCTAGGGGAGGCGATCGCTGCCTAGGTCCATCATGTTGATGACGAACTTTAGAGGGCGAGCGAGTCATCCTCTTTTTCGAAGCGTTAGCTCAGGCAGTAGCCTTTGGTTCAATGAGGTGGGAAATCAGGGAGAGACTTCCGAAGTTCCCTTCTCTTGATTGAAGCATGTAAATACGGTCGCCGAGGACGATCGAGGGGTTGGCTCGTATGAGCTTTCTGGCCTATCCGCGTTCGACTCGGGCGACCGTTTTGGGAGATTAGAGGGGCTCCGGCTAAGCCAATAAACTGTCCAACTTGTCCTCCTCGAACAATCTCCAGAGTTGTCTGAGGAGGTCGCGGCATTGGTTGGTGTTGTGGCCGGGACTCTTGTGGTAGGCATAATATTGATTGCGGTCCAGATGACCGTGGTCCCTTATAGCCTTTGGCTTATTTAGCGGTTCGCGCCCCTTTATGGCGTAGAAAATGTGGGCCGGAGTTCGGTTGAATGTGTGCAGGAGATGGGCTTCCACATCCTCATAGGCCTTGTGGTCGCCGGATGGCTTAGTGACCGTCTTTTTGGTTTTGGCGATCGCCTTGTTTCGGACAGGAGGAGGCGTTTCCTCGCCTAGGAAGAGGGTGAGTAGCTTTTGCCTGGCCAGAAAGTCGGCAGCCTTAGCGCGATAGATCGCGTAGGTTGGGGGATGTCCTTCGTCAGATGTCTAAACATGGGTGAGTGACCATAGAATCCCCCCAGGACCGAATAGAGAGAGAGAGATCATCGCTGACGGGCTCGCCGGTTAGAACGATTTCGTCTACTCGATCGATGTAATCTGCATCGGATTCGTCTTCCCCCTGCCTGATTTTCATCATGCGGTGGGGGCCTTCGGGTCTAGCGACCTTGGCGGCGAAGTATGACGTGAAGTCATTCGCCAGTTTCTCAAAGGAGATGATCGATCGTGGTGGTAGTGAGACGTACCACCTATGGGCCAGCTCGCCCAATGTTAACGGGAAGATTCAGCATTTGGTTGCATCTGATGCCCCACACCCGGTCATGTAAATCCGGAACTTACTTAGGTGGGTCTCGGGGTCCGAGCTCCCTTTATATAGAGGTGTTTTGGGGGGAGCGATCCTTGGTTGCACGGGGGCAAGCTCGATATGGACCGTGAGTGGCTCGGTCGGTCCGATGATGTTTCTACTGGTGCTTGCCCCAGTATCCAAGAGTGCTTTCATCTCGTCGAGCTGGCGTTTCATAGCGGCCATCGCCGTGGCCTGGCTGCTCGCGGCTAGGGGCCTGGAGCGGGAGCCGAGGCGATCAAGTACTGACCCCCTGGCGTTCGGAGCGAGAGTCAGATGGCTGACCTGTGTTCGGCTGGGAGTCGGGTAGGCCGAACTCCTGGTGACGGACTCAGATTCCGTCATCTCATGGTTGGGGCCAGAATGCCCTGATCGCCATGATGGGTCGCTTCCCAAGTGACTGAATACGGAACCGTCCGGACGTGCGAGAGCTTTTTCTCGCGAACCGGGGTTTTTTGACGATCGCTCGCCCAGTAACCCTTTGAACTTCCGTTTGCCCACACGGCGGATGGTCGAGGGAGTTATTGCGGGCGCCGCGCATGCTCTCCGTCGCTCCTTTAGGATGGCCATAGCCTCCTCGATCTATTCCGCGGTTTGGAACTGGTCGAGTGAGAGGCTGGGGCCATCCCTCAGGTGCGGGATCGAGAGTCTCGCGTTGCCGCGACTTCCCTCTGCCGTCGGCTGGGGCTCGGATCGAGCCGGGATATGGTGTCCGGCGGTTCGGAGAGCAGCTCTCTTCGATGTAGTGGCGGACGTCATGATTCTGAAGGCTTTCTTTGAAGTGCAGTGAGTGTCACTTCAAGTATATGCCCCGAGAACAGTGAGTGTTCTCCGGGACGGTAGGAATAAAAATGAAGGTTAAGATCCCCTTCCTCTAGCGCCAATTGTTGCTACCCAAAATATTATCCGGAGATAGATATTGTTGGAATGGATGGATAGCAAACAAAGTGCGAGAACACTTTCGTGGGAAAGTAAATAACACAAGATTACAATGAGTGTAAAGACCCTAGTTATCTTAGCTAGCGAGCGTAAAGATTGACAGAAGAACCAGATATGATGCTCTGTGAGTTCTTGTAACAATGTTGATGAGCCGTGACGACCGTGAGAAATCTACAGTCTCTCACGGTGTGTAGCTACTGTATATTTGAGCTCTTGCACTTGTGAGTCTCTTCGAATATGTGCTGTGGAGACTTCTTGCCTCTGTCGACCGTCTTCTGGTTGAGAGGTACTGAGAGAGAAATCCTGAGGTAGATTCGGGAGATGAAGCCGAGAGCTTGAAAGTATGTATGTTTGTATGTAATTGCCAACGTAGTTGCCAACTGAGCGTTTTCTCTGAACTGAATCGAGAACCAGTGTTGATGTTTTTCGGAATGATTTTCCAACTGATTAGGAATGAATTTCCAACCTTTTTCCAGTTGCTGGGAGTTCTCTATTTATAGGACTGGGAGATGTTGGGCGATCGCCCTTGCTGCAATATAATAAGCGGGCGATCGACTTTAGCACATGGGCTGGTCCCCTTAAAGTCCGCAGGAGTTGCTGGCAGCCAGCTGTGCGGTCCAATGAGAAGTCTGCACGCGTCTAAGTCGTCGTCATGGGCGGTCCCACCTTGTACCTTTCGGTGGGTTTGTCGGTAGGTGATAAGGTGGTGAAAGTTGTGGTCAACGATCCATGAAATGCGGCGCCTGTGACGGATCTGCACATGGCGCTGCCTTGAGATCCAGTCTTCGTAGATTTTGACGGACGAAGGTCTCTGTTCGGGGCACAGGACGGTTGTCTTAGGTCGGGCACCGGAGTCGATCGCTCGGTACCATAAGGCGATCGCCTTGAGAATAGATCGCTAGATGCCCGAAGGTGGACTATTATCTTCGTTTAGGCGAGTTCGCCATAGCTTGATTGGTTGTGGGCTCGGTCGCTCGGTCTTGTAGTCGATCGCCTGTCGAGGTGAATAAATCTCGACACAACAACTGGGAAGGACCATACAAAGTCAAAAAGACCAGAGGTCCAGGATCTTACCCATTGGATACACTGAGGGGCAAGGAGATACCCCGAACATGGCATGCATCAAATCTTAGGATTTTTTATTAGTAGATTTACGAGTATTTTGCTTCAAAACCGTTTCGTAGAATTATCTTTTGAATAAGGAGGTTGTATCCACTAGGGGTATAACTTATTCTCAAATTTGATGACTGAATTTTGTTTGGGCCAAGTGCCCCTTATCATAATGAAAGTCCCCTAGTCTTATTTTTTCTTAAACTTGTTATTCTCCTCAAGCATGAAACATACACAGCTATGCTAAGAAGCAAAACACTACGAATAAATAAACACAGAGTTTATAGTAACACAAGTAAAGCCCCAAAGGGCAATCATCCAACAATAAATAAAGATAAGACAACGCAGTGTCACTAGTACTCTAAGATCACACAGGGTCACCATGAGTCTAAGTAAAGATAATGAAACTAAGGGATAAAGTACTCTGACAATCCCATCTCCTTGTCTAACACAGGATCAGGAATGAAAGGAGCATGATCTGAAGAAGGGGTAGGAATGCTCGGAAGAACTGAGGATAAGGGGCCTGAAGCAGGTAAAGTCACAATAGGGGGAGTAGCAAAAGGGTTCTTTAAGAATGAAGTATTAAAGTCTGGAGAAACCATCTCAATCTCCCCCACAATATGAATGAAACTTGCCGTACAAGTATCCGGAACACGAGATTGGGCATAAGCATGAAGGCGACCCTTGTGAGCCGCTGACTGTAGAAAAGCTGGTACCACCATCTCCAACTTGGCCTCAAGCTCCTCATTTTTCTTGCGAGCTCCATATGCCTCAGAGCTGCCTGAAAGAAGGCATTGGCCTAGGCAAAGATAAATAGTTATTAAGCTTACACATGAAATTATAATGAAAATATGTTAAGCAAAAAAGGAGTGATAAAAATATACCGTCGCAAGGGCCTGACTGCCCGCTGTATGGGTAGTCTCAAGAAAGCCATCATCAATCATGTTTTATGATCCGTAGGAGTCATGAATCCAAGATACCACTTAACATCAAGGTGGCAATTTCAAATGATGGAATCCATATTACGAATACCCTAACTAAGCTTGAAGGCCTCCTCACCATAAGAAGATATCTCTAGTCTGCGATATCTTCGAGATCCACTAGCATCACCATTGCCTGCCTCAATGGAAGCTATCATCTTCCAAACAGGCTCAATCTAGTCCGAGATACTAATTATCACATCTGTTGTAATATCCGCGATTTCGATTTCCGGTAATTTTCTATTTTTTCGCGGGAGTCTGTTTTGACGACTCGCTTCTGACCGTTTCATCATTCTGAGAATGTTTAATTCTGCAGTTTTCGACGTCCGAGTTTGTTTCGGTGTCGTTTTGTTGAGTTCCGTGCATTTAGCGACTTTTCCGCACTTGAGTTTGATTCTTGCGAATCTCGTCTGAAACTGTTGTTTTGAGTTTCTTGTAAGTTAATTTAATGTTATTATTCATGTTGCGAGCTTTGGTTTGGTGTTTCGATTGTGTATCGTGTATTTCGGACGTTTTGGGCCATTTTTGTAATTTCCCAAAGTTTGGGGTAATTACTTCTGTTGTCGAATTTCGAGCCTTCGAGTGGTCGGAATCGTGTGTTCTCTTAGTGCTTGGATTTGTCTTTGTGAGTACTTAGTAACTGTATCTTCGATTCATATTCAGGTTCGGGTTTCGGGGTCATCCGGGCCGTCGGAGTTGGCCACGGCCGAGTCATGGTCGGGCATCTTGGGGCCAGGCCACACCTGGCCGAGTTACATACATAAGTGTCCGGCAGTTACGTACGTAAGGCCTGGCCGGTAACGTACGTAACACTGCCCGCAGAATTGGACAGTGAGTTCGGCCATGGCCGGTTACATACGTAAGCCATGGCCGATTACGTACGTAAGTGTTCGGCAGGTACCGGCTATTTAAGGCCTGGGCACCAGGTCACTCGGCCATTTCCACTTTTCTTCTTCGTTTTTCGCGATCCTTCGATTGAAATCGATGGTTTTGATCGGAGATCAGTAATACATCAGTTGGGAAGCTTGAATCGTGATTATTATCATCATCTAATCTGTGTTCTTCGTCCGAGTCAATATATTTTGGCTTGAACCCTTGTTTTTGAAGATTTTGGGGATTTTCCTTTTGATTTCGATTCCAATCCATTTTTGACCAATTAATTGTTGTATAAACGTTGTTTTGAACTTATTCTATGGATTGGATACTCGTAACTTTGGTTCGTTCGACCCGAGGGGTGATTTCTTTGTTCTTGAAGGGTCTTGAACATTTAATGTTCAATTAAATGTTCGAATGAGTTCCCTTCGATAGTTTGTTGGGATTATCCGTTGTTTTCGGCCTTGGTTCTCATCGTAATCATGTTTTATTGTTTCTTACGGAGGATTATAGGTGCTCGATGATTCCGATGTTGAATTCCGTTGGTGATTGATGATTCGTGTGGTGTTTTCCCGTAGTAATTTCGGTGCTATCGCGTCCTTGATAGTGTTCGGGAGTTCGGGGTTGTTCGACCGCATTCCATCCGTCGTCTTGTTACAATCGTGGTTCCTAGGCAAGTACCTTGTCCATACAATTATTGTTTTGTGGATATGATAATTAGTGATCATCTCTATGTGTTTGTTTGATCGTTTGATTTGAACTTTCAAAAGATTCGATTTAGCCTCGTTAAGGGCTCACTTTCAAAATGCGTGTGTTTTGTGAATATTGTGCCCCGTGAATGATTAAGTGAATCCTATGAATTCGCTTGTTGTTGTTGTTGTTATGCTTTGATAATATATATATACACATATTATCTCTTTTCGGTGCGTTATGGTTTGACGTGGTGTTTTGCTAAGTGTTTGATGCCTCTGGGTGAATTGTTTGGATATCCTTGGTGTGATATGTTATTTGTACATGATTGTTTTGCTAGCCAGCTCGGGAGGGTCCGACGGGGCCTCGAGTGGTATTTGTGGCTTCGTCCCAGTCCTAGGCGATGCCTTTGCTTGATTGTTTCGCTAGCCAGCTCGGGAGGGTCCTTCGAGGCCTCGAGCGGGATTTGTGGCTTCGTCCCGGTCCTAGGTGATGCGAGTGCCTGTGTATGTTTTGTGAATGTATTTGCTCACCTCGGGAGGGTTCGACGGGGCCATGGAGGGAGTCCAATGGTTTCGCCCTGGATTCACGAGTAAAACTTCACGAGTGCGTGTGTATGTATTGTGAATGTGTTTGCTCACCTCGGGAGGGTTCGACGGGGCCACGGAGGGAGCCCAATGGTTTTGCCCTGGATTCACGAGTAAAACTTCACGAGTGCGTGTGTATGTTTTGTGAATGTGTTTGCTCACCTCGGGACGGTTCGACGCGGCCATGGAGGGAGTCCAATGGTTTCACCCTGGATTCACGAGTGAAACTTCACGGGTGCATGGTGTTGTGCGGCGATTAATACGCCTCGATGGCGATCGGCATAATTATCTGAGAGCCAGCCATAGAAGACATACTCTGGGCAAACACCCAGCAGTCGGCACCCACGGCGATCGTCATTTAGTATCCGGCGATCGTCTTTTGTTATCTGGCGATCGTCTATGATGTCCAACCAGAGACGATCGTCTCGTGCCACGTATGAATCCAACATCCATCAAAGTCATCGAAGACCGAATCTTGGATGGTGACCCACGTGCAGATCCACAAAAGGCGCCGACAGATAGGACCGTTGACCCCAGCCTGTCACCTACCTCACCTACCGATAGGGCCGCCGAAAGGTACAAAGTGGGTCCTCCCCGGACAACGACTCAGGACACGTGCAAGCTTCCCATTGGCTCGCGCAGCTGGCTGCCAGTAGCAGCCTCAGACTTTAAGGGAACAGCCCCACGTGACGGGACGATCGGCCACCTTATTATAATATAGAAAACGGCGATCGCCCGTGATCGCTGGAAAGGCCCCAGCGGCCTTGTCTCCTATAAATAGGAGGCTTACAACAGTGTCCAAGGATCATGCTATTATCTTCATAAAATCAGGAGAAATCATCGCGAATACAAGTGCAAAACATACAGAGAGAGAATCAAAGACTCATCTGGCAATTACTTACACATTCATAGTGATATTCATACATACTTACAGTACATCCAAAGCAAGAACTCACAGATCTTCATATCTGATTCTTCCGGCAATCTACACGCTCTACAGCTTAGATAACTAGAAGTCTTTACACTCATTGTAATAGATTCTAACATTAATATTTGTACTCCACAGTATACTTATTAATAACATCTCGCGAGAGCATTCAAGTCGGGGATTAACAACCCCGGCAAATCTTGTGTTATTTATTTCCCCGCGGAAGTGTTCTCGCATTTGTTTGTTACTCGATCATTCCAGCAATATTATTTCCGGATAATATTTTGGGTAACAACAATTAGCGCTAGAGGAAGGGGCGAGCATCTAAACCTTCATTTTTATTCATACCGTCTCGAAGAACACTCACTGTTCTCCGGACATATACTTGAAGAAACACTCACTGTTCTTCAAAAGAAAAGCCTTCAGAAAAATGACATCTGCAATGACCTCGAAGAGAGCCACCCTGCGATCTGCCGGAAACCTCATTCCGGACCGGACCGAATCCCAGCCCACGGCGGAAGGTGACCACGGCGACGCTAGGCTCTCACTCCCGCCCCCGAGGGATGGTCCTAGCCTCTCACTAGATCAGTTCCAGACCGCGGAACAGATTGAGGAGGCTATAGCCATCCTCAGGGAGCGACGGAGGGCATGCGACTCGCCCACCATCATTCCGTTAGCATCCGCCGAGAAGGCAAGCGGAAGCTCAAGGGGATCTATGTTGAGAAATCGACGGAAAGCCCCGAGCCGCAGGAGAAGGCTCTCGTCAGGCGGGATGACTCCGTCTTCAGCCGCCTGGGAAGCGATCCCTCATGGCGACCCGGGCACTCAGGCCCCAGCCGGGAAACATCGGTATCCGAATCCTTTACCAGGAGTTCGGCATATCCGACTCCCAGAAGACAAGCCGGTCAGCGAGCCCCCGCTCGCCCAAGAAACGAACCCACTGGCAGAGAACTCATTGTCCACCATGGGGTCAGGGGATATGTGCACGATCGCCTTGGCTCGCGCTCTGGGAGCCAATCAGCGAGCAGTCAGGCGACGGCGATGGCCGCCATGCAGCGCCAGCTCGACGAGATGAAGGCGCTCTTGGAAACTGGGGCAGGCGCCAGGAGATCGATCGCTGGACCAAGTGAACCACTCGCAGTCCAGATCGAGCTCGCCCCAGTACAACCAAAGATCGCTCCCCCACAAACACCTCTATATGAGGGGAGATCGGATCCGGAGACCCACTTGAGCAAATTCCGGATCTACATAACCGGATGCGGAGCATCAGATGCGACGAAGTGTCGAATGTTCCCATTAACTCTGGGCGACCTCGCCCACAGGTGGTACATCTCACTACCACCTCGCTCAATCAATTGCTTTGAGAAGCTGGCGAACGACTTCACCTCGTACTTCGCCGCCAAAGTCGCTCGCCCAGAAGGCCCCCACCGCATGATGAAAATCAGGCAGGGGAAGGACGAGTCAGATGACAATTACATCGACCGAGTAGACGAGATAGTCCTCACCGGCGAGCCCATTAGCGACGAGCTCGCTCTCTACTCAGTCCTGTGGGGATTCTGCGGCCACTCACCTATGTTCAGGCACCTCACAAAGGATATCCCCCCGACCTACTCGGTCTTCCGCATCAGCGCCGCCAATTTCCTGGCCAGGCAAAGGATGCTCTCCCTCCGCTTAGGCGAGGGATCTGCTGGAGAAGAGAGGACGCCATCCCACGTCCAGAAGAAGGCGGTCACCAAGCCCAGAAAGGCGGTCGCTAAGCCGCCTGGTGAGTTCAAAGCCTTCGAGAATGTGGAGGTCTACCTTCTCCACAACCTCAACTTATCTCCGGCCCACATCTTCAACGCAATCAAGGGGCACGAGTGGCTTTCCAAAGCAAAGCCGATAAGGGACCACGGTCATCTAGACCGCAGAAAATTCTGTGCCTACCACAAGAGTCCCGGCCACAACACCAGCCAATGCCATGACCTCCTCAGACAACTCTGGCGACTGTTTGAGGAAGGCAAATTGGACAACTTGGTCACCAAGCCAGAACCTAGGACAGAGAGGACCGGAGGGTGCGAACACCGATAAAACGAAAGAACCCCTCCCAATCCGATCGCCAGGATCGAGCATGAGCCGGAGTACTCCGATGAATCAATCCCTCCGATAAACCCTGGCGGCCGGATCAATATGCTTCAAGCAAGAGGTGGAAACATCGGGGTCCTTTCCCCGGTTTCCACCATGTCAAACAGGAAGCGAAAAGCCGAACTGAGGGCGTTCGCCGGGGTCCATGTCGTGGTACCTCCAGAGCCGACCATCTCTAAAGACGCGCTCATCACCTTCTCCAACAAGGACAGGGAGGGAGTACAATGCCCCAAAGAGGATGCATTGGTGATCTCTGCTTGTATCATTGGGAAGATGGTCGATCGCGTGCTGGTTGACAATGGGAGTTTCTGCAATATCATATTCAAGTCCGCTCTTGACCAGCTCGGCAACTTGACCAAGTTCATCAAGCCATTCGACACCGTGCTCCAAGGGTTCGGCGACAGCACAGTCCAAGCCTACGGAAGGATCAAGCTCTCTGTCGAGCTAATATGCTTTTACGATCCGAAGGTTAGGATTACTAGGAACCTAAATTTTGTAATCATAGATAGGCCCAGCATCTATAATGGGTTCCTAGGTCGTCCATTTTTAGAGACCTTTGAGGCGGTCGCTTCATCTTTCTTTTACTGTATCAAATTCCCCACTGCCGATGGGACGGTCGGTACTGTAAAAGGAGATCAGCTAATAGAAAAGAAATGCTTGAATTACTCATATGTCGTAAATTCTTTCAATACTTCCCATTCTATGTGTAACATTGAAACGATCGACAATCAATCCATGGAGA
The DNA here is from genome assembly GCA_033398695.1 of Orobanche coerulescens. Lineage (NCBI taxonomy): Eukaryota > Viridiplantae > Streptophyta > Magnoliopsida > Lamiales > Orobanchaceae > Orobanche > Orobanche coerulescens. The sequence continues at coordinate 104,670,841 of CM065815.1, forward strand.
TCGACGGGCCAAGCACATCGTACCAACCCGACTCGGAGGACGCCATCTCACATCGATTAATGGACGACATCGAGCCAAGGATCGGTTTCGAGCCAAGTCTCAACATCGATCCAAGGGTCGAGTTCGGAAATTGTTCCAAACGAGAGGCGACCGTCCCCGTTGAAGAGTTGGAGAGTATAACGATAGATCCGGCTCGCCCGGAGCGGGAAGTACAGATCGGCGCAAGCATAGATCGCGAATTAAAATAGGATCTGATCAATTTACTACGTAAGAACATCGGAGTCTTTGCCTGGTCGCATCAAGATATGGTTGGCATAAGTCCTGAACACGCTTGCCACTGTCTAAAGATCGACCTGGCAAGGAAGCCTGTTCACCATAAACGTAGAAAATTCGGTCTTGAGAAGTACGCAGCGCTCGACATAGAGGTCAAAAAGCTACTCAACAACAAACTAATCGGAGTAGCTATAGACGAACCACAATGGGTCGCCAACGCGGTGATCGTCAAAAAGCCAAATGGCTCCTGGAGGTTATGCATCGACTTCACCGACCTCAACGCGGCATGTCCAAAAGATCACTTTCCGATGCCTCATATTGATCACTTGGTCAATAGTACTGCAGGCTGTGAAATGATGTCGCTCATGGATGCCTTCGCCGGATACCATCAAATCCCAATGTCGGAGAAAGACATAAAGCACACATCTTTCCACACGGAAAAGGACATATACTTTTGGGTCCGAATGCCGTTCGGCTTGAAGAATGCAGGGGCAACCTACCAGCGTCTAGTCAACGGAATGTTCGCCAATAAGATCGGCAAGACCATGGAGGTCTACATTGACGACATCGTGGTCAAAAGCCTCGAGAAGGAAGACCACCTCAATGACCTTGCCGAGACGTTCGCCATCCTCGATGAGTTCAATATGAAACTGAACCCCAAGAAATGCAACTTCGGGGTGAGCTCCAGAAAATTCCTGGGGCACATCGTGTGCCAAAGGGGGATCGAGGCGAACCCCACCAAGATTTAGGCGATCCTCGACATGCAGGAGCCACAGAATGTCAAGCAAGTGCAACGCCTCACAGGTTGTTTGGCTGCCCTAAACCGTTTCATATCTCGGCTCGGGGATAAAAGCAAGCCTTTCTTTGCGACCATAAAGAATAAGAAGTTCACATGGACGAAGGAGAGTCAAATAGTGTTCGCCAAAATCAAGGAGTATCTATCTAACCCCCAGATCTTGGCAAAGCCGATCCCCGGCGAGAAACTATTCCTTTACCTAGCGGCCTCAGAGGTCGCACTGAGTGCTGTTTTGGTGCGAGCGGAGGGACAAGTCCACTTGCCGATCTACTTCGTGAGCCAAGCGCTCCATGACGCGGAAACGCGATACAGACCTTTAGAGAAGATCGCCTACGCTCTAGTCATGAGTGTTCGCAAGCTAAGAGCCTACTTCTTCGAACATCAAGTGGAGGTTCTAACAACTCTCCCTCTAAGGCAAGTTCTACATCGACCGGACACCAACGGGCGACTCCTCAAGTGGTCACTGGAGATCGCCCAATATGATATCACGTACGCTCCTCGCACAACGATCAAAGGCCAGGCTCTGGCTGACTTCGTGGTGGAATTAACATTTCCTCACAGTCCGACCCAGATCGGCCGCCCTGCCTAGAAGCTGTACGTAGATGGCTCGGCGACCAACTCGCGAGCAGGGGCAGGGATTGTCCTCATCAGCCCCGACGAGCAAAGTTTCACAAATGCGGTGTGTTTTGGGTTTCGTGCGACCAACAATGAAGCCGAGTACGAAGCCTTGGTAGGCGGGCTCGATCTAGCCCTCGCCCTAGATGTTCGTTGCCTCCATATCTTCATGGACTCCCTCTTGGTCGTGAACCAAGTCAAGGGAGAATATGAGGCGCGCGGAGAACAGATGGCCAAATACCAAGAATTGGTCGCCGAAATGTGCACGAAATTTGAGGAAGTGCTAATCGAACAAGTCCCAAGAGAGCACAACTCCCAGGCCGATGCCCTATCTAAGCTAGCATCGTCGGATGGGGCAGCCGATTTTTCTAATATCCAAATCACAAAATCAGCAAGGCCGGCGATCGACAGAAACCTGGTTACTACAGTTGCTGTTGCCAAGGAGAACTGGATGACTCCGTTCATCAAATACTTAAAGGACGGAACGGTCCCTGACGACCGTATCAAAGCTCGCCAACTCCACCTCCGTGCGACTAGATACACCCTATTGGACGACCGGATTTACAAGCGAGCTTTCAGCCTTTCCCTCCTCAAGTGTATTACACCGGAGGAAGGTCGGCTCGTTTTAGCCGAAATCCATGACGGGATCTGTGGAAACCATGCTGGCGGACGAGCTCTCATCCATAAAACAACCAGGCAAAGTTTTTTCTGGCCGTCACTTCAGAAGGATGCGATCGCCTATGCCAGATCGTGTCATAGGTGTCAAGTAATGGGACCAAACATCAAACTCTCCCCCGAGCAGCTCACTTCAATGTATAGCCCATGGCCTTTCGCCCAATGGGGCATCGACCTTATAGGTCCCTTGCCGACGGCGCCAGGGGGCTGTAAGTTTGCCATTATAGGGGTCGACTATTTCACTAAATGGGCTGAAGCCGAACCGCTCAACAAGATCGGCCAAGAGCAAGTAATCAAGTTCATCTGGAGAAACATCATATGTCGATTCGGTCTACCCCAGGCCATCATCTCCGACAACGGAAATCAGTTCGACGGCTTAGAAGTCATGCAATTCTGCGAGAAGTGGGGAATCAAAAAATTGTTCTCGGCCCCCTACCACCCTCAGACGAACGGGCAGGTATAAGCCGTAAACAAAATCCTCAAACACACGATTAAAGCGCGACTCGTTCAAACATGGCGATCCGAGGTAGGAACAATGCAGCCATGGCCCTGGAAGTCGATGGAACCGACAACTTCGCCCATGCAAGGTTTCTTTGGGCTGAGATCGCCCGCCCTTCGTTTAAATACGAGGCCGGCGTAGCCGAAGGACCCTCCAAACTAATCTGCGGACACGTTCGCACGCCCTCAAGGTACATCATCTAACATGATGTACCCGGACAAGGCAACGCATCCCTACCCCGTCACAACGTATACTATCGAGGGTCGCCATCTAACATGCCAACCCGAGGTAGAAAAGTGCTAACAAAGCCGCGGACGTGGAGTCGAATAAACCGATGACGCCCCGTGCAAGGACTCCTCCAGACCAAGACCGCCCACCTTTCGTTTAAATACAATGCGGGCGCAGCCTAACGGAGGACCCTCACAATAAAGTGAGTCGCGGGAATATCCCTCGCACACAAAGACACGGTTGTGGAGGTCGGTCCATCGAACTCTGCGACCATACATGGTTCCTCAAAATCGGCAAAAATGAAGATAGCTCACCAGACATACTATTTTTATTCCCTTACTTACAATAAGTAAACAAAAACAAAGGGGCAAAGGAGGGGAGCTAATCCTAAATGCGATTGGAAAGAAGGAACCGTACCCGATCGGCTTCATTCAAACACACGCAGGACGATCGGAATTGCTCAACAATATTTACAAGTAAGAATTTCCAAACATGTCAATACATTCAACATTCAAACAATCGGTCGGGCGAACAAGACATCGGAAGCAATCATACACACAATTGTAAAAATTCGCATGCAAACATTCAAAGGCGATCGTACATAAAAAGAAACAGGTGCGAAAAAGGGAGTATTTTATTCATTATCAAGGAGTTCGTACAATACAAAGCCCGAAGGCAATACAAAGAAAAAGCAAAATGTTACAAGCAAAGGAAGACAAAATAAATCTCTCAGGGTCCCTCCGGCTGGTCTACGCCCCCAGGTGGCGGATCGGCACGCGCTCCCCCATCGGCCTCAGGATAAATGAGTTTATCCGAAAAAGGATACCAACTCAAGTCGATCCCCAAGTTGACGAGGTCAAGGATCGGCAGGGAAAACTCCGGATGCAGAGGGTGATCGAGTGCATAGGCCTTGAAGCTCTCCATCATAGGACCAATCTCGATCCCTACCTTTTTGGCGGCTCGGACAGCGTCGGCGTAGGCCACATAATAGGCGAACTCGCCGACGAGTGCCACATTGAGGTAGGGATCGGTCTCGATCGCCTTTAGCTGCCCTCTCAACTCTGTGGTTGTCTTCTCAGTTTTCTATAGCTCGACCACCTTGGCAGCCGTTTCTCCCTTAGCTTTCTCAAGCTCTCCCTTTGCCTTCTCCAGCTCGCTGTTGAGTCGATCCACCGTCGCCTTCAGCCCGGTCGCCTCCTCCTGCGAGGCCGCATGCATCCGGCGAGCTTCCTTCTCCTGGTCGCGGAACCGATCGGCCACTTCCTTGGAGCAGCTCAGCTCTTGCTTCATCCGGTCAATATCCTGCTTGGCTTGTTTGGCCGTCTCTAAGTACTCCTTCTCCATAGCCTGGATCCGATTAGCAAAATCAACGTTTTTATTCCGAGTGGCCTCAAGGTCTTGATGGAGGCGAGCATTAGAGGGTCGCCCCTCGTAATCCTTGGCAGCTTGGACGGCCATCGTCGCCGTCTGGAGAGCCAGGGCAATGGTCGCCTGCATGGCATCTCCAGACCGCCGACGAGCGATCGCATCGAGATCGGTCGTCCAAGCCTTAGGCAGAGTGGTGATGGCCTTTTGGACATAAGTAGGGACGTCGAGGGACTTCTGCGGAGACTTGCTCGCCAGGAAATCCAGCACCATCGGCGAGACGTCCGGGTCAGCAAGACGGACCCTGCAACGCAAACAAAAGAAAACAAAGGAGTTAGTATATACCCTACTCAAATTTCTTAACTCGGAAAGATCAATCCGGTCTTACATGTTGACCAACTCGGGGTCGCGGCCAAAATAGGGCTTGCCCCGAGAAGTTTCAGCTTCGGCGATCGCCGCATTTTTCAAAAAGCCGGCCGAGGACCTAGAGCCAGACGCCGAAGGCCTAGGGCCAGACCCCTCCACCATCGAAACAGCAGAGATGGGGGAAGCGGCGACCGGCGGCTCCAGGATAGCTACGTCCGCCTCAGCCGTCGGCAGGGACCCCTCCGGCCTCCGCCTCTTGCGGTTGTGCTGGAGTTGTTCCTCCTCCTGAATTTCCGGCTCGGCGACTGGCACCACAGCGGGCCTCACCACAGGGATGGGGCGAGATGTCATCGCAGCAACGCGACCCGTCTTCTTACCCTGGTGAAGACGACCGATGAGACTAGGGTTAGACATGGCGATCTCCTGCGGTGGTTCGGCGAAGTGGGGAAAATGAATCTCTGCCAAAGAACAAATTCAAGCAAGTTAAACACCTCTTTCAATCAGATGATCGTCAAGCAAGGAAGAAGTAAAATTTATACCTGGAACTTTCAAATGACGAGGGAAGCAAAACAACCGAGCTCCCAACCGATGAAGTTCATGACCGAGTGAGCGAACGTCTATGTAGGAATCCGGCAAGGCACGAATTCGCTCCCAAACGATCAAGAAATCGAAGGGGAGATCGCCGATCGCTGGAACAAGAGATCCTGCAAAAAGGAAACAAAATTAGATTAGTCCAAGACGTATCCGATCAAAGGGAGAGTTAAAACCCTTACTCGGATTCCTCTCCCGAAAATTGGTGGGGATCTCCAACTCTTCCTCTGGCCTATCACTCGATGCCGATCGCCACGCTCCGCCGACCCAGCACCATTTTGCCAGGTCGCCCCGGGTCTTGTTCGGCACACCAAGGACCAATCTTCTCATTCGACCTTGAATGTGATTACCGCCGATCGACCCTTTCTGCGCAACCAGTTTGAAGAGATAGTTCATTTCCATCGCAGAAAGGAGACGGAACAACCGGTTACCGCCGAAAAGTGTCAAGGTATAGATGATCTGTAGCCAGGCGTTCGGCGTCAGTTGGAGCGGCGCTAGATTCCAGGCAATCAACAAATAGGATACGGCGAACGGCAAGGGGAATCGCAGGCCGGCCTCCATAATCATCTGGCTAATGGCGACCAGACCCTCGGGAGGTTGATCGGCACGTTCATTTTCCGAGGTCACGTGCAGTGAAACATCAAAAGGAATGTGATATTTCGCCCTCCAGCGTCTCGAGTCTTTTCGGGTCGCCGAACTCCGGATCTGATCAAGAGTCCACTGAGACAGGTCAGCGGCCCGGAACGCCATCCGCTCCACATGTTCGTAGGGATGAGCGGCGGAATACGCTTCGAAATCAAATTCTGGACAGGGTCAGGCGATCCCCTCCATGAGCTTAGCAAAATCTATATAGGCGGGGCCGAATACGCTATCCTTTTCCCAAGACAACCACACCAGTTCATCTTCATCCACCGGCGAACCCCCTCGCTCCGCCGTCGCCGCAGATCTCGCCACTTCGGCCTCGTTGAAAAGCTCCTCAAGTTCTACGGGTGTAATCCCCGCACGAATAGCCTCAACGGCCATTTCCATGTGGAGTCCCGCGGGAATTTCCTCCCGGTCAGGCGAAGCTGCGGCGGCGGAGGTGCTTCCGGTCTCGAAGGTCTTAGATCCTCCAGACATGTTATAAAAAGTAAAGGGGAAGAGAAGATGGGTTTTCTTACCTAAAAAAGGAGGACGATCGGCACAAGGAGCTTCGGAAATTTCTACAGAGTCTCAGCAAGAAGGCAAGGGTGCGTGAAGAGTAGAAATGAAGTAGCCCTAGCCCCTTTTATAGACGGAAGCAGGGGTCTCTGTGCAAATAAGCGAAATTCCGAGGGCTGGAGTGCAACTGTCGGGGAGGGGACACATTAAATGCAGCCCTCGAATCCCGCGTACGCGTCTTTTCGAGGGCACGCCAGGCAACAAGTCTGACAAACCGTCGGACTCCCCTAATGGTAGCACAACGCGTGTCCTTGCAACGTTTCGAGAGCTCGCCTTCCTTTCCTGCTGCTCCCAGCGCAAAGGAGATCATCCCAATTTGAAATTAGATCGTCTCATCGTCTAAACACTGGTGATCGCCAACAGTGCCCCCTCACCCTGTGTTTTCAACATCGAAGCGAGCTGGGGGGCAATTGTTGTGCGGCGATTAATACGCCTCGATGGCGATCGGCATAATGATCTGAGAGCCAGCCATAGAAGACATACTCTGGGCAAACACCCAGCAGTCGGCACCCACGAAGATCGTCTTTTGGTATCCGGAGATCGTCTTTTGTTATCTGGCGATCGTCTATGATGTCCAACCAGAGACGATCGTCTCGTGCCACGTATGAATCCAACATCCGTCAAAGTCGTCGAAGACCGAATCTTGGACGGTGACCCACGTGCAGATCCACAAAAGGCGCCGACAGATAGGACCTTTGACCCCAGCCTGTCACCTACCTCACCTACCGACAGGGCCGCCGAAAGGTACAAAGTGGGTCCTCTCCGGACAACGACTCAAGACACGTACAAGCTTTCTATTGGCTAGCGCAGCTGGCTGCCAGCAACAGCCTCAGACTTTAAGGGAACAGCCCCACGTGACGGGACGATCGGCCACCTTATTATAATATAGAAAACGGCGATCGCCCGTGATCGCCGGAGAGGCCCCAGCGGCCTTGTCTCCTATAAATAGGAGGCTTACAACAGTGTCTAAGGATCATGCTATTATCTTCATAAAATCAAGAGAAATCATCGTGAATACAAGTGCAAAACATACAGAGAGAGAATCAAAGACTCATCTGGCAATTACTTACACATTCATAGTGATATTCATACATACTTACAGTACATCCAAAGCAAGAACTCACAGATCTTCATATCTGGTTCTTCCGGCAATCTACACGCTCTACAGCTTAGATAACTAGAAGTCTTTACACTCATTGTAATAGATTCTAACATTCATATTTGTACTCCACAGTATACTTATTAATAACATCTCGCGAGAGCATTCAAGCCCGGGATTAACAACCCCGGCAAATCTTATGTTATTTATTTTCCCGCGGAAGTGTTCTCGCATTTGTTTGTTACTCGATCATTCAGCAATATTATTTTCGGATAATATTTTGGGTAACAACACATGGGTATTTTATGTCCGTCGAGGACACGTGACGTGGGTTTTAACACTGTATATTGTTGTTGGTTTCATTTGTGAAAACAAAACATTTGGGCTGTGACCCCTGTTGATTTTTGAAAGATAAGGATTCGGTAATCCTAAATTGTTTTCTATTAAAACTCTCGATGGCATTTTAAATCGTTTTATAAATTGTTTCCCTTGATTTGTAATCTTTCGGTATTGGAATGTTTTACCCAAACTCTTGCCTCGGGAAGTACTTTTCGTTACGTTTGGATTTTTGAGGATTCCTGGTTATCATAATCCGTGGAATTTGAATTGTATGACTCGTATTTTGCACTTTATTCTTGCACTAGCAAAACAGTGGAGTTTTGCTAACCCCCGAGTATTCGGGGGGTGGATGTCTGTTTTTGCATTCAGGTTTTGGGAGCATAACATAGGGTCGGCATGAAGGATGATGAAAGATGATCGATACTAATCACATGAGGAACCGTACGTTGTTGTATTGGTTCAGTTGTATTTTATTTCCGCTGCGATATATTTTCCCCGTTGTACGGGAGCATTTTGTATTTCGACCCCTGCGTGGGCATGTATTGAGTTGTATGTATTTATTGAAAGACCAAATCGGTCTACTGAGTCATTTTAGCCTTAAAGGCATTGTTGAGATGTTCGACGTTGTTTACCAGCCTGGTAGATCCTTGAGGAAAAGGTCTATGGCGTGTAATATCCATGAGTAGATTGGGGGTGTTACATAAATGGTATCAGAGCTTAGGTTGTGGAAACCTAGACTGTCGGGTTTAGTGGTGTCTGTTGAGTTTTGTCTCGTCGGATTTTGTCTGACTGAGTCGTGTCGCGACGCGTCGTCTGAGTCTGTTGGTCGTGATTAGTATCGTGGAGCGATCATCATCTTCGTGCGACCTGTGGATGTAAGTCTCCCATCTTTGTGTTGTGCCTCGTATGACATGAGCTCCTTCTATGATTATATCGTTGATTGATTGAATCCTTCTGTGGATTTTGATTCCGTGATATGTGGTATTGGACTCTAATATTTTATTTATATGAGGAGCGGTGTCACTGCTAATGTATTTTCGAATTGTATTCTATCCGCTGCGTGAGTCCTTTCAAAATGACTTTCAGTATTTTGCAAACTGAGTTCTAATTCGTAAAACCGATTCCCTAAATCGAGTTTTGACACTTTGGCCTTGAATGTTTTATGACGGTTTGATAAAGGATTTTGTGAGTTTTGGGCATTCTGGCCTATTGAATTTTTGAAAACCTTGAGTACCTTAGAAAATTAAATTTCGAGATGTAATTTTAAAACGAATTATTTTCTTGCGGTGTTTTCAAGGTGCTTTCTAGTGCCGCAATGTATTTCGAAATTTTTCTAATTGAGGACCAAAAATATTTTGAGATATTTTCAATTATTTAGAAATGCTTTGCTTAGACCCGAGGGTCGAATATTTCTGAAAGTCTTTCACCAAAGGGAAGTGTCCTCGTTTTATCAAGCGTGAGATGGTTTTCAAAGTCTCGATAATGGTGCCTGTGCTACTTTTTGAAGGGTGATACTCAAGATCAACTAGTGTTTCCAAAATCATTTTTTTTTCAAAGGTGGTTTTCATTTAAAAAAAATCTATCGTTCGTGTTTGCGGTCCGGTAATGTTTGTATGATGTTTTGTGATTATGTGCTGATTATCGTTTGGGCCGTTGAGATTGCCGAACGATGCCGTCGTTGCTATGATTCTATGTATGCGGGCTACCTTACGTTGATATGTTGTGTGGAATTGACATCTCTGGTTTGTTGCTTTGTGATGTTATGTTCCATTGTATCGAGCATTTGTATATTCGGTATGCCGAGCCAAGGTGTTTCGACCGTGGTGTGCCGGGGGCATGCACGTACCAATTGTCCTTCTCGCTAGTAACGCATTTCAAGTGTGGACCCGAGAGAAACAGGATCCAGTTTTGCGAGTTGGGTTCCGAGTCTTTCGGGGCACGAACTTCAGCACAGATATCAGGATCAGCTCTAAGAGGCCCATGGGGAATGTTTCCGTCAGCTGCCTTGTTTCCGTTATTGTGAGTTGCGGGGACGACCTTCTTTTATAAGAGGTCGAATGTAATACCCGTATTGTTTTGGACTTCTGCATTTCCTCTTTCTCAAGTCTATCGACTCGCTCATGTTCGTTGATACTTTCTGAACTTGTTCTGTATTTCGATTTCATTGTTCGAACGAGCCGTGATCTTGTTTTGGGTCGATATGATTATCGCTGTGACTTTTCCGAGTTCGGTTTGATTCTTGTGAACCTTGTTCGGATGTAAAATCTTTTGATTCTACTAGTTCTTTTGATGTCTTGAGTTGAAGTGTGAACTTCAGAGTCATTGTTCGGCCGTTGTCATTCGATCATTGTTGTTCGATCGTTGTTGTTTGATCGTTGTTACTCGATCATTGCTTTTTGATCGTTGTTGTTCGGATCATTATTATTTGATCGTTGTTATTCGATCGTTGTTGTTCGGTCATTGTTGTTCGATCGGGGTTGTCTGACTGTTGTTGCCTGATCTCGTACCGCGAAGAATTATCGTTCACTGTTAGTCAGCTGTTTCGAGTGTGGCCAGGTGGGTCACTGGGCCGTGCATTGCGAGACGGTAGCTGAGAGATTTGGGGATCGATGCTGTGTCTCTGCTCCGAAAGGGCACAGAGATGCCTAGTATGCTTTTTGAGGATTTCGGCGTAGTCCTAATTATTTGTGATTGTCACTTGTTGGTTTTATTATGTCTCTACCGGTGGCGTTATTTTGGTCGTCGTGGAGCGTGTTTTCACGCCGTTTGTTCCTTTGCTTTGCTTGTAACGTTTCGCCGTTGGGCGTAAGTTACGTGTTTCTTGTGTATCTCGTTGAGTGTTTCCTGGCAGGATATTGCTCCTCCCTACTTGTTTTAAGTTTCGGGACGAAACTTCTTTTAAGGAGGGTAGTATGTAATATCCGCGATTTCGATTTCCGGTAATTTTCTTTCTTTTTTCACGGGAGTCTGTTTTGACGACTCTCTTCTGACCGTTTCGTCATTGTGAGAATGGTTAATTCTGCACTTTTCGACGTCCGAGTTCATTTCGGCGTCGTTTTGTTGAGTTCCGTGCATTTAGCGACTTTTCCGCACTTGAGTTCGATTCTTGCGAATCTCGTCCAAAACTGTTGTTTCGAGTTTCTTGTAAGTTCATTTAATGTTATTATTCATGTTGCGAGCTTTGGTTTGGTGTTTCGATCGTGTATCGCGTATTTCGGATGTTTTGGGCCATTTTTGTAATTTCTCAAAGTTTGGGGTAATTACTTCCATTGTCGAATTTCGAGCCTTCAGGTGGTCGGAATTGTTTGTTCTCTTAGTGCTCGGATTCGTCTTTGCGAGTACTTCGTAATCGTATCTTCGATTCATATTCAGGTTCGGGTTTCGGGGTCGTCCGGGTCATCGGAGTTGGCCACGGCCGAGTCATGGCCGGGCATCACACTTGGTCGAGTTACGTATGTAAGTGTCCGGCAGTTACGACCGTGAGGCCTGTTACGTACGTATGGCCTGGCCGGTAACGTACGTAACACTGCCGGCAGAATTTGATAGTGAGTTCGGCCATGGCCGGTTACATACGTAAGCCATGGCCGATTACGTACGTAAGCGTTCGGCAGGTACCGGCTATTTAAGGCCTGGGCACCGAGTCACTCAGCCATTTCCACTTTTCTTCTTCGTTTTTCGCGATCCTTCGATTGAAATCGATGGTTTTGATCGGAGATCAGTAATACATCAGTTGGGAAGCTTGAATCGTGATTATTATCATCATCTAATCCGCGTTCTTCGTCCGAATCAAGGTATTTTGGCTTGAACCCTTGTTTTTGAAGATTTTGGGGATTTTCCTTTTGATTTCGATTCTAATCCGTTTTTGACCAATTAATTGTTGTATAAACGTTGTTTTGAACTTGTTCTATGGATTGGATACTCGTAACTTTGGTTCGTTCGACCCGAGGGGTGATTTCTTTGTTCTTGAAGGGTCTTGAACATTTAATGTTCGATTAAATGTTTGAATGAGTTCCCTTCGATAGTTTGTTGGGATTTCCGTTGTTTTCGGCCTTGATTCTCGTCGTGATCATGTTTTATTGTTCCTTATGGAGGATTATAGGTGCTCGATGATTTCGATGTTGAATTCCGTTGGTGATTGATGATTCGTGTGGTGTTTTCCCATAATAATTTCGGTGTTATCGCATCCTTGATAGTGTTCGGGAGTTCGGGGCTGTTCGACCGCATTCCATCCGTCGTCTTGTTACGATCGTGGTTCCTAGGCAAGTACCTTGTCCATACAATTCTTGTTTTGTGGATATGATAATTAGTGATCATCTCTATATGTTTGTTTGATCGTTTGATTTGAACTTTCAAAAGATTCGGTTTAGCCTCGTTAAGGGCTCACTTTCAAAACGCGTGTGTTTTGTGAATATTGTGCCCCGTGAACGATTAAGTGAACCCTATGAATTCGCTTGTTGTTGTTGTTGTTATGCTTTGATAATATATATATAAACATATGTTAGGAGTATGCCCTCGAATGCCACTCAGAGGATGTTGAGTGAGGGCATTGTACTTGTAATTATGTAAATCATTAATATAAGTCAATCGATGTTTCTTTATTTACTAGCAGTTAGTGGCATTCCTAACTCGTAAATATACATATAGAAACTAGTCCGTGTATTTGAGAGCAAAACGTTCCACTCCTTATTTGATAAGGGGGTCGGCACTGGAAAGGTTTATAGCTCAAATACTTAATCGTTCGCAAGTCGATGAATCTTGACTGGGCGTTAAGTTTATGTGAAGGCTTGTATGACGTGTTCTTTAACATGGAGAGTGCATGTCGAACACTAATGGTTAGTGGGAGCACACATTATAGGTATGCTAATTGGATTAGTATACTCGAACCGACTCACCCTCGATTCGTCACACGGATTTCACTCCGGGACAGTCAACAACGGAATCGAAAGGTTGTGATAGGTATTCGTGAACCTTCGACTTGAGGATTTAGTAGGGATGTGCTTGTGATGTTAAGATTTTCATTAGAGTAGTTCGACCCTATAAATCGGGAGGTGGGGGTCAACCTCGACGTGCATCTTAACGGGCAAGTAGCAGGTCCTACTGAATACCAAGATAAAATTCTTTCTCCCGTTAGTGAACGGGTTATATGTCCTATGCGGTTATTGGCAGATGAGATCATAAGTCTTTGGCCAAAGCATTGGAGCTAGTTGTATTGGATACACGAGAGCTCAATGATCTCGATTTGCATTAACGCATGCATAGCATCAAGTACAGATGGAGTTTGACTGACCGTGACCCTATACCTTGATCGGGATATTTGAAAGAAAGGTTTATACGTATACTGGTATTCACGACAGAATGGTTCTTGAATGATCCCAATCATTCGTTCTAAGTTGGGGTACAGTGTAGGCCGCTAAGTTGGCTAGGTGGTGCTACTACTCTTTGGTTTCTCCCATTGCTGACTGAGACGGACCTACCGAGTCGCGCAATAGAATTGACGACGGAATGAATCGAGCTAATTCTCTAATTATGAATATTAGATATTGGATATCTAATTTGGGACATTGGATGTCTAAATTGATTTATTGGATAAATTAATTTACGGCCTAATTAATTAAATAAATCACCGGGTGATTAATCTAATTCATTAATATAATTATTTCTTGGAGAAATTAATTATGTCAGTATGTATTTGATATGATTAATTAATTGGATTAATTAATCGATATAAATACATCGGAACGAAATCGGAATTTATCTGTTTGGACTCACGGGAGTTCGAAACGAACCGAACTCGTCCGATTTCTTCTAGAGGCCGACCCCACCTTGATTTCTTACCTTGGTCATAGTCTTGATTCCATGTTGGAAGACTTGTGACATATGAGATTTCATATCTCTTATAATAAGGAAAAGGAGATTTTGTGGGAGACATTATCTTATGAATGATTTTGAAGACCAAAATAAAAAAACTCTCTTTCTCTTCTCCCTTAGAAGACTCACGGCATTTTCATCAAGGAAAGAAGTAGAGTGTCATTTTGTGTTCTTCATTTTCATTCATATTTTCCTTGGAGGGAAATTAATTGAGAGAGATATATAATTGTACACTTAGAGTGTAATTATAACAAGCTGCATCACTTGATTCTAGCCGTAACCTTAGAGGTTAATCGGGTGTTGTCATTCCGGTCATTTTTCCGGCACGTGGCAAGTAGAGATGCGGTGCTTTCGGCGTTGGATCGTTCAAGGGCTTGGAGCGGATTGGATTCGTAGAGATCAAGCAAAGCTTGGGGAATAGCTCAAGAGAAGGTTACCATTTAATCAACGGACTTCGAGGGTTAGTTTCTTACAACTCTTGCTTTTCGTTTATATATATATTCGTATATACGTAGCTCGATCGATCCTCGTAGGGATTCGGATCGAATTAATTTTCATTTTACCGCTTCCGCTGGGCCTTCGTTTTAGGCACCGAATCCCAAAAGTGGTATCGGAGCATAGGTCTTGCGATCGTATATACAATATTAGCATCTGGAATGCTTGATTAGATGGTGTATGATTTGGAATCATAATCGTATTAATCGTTGATTTTCTATTGTTCATCTAAAAATTAATTTTTCATGATTTTATGTTACAATATAAATCTATTTTTCTTTTGAAAAACTGATTTAAATGAGTAATATAAAGATTAGAAAAATATAATTTTTGGAATCGGGGCGAAAAAACGAGCCGGGCCAAGCTCAGGACATCGCCTCGCGATGCTGTATGGACCGCGATGCAGAAGCGAGAGCGAGTCACAGTCGGCATCCTTCCGGCCGTGCTCGCGGCTGTGCGAGCCACCTTTCGGCGACTGTTGGCGATGTCCTGTGCTTGGCGGCCGTGTTTTCCGACTCCGTTTTTTATATTTCGTTCGATAATTAATTTCCCACAAATTTAATTAGATTTAATTTGACTAAGATTTAATTATGGTAATTATATTCTTAGGGGAATTAATTTAATGAAATATTTTCTCGTCCGGAACAAGTTAAAATTGACGGTTGTTTGAATTAATTGGATTAATTCATTTTGAATCGATTGGATCGGTTCGTATTGTTGATTGGATCAATGTATCTCTACGCTTTCCATTTATATAGTATTTATTGGATGAATTCTTTTGAATGGGGATGTGGTTCGTGGACCTAGTTTTTTTTTTGAATCGTTCGGTTTTATTCGATTGGGTTGTAAAGGCCGTTTTGAGCTTATTTATTTTACTAGAAATATTTGTATCTAGGATGCAATTTTCAATGTAAAATTTATATGTAATGACGAAGACCAGAGGAAGATCCGTTTCGAGAAGATGAAGATTCAAGACGAAGACTTGTAATTAGATTACGAAGTTTTTGTTTTCTAGGAACGGTCCATGAACCACATGTTGGTAGCAACTAGGTTGTGAATGGTTTTTTCATATTGTATGAATGCCACAAATGCGCTAAAATGATTAATGTGCAAAGTGTAACGTTAATCGCGAAAATTCTCCCACGATAAATTATTAATTTTATAAGGTTTCAAGGTTTTCCTTCCCTCCATCGATTTTCGGGAAATTGAAATCCAAACCGGATGTGCTATGCTTCCGAGTTATCGGGGTAGTCGTTCGGGGAGGACAGATAAATTACCGGGAGCACATTGGATGCCTTCGGTTGGAGCAAATTTTATCCCTAGAAACCTGATAGGTTGCCAGATAAGATTCAATTGTGAAACTGATTTGCGTCGATAGTATAAACTTAACTTGTTCACGAACCATAGAAACTGTATAGGTTGAGGGGAGTGAACAAGGGGAAAAAGAAGATCGAATCATCTATTAGATGGGTTGGTGTTGGACACCACTTTATGAAAATTAATAGACTAGAAACCTGTTCGGTTGCCCTCTATTAAGATTTATAAAGTACTCGATCACCAATATGAAGTAGAGCGACGATACTTCTGGATTTCACATGGGAGTGTGTTATTCCGATAAAAATAGTGGGAGTTGGGTAACAAGAATAGAAAAGACCTTAATTCTATACTCAGAACATAATATAACAAGTCACTAATTAATCTGTTATACTGAATGCAGACATAACTCTCAATATGATAATGAATCCACTCGCAATTCTACTCGAAAAGAACACCTTAATGGTACCTAACTTTGTGGATTGACTCCGAAATCTAATGATTGTCCTTAGTATAGAGGCACTGGGATACGTCTTGGAGACGGATATTCCGGCGCCTCCTGCGCGGACCCGAGCCAATCAGGAAGAGATTGAAAACCATGAAAAGTGGGTTAAGGATGACGTGAAAGTCCGTGCTTATATGATGGCTTCCATGTCTAATGAGCTTCAGAGAGCTCATGAGAAAATGACTTGTGCTAGGCAGATTCTATCTCACTTAACCGAGCTTTATGGTGAGCACAGCAGAACTGCTATATATGAGATATCCAAGCAACTGTTCGGTGCAAGGATGAAGGAAGGTGAGAAGGTTGGGGAACACGTCCTCAAAATGATATCCATGATCGAGAGATTGGAGGCTCTTGATTTTAAAATGGATACTTCTCTCCAAACCGACCTTATCCTTCAGTCTCTCCCTGATTCTGAAACACCCCCAATCTGCTCAGGGATATTACATGCCGTAGAACCTTTCCTCAGGGATCTACCAGGCTGGTAACCACATAGAATATCTCAACAATGCCTTTAAGGCTTAAATGACTCAGTAGACCGATTTGGTCTTTCAATAAAAACATACAACTCGATTTCAATACTTGCCCACGCAGGGGTCGAATACAACACACTCCCGTACAACGGGGAAAGAATACTGCAGCGGAAATAAAATACAACTAAACCAATATAACATCAAACGGTCCTCTTGTGATTAGTATCGTTCATCTTTCATCATCCTTCATGCCGGCCCTGTGCTATGCTCCAAAACCTGAATGCAATGCAAACATCCACCCCCCGAATACTCGGGGGTTAGCAAAACTCCACTGTTTTGCTAGTGCAAGTACAAGTACAAAAATACGAGTCATACAATTCACATTTCACGAATAACAATAACCAGGAATCCTCAAAGATCCAAACGTAACGAAAAGTACTTCTCGAGGCAAGAGTTTGGGTAAAACATTCCAAAACCGAAAGATCACAAATCAAGGGAACAATTTATAAAACAGTTTAAAATGCCATGGAGAGTTTTAATAGAAAACAATTTAGGATTACCGAATCCTTATCTTTCCAAAATCAACAGGGTCACTACCCAAAGGTTTTGTTTTCACAATTGAAACCAACAACAATACACAAGGTTAAAACCTACGTCACACGTCCTCGACGGACATAAAATACACACGCACCCATGAAGTTTCACTCGTGAATCCAGAGTGAAGTCATAGATTCCCCCGAGGCCCCGTCGGACCCTCCCAGGGTGAGCAAACATATTCACAAAACATACACACGCACTCGTGAAGTTTCACTCGTGAATCGAGAGTGAAGTCATAGATTCCCCCGAGGCCCCGTCGGACCCTCCTAGGGTGAGCAAACACATTCACAAAACATACACAAGCATTCGTGAAGTTTAACTCGTGAATCCAGAGTGAAGTCATAGATTCCCCCGAGGCCCCGTCGGACCCTCCCAGGGTGAGCAAACACATTCACAAAACATACACAAGCATTCGTGAAGTTTCACTCGTGAATCCAGAGTGAAGTCATAAATTCCCCCGAGGCCCCGTCGGACCCTCCTAGGGTGAGCATACACATTCACAAAACATGCACACCAACCTGTGAAGTTTTTTACTCGTGAACCCAGAGTGAAGTCATAGATTCCCCCGAGGCCCCGTCGGACCCTCCCGGGGTGAGTAAAATACATTCACAAACATACACGCACAGGCATCGCCTAGGACCGGGACGCCACCACAGACATCCCACCTGAGGCCTCGAAGGACACTCCCGAGCTGGCTAGCGAAACAATCATGCACAAATAACATATCACACCAAGGATATCCAAAAATTCACCAAGAGGCATCAAACACTTAGCTAAACACCACGTCAAACCATAACGCACAGAAAAAAGAGGTAATATACGTACACATGCATTATCAAGCGCAACACCAACACCAAACATACCCAGATGATTCACATAGTCACTTACAACCCACACAATTTACAAAACACACGCATTTTGAAAGTGAGCCTTTAGCGAGGCTAGCCGAATCTTTTGAAAGTTCAAAATAAACGATCAAACAACCACATAGAGACGATCACTAATTATCATATCCACAAAACAAGAATTGTATGGACAAAGTACTTGCCTCGAAATCGGCACGCAAGTATTCCGACAAACACGGCTCAACCGGGAAGCTTCGGAACGTCCGATGCTATCGAAAAGGAAGACGACGGCGAACGGAAGGGTTCTACATGGTTTCTTCGCAAGAAACTCGACCCTAAAAACATATAATTAATAAATCAACGATCATACGAGGAATAATAATCGTAGAACATCTGAAAATCCCTCTAAGACATTCTACCAGACACCTTCAAGACGTCGATCAAGAACTCGACCAAAACAACGAATCGATACGATTCAACCATGGAATAACAAGGGAAAAGATATAATATATCTAAATAATCATCAATCCATCATAATCCTAAGTTAAATCGGATTAAACGGATAAAATCAACCAAAATACCCAAATTCCCCAAAACTAGATTTCTAGAAATCTAACCTTGATTCGGTAGATCGGAGGAGGTTATGGGATGATTGATTGATGATAGTGTTGCTGGAACGGTCGAGCAACAGCAAATTGTGAGAGCACGTCCGAGGGAATGGAAATAACACAAGATTTGCCGGGTTTGTTAGGCCCGGGCTTGAATGCTCTCGCGAGATGTTATTAATAAGAATACGTTTGAGTAGAAATATTAATGTAAGAATGCAATTACAGTGAGTGTAAAAGATCCTATTTATCTAGCTCTTGAGCGAAGCTCTGCGTGTTCTTGTTCTCGTTTCTGCCGACCGTCTCAGGATTGAGAGGTCTTGAGAGTGAGAGAGATATATCCAAAGAGTATAGCATTGCCAAGAGTGAGAAAGCCAAGTTATGAGCTGAGATTCTGAACCCTTTTCCCAGTGCAGGGTCCCTTCTATTTATAGGAGCTGAGATGCCTTTTTCTGATGGGCGATCGCCTTCCTTGTAATATAATAAGGGGCGATCGTCTTTCCGCACATGGGCTGTCTGCCTTGAAGTCCGCGGTTGTTACTGGCAGCCAGTTGTGCGGTCCAATGAGGAGCCTGCACGCGTCCTGCGTCGCTGTCCCGGGTGGTCCCACTTGCACCTTTTGGCAGGTCTGTCGGTAGGTGAATAGATGCTGACAGGCTGTGGTCAATGATCCATGTCTTGTGGCGACTTTTCCGGATCTGCATGTGGGACTCTGTATGAGCTTCGTCCTTCGCCGACTGGACACGTTGGCTTTGCGTGGCAAGAGACAGTCGCCATTGGCCGGGCTCCAGGGTCGATCGCCAAGTGTCAAGAGACGATCGCCTTGGATGTCGATCGCTCGTCACTGGGTCTTGACCTGGGACCCGAGATCGGCCAATCTGCCTTGGTCTATCAGGCTCTGGCTCGGTCGCCCGATCTCTGTGCCGATCGCCAGTTGAGATGTATAAATCTCGACACAACAATTGCCCCCCAGCTTGCTCCGATGTTGAAGACATGGGGTGAGGTGGTTCTTATTGGCGATCGTTGAGGATAAAGACGGGCGATCCGTTGTTTGGTGTGCTATCTTCAGTCTTGTACCTGCAATAAACAATTTTGCCGATCCCTCATAGAAAGGTGAAAGTTTCGTCATTGAGGAACCGTGCACAGTCGTGGAGTTCGATAGACCGACTCCATGACCGTATCTTATGCGCGAGCGACATTGTCTGTCTCGTGACTCATTTTATTGTGAGGGTCCTCCGTTAGGCTGCGCCTCGCCTCGTATTTAAACGAAGGGCGTGCGGTCTCGGTCTGGGGGAGTCCTTGCATGGGGCATCATCGGATTAATCGACTCCACTTCTGCGGCTTGTTAGCTCTTTTCTACCTCGGATCGTAATGTTAGATGGCAATCCTCGACGGTATATGTTGAGATGGGGGTGGGGACGCGACGCATTGTCCGGGTCCACCAAGTTAGATGATGAACCTTTGAGGGCGGGCGAGCGTGTCCACTGATTTGTTGGCAGGGCCCTCAGACTACGCCTAGCTCGTATTTAAACGAAGGGCGGGCGATCGTGGCCCAAAGGGACCTTGCATGGCCGAAGCAGTCGGTTCCATCGACTACCAGGACCATGGCTGCACTCTTCTACCTCGGATCGTCATGTTAGATGCCGACCCTTCGACGGGGTACGTTGTGCGGGGGAGGCGGTCTCGTGCC
Source organism: Orobanche coerulescens (assembly GCA_033398695.1). Taxonomy (NCBI): domain Eukaryota; kingdom Viridiplantae; phylum Streptophyta; class Magnoliopsida; order Lamiales; family Orobanchaceae; genus Orobanche; species Orobanche coerulescens. The sequence goes on from CM065815.1 coordinate 104,691,276, forward strand.
TTAGTCCATCCTGTTAGATGATGAACTGTAGATGGCGAGCGAGTCCTTCATTTTTGGAGATGTTGCTTGATTTAGGCGATCGGGATGGAAGGCTGGTGATCGTCGTTCGATCGCCGATCGCGTTGCTCATAGGTTAAAAAGTAACATTTGCCTGGCCAGAAAGTCTGCGGCTTTAGCGCGGAAGATCGCGTAGGTCGGGGGGAGGTCCTTCGTAAGATGCCTGAACATAGGCGACAGACCATGGAATCCCCCTAGGACCGAGTATAGGGCGATCTCGTCGCTTGCGGGCTTGCCGTTGAGAATGATCTCGTCTACCCGGTCAATGTAGTCTGTATCGGACTCTTCTTCCCCTTGCCTGATCTGCATCATGCGATGGGGACCTTCCGTCCGAGTGACCTTGGCGGCGAAGTAAGCTGTAAATCTGTTCGCCAGTTGATCAAAGGAATTGATGGATCGCGGCGGTAATGAGATGTACCACCTGTGGGCCAGGTCGCCCAGTGTTAGCGGGAACATTCGGCACCTAGCTGCATCTGATGCCCCACACCCGGTCATATAGATCCGGAACTTGCTCAGGTGAGTCTCGGGGTCCAAACTCCCTTCGTACAAAGGTGTTTTCGGAGGAGCGATCCTACGTTGTACGGGGGCGAGCTCGATGCGGACCGCGAGTGGCTCGCTCGGCCCGGTGATCTTGCTATTGGCGCCTGCCCCAGTTTCTAGGAGCGTCTTCATGTCGTCGAGCTGGCGTTGCATCGCGGCCATCGATGTAGCTTGGTCGCTCGTGGTTTGCCTCTCTGAGTGGGTGCCAAGGCGATCGTGTACCGATCTCCTGATTCCGCGATCGCCGACCTCGGTTCTTCGGCGAGGAGGAGCCAGATGGCTGGTCAGCCTTCTGGGAGTTGGATAAGCTGAACTCCTGGTGACGGATTCGGGCTCCGTTGTCTCGTGGCTGGGGCCGGACTGCCCCGGTCGCCATGATGGGTCGCTTCCCAGGCGGCTGAAGACGGAGGTATCCCGCCTTGCGAGCACCTCTTCTTGTGAATTGGGGCCTCCTGGCGATCGCTCAGCCATCAGCCCCTTGAACTTCCGTTTGCTTACGCGGCGGATGGCCGAGGGGGTTATAGTGGGCGCGTCGAAAGCTCTCTGTCGCTCCCATAGGATGGCCAAGGCCTTTTCGATCTGTTCCGCGGTTTAGAACTGATCGAGCGAGAGGCTTGGGCCGTCCCTCGGGGACGGGATCGAGAGTCTCGGGTCACCGCGGCTACCCTCTGCCATAGGCCGAGGCTCGAATTGAGATGGAATGAGGCGTCCGGTGGATCGGCCAGCGGCTTTCTTCGATGTGGAGGCAGAAGTCATGATTCTGAAAGCTTTCTTTGAAGAGCAGTGAGTGTCTCTTCAAGTATATGCCCCAGAGAACAGTGAGTGTTCTTCGAGACGGTAGGAATAAAAATGAAGGTTTAGATGCCCTTCATCCAACGCCAATTGTTGCTGGAATGGTCGAGCAACAGCAAATTGCGAGAGCACGTCCGAGGGAATGGAAATAACACAAGATTTGCCAGGTTTGTTAGGCCCGGGCTTGAATGCTCTCGCGAGATGTTATTAATAAGAATACGTTTGAGTACAAATATTAATGTAAGAATGCAATTACAGTGAGTGTAAAAGATCCTATTTATCTAGCTCTTGAGCGAAGCTCTGCGTGTTCTTGTTCTCGTTTCTGCCGACCGTCTCAGGATTGAGAGGTCTCGAGAGTGAGAGAGATATATCCAAAGAGTATAGCGTTGCCAAGAGTGAGAAAGCCAAGTTATGAGCTGAGATTCTGAACCCTTTTCCCAGTGCAGGGTCCCTTCTATTTATAGGAGCTGAGATGCCCTTTTCTGATGGGCGATCGCCTTCCTTGTAATATAATAAGGGGCGATCGTCTTTCCGCACATGGGCTGTCTGCCTTGTAGTCCGTGGCTGTTGCTGGCAGCCAGCTGTGCGGTCCAATGAGGAGCCTGCACGCGTCCTGCGTTGCTGTCCCGAGCGGTCCCACTTGCACCTTTCGGAGGGTCTGTCGGTAGGTGAGTAGATGCTGACAGGCTGTGGTCAATGATCCATGTCTTGCGGAGCCTTTTCCGGATCTGCATGTGGGACTCTATATGAGCTTCTTCCTTCGCCGACTGGACACGTTGGCTTTGCGTGGCAAGAGGCAGTCGCCATTGGCCGGGCTCTAGGGTCGATTGCCAAGTGTCAAGAGACGATCGCCTTGGACGTCGATCGCTCGTCACTGGGTCTTGATCTGGGACCCGAGATCGGCCAATCTGCCTTGGTCTATCAGGCTCTGGCTCGGTCGCCCGATCTCTGTGCCGATCGCCAGTTGAGATGTATAAATCTCGACACAACAGATAGAAACTCAAGAACTTCGTGGATTGATAGATAAACAACATCTAATCACGAACTCCAAGCCCCAGCCGCGGAAGGAAATGAGAGGGATTAGAAAAATGGGTGAAAACCCGACTGCAGCGCCTTAAATAGACTACGTGCCGGCAGGGTTACGTACGTAACCGGCCAAGGGCTTACGTACGTAACCGAGTCACTGCCCCAAAAATGCCGACATCCTTACGTACGTAACCGGCCAAGGGTTACGTACGTAACCGGCCTTACGTACGTAACTGCCGAGCACTACCGGCCGTAACTCGGCCAGTGCCGGCCTGGGCCCAGATTGCTCGGCCATGACTCGGTCGGGGCCAACTCCGACGACCCGAACGACCCCGAAACCCGAACCTGAATGTGAATCGAAGATACGATTACGAAGTACTCGCAAAGACGAATTCGAGAACTAAGAGAACACACGATTCCGACCACCCGAAGGCTCAAAATTCGACAACGGAAAGTAATTACCCCAAACTTTGGGAAATTACGAAAATGGCCCAAAACGCTTGAAAATCACGATACGTGATCGAATAACCAAACCGAAGTTCACAACACCTCTAACAAAGTTAAACGGACTTACGGGAAACTCGAAACATTAGTTTTGAACGAGATTCGCAAGAATCGAACTCAAGTGCGGAAAAGTCGCCAAAAAGCACGGAACTCAACAAAACGACAACGAAACGAACTCGAATGACAAAAAGTGCAGAATTAATCGTTCTCGGAATGACGAAACGGTCATGAGCGAGTCGTAAAAACGGACTTCCGCTGAAAAAAAAAAGAAATTACCGGAAATCGAAATTACGGGTATTACACACTACCCTCCTTAAAAGAAGTTTCGTCCCGAAACTTAAAATAAGTAGGGAGAAGCAATATCCCGCCAGGAAAACTCAACGAGATACACAAGAAACGCGTAACTTACGCCCATTGGCGAAACGTTACAAGCAACGCAAAGTTATATACGGCGTGAAAACACGCTCCACGACGACCAACACAACGTTGCCGTTAGGGATATAATAAAACCAACAAATGACAGGCATCATCAAACGGATAATATAGTCAAGTCAATTATCTGAACAATCACAAAACATAACGAACGAAAATCAATATGATTGACCAACCCAACGGTACATCAATCAAAACGCGAGCCAATCGCTGAACAAATACGAAATTCCACCGCCCAAGGGTTGGAAGATCGAAAACGAGGCCAATTTCCCGAACTTAAGGGAATTACGAAGGAGTCTGAACGTTCAACAATAATGAGACGAGATCAACAAAAACCGAACAATCAAACGATCGAACCACAATGATCGAGACAACAAAAATCGAATAATCATGTTCGGATCACGAAGAACAATAAGGTTCAACCGACAACTCCGAGGTTCACAGCTCGACTGGAGACAAAACATGATCCGGTGAAAACAACAAGATGTACACTCACATAAGATCCACATGAAAGGGAATAGCAATTGAAAATTCACAACGACAAACGAGTTATTCCGAAACAATACCACACTCGTTCGATCAACAAAAGCAAGGGGCAGGACAAGCTCAGGAAATTTCAACGAACATAAACGAGTCGACAGAGTCGAAAATACGGAAGTTCAAAATATGATCTACTTAGAATAAAAGAACTTAATTTCCGAAGTTCGAAACAACAAGGTAAGGAAATAACATAACATACAACTGATAGACCACGCCCCCCCCCCCCCCCAGGGACTCCTCGGAGCCGGTCCTGATATCAATGCTCAAGTCCGTGCCTCGGAAGGCTCGGTAATCAACTCACAAAACTGAACATGATGTCCCTCGAGTCCGCACTTCAAACGCATCACAGGCGAGGAAGGACAAATTGCACGTACATTTCCCCGGCACATCACGGTTGAAATGCCTCGGCTCGGCATACTGAAAATACAGATGCTAGATACAATGGAACATAACACCACAAAACAACATACCGGAGATGCCAACTCAGCATAACATATCAACGCATACAAAAATCACAACAACAACAGCATCGTTCGACGATTACAACGGCCCGAACGATAGCCAGCACACAACCACAAACATCATGAAACAATCACCCATGTGCATAAACGCACAAAAATCCAAACTTTAACAACTAACACTCGTGCGACAATACGCAAATCACCATGAGGCGATAAACAGTAAACACCAGTTCACACCTCTCACACAGGGCTAGTACAACAAATGCGTGGCAACGCCTCGACGTTCATGCCACCAATTCGATCATACTCGGGAGCAAACATCATAACGACAACGCGAACATCATACATACATACCCAGTCCTCAAACGGGAATGGATAGGTTTTAAAAACGAAAACCTCCTCTTGAAAATAATTTAGAAAAACACCGGTTGATCTCGAGTATCACCTTTCAAAAAAATACAAACGTGAAACATCGTTATCGAGACTTTGGAGAACCATTTCGCATTTGATAAAAATGAGGACACTTTCTCTTAGTGAAAAACTTTCAGAATATTCGACCCTCGGGTCTAAGTAAAAGTGTTTCTAAAACATTGAAAATATCTCAAAACATTTTGGTCCTCGAGGTAGAAGAATTTTGAAATATATTGTGGCACCTTGGATGTACCACGAGAAAATAATTCATTTTAAAAGTACGTGTCGAAATTTATTTTCTAAGATACTCAAGGTTTTCAAAGATAATTCAATAGGCTAGGATGCCCAAAAATTTCAGGTAATTACACGGAACAATATAGCGCCATGGGTCCCGCGTCGGAACCCACCAGGCTAAAAACCATTTACAAAAACACCAAAAAGGTCGATGACGGTAATATTTTAAAAACTCACAAAAGCCATTTACAAAATACTAAATATCGTCACAAGAATTTCGCTATAACGATCAAGGTCATAATGCCAAAACTCGGTTAAGGGAATCGGTTTTCGAAATAAAACTCAGTCGGTAAAATACCGAAAGCCATTACAAAAGAACTCACGCAGCGGATAAAAAAAATAAAGTCAAACATGCACAATCCAGCAACACTACTCCTCATATGAATGAAATATGAGGGTCAAATAACCGCATATCAACAAATCAAAATCCATAAGAGGATTCCGTTACTTAACAAATAATCATAAAAATAGCTCGTGTCACACGAGGCACAACACAAAGAAGGGAGACTTACATCCACAGGTCGCACGAAGATGATGATCACCCCACGATACTAATCACAACCAACAAACTCAGATGACGCGTCGCGACACGACTCAGTCAGACAAAATCCGACGAGACAAAACTCAACAGACCCTACTTGACTCGACAACCTAGGTTTCCACAACCTAAGCTCCGATACCATTTATGGAACACCCCCAATCCGCTCAGGGATATTACACGCCGTAGAACCTTTCCTCAAGGATCTACCAGGCTGGTAACAACATAGAACATCTCAACAATGCCTTTAAGGCTTAAATGACTCAGTAGACCGATTTGGTCTTTCAATAAATACATACAACTCGATTTCAATACTTGCCCATGCAGGGGTCGAATACAACATACTCCCGTACAATGGGGAAAGAATACTGCAGCGGAAATAAAATACAACTAAACCAATATAACATCAAACGGTCCTCTGTGATTAGTATCGTTCATCTTTCATCATCATTCATGCCGACCCTGTGCTATGCTCCAAAACCTGAATGCAATACAAACATCCACCCCCCGAATACTCGGGGGTTAGCAAAACTCCACTGTTTTGCTAGTGCAAGTACAAGTGCAAAAATACGAGTCATACAATTCACATTCCACAAATAACAATAACCAAGAATCCTCAAAGATCCAAACTTAACGAAAAGTACTTCTCGAGGCAAGAGTTTGGGTAAAACATTCCAAAACCGAAAGATCACAAATCAAGGGAACAATTTATAAAATGGTTTAAAATGCCATCGAGAGTTTTAATAGAAAACAATTTAGGATTGCCGAATCCTTATCTTTCCAAAATCAACAGGGTCATAACCCAAAGGTTTTGTTTTCACAATTGAAACCAACAACAATACACAAGGTTAAAACCCACGTCACGCGTCCTCAATGGATATAAAATACACACGCACCCATGAAGTTTCACTCATGAATCCAGAGTGAAGTCATAAATTCCCCCGAGGCCCCGTCGGACCCTCCCAGGATGAGCAAACACATTCACAAAATATACACACGCACTCGTGCAGTTTCACTCGTGAATCCAGAGTGAAATCATAGATTCCCCCGAGGCCCTGTCGGACCCTCCCAGGGTGAGAAAACACATTCACAAAACATACACAAGCATTCGTGAAGTTTCACTCGTGAATCCAGAGTGAAGTCATAGATTCCTCCGAGGCCCCGTCGGACCCTCCCAGGGTGAGCAAACACATTCACAAAACATACACAAGCATTCATGAAGTTTCACTCGTGAATCCAGAGTGAAGTCATAGATTCCCCCGAGGCCCCATCGGACCCTCCCAGGGTGAGAAAACACATTCACAAAACATACACACCAACATGTGAAGTTTTTTACTCGTGAACCCAGAGTGAAGTCATAGATTCCCCCGAGGCCCCGTCGGACCCTCCCGAGGTGAGTAAAATACATTCACTAAACATACACGCACAGGCATCGCCTAGGACCGGGATGCCACCACAGACATCCACCCGAGACCTCGAAGGACCCTCCCGAGCTGGCTAGCAAAACAATCATGCACAAATAACATATCACACCAAGGATATCCAAACAATTCACAAGAGGCATCAAACACTTAGCAAAAGACCACGTCAAACCATAACGCACCGAAAAGAGATAATATACGTACACACGCATTATCAAGCGCAACACCAACACCAAAAATACCCAGAGGATTCACGTAGTCACTTACAACCCACACAATTTACAAAACACACGCGTTTTGAAAGTGAGCCTTTAGCGAGGCTAGCCGAATCTTTTAAAAGTTCAAAATAAACGATCAAACAACCACATAGAGACGATCACTAATTATCATATCCACAAAACAAGAATTGTATGGACAAGGTACTTGCCTCGAAATCGGCACGCAAGTATTCCGACGAACACGGCTCAACCGGGAAGCTTTGGAACGCCCGATGCTATCGAAAAGGAAGACGACGACAAACGGAAGGGTTCTACACGGTTTCTTCGCAAGAAACTCGACACTAACAACATATAATTAATAAATCAACGATCAGACGAGGAAGAATAATCGTAGAACATCCGAAAACCCCCCTAAGACATTCTACCGGACACCTTCAAGGTGTCGATCAAGAACTCGACCAAAACAACAAATCGATACGATCCAACCATGGAATAGCAAGGGAAAAGATATAATATATCTAAATAATCATCAATCCATCATAATCCTAAGTTAAATCGGATTAAACGGACGAAATCAACCAAAATACCCAAATTCTCCAAAACTAGATTTCTAGAAATCTAACCTTGATTCGGTAGATCGTAGGAGGTTATATCCGATTGATTGATGATAGAAACCCAAGAACTTCATGGATTGATAGATAAACAACATCTAATCACGAACTCCAAGCCCCATCCGCGGAAGGAAATGAGCGGGATGAGAAAAATGGGTGAAAACCCGACTGCAGGGCCTTAAATAGACTGCCTGCCGGCAGGGTTACGTACGTAACCGGCGAAGGGCTTACGTACGTAACCGAGTCACTGCCCCAAAAATGACGGCATCCTTACGTACGTAACCGGCCAAGGGTTACGTACGTAACCGGCCTTACGTACGTAACTGCCGAGCACTACCGGCCGTAACTCGGCCAGTGCTGGCCTGGGCCCAGACTGCCCGGCCATGACTCGGCCGGGGCCAACTCCGACGACCCGAACGACCCCAAAACCCGAACCTGAATACGAATCGAAGATATGGTTACGAAGTACTCGCAAAGACGAATTCGAGCACTAAGAGAACACACGATCCTGACCACCCGAAGGCTCAAAATTCGACAACAGAAAGTAATTACCCCAAACTTTGAGAAATTATGAAAATGGCCCAAAACGCCCGAAAATCACGATACGTGATCGAATAACCAAACCGAAGTTCACAACACGTCTAACAAAGTGAAACGGACTTACAGGAAACTCAAAACAGCAGTTTTGAACGAGATTCACAAGAATCGAACTCAAGTGCGGAAAAGTCGCCAAAAAGCACGGAACTCAACAAAACCACACCGAAACGAACTCGGATGACAAAAAGTGCAGAATTAATCGTTCTCGGAATGACGAAATCGTCATTAGCGAGTCGTCAAAATGGACTTCCGCCGAAAAAAAGAAAATACCGGAAATTGAAATTACGGGTATTACAGATTCCTTCTCACAGTTTGTTATGAACTTCAACTGCAATGAGATTGCATGTAACTTAGCTGGGCTAATGAACAAACTGGTGACCGCTCAGTCTCAGATAAAGACTCCGCAGATGAAGGAGTCTGCCCTTGTGATTTCTTCTGGACTTCGGAAGTCTAAGAATAAGAAGAAAAAGACCAAGAAGCAGACTGGACCACAAGTTAAGGACCTTAAAGGAAAGGGCAAGGCCCCGATGGTTCCAAAAGGCAAGAAGAAGAAAAATACTTATCTCAAGTGCGGTGAGCTGGGCCACTGGGCTAGAGACTGTCCGATTCTTCATGGCACTTCAGGTACAGAACTTTTAGTTTTGGAAACAAATTGTTCTGCTACTGTATTTTCTACTTCTCGATCTTGGATTTCGTGCTAGTTCTCATATTTGTACCATGAATCAGGATCTGGAACAAAGTAGGAAGCTTGGAGCTGGAGAAGTTATGATCACAATCGAAAGCGGGCATAGTGTCGAGGCGACCGACATAGGATCACTTCTTTTGGGTTTAGAATCCGGCTTTGTTTTGACTTTAGAAGATGTACTTGTTTTGCCCAAGGGGCACAAAAACATTGTATCCATTCCGGTCATTGACCAAAAAGGCTTTTCATTTTTCATTGGTGATAGTTCCTGCAAAATTTATTTCAGAAATAAACTAGTGGGTACTGCTACATTGTTAAATGGATTGTATCATCTAAATCTTAGCAACAAAGTAGTTGTGAATACTATGACTAGAAAACGTGGTAGGGATGAAACCAATCAAGTTTTGAAATGGCATCTTAGACTTGGTCATGTTGGTAAGACCAAGGTTTACAAGATGGAAAAGGATGGACTTATGGGTCCTTTGAGATCGGATCCCTTTCCTACTTGTGAATCTTGCCTTAAAGGCAAAATGACTAAGTCCCCCTTCATAGGGACTTTTGAAAGAGCCGCTGATAAACTGGGATTAATCCATACCGACGTATGTGGTGCTTTGGAAGTAGCACGTGATGGATATCAATATTTCATTACGTTTATAGATGATCATACTAGGTATGGTTATATATACTTAATGAAACATAAATCCGAGGCTTTTGAGAAATTCCTTGAATTCAAAGCCCTAGTCGGGAAACAAATTGGTAATCATATCAAAGCACTTTGGTCGGACTGAGGTGGCGAGTATATGAGTTTGGAGTTTGACGAGTTCCTTATGGAACATGGAATAGTATCACAACTAACACCTCCAGGTACTCCTCAGTTAAATGGTGTGTCAGAAAGAAGGAACCGGACCTTGTTGAACATGGTCCGTTCCATGATGGGCTATACTGACTTACCGATTTACCTGTGGGGGTAAGCACTCCTGACTGCCGCTTACATCTTGAACAGATGTCCTTCCAAATACATTCCTAAAACTCCACATAAGATGTGGGAGAGCAGGAAACTAAGTCTTAATCACATTAGAATTTGGGGATGTCCCACCTATGTCAAGAAGACTAAGGTGGAGAAGTTGGAAGCTAGGTCCGCGAAGGGACGTTTCATTGGATTCCCATCTGGGACGATGGGATATCTATTCTACATGCCCGAAGATCGAAAGATCGTTGTTGCTTTACAAGCACACTTCCTGGAAGATGAGTTCATTCAGGAAGGCGGAGCAGGTAGAAGTATTTCTTTAGAAGAATACAATGAAACTCCTCGGGAGACACCTGTGCAAGAAACTGGAACCAAACCTTCTGAAATACAAGTACAACCACCTCGTAGGTCTAGTAGGGTGTCTTATTTACCTGAGAGGTATGGGCTTGTGCACTTGGAGGAGCTGGGTCTCCATGAGGTTCCAAGTGATAGCCAAGAGACCGACCCAACGACCTATGACCAAGGGATGGTGGATGTAGACTCCACGAAATGGCGTGAAGTTATGGAATCTGAGATAGGCTCGATGCATGTCAATCAGGTCTGGACTCTAGTAGACCGCCCCAAGGGCATAGTTCCTATTGGGAACAAGTGGATCTACAAGAGAAAGACTGATGGTGATGGCAAGGTTGACGCCTATAAGGCCAGGCTTGTGGCAAAGGGTTATATCCAGAAGGAAGGGATCGATTACCACGATACCTTATCGCCCGTAGCCATGATCAAGTCTATTCGCATGATGCTTGCTATAGCTGCCTACCACGATTATGAGATATGGCAAATGGACGTAAAGACGGCTTTCCTTAATGGATTCCTCGAGGAGGAAATCTATATGGAGTATCCTAAAGGCTTTGTGTCCGAGATCGATATTCAGAAAGTGTGCAAGCTTCAGCATTCCATTTATGAACTGAAGTAAGCGTCATGTAGTTGGAACCATCGTTTTGACGAGGCGGTCAAAGAGTTTGACTTCGTGCAAAATGAAGAGGAACCTTGTGTATACAAGAGGGTTAGTGGGAGCAAGATCGCATTCTTAGTACTATATGTGGATGACATTCTACTAATAGGAAATGATGTGGGAATGCTCAGTTCTGTGAAAGCTTGGCTTTCGAGTAATTTCTCCATGAAAGACTTAGGAGAAGCAACCTATATTCTTGGTATTCGGCTCTACCGGGATAGAGCGAGGAAAACAATAGGTCTTTCCCAAGCCCTCTATATAGATAAGATCTTAAAGCGATTTAAGATGGATGATTCTAAAAGAGGGTTCCTACCGATGCGACATGGAATGAAACTCTCCTTGAAGATGTGTCCTCAAAGTGAGGAACAACGAAAGGAAATGAGTAATATACCATATGCTTCGGCCGTGGGTAGTCTTATGTATGCTATGTTGTGTACAATATCTGACATCGCACATGCTGTAAGCATGGTGAGTAGGTTTCACGCAAACCCAGGTAGGGAACATTGGACTGCCGTAAAGAACGTTCTCAAGTACTTGAGAAGGACTAGAGATATGGTTCTGATATATGGCGGTGGAGAATTGGATGTGGTGGGATTCACTAATTCGGACTTCCAAGGACTGAAGGACGACTCGATGTCTACTTCTGGCTACATATTTACTCTTAATGGAGGAGCAGTATCTTGGCGTAGCGCCAAGCAAAGCGCGACTGCTGATTCCACCTGTCAGGCTGAGTATCAAGCAGTCTCGGAGGCTTCCAAGGAAGGGTTCTGGATTAAGAAGTTTCTGGGAGAACTTCAAGTGATACCATGTGCTGAGCTGCCTATTACTGCATCTTTGCGACAACGACGAGTATGGCGCAAGCCAAGGAGCCGAGGTTTCACAACAGCACCAAACATATTGAGAGTAAGTATCATCTCGTAAGAGAATTTGTTCGCAAGGGATACATTGTGCTGCACAGAGTAGACTCGGACGACAACGTTGCCGATCCACTGACCAAGCCACTTTCTTAGACTGGCTTGGAGCGTCATCTGGAGAACATGGGTATTAGATACCATAGTATGTGGCATTGAGTGCAAGTGGGAGATTGATAGGAGTATGCCCTCGAATGCCACTCAGAGGATGTTGAGTGAGGGCATTGTACTTGTAATTATGTAAATCATTAATATAAGGCAATGGATGTTTCTTTATTTACTGGCAGTTACTGGCATTCCTAACTCGTAAATATACATATAGAAACTAGTCCGTGTATTTGAGAGCAAAACGTTCCACTCCTTATTTGATAAGGGGGTCGGCACTGGAAAGGTTTATAGCTCAAATACTTAATCGTTCGCAAGTCGATGAAACTTGACTGGGCGTTAAGTTTATGTGAAGACTTGTATGACGTGTTCTTTGACATGGAGAGTGCCTGTCGAACACTAATGGTTAGTGGGAGCACACGTTATAGGTATGCTAATTGAATTAGTATACTCGAACCGACTCACCCTCGATTCGTCACACGGATTTCACTTCGGGACAGTCAATGACGGAATCGAAAGGTTGTGATAGGTATTCGTGAACCTTCGACTTGAGGATTTAGTAGGGATGTGCTTGTGACGTTAAGATTTTCATTAGAGTAGTTCGACCCTATAAACCGGGAGGTGGGGGTCAACCTCGACGTGCATCTTAACGGGCAAGTAGCAGGTCCTACTGAATACCAAGATAGAATTCTTTCTCCCGTTAGTGAACGGGTTATATGTCCTATGCGGTTATTGGCAGATGAGATCATAAGTCTTTGGCCGAAGCATTGGAGCTAGTTGTATTGGATACACGAGAACTCAATGATCTTGATTTGCATTAACGCATGCATAACATCAAGTACAAATGGGGTTTGACTGACCGTGACCCTATACCTTGATCGGGACATTTGAAAGAAGGGTTTATACGTATACTGGTATTCACGATAGAATGGTTCTTGAATGATCCCCATCATTCGTTCTCAGTTGGGGTAAAGTGTAGGCCACCAGGCTGGCTAGGTGGTGCTACTACTCTTTGGTTCTCCCATTGCTGACTAAGACGGACCTACCGAGTCGCGCAATAGGATTGACGATGGAATGAATCTAGCTAATTCTCTCATTATGAATATTAGATATTGGATATCTAATTTGGGACATTGGATGTCTAAATTGATTTATTGGATAAATTAATTTACGGCCTAATTAACTAAATAAATTACCGGGTGATTAATTTAATTCATGAATATAATTATTTATTGGAGAAATTAATTATGTCAGTATGTATTTGATATGATTAATTAATTGGATTAATTAATCGATATAAATACATCGGAACAAAATCGGAATTTATATGTTTGGACTCACGGGAGTCCGAAACGAACCGAACTCGTCCGATTTCTTCTAGAGGCCGACCCCACCTTGATTTCTTACCTTGGTCATAGTCTTGATTCCATGTTGGAAGACTTGTGACATATGAGATTTCATATCTCTTATAATAAGGAAAAGGAGATTTTATGGGAGACATTATCTTGTGAATGATTTTGAAGACCAAAATAAAAAAAACTCTCTTTCTCTTCTCCCTTAGAAGACTCATGGCATTTTCATCAATGAAAGAAGTAGAGTGTCATTTTGTGTTCTTCATTTTCATTCATATTTTCCTTAGAGGGAAATTAATTGAGAGTGATATATAATTGTATACTTAGAGTGTAATTATAACAAGCTTCATCACTTGATTCTAGTCGTAACCTTAGAGGTTAATCGGGTGTTGTCATTCCGGTCGTTTTTCCGGCGCATGGCAAGTAGAGACGCGGTGCTTTCGGCGTTGGATCGTTCAAGGGCTTGGAGCGGATTGGATTCGTAGAGATCAAGCAAAGCTTGGGGAATAGCTCAAGAGAAGGTTACCATTTAATCAACAGACTTCGAGGGTTAGTTTCTTACAACTTTTGCTTTTCGTTTATATATATTCGTATATACGTAGCTCGATCGACCCTCGTAGGGATTCAGATCGAATTAATTTTCATTTTACCGCTTCCACTGGGCCTTCATTTTAGGCACCGAATCCCAACAACGCATGTGTTTTGTGAATATTGTGCCCCGTGAATGATTAAGGGAACCCTATGAATTCGCTTGTTGTTTTTGTTGTTGTTGTTGTTGTTGTTGTTGTTGTTGTGTTGTTGTTATGCTTTGATAATATATACACATATTATCTCTTTTCGGTGCGTTATGGTTTGACGTGGTGTTTTGCTAAGTGTTTGATGCCTCTGGGTGAATTGTTTGGATATCCTTGGTGTGATATGTTATTTGTACATGATTGTTTCGCTAGCCAGCTCGGGAGGGTCCGACGGGGTCTCGAGTGGGATTTGTGGCTTCGTCCCGGTCCTAGGCGATGCCTGTTCTTGATTGTTTCGCTAGCCAGCTCGGGAGGGTCCTTCGAGGCCTCGAGTGGGATTTGTGGCTTCGTCCCGGTCCTAGGCGATGCGAGTGCGTGTGTATGTTTTGTGAATGTATTTGCTCACCTCGGGAGGGTTCGACGGGGCCACAGAGGGAGTCCAATGGTATTGCCCTGGATTCACGAGTAAAACTTCACGAGTGCGTGTGTATGTTTTGTGAATGTGTTTGCTCACCTCGGGAGGGTTCGATGGGGCCACGGAGGGAGTCCAATGGTTTCGCCCTGGATTCACGAGTAAAACTTCACGAGTGCGTGTGTATGTTTTGTGAATGTATTTGCTCACCTCAGGAGGGTTCGACGGGGCCACAGAGGGAGTCCAATGGTTTCGCCCTAGATTCACGAGTAAAACTTCACGAGTGCGTGTGTATGTTTTGTGAATGTGTTTGCTCACCTCGGAAGGGTTCGACGGGGTCACGGAGGGAGTCCAATGGTTTCGCCCAGGATTCACGGGTAAAACTTCACGAGTGCGTATGTATGTTTTGTGAATGTGTTTGCTCACCTCGGGAGGGTTCGACGGGCCATGGAGGGAGTCCAATGGTTTCGCCCTGGATTCACGAGTGAAACTTCACGAGTGAGTGGGTATTTTATGTCCGTCGAGGACACGTGACGTGGGTTTTGACACTGTATATTGTTGTTGGTTTCATTTGTGAAAACAAAACCTTTGGGATGTGACCCCTGTTGATTTTTGAAAGATAAGGATTCGGTAATCCTAAATTGTTTTCTATTAAAACTCTCGATGGCATTTTAAACCATTTTATAAATTGTTTCCCTTGATTTGTGATCTTTCGGTTTTGGAATGTTTTACCCAAACTCTTGCCTCGGGAAGTACTTTTCGTCACATTTGGATTTTTGAGGATTCCTGGTTATCATTATTCGTGGAATTTGAATTGTATGACTCATATTTTGCACTTTGTTCTTGCACTAGCAAAACAGTGGAGTTTTGCTAACCCCCGAGAATTCGGGGGTGGATGTCTGTTTTTGCATTCAGGTTTTGGGAGCATAACATAGGGTCGGCACGAAGGATGATGAAAGATGATCGATTCTAATCACATGAGGAACCGTACGTTGTTGTATTGGTTCAGTTGTATTTTATTTCCGCTGCGGTATATTTTCCCCATTGTACGGGAGTATTTTGTATTTCGACCCCTGCGTGGGCATGTATTGAGTTGTATGTATTTATTGAAAGACCAAATCGGTCTACTGAGTTATTTTAGCCTTAAAGGCATTGTTGAGATGTTCGACGTTGTTTACCAGCCTGGTAGATCCTTGAGGAAAGGGTCTATGACGTGTAATATCCCTGAGTAGATTGGGGGTGTTACATCTGTAGCAGCATAGGCATCAGCACTAACCTTCTGGCTCTTGAGGGCAGACATTACAAGCTCCATAGCTGAAATTGTAATGAAATAAATAAGTATAAATAATAAACGGTGAGGTGGGAGCCTAAAACCCGACTCAAGGGCTTCTACGGGCATACATAACTATCTTGTATAATGACAAGGTCTCTCAGCCGGTTTGGGAAACTTGGCCTCGTAAGGGCCCCGGATCTCGAAAGCTTTAACTACGAAGTCAAATTTCTTCTTGGTCAAAATGCACTCTATATTATGCGCTTCTAAGTATACAGTGGTAGGGTGCACCTCCCTAAACTCGCATAAAATTTCACGCAAATATTTAGAAATACAATATGCAAGAGTGGATTCAAGGTTCTTACCTGAATGCTCCTTTCTTGAGATAAAGAAGATGAGTTACCTGAATGCTCCTTTTCTTGAGATAAAGAAGATGAGTCAAGAACATATGAATCCTCCATTTGAAATGTTTCAAATAGAAAATTTCTGTTGCTCCTACCACTATGAGAAAATGGGAGAAATATTGCACTACCTGCTACTGTCAACGAAAGGAAAGTAGAGGCCTATATATAAGACAGGCGGGTCCCACAAATATTTCATATGCAGTAAACACTTAAAAAAAATTCTACATGCTACTATCGCGGAGGAGGAAGTAGGGGTCTATGCTGCATATAAAATAGGCGGGACGGACAACAACTTTATGCAGTAAATACTGCATAAAAAAGACGGCTGATGTGCAGCCTGCAGGCCACAATCGGGCGGGTCCCGCTGCAACTTTATGCAGTATACATTGCATAAAAAAATTCCTCTTGCTGATATGCATGTTTATGTATTAATTATTGCATAGGGATGTGTTCCTTCAATTCGTTTAAGTCTGATCAGATTCAAATAATTTATGAAAGTTCAATCAGTCTCCGATAATTAGTTTGAGACAAACTTGAATAAATTTAATTTAAGCTCAGTTCGGGTCTAAGTTCTGAATGAACCAAAAAACCATAATTTTAAGAAAATAAATTTCGTAAAAATAAGGGGGCAAATGTAGTGGACTAGGCTATGTAGCCCAATAACAAATAGATAAATATCAAAATATTTATTGAGATATTAAAAAGCTCAAATTAAAATTCAATTAATTAGGCCCAGAAGATAATTAAAAGGCCCAAGTCTTTAAGAGGATTCTAGAAGATCCAAGACTCCTACGTGATTTAAGAGTCCCGGAAGGTGCAAGACTCCTACGTAATTTAAGAGTCCCGGAAGGTACAAGACTCCTACTTAATTTAAGAGTCCCGGAAGATACAAGACTCCTACTTAATTTAAGAGTCCCGGAAAGTACAAGTCTCCAGAACGATCCAAGAGATAAGTCTTCCCTAATAGAATCTCTATCTTCTGCAAGGACTCCTAACCCTAATTAACTCATCAGGTAATTCTCTCTCTCTCTCTCTCTCTATATATATATATATATATATATATATATATATATATATGGGTCTCCACCCCTCATTCCTGGTACGAATTCTCTAGCTATTCTCTCTCTATATTCAAGTTATTATAATCTCGTATAGACACTTACTCTTACGCCGAAGTCCCCGACGAGGACCAAGCTCCTGTCGGGTTGCAGGTACACTACTGGAAGATGGAGGAGCTGCAGGAAGAGGTGTCCCTTATAATAGCTCGAGTTAGGAGACAACAATATTAAATTCTCAAGAGGTATCATTAATTTTTTTTTTCTCTTTTTCACGCACACAAGGGGGATCGTCCCCTGTCCTGAGTCCCCCCCCCCAAGACGCTCGAGCTCACCCCCGATCTAGAGGTAAGTTTCAAGCGTGACCGATCGCCCATTGCCCCCGCTGATTACATGCGCCGCGACTTCGGGCGATCAGAGTTAATGATTTCATACCCGGACATTGCCTAAGGACTCCAACCGTTCCCCCGAGAGGTATCATTAACTATATAGTCTATTTGTATTACACCAATTTTGCACACGCAACAATTTCAATTCTAACGTTTTTCTAGTTTTTACATTTCAATTTTAGAATTTTGGAATAGTCAAACTCAAATTACGAATTTTGTTCAAAACAAATTTTTAATGAGAAGTTCCATCCCAACCAGAAAAAAAAGTCAGAGTTGATGTCCCATTTGTGGTTCCTTCAAAATCACGACACCTTCCAATCTATTACCCTCCGCCTCCTCCCTATGAAATTCTTCTCTCCCTTTCTCTTTCCGTCCCATACCCACCCTTTTAATAACGCCTACGACGCCGTCGCCAGACATTAGAAAGAAATATAGTGAGCTGTAAAAGCATAATATAAGTTTAGGTTAAATTCTTTCCACGATTATCCATCTACATAGAATGAGAACTTCCGCACAACTTGGTCGGATCGTTTTTCTTCCCTTCCTCTTTCTGTTAGTATCTCCGGAAATCATTCCTGTGGGAGCTCAGCCCAGTCCACCGACGACGACCAACAATGGCGACCAGTATCCTTACGCAAGATTCAGTCCATCCATGGCCATAATCATAGTTGTGCTGATAGCTGCGCTCTTCTTCATGGGTTTCTTCTCCATCTACATCCGCCACTGCTCAGATTCCTCAGGCGCTGCTGGAAGCTTACGCGGAGCCCTCTCCTTGCGCTCCCGCCGAGCTGTGGCGGCGCGTGGCCTGGACCCTTCGGTGATCGAAACCTTCCCAACTTTCTCTTATTCGGAGGTGAAAGACCACAAGATTGGAAAGGGGAGCTTGGAGTGTGCGGTGTGTTTGAATGAATTTGAAGAGGATGAGACGCTTCGTTTGCTACCCAAGTGCGATCATGTATTCCACCCCGAGTGTATCGATGCTTGGCTTGAATCTCATGTCACCTGCCCTGTATGCAGAGCTAATTTGGTCCCACAGCCGGCCGGCAATGATCAGCTTCCGGAGTCATCGCCGGTGATTGATGATAATCATAGTGATTCTAGTCTGGAAATTAGAACGAATTCAAGATCAAACGATGAAATTGTTATACAGGTGGATGAAAATGATCGAGGACAAGCCATCACGAGTTTTGAGTACCCAAACCGTCAGCCAACGAGGTCTTGGTCCATACGAATGGCAAAAGTAGGGTTTGGTTTTGGAAAGTTTAGATCACATTCCACGGGGCACTCGCTGGTCCAACCAGGCGAAAACCTTGATCGTTTCACTCTAAGGTTACCGGAACAAGTGAAGAAGGAAGTGATTGACCGGGCTTCATTGAATCGTACAGGAAGCTGCGCGGTGACGTTGCCAAGAGGAGAGAGTTCCAGGTCAAGCAGGGTTGGTGCAGGAAGGTTCTATCGGAGGATTGAGAGGGAGGGTAAGTCGGATCGGTGGGTACTTTTCACGGGAGGGCTTTCCATGAGGTCGCCCAAGGTGGTGGCTGAAGCTGGGGAAAGTAGTGGTAGCAGCCGGACGCCGGTCAAAGTGCCATCTTTCAAGTGTTTGGAGCCTAAGGCTGCCGATGAAACCGGTCTATTCTCTCCTGACTCGGGTACCTATCCGGTTTAAGATGTGATAGTTACTTGTATCTTTGTTCAATATTGGCGGAAAGATATTTGACTTTGACCGTCTAGGGGCCAAAATTAAAAGATACCTAAGAAACGGGTTGGTGGATCGGAGTCCGAAATTGCATCGGTACGATGAGCTGTCATTGGATGCTAATGAGTGCTCTTCTTTATTAAGTTTGAATATAATCATGAAATTTTTTACATTTCACTTGAGACACCAATCAACTCATTGAGTAGTTGTTATTAAATTATTTATTTTTTTGTCTTTCGCTTGCTTGTTAATTTTTCGATATAAACTTTGACCGTACTTCGTAATTATATTAGTGTCATTTGAATGGTAGAAGTTGGAGCACTTTATGTAGTCAACCAATCAATCACGTTAGGTGGTGATTAAAATTAAAAAATTCACGTCCTCTTATTATCGAATTGAAAAGAAAAATGGATTTATCCATCCTAAAAAAACTGTTAGATCCATATATACAATGGTGAAAAACTTTGCAGCTCATTTAAATATAATGATTTTTTTTTGGGTTCTTTACATATATCTATACGAAACTTATAAATTAATTACACAAATTTAATATAAATAAAGTAATTACAAAATGTAGTTGGATACCAGCTATTTGAACATCCATCGTCCAACCTCCAGTAAGTAAAATGTAGTTGGATACTTTCAAGTAGTAGCTTAGTTACATGAATATTATATTTGGATACCAACACAGCTCGTTATTCTTGTAATTATTTTAATTTTGTGAGATTTTTGTAATTCTTTTATGAAAAGTATTAGAATATGTAGTTTATCCAATTTTTTTATACCCAAGTTTAGCAACAACCCTTTTGATACCCAAATTATCGGATTTCACCTTTACTCAAATGAATTCGAGTCGTATATTATATTTTTGAGTAACAGGATTTCGAGTAATCTTACAAAAATATATAATATTGATTAAGGTTAACATTCGACTCACACGAATGAGCCAATCGAGTGACACAATTGGTCATCCGATTAAATAAATTAAGAAACTCGGGCAACTCGCTTGAGCAACTCGTGTTACTCGAATGAAACAATTCACTGCGACTTCTTCTATTCAACGTCTTGGATTGGAGAATGAGAGGACGATTGGTTATAAAGCAGCTTTTTTAGGAGTAACTTGAGTGAGTATTTCGAGTAACTTGGTTATGATCGAGTAACTCAAATATGTAGCTCGAGTAACTCAACCCCGCAAATCGAGTAATTCGAATATTTTCCTCGATTAACTTAAGTAACTCGAGTAACTCGAGCGGGAATAAGAGTAAATCGATTTGTATTTCACGTGACTCGAGTAACGTTCGAGTCACCAATTTTTAGTCAGTTTTTGAGTCATTTTAGATAAATACCATACTCGAGTAACTCACAACATCCATTCGACTGTCTCTCAGCTATATTTTTACCAATGTTTCTGATATATTATATCACATCAGGAGTTCTCTCTTACCTCGAAGAATAAGGATTATTTCGACTGCAAAAAATACAAGGTATATATGTAGCTTAATTTTAAACAATACTTCTACTTGAAACATTAGAAAATATTCAGATACTAATTAATCTGTGTAAATATTATAAGTTTTGATTTCATCTAATATAATCTTATATTTTTTAAATTTATTTGACAAATGAATTTTCGGAAAAAGGTTACCACTTGTTTTAATGGCAAGTGGCAAGATATAGATTATCGTGGTGGAGTAGAACAAATATTACTTGTGCCGGTTGGTGTGTGCTGTACAACATTGGTAGAGAATGTTCACTGTATTGTTGGAGCTGATAGAACAAAATATGTTTATGTTCTATTCTCAATTGATCGTGACGGGAAAAATAAAGATAAAGAATGATTTTGATATAAAGTACTTCCAATACAATGCAAAGTCTGTGATTTTTGTTAGCCTTCAGAATGCAACTAACCAATTGTATTACCACACATTTCAAAAATACTACTCCTAATTTTAATTTTTCTCAGTTTCGAAATATTCCTCAAACAGTTCACTATTTTGGTCCACAGTTTGACATACCTGGACCTAAGCTCTTTCCCAGTACCTTATAATTCTAATCCTATGGATTATAGGGCTGATTAGGGTTCAAGTATATGTATGAGCCATAGGTCCAAAACTGTTTTGTATAACATATATAAGTCTTAACCATTTAAAACATATGTTTAAGCTTATTTATTCACCTCGCCTCCTTAAGATAAAATCTACACACCCTGCTTTGGCAGACCCATATTAGAAATGATCGAAAGTTTGACGAGTGTTTTGAAATAGTTGGCTCTTGAGACTTATGTTCCATATCAATTGATTTTAATAAAATTATTTTATCAAAAATTGATTATCTCAAAATTATTACCATGTATATCATATATGTAAAAGTTTTAATGAGTTTTATTTATTTGGAAATAACGGTTATTAAGCAAATAAAAAAAATATGATGCGTCTCATACAATCATATGCTAATTTAAATATGATGCATCTCATACAATCATATGTAATGTAAATATGATGCATCTCATACATTCACATGAATAATTTGGTGCGGTGTGGTATAGCCATAGACCTTATTATGATATTCGTTAATATCAATAGGTCGTTCGGTGTAATCTTCGATAACGCCTTTCTTCTTGAATTCCTTGTAAGTAGCTCGTGTCGTTTGTCTTCCTCTTATAGCTAGAACTATTCTAAACTATATCTTTACATTTAGTAATAGAAACCTCGAGTTACATTCGAGAGAAGTAAGATGAGAAGAGAGATTACAACAAGATAATAAGAAGGAACGACCTACAAGTCGTATTATGAATATTACAACCATAATTGAATCATCAATCTAATTGATCTAATACGGCTATACCACCCACGATGCATTAACCATTTAAGCATTCATAAGCACATATACATAAAATATACTAAATATCGACTATCGATAAGTTAATATATAAAATATGCCAAATATCGACAATCGATAATTAATAAAGTTCCGAGGCCTTAACATCTAAACGAGGAAAACGGAAAATTAATTTCCAGGAATACAGGAAGAAAACGAGCCGAAACAGGTCCGGAAGTGGCCTGGATCGCGATCTGAACAGCCTGGATCGCGACCCCTTGGTCCAGACCGCACCAGCACACAGGCACCGGATCGCGATCCCCACATACCTCGGATCGCGACCCCTTTCCCAGACCGCGCGACAGGGCCTCTTGCAGCATCAGGTATTAAATTTTTTTTCTCTGAGTATACATCTTATGTATACTACATGTATATATCTTATGTATATAATAACTAATAACTTTTGAGCAATATAAATGTATAAATCAAATAGATCAAATCTATATTTATACAACCTCGGAATGAAAATATAATTATGTTCATACGAAAACTTTAAAGAAGCATAATCTTTACATAAATAAATTATGTTCATATGCACCTCTTAAAATTCATAATCCTAACATAAAATTATATGTAGATCAAATCATATGTTCTTTGATTCTTGGAATTCATCACATGAATCTCCATATATCAAAGAACCATATATGTCAAGATCAAACATATAAATATATATATATATATATATATATATATATATATATCGAAACACAAATCTACTAAAATTATATATATCACCATATATAAAAATATACATAAATAAAATTTATATAGCATATATATATAAACATCATTCATCACATATATGAACATCATATATCAACATATAGGAAAATCGAAACAATAAAAATATACAAGCCGCCCCGATACCACTATTGGGTTTTTATTGAACTAATAAGATTTATGATCTCATCATATATCGGAATAGTGCAGCGGAAGTATAAATATAATATGTAAAACCCTCTGAGGATCCAAATATATTATCAAAGTACGAAGAACAAGATTGTTACCTCTTGTAGCGTGTTTTCGATCGAGCCTTCTAGAGACGTTGCAAGAAGCGAGCGTCCTCTATGGTATCCACACAACGAACAAGTACCGAGCGTCTAATGGATTGCTAACTCCGATTCAATAAAGATTTCACTTAAATCAATTTGAATATAGGTATGTTCATGATTAGGGTAAGAACAAGAACACCAAGAATTTTATTCAAATGTTCTTGAACTTTGCTCTAAAATAACAACTATGAATCTTATTCAATATGTTATTAAAAAGCAAACTCAGAAGATAAGATGAAGATTAGATGAGTATTCTAAATACTTTTCTTGATCAAAGAATCAATCTTCAAAGATATGAAGATATATTTTTGATCCTTTTGATTATTCAACTCTTGAATATTATCTTCAAGACTTTTAGTGAGAGAAATATCAAAATCAAATTTTTGATTCTCTCTACACAAGATATGTCTTCTCTTGTGTTTGGTCTTATGTGAGGGCTATCACAAGACACTATTATATATCCCTCTACATGCCTAAGGGTTCACCAACCACTTCACTAACCATAACCAACCAGAACAAAATAGCTGCTCTGCTCGTTTAAGTGTGTGACCCTGTAGGTTCTAATTATTACGGAAATGGGTGTAAAAACAATTTTACGACTTAGAAATCATAAGCGGCCTCTAGCTAGACAGTATGACTACCCGCATTAAAAGAATTAATTCGACAGCACGAACGATATCCCGTTAATGTATAATATTTAATACTCTCGTCGCGCGATATCCTAAATAAGCATAAGGCATGGATAGGTCGACCTTATATAGCTTAATTAATATTCTTTATCTCAAGTTACAATTGTCCAATCAAATATTTATCAATAACTCTTTATTGATCAATTTGAGCATGGCCATGCATTTAAACAATTTAACTTATCAAGGGCCCGTGGATATCTTATCCGTTTTGTAAGAGGGACAAGCCCCCTCTGGATAAAATACTTCCCTCTGCATAAATCGTACCGTATCCACTCACAAACTGTATGGTCCCTTGTTACAGAAGACGTTGGTATTGTGTTAAAATACGATACTCATTATGTAGGAAACTTTAGTGTCTTTAGGTAATAAGGACTTAAATAATATATAACAACCAGAGGAATTATAATGACTTAATCCATATATAATTCTCTTTGTTAGGTCATATCCAATACGATGTATCTACATGTATCTATGACGTGATATAACATCTCATGTTCATGACCTGTAAAACATAGCCATCATATCATTATCATACTAGTAATCATATTACTAGAGATATCTAGAATAAATATTATTTAATGCTTTAACGAGTTTTACTATCAAGTCACATACTTGATGATCGTAAGCAGAATATTAATTCAATAATATAATCAATATTATAATAATAAATGTCTCCAAATTATATTATTTAAATAGTAGACTTAGAGCATAATACTAACAATATCCCACTTGCTCTTAGTCCTATACAAACATAAACTGAAGAACCATAGCCTTTATATGACCATCATTCTTCGCTTGAGAAAGTGGCTTGGTTAAAGGACCTGCTATGTTATTATCCGTGTGAACTTTGCATATCCTCACATCGCCACGAGTGATAATCTCTCGAATGAGGTGAAACTTTCTAAGTACGTGTTTGGATGCTTGTTGTGATCTTAGTTCTTTAGCTTATGCAATAGCTCCATTGTTATCACAGTGCAAATTTACTAGATCAACAATGCTAGGAACCACATCCAGTTCACCAATAAACTTCCTCATCCAAACAACTTCTTTAGCTACTTCCGAAGCAGCTATGTACTCAGCTTCCATTATATAATTAGTTGTGGTTGGTTGTTTGGAACTCTTCCAGCTAACAGAACCACCATTCAAGCAAAATATATATCCAGACTGTGATTTTTAATCATCTTGGTCTGTCTCAAAACTGGCATCGACATAGCCATTAAGGACCCATTCACTATCTTTACCACCATATATCTAGAACATATCTTTAGTCCTTCTCAAGTACTTAAGTATGCTTTTGACTACGGTCTAGTGAGCCTCACCAGGGTCAGACTAGTATCTGCTGGTTGCACTCAATGCAAATGATACATCCGGTCTAGTACATATCATGGCATACATGATAGATCCTATAGCCGAAGCATAAAGTGTCAAGCTCATTCTATCTCTCTCTTCCTTCGAACAAGGACTTTGATTTTTATTGAGTTTTATGCCACGTGACATAGGTAAGATCCCTTCTTACTATTAAGTATACTGATCCATTTCAGCACCTTGTTAACATATGTACTTTGACTTAGGGCAATAAGCCTTTTAGATCTATCCCTATAAATCCTTATACCCAGTATATAGGCAGTTTCCCCTAAGTCCTTCATTGTAAAACATTTACTTAGCCAAAGCTTAACACTTTGCAAAGTAGGGATGTCATTTCCAATGAGTAGGATATCATCCACATAGAGTACTAGAAAAACAATTGTGCTCCCACTAATCTTTTTGTATACACAAGGTTCGTCTTGATTTCAAATGAAACCAAACTTTTTGATTTTTTCATCAAAACGAAGATTCTAACTCCGAGATGCCTACTTCAAACCATAAATGGCCTTTAGAATCTTACATACTTTATTAGGATTATTAGGATCGACAAAACCTTCGGGTTGTATCATATACACATCCTCATCTAGCTTCCCATTAAGAAAAGTGGTTTTGACATCAATTTGCCATATCTCATAGTCATAATATGCTGCAATGGAAAGTATAATTTTAATTGATTTAATCATTACGACTGATGAAAAGGTTTCATCATAGTCAATACCATGAGTCTGTCTGTATCCTTTCGCCACGAGTCGTGATTTGTATGTTTGTACAATGTCATCAATGTCCTTTTTCTTTGTAAAGATCCATTTGCAACCAATTTCTTTGGAACCTTTAGGAAGATCAATGAAAGTCCATACTTGATTATCATACATGGATTGCATTTCGGATTTCATCCCTTCAAGCCAACTTTCGCATTCAATGCTAGTAGTTACTTCATTGTAGGTTGGGAGCTCATCTAGATCCATGAGTTCCACATTGTTGTCATATGTAATGAGAAATCCATATCTCTTAGGTTCACGATGATTACGTATAGACCTACGCGGAGATGGTATAGAAGAAGTGGTCTCAACATCTTTATGTGAGTTTAAATCAGTTTTATCTAAAGGTTCAGTATCTATTTGTGACTCTTTCATCTCATGAAGAGTTATTTTACTCCCACTATTTTTCTTGGAAATAAATTCCTTCTCAAGGAATACTCCAGATCGAGCAACAAGCACTTTGTTATCTGATGGGATGTAAAAGTAATATCCTTTAGTTTCCTTAGGATATCCCACGAAAAGACATTTATTCGATTTTAGTGATAATTTATCAGTGATAAGCCGCTTCACATAAGCTTCACAACCCAAAATCTTCAGGAAAGACAAAACAGGTTGTTTCCTTGTTCATATCTCATATGGTGTGCTTTGAACTGATTTAGATGGCACTCGATTTAAAACAAAAGCAGCAGTCTCTAAGGCATAACCCCAAAAAGAAATTGGAAGATCTGCTTGACCCATTATCGGTCTAACCATGTCTAACAAGGTTCGATTTCTCCATTCCGACATACCATTCCATTGAGGTGTTCCAGGTGGAGTTAGTTGTGAAACAATTCCACAATCTTTGAGATGATTGTCAAATTCATGCCTCAAATATTCACCACCACGATCTGATCGTAGTGCTTTAATAGTTTTTCCTAACTGATTTTGTACTTCATTTTGAAATTGCTTGAATTTCATAAACGACTCAGACTTATGACTCATTAAGTAGATATATCTGAATATGCTTAATTCATCCGTGAACGTTATGATCTATTGGAAACCTCCTCTAGGTATTCATTGGTCCACGTACATCGGTATGTATTAAGCCCAATAAATCTGCAGCTCTCTCACTATGGCCCGTGAAAGGAGCTTTGATCATTTTGCCCAATAAGTAAGATTCGCACGTATCATATGATTCTAAATCAAATGTGTCCAAGATTCCATCTTTATGGAGTTTGGTTATACATTTCTCGTTTATATGGCCCAAACGACAATGCCAAAAATATGTTTGGTTTAAATCATTTGATTTAAGTCCTTTGACATTTATGTTACAGACAAATTTGGAACTTTCAAGATTTATGGGATATAATCTCCCACTCATCAAGGCATCTCCATAAAAAATACCTTTATTAAATATGGATATTACATTGTTCTTAATAATAAAGTCATATCCTTCCAAATCAAGACAAGCAACTGATATAATGTTTCAACCCATAGCAGAAACGCATTAACAATTATTAAGATCCAATATAAGTCCACTTGGTAGTTTTATATCATAAGTCCCTACGGCAATAGCAACAACTCTTGCTTTATTTCCAACACGTAGGTCCAATTTACCTTTTGCCAGTTGTCTACTCCTTCGCAGCCCATGCACATTCATACAAATGTGAGCTTCACTACCGGTATCTAATACCCATGATGAATAAGTAGATAAATTGACTTCTATAAAAAGAATACCTGAAGAAACAGTCTCACCGCTCTTCCGTTTGCTTTTTCATCCAGGTAGACCTTGCAATTCCTTTTCCAATGACCAGTTTCATTGTAGTGGTAGCAAGTCCCTTCTTTGGGTTGTTTTGATGACTTCTTGAAAAGTTTAGGTTTGGGTTTAGGCAACATTTGCATTTTACCCTTACCTTTATCTTTCGGGGCCATCTTATTCCATTTCTTTTTATTCCATTTCTTTTGAACCATTAAAACATTAGGAGCAACTTTCTTAATGTTTGTCTCAGTTTGTTTTAGCATTCAATGCAACTCAGTAATATTTTTCTCCATGTTGTACATGTTGAAGTTTACTACAAACTGTTCGTACTCTGAAGGCAGTGATGCTAAGATCATATCTGTAGCGATTTCCTGACTGATAGGAGCTCCTAGCCTTTCAAGATGCTAAATGTAGCCATTTATCTTAAGGACATGAGCACTCACAGAAGTACCTGAAGACAATTTACAACCATTCAATGCCTTCATAGTGGCAAACCTCTCCTGACGGGTTTGCTCTTGGAACATTTCCTTAAGCTGACCCATCATTTCATAAGCTTCCATGTCCTCGAACTGTATCTGCAGCTCCGAGTTCATGGTTGCTCGCATAAGGCATGTCACATACAAAGAATCATTCATATACTTACTATAAGCATCTTTTTGAGCTTTGGTGGTGGTTGATTCTGGTTCATCAGGAATTGGGTTTTCCAGAATATACTGCTTCTTTTCAGCTTTGAGAACAATTCTCAAGTTCCTTGACCAATCAAGGTAATTAGTGCCATAAAGTTTTTCTTTGTCAAGAATTGATCGCAATGAGTTTGTATTTATTGACGCCATTGATTCTATAATATTTAATATGCAAAGTTATTCGTGAGATATATTGATTTTAGAATATAACGA
Source organism: Orobanche coerulescens (assembly GCA_033398695.1). Lineage (NCBI taxonomy): Eukaryota > Viridiplantae > Streptophyta > Magnoliopsida > Lamiales > Orobanchaceae > Orobanche > Orobanche coerulescens. Next base: position 104,720,079 of record CM065815.1, read on the forward strand.
TCAAGTAAATGCAAGCACAGCTATGGCATGTCCCTCACAAATAAAAGAAGTTTAGTTTTTATCAATAGAGATGACATCTTATGTCAACATGTTAGTCTCAAATATTATGTATCGCATAAACATATATGAATTATAATCTAACGATCAAATAACCACAGACACAACTTTGGCATGTCCCCTGTAATTAAGAAATGCTTTAGATTATCATTTGGGATGACATCTTATGCCGTTTTAATCGTATTAATCCCAAATAAGCCATAGGTCCAAATCATTTTGTATAATCTATATAAGTCTTAACCATTTAAAATGTAATACCCGATTGTGAATTCATTAATTGTCATTCAGTATATTGTCACTCAGTAATTTTCACTCAGTAATTTTCACTCAATGATAGTCATCCATCATTTATATTCATTCATTGTATTCACCCTTTGAAGTAATTTGTATCGTGTATCAGTTATTATTCGTCATTCAACCTGGTTGGAGAATCGTGCCGTGAATATCATCTTTGTCATCTTTGTAGTGGGCTGTGTGTGAGGAGTAGCGCACGCTACGTACTCTCTTTAGCGCACGCTAATTGAGTATGGGTAGCGCATGCCACCTCTCAGCATTAGCGCACTCTAGTGTGGTTCAGGCAAACAGTCTAGAAGGCACTGGACTGGATTGGTGAGATTCATAGCGCACGTTACAACTGGAGTATTACGTACGCTAATGGTGTTTGTAGCGCACGCTATCGGAATCCATCAGCGCGCGCTAGCGTATTGGGACAGACAGTCCAGTGGGTACTGGACTGATATGAAATAATTCGTAGCGCACGCTAATAGTGTGTATAGCGTATGCAAGGATTAGTTTGGTAGCGCACGCTAAGCATCGGGTAGCGCGAGCTAAGGCTCAATCAGACCAGAGGACAGTAGGTTCTCGACTCCAGTATTCTGGACATCAACCATCAGGTACCGCGGGCTAACACAAGGTTAATGCATGCTAATAAGAGACGATTAACGCATGCTACCAATACGCGTAGCACACGCTATCGATGCAGGCAGCGGGTACTAGACTACCCGGTAAATCCGCTAGCACACGCTAAGCACAGGAGCTAGCACGCGCTAAACTAGGTTTACTATATATTGGACAGTTTAGCCCCATTACGTCATATCATCATATCTCTTCCTCCTCCCGTCGGTTTTGGGCGATTTTGGGCATTTCGTGAAGTGTTCTTCGAGTTGCATTCAACTATTATCATTTTCAAGCTTCTATTTCGGATTATTCATCATCTAATCCTCTCCAACACACCAAATTAGGGTAAACATTTCTTGAATCTAGAATTTTGGAATTTGAGTGTTTTCCTTCCCATCTCTTCTTGTTAGCTTGATATTATGTTGGAATATGTTAGATATGGATTATCTACCTTGGATACATGTATTCCTATGGATTTATTGGTGTATATTTCGGATTTGACAAATATTTGGGGAATTATTCAAGAACACCCTAAGGGTTGACTTTGAGATTTTTGGGGTTTCGACTAGATGTTGTCGTAATCACGAATGGAGTATTCCTATTGAATTAGTTGATTGTTTTGATGATGCTTTGTTGGAGTTGAACTATACTTTTGGAGGTTGGTTTCGATGTTTTGGGGTTGGTTGTAATCAAAGGAAGAATGTTTGCAACGTATTCATTAGAATGTCCCAATGAGTTTGGTTATTGTTGTATCGGCTTTTGAGTTGGCTATAATCGTACTTGATACGTATATTGAGCATTTGTTGGTAATTATGTTATTCAAGATTGTTCGAGCGACCGGTATTTTTCCACTTAGGACGTTTGTTCGAGGAAGGACATTTCATCACTGGTATTTATGTAAGTTAATTGTTACTCGGTTAAAAGGATATTCATTCCTTTCGTTGTTGTTCATTCATATTCATAATTCATTCATGATATATTATTCATGTCGAGACTTGTAATTATCAAACTAATCATTCAATATACGAGAAACGACGGTTCTAATCATTTCAGTGAGCTATCATTCATTTCATTATCATTTCATCTCGGTGAGTCATTCTTGACCCTTGTCGATTTGTTATTCATTGATATTCATCGTGGTCACTTTTGTTCTTGTGACCTTCTGGGTTCATATTTTGTGGCTGGGTGGTTATGTATGGAATTTTTAGTCAGGCACACAATAGTCATGTGAAGGGTTCACCGACACAATAGACTGTGCACACGGTAACATGCCTCCATGAGACTAATTAGGTACAAGGACGGGTGTATCCGGACACTCATCTTGTGCACTTGAACGTCCCATTACGGGCGTACTATGATGCCCCTCTTCAGCTTGATTTCATGACTTATATATTTAATATTTGTTCTTGTTCAACTCTTGAGGATTGTTGTTCTGTGTAACTGACCCCGTTGGGGAATGTTGTTTTCAGGTCATGGAAAGGCAAAGGCACGGGAAGAGAATGTTGACGGCGAGGAGTCCCAGTGATACTAGTATGGGGCCCCAGTCCTTTCATTCCTTTTCATGTCTTTTGTATTTTTTTTTCCGCAGCAAATTTCCGTTTGGATATTCATTATTCAGTGTTGTATAATTTATCTTCATATAAAATATAAATATATTCTGTATTTCCTGGGTGTGTGGTACTTAAAACTCCTCATCGGAGTAATTGATGATATAATATGGTTTGGTACTACAATTATATTATTTAATTCATTAATTTTCATTTGCCTGGTGGGTCCCAGTTGGGGATCCACGGTACTGTAATATCCGCCTAATTTGGGGTGTTACAGAGTTGGTATCGGAGCAAGGTTTTGAATACTACCTTCCAAGTCATGTTGCATTTGAAATCATCGTTTATCAGACTAGTATCATTGGACTTTCGCGTCACGTATGACCCGTGCAGACGCGAAGCCCCTCAAACCAAGGAAACGGTAAGATTTCTGACTCCATGGTATAATTTCTGGCAATAAGAATCACTCATTCATCATTCATCAGTCAACAATCCTCAATCATCATCTACATTTTTGATCTTGTCGACCATGTTAACTCATTAATCACTCATTTCACTTGATTGCTCAGTTGTTGATCTTGTGGATCATATCATTAATCTTGTTAACTTGTTCAAGATAATCATTTCAAGAATTTCATCAGATAATCATGTCACCTCAGTTGATCATTCATGTAATCATTGTGTTAGAGCGCGTATGCTCATTATTATCATTTCATAACGTAATCATAATGCGGTACTCATACGAGATCTATTATTATCATGTGACTTTCCTACTTCAGTATGGATAGAGCTGTCAGAGGACGCAGGGGAAGAGGCCGCGGTGCGGGCCAAACCTGGTAGCTCATGTGAATACACGCGCAAATGCAAGGAATAATGCTAATTCATTGAGTAGCGACGCTGCCACTCATTCACCCGGAAATAATCATTCACTGTTAGGGGGTCGTACCCGGGACACAGCTTAATCAGAAGGTGTTTGGGTTGATCCACTCACTTTTATGCAGGGCATGATGGCCCAGATGACACAGATGGCATGCCTCATGGAGACGATACAGAACTCAACCGCTCAAAATCAGCAAACTCCTCCACCGCCACCTCAGAGGCAAGAGAGGAGTGTGAGCAGTATCATTGGCGACATCTCTCACCAGAGACCACCTACTTTCGAGGGCTCATCTGAGCCGGCGGATATTATTCACTGGCTTGAACATTTTGAGAAGCTATTTGCTATGGTGGATTGCCCCGAAGGGCATAAAGTTTCAGTCGCGGCTTACTATCTGGGTAAGAGCGCTCACTCATGGTGGTTATCTTTGAAGCTCACCGACGGATCTTGTACTTGGGATCAGTTCAAGACCCTCATGATGGAGAGATATTATCCGTCCCACTTAGGGAGGCCAAGTTATCAGAATTACTCATTCTCGACCCCTCAGCAGACGATGATGTTCTCGCCATCGCCGAGAAATTTCAGGAGCTACTTCCTTTCGCCTCATCTATTATCCACTCAGAGGCGAATAAGATCAAGTATTTTAGTAAGAGGTTGAAACCTCGTATGTGGATGCAGTTGCTTTATCATCATTGCACCACCCTGGCTGAATTCATCGAGAAAGCTCTTACTTATGAGCTTACTGCGAAGGAAATTGCTAAGCAACAAACTTTATCTTCTGGCAAGAAATTGAAGAATCGTAATCAGTCCAAAGGCATTCGGGCAACCTTCAAGAAGCCTCGTGCAGGCCCTACTTTTCCTGAGCGACCTCATATGGCGCCGAAACCTGCGGAATCTCAGTCCCGAGCGGCCAGTTCGGCCATCACCTGTTTCAAATATGGAGAACAGGGTCATTTCAGCACAAGTGCCCGAGGCAGACTATCACGTGCAATAACTGTGAGATTGCTGGGCATAAGGCCCATTTTTTCCGAAGAGATTCCAAACCTACTCCGGCGACCTCTCAGGCCCCGAAACAGTTAGCGTTTCGGAATCAAGCCACTCAGTCCGTGTCGTTCAAGATGACGGGAGCTTCCGGTTCCGGGGTTGGCAAGCCCTGAATTTATGAGATGAAGAGGACCGACGATCCGGAGGCCCGAATGATCTCAGGCACACTCGAAATTTTATCTCAACTTGTGTGTACCCTTTTTGATACGGATGCATCGCATTCATTCATTTCTGAGTCATGATTGAGTAGACTTCATCTGGATAGTGCTACTAGTTGTGAACCTTATATCATTGGTCTACCTGACGGTAGAAGAATTACCGGAGATCGTGAGATTAAGAATTGTCCGATTCAGCTTCATGTCCGTGTTTGGTTGGCGAACCTGATTGTGGTAGACTTACCTAGAGACAACGTCATCTTGGGTATTGATTGGATAGATCGTCACGATGCCACCCTGAGTGTCCGTAAGCGTATGGTCACTATCATTTCAGACGATGGGGTCGAATGTGTATTTCAGGGAGGTAATCCCAGCTGTTCCGGAAAAGTTATCAATATGATGAAAGCAGTGAGATTACTCAATTAGGGGTGTGTTGGTTATTGGTGCTATATGACTAAGAACGAGAAATCATCAGTGATGTTGGCGGATATTCTGGTAGTGAGAGAATATGCCGATGTATTTCCAGACGAGTTACCTGGTTTGCCTCCACAGAGATGTGGAATTCACGATTGAGTTGGATCCTGGTACGTCTCCAATATTGAAGGCACCGTATCGGATGGCCCCGACCGGAATGCAGGAGTCGAAGAATCAACTGGAGGAATTGTCCGAGAAAGGTTATATCCGACCGAGTGCATCCCTATGGGGAGCACCTGTGTTATTTGTCAAGAAGAAAGACTGTTCTTTTCGCTTATGCATTGATTACCGGGAATTGAACAGAGTGACGATCAAGAATAAATATCCCCTACCCCGCATCGATGATCTTTTGGATCAACTTCAGGGAGCTTCAGTATTTTCCAAGATCGATTTAAGATCTGGGTATCATCAGTTGTGAATTCGAGAGTCGGATATTGCTAAAACGGCATTTCGAACACGCTACAGTCATTACGAGTTTGTGGTGATGCTGTTTGGGATAACTTACGCACCTAATGTATTCATGGAGTTGATGAACCGAGTTTTCATCGACTATTTAGATCAGTTCATGGTTGTTTTCATAGACGATGTTTTGATTTATTCTCGTGACCGAGAGGAGCACGAATTTCACCTTCATTAGGTTCTCGAAGTGTTGAGATGAGAGCAACTTTATGGAAAGTTTTCCAAATGTGAGTTCTGGATGTCCGAGGTGACGTTTCTCGGACATGTGATTTCATCAGACGGAGTACGCGTCGACCCTCGGAAGATGGAGGCTATCCGAGATTGGCAACCTCCGAAGAATGTTAAGAAAATCCGAAGCTTTCTCGGATTAGCTGGTTATTATCGGCGATTTGTGGAAAGATTTTCTAAAATCGCTCAACCCATGACGAAACTTTTGTGGACGGATAAGAGATACGTGTGGTCTGATGCGTGTCAGCAGAGTTTTGAGGAACTCAAGAGCCGTTTAATTTCAGCACCTGTTCTTTCTTTACCACAAGGGACAGAAGGATTCGTGATTTATAGTGCCGTGTCCGGACATGGTCTCGGATGGGTACTGATGCAGAACGGGAAGGTTATTGCCTATGCTTCGCGGCAACTTAGACCTTACGAGGTCATTATCTAACCCATGACCTGGAGCTAGCAGCCATAGTATTCGCGTTGAAGATTTGGCGTCATTATCTTTATGGCGTCACCTGTCAGATTTCCACCGATCATAAGAGTTTGAAATATTATATATTTACTCAGAAGGAGTTAGATATGCGATAGAGATGGTGGTTAGAACTAATTAAGGATTAAGATATTGAGATTCAATACCACCCAGGTAAGGCGAACGTTGTCGCTGACGCCTTGAGTCGTAAGTCCGTTCAGGAGCAAATGCTTGCTTGTTTAATAGTTCAGAAGGAGCTTTAGCAGGAATTCCTAAGACCTTAGATCGAGGTCTGGTTACAGCGAGTACAAGGGCAACTTTGTATGTTAGAGATTTCATCGCCACTTGAGGAGGTGATCAGAGTGAATCAGGGTTGAGACCCATTTTTGTTGCGCATTCGAGATGATGTGGCTCAAGGGAAAGCCCCTGGATTTGTGGTCCACGAGGATGGACTTTTGCGATTTAAGAACCGGTTATGCGTTCCGGCGAATGACGAGTTGAAAAACTCGATTTTGAGAGAAGCTCATGCTACCCCTTATTCTATTCATCCAGGTCTAACAAGATGTATAAGGACTTGAAACAAAATTATTGGTGGAGCAATATGAAGCGAGAAGTCGCATAATTTGTTTCAAGATGTCTGACCTGTCAGCAAGTCAATATAGAACATCAGTGACCGGCGGGTATGCTGAAACCGCTCCCTATTCCAGAGTGGAAATGGGAGGATATTTTAATGGACTTCATCACGAGTTTGCCGACGAGTCATCGTGGCATGAATACAATTTGGGTAATTGTGGACCGCTTAACTAATTCAGCTTATTTCCTTGGGATTAAGGATACGTGGTGTCCCGAGAGACTTGCCCATTTGTTCATCAAAGAGATAGTGAGACTACACGGTACTCCTAAGAGTATCATTTCTGATCATGACGGACGATTCGTGTCACAGTTTTGGAAATACGTTCATCGTGCAATGGGAACTCAGCTTAATTTCAGCACAGCTTTTCACCCTCAGTCCGACGGACAATTAGAGAGGACTATTCAGATATTGGAGGACATGTTGATGGCATGTGTTCTCAATTGAAAGGATGATTGGGAAGCCCAACTACCATTGATTGAGTTCACGTACAATAATAGTTGGCATGCTTCGATTAAGATGGCACCCTACGAGGCCTTGTACGGTCGTCATTGTCGATCTCCTTTGTGTTGGGATGACTTATCAGAATCAATCGGCACCGAGCTCGATATGCTTATAGCCGCCTGCGAGAAGGTAGCTTTGATCAGGAATCATTTGTTGACCGCTCGGAGTCGACAGAAATCATTTGCAGATAATCATCATCGGCTATTAGAGGTCGAGGCAGGTGACCACGTTTTGGTCAAGGTATCCCCGAGTCGAGGTATCTTCTATTTTGGGAAATGGGGGAAGTTGAGTTCGAGGTTCATTGGACCATTTGAGATTTTAGATCGAGTAGGCGAGCTGGCTTATCGATTGGCCTTACCTCCACAGTTGAGCTGAATTCATAATGTGTTTCACGTCTCTCAGTTGCAGAAGTATGTTGTCGATCCGAGTCACATACTTCAGTTCGATGAAATCGAGATCGCGGATGATCATACGTACGGGGAGCGTCCCGTACGAGCCTTAGAGCGGCGAATCAAACAGTTGAGGAACTAGACGATTCCTTTGGTTAAGATCCAGTGGTCTAGACACGGAGTCGAAGAGGCTACTTGGGAAACCGAAGATAGTATGCGGGAGAGTTATCCCGAATTATTTGACCCTTAGTTTCGGGGACGAAACTCTTTTAATGGGGGGTGTATGTAATACCCGGTTGTGAATTCATTAATTCTCATCAGTATATTGTCACTCAGTAATTTTCACTTAGTAATCGTCATTCATCATTCATATTCATTCATTTTATTCACCCTTCGGAGTAATTTGTATCGTGTATCAGTTATTATTCATCATTCAACCTGGTTGGAGAATCGGGCCATGAATATCCTCTTTGTCATCTTTGTAGTGGGATGTGTGTGAGAAGTAGCGCACGCTACGTACTCTCTTTAGCGCGCGCTAATTGAGTACGGGTAGCGCACGTCACCTCTCAGCATTAGCGGACGCTAGTGTGGTTCAGGCAGATAGTCCAGAAGGCACTGGACTGGATTGGTGAGATTCATAGCGCACGTTACAACTGGAGTATTACGTACGCTAATGGTGTTTGTAGCGCATGCTATCGGAATCCATCAGCGCGCGCTAGCGTATTGGGACAGACAGTCCAGTGGGTACTGGACTGAGATGGAATAATTCGTAGCGCACGCTAAGAGTGTGTATAGCATACACAAGGGTTAGTTTGGTAGCGTACGCTAAGCATCGGGTAGTGCCCGCTAAGGCTCAATCAGACCAGAGGACAGTATGTTCTGGACTCCAATATTCTGGACATCAACCATCAGGTAGCGCGTGCTAACACAAGGTTAACGCATGCTAATAAGAGACGATTAGCGCATGCTACCAAGGCATGTAGTGCACGCTATCGATGTAGGCAGGGGGTATTGGACTACTCGGTAAACCCGCTAGCGCACGCCAAGCACAAAAGCTAGCGCGCGCTAAACTGGGTTTACTATATATTGGACAATTTAGCCCCATTTCGTCATTTCATCATATCTCTTCCTCCTACCGTCGGTTTTGGGCGATTTTGGGCATTTCGTGAAGTGTTCTTTGAGCTGCATTCAACTATCATCATTTTCAAGCTTCTAGTTCGGATTATTCATCATCTAATCCTCTCCAACACATTAAATCAAGGTAAACATTTCTTGAATCTAGAATTTTGGGATTTGAGTGTTTTCCTTCCGATCTCTTCATGTTATACTTTTGGATGTTGGTTTCGATGTTTTGGGGTTGGTTGTAATCAAAGGAAGAATGTTTGCAATGTATTCGTTAGAATGCCCCAATGAGTTTGGTTATTGTTGTATCGACTTTTTAGTTGGGCACACGATAGTTATGTGAAGGGTTCACCGACATAATGGACTGTGCACACGGTAACGTGCCTCCATGAGACAAATTAGGTACAAGGACGGGTGTGTCCGGACATTCGTATTGTGCACTTGCACGTCCCATTACGGGCGTACTATGATGCCCCTCTTCAGTTTGATTTCATGACTTATATATTTAATGTTTGTGCTTGTTCAACTCTTGAGGATTTTTGTTCTGTGTAACTGACCCTGTTGGGGGATGTTGTTTTCAGGTCATGGAAAGGCAAAGACACGGGAAGAGAACGTTGATGGCAAGGAGGCCCAGTGATACTAGTAGGGGGCCCCAGTCCTTTCATTCTTTCATGTCTTCTTCATTTTTATTTCCGCTGCAAATTTCAGTTTGGATATTCAATTTTATTCAGTGTTGTATAATTTATCTACATATAAAATATACATGTATTCTGTATTTCCTGGATGTGTAGTACTTAAAATTCCTCATCGGAGTAATTGATGATATAATGTGGTTCGGTACTACAATTATATTATTTAATTCATTAATTTTCATTCGCCTGGTGGGTCCCAGTTGGGGGTCCACGGCACTGTAATATCCGCCTAATTTGGGGTGTTACATAAAACATATGTATAAGCTTGTTTATTCATCTCGCCTCCTTAAGATAAAATCCATACACCCTGCTTTGGCAAACCCATATTAGAAATGATCAAAAGTTTGACGAGTGTTTTGAAATGGTTGGCTCTTGATACTTATGTTCCATATCAACTGATTTTAATAAAACTATTTTATCAAAATTGATTATCTCAAAATTATTACCATGTATCTCATACATGTAAAAGTTTTAATGAGTTTGATTTATTTGAAAACAACGATTATTAAGCAAATAAAAAAAATATGATGCAATCCATACATTTACATGAACAATTTGGTGTGGTGTGGTATAGCCATAGATCCTTTTATGATATTCGTTAATATCAATAGGTCATTCGGTGTAATCTTCGATAACGCCTTTCTTCTTGAATTCCTTGTAAATAACTCGTCTCCTTCGTCTTCCTCTTATAGCTAGAACTATTCTAAACTATATTTTTACATTTAGTAATAGAAACCTTGAGTTACATTCGAGGGGAGTAAGATGAGAAGAGAAATTACAACATGATAATAAGAAGGCACCACCTACAAGTCGTATTATGAATATTACAACCATAATTGAATCATCAATCTAATTGATCTAGTACAGCTATACCACCCACGATGCATTAACCATTTAAGCATTCATAAGCACATATAATATGTTGGCTACTAAGTATACAAAATACAGCTTGGAAAAGTGTTAGTACAACAAGATGTACGATTTTCAAAAGAGAGTGTGTTGCGGAAGTTTGTTTAAGTGAGTTGCTGTAAATACAGCAACTAGGCTTTCTCTTGTTGTCTTCGTGCGTACAGGGTTTTTCAATGTATACATGTAAATAATCACAGTTATGAAAACAATAAAAGCAGAAGGTAAATAACACGCAATATAAAGTGGTTCAAGGTAAACCCCTCTACGTCCACTGGTCCTCCACACAGGAGTAAAATATTTATTAAAATCACTACATACACAATTACGTGACTTTAATAAAACCTATCCTTGTATCGTTCACTCAAATTGATACAAAGGCTGTATCTTTCAGCCGTTCACACAGACTGGTTGTTGGCATCTCTTGACTTGCTTCTTCTCACACATTCTTCCAACACAGGTCAGAATATCTTTTCCTAGTCCACACAAGGCTAAGTTTTACTCAAAGTAAAAATGGTGAAATCACTGGTTTGAATAACAACTTGAACACGATGATCTTAGCCTGATCATGTGTTGTTCACGTTGACTGAGTATATTTCTTCTCTCAGATATTGATATATGCTCGAAGAAATATATTTGCTCTTGTAAGCTTTGATTGTTGATAATGAATATTCAGTCGTTCGTCTTCTTGTTCGATGTATATTCGTGAATATCATTGAGTGCTTGAGTTTTCTCTAAGTGCCTTGCAATGTCCTCTTGCATGAACTATTTATAACTTTAGAATAGATCCGTTATAAATATGTCTGTTGGCTAGTTGGTGAGCAAAGATCCATTCTGATTGATTGATTGACTTTCAAGATGCTAGATCCAGATTTTGCTCCTTGTCTGAAGATCCTTGTCGGTTGGTATTTAAATACTTTATCCTATCAGTATTTAAATACTTCTTTCAAATAGCATTTTGACTTTAGCGAATAAAGTAGATTCCTTCACAACGGTCTTCAGTCCTGTTGGATAAGTGTTTATTTTCCCAATACTTTCAGCATGTATGCTGTATCCGGCATAATACGATTTTATTGCTGTTAGCTTTAGGTTTTGCAGAGTAGACTAACTCCCATGCTATATGGAAGGCGCTGTATGGAGATTCCAGATAATTTCCATACTTAGCGGTATTTCGAATCCTTCCAGTTTCTTGAGACAATCTTGCTATATGATGGCTAGACTTGCTGTTTGTTGGCTATACGAAATATTGCTGTTTGTTGGCAATTATGAAAACAAGGTACATGATTGTTTATCCCAATAATTTCCCCCTTTTGATAATGCCAAAACCTCTTAAAGATAACATCTTGATCCACCAGAGAGGCTGCTTCTTGATCTTCTGTCGAATGATATGGTCTTTAGCACTTAGTCTAAAAAATAAGAACTGCTCACAGGAAAGTTTTAAGAATTCGTAAACATCTACAGGGATGTGTATTACAATTTAAACTTATGATTGGCATAGACACAATCTTACAGTGTGATCTAGGTTGAATACAACTTAACCTATGAACTGTTCGCAGACAAGTTCTTACAGCTTTAAGACTTAACAAGTTTTATACTTGTTGTTTTCAGCAAATAAATTGAATTCATAATCAAACAATAAAAATAGTAAGCATAGATTAGGAGCTGTAATATTTCATTCAAAAATAGAATTTTATTGATAAGGTTCAAAAGATTACAATGATTGAGAGAAAAACATACAGAGTTTTCATACTGCTAAGTACCATGATAAAGGATCATCCATGCTAACTCCTGTAATGAGCGTGTCTCCAAGGCCTCCTATCAAGATCATTGTCGGTTCCTCTCCACCAGTTCTCCAGGGAATCTTTGCCTCGATCTAGATAGATCGCTCTTCCTTCAACTGATTTGTCGAAGGCAAGTATCCAATCGTCGGTATGAGTAAGCCAATCACCTTTTCGGTGCCTTGATTTTATCAAAATTTGCATGGGAAACAGTCATTTTTCCAGCATCCTTGCAAATTCATCTGCAGCCTCCACCAGTGTCTTGCACTTATTGAAGATGTCAGACTCCCTGATGAGTTTAACAAAGTTCTCATTAGTTCCTTCTTCCTCCATTTCTTCACTTCATCAGCTGTAGGCTGACGGTTGGCAGGCAGACGAATCTCCGATGGTCTCTGCACATTCTTTTTCTAGGGATAGTTAAGGGTCATGGAACTCTGGGCGAGAACTGATTACCCTATATCCTTGTACAGGAGAGGCCAAGCGGCCTATTGCAGCAGCAACGCTGTCCTCTAATGCAGTGTCAAACTCTTTTTCTCTATCAAGCCTCCATTACCTTCCAGCCTCTCTCGCTTCTTTCACCTTTTTGGCATCATCAAGGTAAGTGACCTTAGCATCAATGCTTTCCAGGACCTTCATCGTGTTGTCCTGTTTGGTCTCTATATTCTAGATTTTGTCACTCAGAGAACTGAGCACCAGAGACATGTCATCGATCTTTTTATCATGTCCTGTGAGCCTGGAGCTAGTTTCCTGTAGGGCAGAAACGGTCTTGGCTTTGGATATCTTGAGCTTTTACTGCTCTTACTTGAGAATTTGTTCCTGGCGTTGTTGAAGTTGAGCGAGCGCTTGCCATAATGCACTAGATACTATGCGAAACGCCTCTTGAACTTTTGTAACTTCTCTCTTCAGGCCAGTCATATCATCAATTGCAGTTTCTCTCATCAAATCAAGCTCTTTGCCAACATTATACAGTGCCTTCACGGCATCCTGCATGAACACTGTTTGGCGGTTGATGGATTGAAGTTGCTCTAGCCGGGCCTCTGTACGCTGAGAGCCGGGGTGCGCGATTCTCTCATCCTCTGCTCCATTTAGTTGATGCATTGCCACATGAGGACGTGGTCTTTCTTCGGGAAGGAATCCTTCATCGGATTTGGAGCTGACAGAGATAGGTGATGCAGGGGCATCAGGCGCTGGCTCGGCTGATGGTTGGGTAGCATCGTCAGTCCTGGAGACAGGGGGACTGATTCCTCCTGTTGCTGTTGGGTTTCTGTAGTCATGCATACAGGAAGGACTGATTCCTCCTGCTGGCTCTCAGCTTCCGCCTGCTCCGGCAGAGGGATTGATTCCTCTTGCAAGATGGTGCAGGCTCCTTCTTGTTGAGCTTCCTTTTCTGAAGCTTCATGCTGTACGGGAGGGACTGATTCCTCCTATACGATGTCCTTCGCAGCTTCTTGTTGTTGTTGGAGAGGGGACTGATGTCCTTCTGAGGTCCCCTGACCCTGTTGGTCTTGCATTCTGGAGAGTACCTGTTCATGAGCTTCCTCTCAACTCATTCTCAGACCTACCTGTAGGGCATCGTCATCGTCGTCTGAGTCGGGGTTAGATTCGAGGCTATTAGAAACTGTGTGTTCGGACTTGGATTTTCCCTTCAATCGGGCATGTTCTTTTTCCAGATAATAATTTGATATGAGCTCTCGAAAAAATTTGTTATTCTATTTAATCAAGATGTTGAAGCAATATTCGGTATACGCACTATTGTGCGCAAGCGTATTTAAAGGTGCGGAAAATAAATCGACACAGGATTTATAGAGGATCGGCCAAATATGCCTACGTACTCTCTTCGGATCTTTTTCTATAGGTTAAAGATGAACTTCTGCACCTCTCTTCTATCGATCGAGGGATTACCATTACAATCTCTCTTCTATCGGTCGAGATAAACCGTTCAAACACTTGTCTTTTTGTCGGTCCAAGTTAAACCGTTCTCCTTTTCTATCGGACAAGGAATCAACCTATCTAGCTTTCTATGGGTACTATACAAACCTCACTCGGGTATAGATTGCGATTCTAACAATGCCAGATCCTTGATCCTAATAACACCGAATCGAATCTTATCCTTTCTTTTACCTCTCGTGTATGAGTTTTCTTGTATCACACTCAAACTCTTGACAATATAAGCTCAAGTACAATAACTAGAATGATTACAATGATATCTCAAGTATGAATAATTTGCTCAAGGTTGTTGTGTTGATTGATACCAAATGGTTTGGTATTTATAGACTCAAAAGCTTAACTAGCCGTTGCTCACTGTCACTTCATTACGTACGTTATTCAACATCTATTACGTACGTTAAGTTTGTTACGTACGTTAAGCTTCTCTTGTTACATACGTTAAGCTCTTCATAGATCAGTGCAGTAGCTTCATTTCTTCCATTACGTACGTTATTATATCTCCATTACATACGTTATAATCAGTCAAAATATCCATTTCATGCTGACGTACTCCATGATGTCATATGTCTGTTCAACAATTCCAATATTTGAATTTGTAACTTCATTACGTACGTTATATCCTCTGCATTACGTACATTATCATCTTTTCTTAGCGTACGTTATTATTTATACTTTGCGTACGTTATTCCATCAGGTGATACACTCGTCTGATCAGGTAGCTTTATATTACGTACATTATGCATTCTTCATAGCGTATGTTAAGCTTGCAATTTCCAGCTTTTTGCGTCTTCGATTTCTTCATTGTTTTGTTTTGCTTCTTTGTTGTTTTCCTTTGTTTAACAACTAATCATCAAAACTCGATTAATGAATATTTGGAATAAAATATTCCAATAATCTCGCCCTTTTTGATGATTTACAAAACAACATCTTGAATGGGATATACCTGCAAAATATAAATATATATATATTTTATGAATCAAAGTTTCCAGCCTTGTTCGTTTTGTTAGTTTCTTCTCCCATCTTTACTTTCTCTCCTTTTCAACTTCTTCTCATTATTTTTCAACTTCGTCTTTTCATATCCATCTTTTTCCACTCTCTTCATCATTTCGACTTCTTTCATGATTCGAATATTTTTATTTTTCTCGTCATTCTTCCATGACGCTTTCTCTCATTTTTTTCTCCCCTTATATCATTCTTCTTTTATTCCATTCTTCTCCCCCTTTTTGTTATCAGCCAAAAGTTAACGATAATAAAAACGATAATATAATGAATGCATAAAAAGGTAAAATCCCCTCGCAAAAATATCTCCACTTAAAAATATAAACTCCCCCTGAGTAAAATACTAATTTATGAAAATTGTTGAAAATTAATTTTTGGGGATCCAACCGAAAGTCGGTCGTTTTTCAATTAAATAAACGATATTCGGAATAATGGTTCCTTTAGGAATCCAAATCTTTTTAATATTAATCGTCTGATGTGGGCTTTTACAATTTGAAATATGATGCCTAATTTTTAAACAATTTTCACAATGGGGTATTTTTAAATTTAAGGACTCGGTTTTAAATTTTGGTTTGAATCCTAACCCCTGTTTGTTTAAAGTATATTTTTGAACCGATAACATTTGTTCAAATTTTTCATTTCCACACAAAAACTTCTTCATTAAACCTTTAAGTTCGTCTTGAACTTTCAAAAGATCATTTTTTAAAATATTTTCATTTTCAAGGCATTTAGAATGATTGGTCTCGCTAATTTTCCCCTTTTCAAGAATTTTGGAAATTTCAGTTTCCAATAATTTATTTTTCATTTGAAGGGACTTAATTTTAGATAAAGCTGAAAATCGGTATATAAAAGTTCAATGCTTCAAAAAGTTCATCGTGAGAAGATGTACTTACATGGCTTTCGATGTCGCTTTCGTCGAATGAACTTCGTGCCATGAGAGCGAGATTATTTTGATTGAAACCATCATCTTCATCTTCATCGCTCCATGTTGCAACGAGAACTTTCTTCTTTGGATTTGCTCGGAAATTCTTCGCGAAGTGGTCTGGTTTACCACAGATTCGATAGTTGTTGTCGAATTTCTTATATTTGACCGTCTTGATATCTTTATTTCTCCGGTTTAATAAGTTTTGAAACTTTTTAATATTTTTGGCATAATATGCCGATTCTTCCTCACTTTAATCCACCGGGATTTCTTCTTTGCGATACATCTTAGCTTTCATAGCTATCATTCTTTCCTTCGGCTTTGGCTTGTTTTTCCGTGATTTTAGAACTATCTCATAATTAATTAGCAAACCAACGAGGGATTTAAAGTCGAGCGTATTGAGATCCTTAGATTCCATGATCGCCGTCATGGTGCTGTCCCATTCACTAGGTAGAGATCGTAATATTTTCTTGACTTTCTCCCTACTCGATAGCAGTTTTCCGAACGAAGCTAGTCCATTTGTGATGACCGAAAATCGGTCGATCATGTTGGTGATGGACTCATCACCCTTCATCATGAATAACTGATAGTCATGGAGAAGCATATTGATCTTTGTCTCATTGACTTGATTTGTGCCTTCATGTGTGATTTCTAACTTCTTCCAAATATCTTTGGCGCTATCACAAGAGGATATACGATTGTGTTCTTCCGTATTTAGATCACAATATAATAATTGCATAGCCTTGCAATTAAAGTGGTCGTTTTTCCAATCGGAATCATCATATTCTTCAAAAGATTTAAGCGTACCGTTGGATTTGATTGGAATTTTAGGACCAATACATATGACTTTCCATAGCTCGATGTCGTAGGCTCGAATGAATATCGACATCTTCTTCTTCCATGTCATGAAGTTAGATCCGTCAAAGAATGGTGGTCGATTTAGAGCAAGGCCTTCGACTGGGGCAAATTGAAACGCCATTTGGATCACCTTCTCCTCGGATGTTAAGCTGTTTCTAAGAGGTACTACCAATTGTTGAAGCAATATTCGGTATCTGCGCTATTGTGCGGAAGCGTATTTAATGGTGTGGAAAATAAATCAACACAGGATTTATAGAGGTTCGGCCAAACGTGCCTATGTCCTCTCTTCATATCTTTTTCTATAGGTTAAAGATGAACCTCTGCACCTCTCTTCTATTGGTCGAGCGATTACTGTTACAATCTCTCTTCTATCGGTCGAGATAAACCGTTCAAACACTTGTCTTTTTGTCGGTCCATGTTAAACCATTTTTCTTTTCTATTGGACAAGAAATCAACCTATCTATCTTTCTATGGGTACTAGACAAACCTCACTCGGATATAGATTGCGATTCTAACAATACCGGATCCTTGATCTTAATAACACCGAATCGGATCTTATCCTTTCTTTTACCTCCCGTGTATGAGTTTTCGTGTATCACACTCAAAATCTTAACAATATAAGCTCAAGTACAATAACTAGAATGATTACAAAGATATCTCAAGTATGAATAATTTGCTCAAGGTAGTTGTGTTGATTGATACGAAATGGTTTGGTATTTATAAGCTCAAAATCTCAACTAGCCGTTGCTCACTGTCACTTCATTACGTACGTTATTCAACATCCATTACGTACGTTGAGTATGTTACGTACGTTAAGCTTCTCTTGTTACGTACGTTAAGCTCTTCACAGATTAGTCCAGTAGCTTCGTTTCTTCCATTATGTACATTATCATATCTCCATTACGTACGTCATAATCAGTCAAAATATCCGTTGCATGCTGACGTACTCCATGACGTCATCTGTCCGTTCAACAGTTCTAATATTTGAATTTGTAACTTCATTACGTACATTATGTCCTCTGCATTACGTACGTTATCATCTTTTCTTAGATACGTTATTCTATATACTTTGCATACGTTATTCCATCACGTGTTACACTCATATGATCAAGTAGCTTTATATTACGTACGTTATGCATTCTTCATAGCGTATGTTAAGCTTGCAATTTCCAGCTTTTTGCGTCTTCGATTTCTTCGTTGTTTTGTTTTGCTTCTTTGCTGTTTTCCTTTGTTTAATAACTAATCACCAAAACTCGATTAATGAATATTTGAAATAAAATATTCCAACACAATATTTGGATGCCTTGAGTGTCCGAGACTTCCACAGCAAAAGCTTATTCTTCTTTCCACTACTCCCAATTATACAGGACGTCATAAGATACAACCCTGTAAGACTTCCATTGTACAAACTGTTCAAATGCTTGCTCAATCTACACTTGAAGGATAGTTTCGTTAATGATAGCAGTGGGGGAGGGGCTCCTTACAGTATGTGGGTCTACTATAGAAATGGGATCCGCGACAGGTGTGGGAGCCTATTTTAGAGAGAGGATCCCGAATAGGGATTGGTACCCTGATGGGAGAGGGATCATGTATGGGTGTAGGTTCCCTTACAGGAGAGACGCCGGTCGGATCCGAACGGGCAGCCGATTCGCCAGTTCCTTTTAACTTGGCAAATAATTGATCATCCGTCATAGCCGCCAAAGGCTCGGGATCTGCCGCACGTGCAACAATTACTTCTTCCGTAGGGGTTGCGTCCTCGGATTGTGGTACAGTGGGTGGTGCCGTTGTAGGGAGATATCCAGAGGTCGCTGTAACCTCTGTAGCCTTAGCTTTTGAAGCCTTTCTCAGCTTCTTCTTCGGCTTCTCGACAGCAAGAGGAGATTTGCTGTGAGATGTTCTCTTTTTTCTTCTTCGGTCTCTCTTCACTCCCGGACATTAAAGTGACATCCCTTGGATCATAAGAAAGGGGCATATATCGGGCAAAAGGTCTTGCCACAATGATTCCGTGTCTGTTGTACGCGGAGGGCTTGCTTCCGCCTATGAACTTGCCAGGGCTAATCTTCTTGGATCCTTTTGATTGCGGCACATCAATCTTGGTGAGGATATTATTGATGATGAGGCCGAACAACTTCTTCTGAGTAGCAGGCTTGGAAGCCTCTTCATGTAGCCTCTCCATAACGATCTGGCACCAGTTTACTCTTTCACCAGACATGATGGCGACCATCATTCTGAACCGCAGGTTAGTGCACATCTCGAATGCGCCGGTCCTGTTCTCAACAACACGACAACAAAAATCATGCAAGTAAACAAAAGGTAAGCAAAATCTCTTTTTGTGGCAAGATGCATGGACGTTCTTGTCCGAAGCATCGCTAGTGAACAATCCCCAATAGGCAGTGAGGATTTCTTGGGACCCAAAGGTCTCAAGCTCTTCCATGTTCAGGCCATTAGGTGACAACCTGTAAATATTCTGCATAAGCTCCCGGTCAATGCAGATCTGAACACCATGGATGGTAGCAGATATATTGGAAATGTCTCCTCCTCTTTTCAGAGAGAAGAATCATACAGAAGCATCGAGATAAAATTTCTTGACTATATGCTCATCGTAGAGCTCAGCGTGCTTACTTCCAAGGCGGTAGAGGCCTTGTTGCCAGATTATGGAAACGATAAGTTCCATGGCATCAGCATCCTCGGATTCGATGTGGATTCTTTCAAGCACGACGGATCTGGCGAAAATTCGCCCGTCGATATTGGAGTCTCTCTTCTTGAGCGACAGAGAAGATGTCTGTGAAGATGCCATTTGATTTCTGAAGAAAAAGTGAGTGAAGCAGTAAATGCAGATATCGATATAAGCTGTTTGCTCAAAAACTCGTTTAATATGCAGAAAGTGTAAAGAGTCAAAGGGAGCATGAAACAATCCTTTTATAGTGTGTAGGGAAGATTAGGGTTACAAAACATTGAACGGTCAGATTTAAGGGATGTGAACCGTCTTTGAAAAGAACGAACAGGATGAACTGAGATTAACTTGTATATCTTATCCATCCATTTTTGAAATAATAACCGGTCCCACTTCTGACAATTGGATTTCCCTTATTGCACAAAATGGCAATTTGAATTAAATAAAATCGCGGCGTTTGAGAGAATAAAGTCCAGATGTCATATTAAGCATTAAATGATAACACATTTGAATTTTGAAACAGAGCACATGGACTAAAATGATTTTATTATGAATAATAATAAAATATTAATTGAACGCGAATAATACAGCGTTCCCCCTTAAAAGGTACATACGGGTTCAATTCTTACAACAATGTTTGGATTAATACTGTATTCATGGGTCATACTGTATTCCCCCTTAATTAATGCACACGTCAACTGTAGGAAGATTTCATGTCTTCTTAGTCCTACAGTGTTGTCTGACTGTTTGAGTGTACAATTAATTAACGGTGGATACTGTATTCTCGGGTCTTACAACATTCCCCCTTAATTGATGAGTAAAAGCATAAAAACTTACAGGGAGTCAGACTGTAACATTCCCAATTCTTGTCGAAGTATACAAAATCTGGTTGTGCTGAGAGGTTTGGTAAAGATGTCGGCTAACTAAATGTCTATATGAATTTTCTCGATCCGAACATCCTTATTCTCAACATGATTTCGGATGAAATGATGCTTCATATCAATATGCTTAGTTCGTGAGTGTAATACAGGATTGTGCGTTATTGCAATTGCACTCGTGCTATCGCACATGATCGGCGTTTCCTTGGCAATGATTCCATAATCAGATAGCTGTTGTTGCATCCAGAGAATCTGCATACAGCAACTACCGGCAGCATAGTATTCTGATTCAGCTGTGTAAAGCGAGTTTGATAATTGCTTCTTACTGAACCAGGACACGAGTCTAGGTCCAAGAATGTGACAAGTACCGCTTGCACTCTTCCTATCTAGCTTGCAGCCTTTGAGATCCGAGTCGCTGTAGCCAACCAAATCGAATCCGCCTTCCATAGGATACCACAGTCCTGCATCGACTGTTCCTTTAACATACTTAAGGATTCGTTTGGCTGTTGTGAAGTGTGATTCTTTAGGTGATACTTGATACCGAGCACACACTCCTACAGCAAACTGGATATCAGATCTGCTAGCTGTTAGGTACAGGAGTGAGCCTATAAGTATCCTGTAGAGTGATTGATCAACCGGCTTTCCAGCTTCGTCAGCACTAATTTGCATGGAAGTGCTCATAGGGGTTGACGAGGATTTGGAGTTATTCATCCCAAACTTGTTGAGTAGCTCCTTGCTGTACTTTTTCTGGTTGATGAAGATTCTTGTAGGCAACTGCTTTACCAGCAATCCTAGGAAATAACTAAGTTCCCCCATCATACTCATTTCAAATTTAATTTACATGAGATGAGAGAATCTTTGACATAAAATAAGGTTCGTGGAACCAAATATAATGTCATCTACGTATATTTGAACCATCAACAGGTCGTCTCCTTCTTGTATCTGAAAAAGAGTCTTGTCCACATCACCTTTCTCAAATCCATTATTGGTTAGGTACAGGGACAGAGTTTCATACCACATTCTAGGTGCTTGCTTAAGTCCATATGGTGCTTTCCGTAGCCTGTAACTAGGTCTCTGCCTTCTGTGTTGACAAACCCTGGTGGTTGTTCAACATAGACTTCTTCGGAGAGTTCTCCATTTAGGAATGCACTCTTTACGTCCATTTGATATACAATAAAGCTCTTACAGGCGGCAAAAGCTAAAAATATCCTGATGGCTTCTAGTCTCGCTACAAGGGCAAATGTCTCATCATAGTCTATGCCTTCTTCCTATCTGTAGCCGTGTGCGACTAGACGGAATTAGTTCCTAATAACAAGTCCGTTTTCATCCTTTTTGTTTCTAAATACCCATTTGATTCCAATCACGGCTTGATGAAGTCTGAGTACTAGATACCATACATTGTTTCTTTCGAAACCATTAAGCTCTTCTTCCATAGAAGTGATCTTGTGAGAATTGTTCAGAGCTTCTTTGGTCGAAACAGGTTCGGATTGAGCTAAGAATACTGCAAGTGTGCACATGGCAAGTCTTCTAAGTTCTGCTTGGATTTCCATACAGGAAATGGAGATTTCTCAGATTTGGAATATTCTTGCGCACATAGTACAGTTCCTTGTGTAGTATGTATTCTCCCACGGGTGCATACTCCGGCATCAATTTCTCCTATGATTAACTCATGTGGGTGATCTCTCAACCATCTTCTATCGGGTTCTAGTTCGGCATCCCGTACTGTATCTTGAGGTGCTGTAGTTTCAGATTTAGCTTGTACAGCATCAGCTTCAACTACCTCTATTCTTACAGCCGTGGGGTTGATCTCTAGGTCGACGACAGGCTCTATTAGAGTTGGAGGGTCATTAATGGATAATTGTTGGATATTCTGAGTCAGATCTTCTACTCCTGTAGGGTCATGGTGAGATTCATCGAACACTACATGTACATATTCCTCGACTGTCAGCTTCCTTTTGTTAAAGATCCTGAAATGATGATTACAATTATCAAATAAGACCCCTCACACACACACCGCCACCTCCTTATCCATCGCACCTCCGTCCGGCCATTTTTTCTGGCCACCGCCACCGTCAGTCGACTTCCCATCTCCCCGCGACCCTTCACCTACAAACTTCATCCAGATTCGGCATCGTAATCAGGCCCGTCGACTCTCGCGATTTTCACATAGTCAAGGTGTAAATCTCCTTCCTGGTCGCCTGCTTTTCCCGAGCACTCTCGACATCGAGATCCTCATCTGAACACAAATCATCTACCATCACCGCCTTCCACATACACCAGTTATACTACTGTATGTTAGCCGTCGCTCCCTCTAGCGACTAAGATGTATGCCAGCATTACAAGGAAAAAACAGGTGTCGCGGTCACCCGAAAAGTTACCTGCTGCGTCTTCTGCCATTCCCGACAGTGCTTGTCACAGTCCGGATCGGCTGCCGACATCAGGAAAAACATCGTCGCCTCAAATTACAGAATCGCCATCTCCGGCGTTGCAAGCTCCGTCTGCCGCCTTCTCCGAGAAGATCCCTTTGAGCAAAGTTTATCCTAGTTCTAGTCACACCGAAAATGATACTCCGATGCTGCTGCTGCCAGACTCCATCGTCGCGAAGTCGACATCGCCTCTGCAGTCGCCAAGAACCCTACGTACAGGGCTTCACCCATCGTCTGCTACCCTGGCGGTGGATCAAACTCAGTTTAGAAACAATAAAATGGACTGAGGAGAGCCGTCCATTTTAGGCCCCCCCATCGCACGGTCAGGATCCCACGAGCCTTCCATCCGAGCCCAACAATCGATCCCACACCGACAATCCTAAGGTTATGCCTGCTGCTCTTTTAATTAATCATAACGGGCCCGCCATTATTTGTGCCAATCTTCATATGCAGTCCAGCCCCATAATTCCATCCCCTAACCAAATGCCAACCCCGGGCCCAATTGAATTTTCTCACCTTCAGGCCAGTACCTCTTATGGACCACATGATTTATCCCTTAACCCAATTCCCTCAGCCCAGCCAACATCCACTATTACTGGACCTCCCATATCACCTAATCCATCTCCAATAATTGTTTTTTTGCAGCCTCTAACCACGAGCCCAACTCCTTTACCCATCCCCCTTCAACCTTAGCCCGCCTCCCTCATTATATCGCCCCAGTCCAAACCACCCCCTATATAACCCCACCCGATGCACCCCTAGTCCAACTCCCAAAACCCATACCGACCGAAATGTCGGCCCAAACCCAGAATACCATTACTCACCCCATTAACCACACCGATTCCCGACCCACCAACTCCAGCAACTCGATCCAAACCTCCGATAGTCAGAATTTATTTTTCGGCAAACCCGCCCTGACAAATCAAAAATCCAGTACAAATGTTGCACCATTAAATCCGACCAGCCAACTACTTTCGTACGCCCAGATTATTAACAATCAATACGGAACGGTCCTACACAGTGGAATTCCTTAACCCGAAAATTCGAGTAAATCATTCAATTTTGACGGAGCGAAGGTATGTCCTTTTGGTACTCTCTCCTCCATTAATGATAAATTGCGTGTCTCATTTTCTACTTCTGATATGAGTACTCTAGCTGCTTCGTGGGAACGTACCTTAATTCTTAAATTTTCATATGCTATTCCCACCCCTCGATATGTGACCGCCGGATTGACTAGTATGAAACTGAGGGGTAAATGCAATTGGAGTTGGATTAATTATCGTCATATTGCTATTAAATTTGATAATGAAGAAGATTATAGGCGAGTGTGGCTAGGCTCTAGTTGGAAATTTTCTGGTTGCCCCGCTCGTGTATTTAAGTGGACCCCTAAATTTTCCGCAAAGACAGAAACCTCGATTTGCCCGGTGTGGATTAGGCTCCCGGGTCTCCCGATTCATTTATTCCATCCACGTGCTCTATACATGATTGCCAAGGTTATTGGCAATCCCATTTTAGTGGATGCGCTGACGGCTACACACTCACGACTTAAGGTGTATGATAAGGTGTATGATAGGATGCACTGGCATTTTTTATGTGAGGTCCTGGTGAGGATGGGATTCCCGGATAGATGGATTCTGTTCATCCGTCAATGCGTCGAGAGTTGCACGTTCTCTATTCTGGTGAACGGCAGTCCGGCTGGCTATTTTGTCTCGGGTTTGCATCAGGGCGACTGAATTTCTCCGTCTCTCTTCGTGCTTGCCGCTGATTACTTATCGCGCTTCTTGGATCGATTCATTCGTGACCATCCTTTGATGAGGTACAGGACTACCGGACAACCTTTCCCCGTCTCGCACCTCTCATATGCCGATGACATCATTATATTTACATGGACTGTGGATGATGGTCTCGTTGACCTTATGTGACTCCTGGATCACTATTCCATGGCCTCCGGGCAGATGGTTATCATCCAGAAGAGCACTTTTATCCTTGTTCCGGAGCACGCGCCTCATTGGCATCAGAGAGTTCATGATCTTACTGGTTTCCGCCAGGGGGATATCCCTATCACCTATCTTGGTGCACCCCTTTACAAAGGCTTTATGAGATGAGAGCTCTTTGCTGGGGTGAAGCAACAGATGTTGGATAGGATCTCTGGTTGGTCCATCGCCACCTTGCTTTTGGAGATCGCTTGGCTTTTATTAAGAGCACTCTCTGCACGATTCTTCTGCACCTTATTCAGGTGTTGGATCCACCCCATTATGTTATCCAGGAGCTTGAGCAGATTATGGCGAGATACTTCTGGGGTGATGTCGGTCCTAAGAGGAAGATGTATTGGGTCCGTTGGCGGCAGATATGCCGCTCGGTCTCTGAGGGAGGCCTCAGGATTCGGAGTCTCTCGGATATGGCGAGAGCTCTTAGTTATAAGCTCTGGTGGCGCCTTGGCGCAGGCACATCTTTGTGGGTGCAGTTTATGATCCGCAAATACTGCTTCGCTGGCCCTTTTATGCCTATGCGTACTGCTCTTAAAGCTCATGCTAGCCGCCATTGGCACCGTCTACTCCGCGTGGGTATCTAGGCTCAGGAGTTCATTTGTTGGACACTCGGTAGTGGCAGCGGGGAGGTCAGTTTTTGGGACGACACTTGGATTTGGGATAGGCCTATCTCGTCTGATTATCAGATTACTGGTAGACCCCATCTTAGGATTAATGATCTATGGGTGTATGGGAGTTGGGACAGGGGTAGACTAGAGTCCATTGTTGTTGAGGAGCTAGGATTTACCCCTTAGTTCATACAGGAGATTCTTGCGACTCCCATTATCGAGGAGGATTCGGATAGCATGTGTTGGACCCTTACATCTTCGAGTGCCTTCTCCTTGTCGTCAGCTTGGTCTCACATTAGGATGAGGGATCACGCTAATCATTTTCGGGTCCATTTGGACTAACTTACTCACACCTACGATACCAGTATTCATTTGGTGACTTCTACTGCGACGGATCCCGACTGATGATGTCTTATAGGGGAGGGGCATTTCCTTGACCTCCAGATGCTCATGTTGTACCCTTACCCTTACCCATACCTACCATTCCGAGACCCTTGCCCACCTTTTATTGGAGAGTTACGTGGATAGTGACGTGTGGGAGTATTTTGGTGCATGGACTCATTTATCCTTACCCCATACTGATAATATCTTTGAGCTCCTGAGTTTTTTATCACATGGCACACACTTTAGGCACGCTGCTTTCATTATTCCTTGTTTGATCCTTTGGTTCATCTGGACGGAGAGGAATAGTGTAAAGCATAGGGCGATTACTTTTCTTGCTTCTCATGTTATTGTGCAGGTGGAGCGCCATGTTTCATTGCTAGCTGCTGCGGGGCTTATTTCTTCCGAGTTCTGGTCGGGGTGCTCGCCTCCTGACCGTTTCATCGCCCTGTTCCTGTAACACCCCGAGATATTCGGAATAAATACAGTGCCGTAAACCCTTTAAGTAAGGATCTACAAGGCTAGTTAAAAGAAATGTGAATATAATCCAACAATACCACAGAAATTCAAATTACAAAACCGGTTCCAACTGATCTAACGAGTTAATTAATACAACCATATCGAAATGATATTAATAAGACACGCGTACTCGAGTACTGAAAATGAACCAAGAAGACAATCAAAAGAAACAACAAACATCACTGAGCCCCTTCGTCCTCACATCAGTACTGTGGCTGTTTCCCCGCTCCTCGGCTACTTGAACATCAAAACAAATGTCCGCCCCCGAAGGGGTTAGCAAAACGATGCTAGTACAAGTATCATATTAAATAAATCGAATATGCATCAACAATACATAACAAGATACACCACATGGACTTCCGCTACCGGAATCCGACAATGCGAATCCACAAGATTCCATTAACACAGCATGGGTATTCCAATGATCCAGCGCCCTCAGCATAGATCCCAAGATGATCCCGTCGGACCAACACGAGGTGGAAAAACCCGTCCAATGATCCAGCGCCCTCAGCCTAGATCCCAAGATGATCCCGTCGGACCAACATGAGGTGTACTTCCGATCCAGCGCCCTCAGCATAGATCGTACAACATACACAAACACAACTCATGCATACATATATGCAAAATCGCTATGTCCATCAACATGAACATACAAACACTAGATAATGAATATCATGACAATTCAACGAAATAAATCCCATGTTCAACAACATGAATAAACCACATGTATGCTCAAAATACCAATATTAACAAATTACGATACTTGCCTCAAGGATGGCAAGAACAAATCACTCCAACGATCTCAACACACTCGAAGGCCGTCTCCTCCGATCAACGTAGCAAGCTCGAACCTTAACAAAAGAATAATATAGAATTCATCTCAAGTCGTACGAATATCTAATAATCCGGTCTACGGCCGAAAGCTCTAAAAATGTAATCTGCCTGAACTACTTAGCGTGCGCTACGTACTCTACGTAACGTGCGCTAAGCCTGCCCGTTAGCGTACATAAACGACGAAGTCTATCATACGATAACTATGTACTGACAGTCCTCTCTGATCAGCCGACTGACCCGCCTGATGACATAACGTACGTTACGTACCAAACGTAGCGTACGTTTCTCATTCCCGATAGCGCACGTTAATATGCCTATCTTAGCGTGCGCTAACCGTGCATGGCAGTTTACTACTGGGCAGTAGACTTAATATAATGGTGATGAAACTCATGAAATCTTCAGTGTTAATACATGTCATCTCCGTGCATATCATGCTCATACGGTTTCCGAAAGATCTTTAAGGATTAAACGACTACGATATACAAGGATACTTATAATCATCACAACACCATAATTCATCTTGATATTCAAGGAAATATCCTAATTTCAATCCATTTCATGTCCCAAAACGTATGATTCCATTTTGTAAAGACATAAGAACTTTGATAATCTCCATATACTGGTCACAATAGGTTTGAAGCTTCATGAATATGCTAGGAGTTCAAACACTAAAAGGTTCACTTGTTTATACGCTGAAGAAGTACCGAAACATTGAAAATATCCTTCTAACACATGATGTTCGACTACTTACGAATTTAACTGACTAGATAATCCCAAATCATGATCAAAACATCCTTCAGAATACTACTAATATTGGTGAAGAATCACCTACCTCAAAGTAGCGAAGAACACGAAGGAACTTGAAGAAATCCAACACCGTGGGCTTGAACACCAATCTCCAATGATCTACAATCTTCAAACTCGTGCTAGGAGGATGATATGAGAGGTTGAGGATGGAGGAAGTAACTCTCTAAGCTCAAAAATTTGGATTTGGGAAGTGAAAAGATTTGAAAAAATGAAAAAGTGTACTGTCCTATATATAGAAAAGGGTTATTAGCGCGCGCTAGTCCATATACATAGCGTGCGCTAACGGTCATACGAAGCTTACTGACTTCACTGTACTCAGAATTTAGCGTGCGCTATCCTCATATCATTAGCGTGTGCTACCGCGTTGACTTGGCTTTTCCCGAAAGCCGTCCAGGTTCATCCTGACATGATCCGACCAAGATCCGCGGCTGATCTCACCTACCACCCTGTCTTAATCATGCTGACTACGTATAGCGTGCGTTAAGGTGCATAAGTAGCGTGCGCTACGAATCCAATTTAGCGTACGCTACGCTAAGTCGATAGCGTGTGCTACAAGTGCAAAAATCACCACTTAGAACGCATTCATGCAATCATGCGCTCAACAACACCGGATCATGAAATACGGAGAATAATACTCAGATCAAAATGCAACAAATATAATATCACAAGGTTCAATTACACATCATAAATCTCGGGTATTACATCCTTTCTCCCTAAAAAGAAGTTTCGTCCCGAAACTTAAGATGAAAACAACTCCGGATATCTAGTCTTCATATAGTCCTCCGTTTCCCAAGTGGACTCTTCAACTCCGTGTCGTGACCATTGTACTTTAACCAAGGGTATTGGTTTATTCCTCAATTGTTTGATCCGACTCTCAAGTATCTTGATTGGTCTCTCTTCGAAGGTGCCATCATTAGCTATCTCGATCTCATCGAACTCAATGATATGACTGGGATCTGGTACATACTTACGCAATTGGGATACGTGAAACACATTGTGAATGTGACTCAGCGATGGCGGTAAGGCCAACTGGTATGCTAAATCCCCAACTCTCTCGAGGATCTCAAATGGTCCGATATATCTCGGACTTAGCTTACCTTTTCTCCCAAAACGGAAAATTCCTCATGTAGGAGACACCTTCAATAGTACGTGGTCCCCAATGTCGAACTCTAGAGGGCGACGACGCACGTCTGCATAAGACTTCTGTCGACTCTGGGCAGTCAAAAGTCTTTCCCGAATCAAAGCTATCTTCTCTTGAGAATGAACTATCAATTCCGGTTCCGTCCCGATCAAGTCCGAAGAATCATTCCAGCATAGGGGTGATCGGCATCTTCTCCCATACAAAGCTTCAAATACTGACATCTTAATAGAGGCATGCCAACTATTGTTGTAGGTGAATTCAATCAACGGCAAATGAACTTCCCAATCAGTTGACCAATCCAAAGCACAAGCTCTAAGCATGTCTTCTACTATTTGTATAGTCCTTTCGGACTGACCGTCCGTTTGAGTATGATAAGCCGTGCTAAAGTTCAGCTCGGTCCCCAGAGCCCTGTGAACTGCCTTCCAGAAGTGCGACACGAAGCGACCATATTGATCTGAAATAATGGTCTTCGGCGTTCCGTGCAATCTGACTATCTCTGCAATAAATACTCGTGCGAATTTCTCGGGTCCCCACGTGTCTTTAATTCCTAGGAAATGAGCCGACTTGATTAGTCGATCAACTATAACCCAAATCATGTTCATTCTCGTCTTGGTCCGTGGCATATTGGTGATGAAATCCATCGAGATATCCTCCCACTTCCACTCAGGGATCGGAAGCGGCTTTAACATTCCGGCAGGTCGCTGATGTTCAATCTTAACCTTCTGACAAGTCAAACACTTCGAAACGTACTCTGCTACGTCCTTCTTCATATTTCCCCACCATAAGTTTTGTTTTAGATCCTTATACATCTTACTGCTGCCCGGGTGAATAGAATAGGCCGCGTTGTGAGCTTCTTTCAGAATTGTCCGTCTCAAATCATCATCATCGGGAACGCAAAGTCGACTCTGAAATCACAGAACTCCATCATCTTGTATCACGAATCCTGGGGCCTTTCCTTTCTTTACTTCGTCACATAACCGAAGGATCAGAGAGTCGTTCAACTGCTTAGATTTGATTTCCTCGACTAGTGACGAAGTCAGTTCCATCACATATAGTTGCCCTTGGATTCCTGGTGACCATACTTCAATCCCTTCGCGGATCAGTTCTCGTTGAATGCTGGTTTGGGATGTAAGTTCTTCCAACACTCGAATAGAAACAGGTTTACGGCTCAATGCATCGGCTACTACGTTTGCTTTACCCGGATGTTAGAGAATTTCCAAGTCGTAATCCTTGATCAATTCCAGCCACCTTCTCTGCCTCATATTTAATTCTTTCCGACTAAAAATGTACTTGAGGCTTTTATGATCTGTAAATATCTGACAATGAGTGCCGTATAAATAATGTCGCCAAATTTTCAAGGCAAAGACCACAGCTGCTAACTCCAGATCATGAGTCGGGTAATTAACTTCGTACGGTTTCAACTGCCGAGAAGCATAGGCAATTACCTTATCCTTTTGCATCAGCACACATCCCAGACCCTGATTTGAAGCATCGCTGTATACCATGAATCCATCAGTTCCATCTGGTAATGCTAATATAGGTGCTGTCGTCAGTCTCTTCTTAAGTTCATCAAAACCAGCCTGGCATTTCTCATCCCACCGGAACCTTTGAGTTATCTGTAACAGCTGAGTGAGTGGATGAGCAATTTTGGAAAATCCCTATACAAAACGGCGATAATATCCCGCAAGTCCTAAGAAGCTTCAGACTTCTTTCACGTTATTAGGAGCTTCCCATTCCAAGATTGCTTCGAATTTCTTCGGGTCCACCTGAACTCCGTCAGCTGATATCACATGCCTAAGGAAAGTTACTTCCCTAATCCAGAACTCGCATTTGGAAAGCCTCGCATAAAGCTGTTCCTTCCTCAAGGTGCTCAAAACCACACGCAAATGCTCGGCATGCTCCTCTGTATCTTTCGAATAGATCAAGATGTCATCAATGAAAACGACCACTAACTTATCTAGGTATTCTAAGAATACCCGATTCATCAATTGCATAAATACCGCAGGAGCATTGGTAAGTCCGAATGGCATCACCACGAATTCATAGTGTCCGCATCGGGATCTGAAAGTAGATTTTGGTATATCCAATTCCTTAATTCTCAACTGATGATATCCTGATCGTAAGTCAATCTTCGAGAATACCCTTGCCCCTTGCAGTTGATCAAACAAGTCATCGATCCGAGGTATAGGATACTTGTTCTTGATCGTCACCATGTTAAGCTCCCTGTAATCAATACATAATCAGAGGGATCCATCTTTCTTCCGGACAAGGAGAACGGGTGCTCCCCAGGTATAAACACTAGGTTGAATGTAACCCCTCTGCAATAATTCCTCCAGTTGCTTCTTTAGTTCATACATCTCGGTTGGCTCCATGTGGTATGGTGCTCTGGAAATAGGAGTGGCTCCAGGCTCTAATTCGATAGTGAACTCCACTTCTCTCTGCGGAGGTAACCCAGGTAGTTCGTCAGGGAATACATCTGAAA
The DNA here is from genome assembly GCA_033398695.1 of Orobanche coerulescens. Lineage (NCBI taxonomy): Eukaryota > Viridiplantae > Streptophyta > Magnoliopsida > Lamiales > Orobanchaceae > Orobanche > Orobanche coerulescens. The sequence goes on from CM065815.1 coordinate 104,751,760, forward strand.
ATTCATTCACAATTGGAATAGATGAGAGCTCTACTCCTACTTCTTTCTTCATGGCGTAGCACCAAAGTCCATGACATCCCTGCTTCAGTAATTTCACAGCTTTTATTGCTTTGATCAATTTTCCCGAGCTTCCCGGTCTCCACCCTCTGAATAAGTGTTCAGATCCGTCATCATCAATGATAGAAATGACTCTCTTTCGATAATTCAGAATAGCTCCATAACAGTTGAGCCAATCATCTCCGAGAATTAAGTCGTCACCATGGATGTCAACTACAATAAGATTCGATGGCCAATCTCTCCCTCCTATAGACACTGAAAAATCTCTAGTTTCTAGGGTTCCCACAATTCTCTCTCCGCTCGGCAAACCCACAACATATGGTTCACAATCAAATAAACACGAGATTTTCAAACGATTAACACAGTTCAATGATATGAAAGAATGTGTAGCTCCGGAATCGAATAAGACACTAACTGGTTGCAAAAGGATCTGAATCATACCTGATGCAACGGCGGTTACGATCAGATTTCCTCATCTCGTACAGGCGCGGAGGAACGGACCCAGCACTGGATGTCTCTCTCTTCCCAACATTCTGCTGCTGAAATCCACTCTGCTGCGTCTGGTTCACACTTATTTCCTTCGGAACTAGTGCTGGAGTGCGGGTACCAAACGATCTAGTCGCCACTCCACAGAAAGCCGCAAGGTGCCCTTCTTGCCCACAATCGAAACAAGTCACAGAAGATGCGGGGCAATCACGTCGTATATGCCCTGCTCGACCACAATTATAGCACTTCTTTGATGCGTCCGAAACTACTGATGTTGTCCGGAACTTCTTTCCACCTCTAGAAGGATGTGGAGGTTTCCTGTATGAATAAAAGGAAGACTGGCCCTTGCGGGGCCCACCACTCTTGTTTTCCGAGAAGTTGCCGGTCACTTTGTGCTTCTTTGCCTCCATCGATTTCTCCACCGCCGCCTCTTTCATGTCGTAGGCCAGCGCTTTGTCTTGATACTGTCGCAACGTAGTACAATCGAATCCGGACATGTACTGCTGAATCTCCGGCTTCATCCGCATATCGAAATGAAAAATCTTTTCTGCCTCCGTTCTGACCAAGTGTCGCACACAAGTCAGCTGATGATTAAAAGTTTTGATTATGTCTGTCACAGTTGCTTCCGAACTCTGTGGTGAGAAAAACTCTCGGATTTTTGCCTCTCTAACTGGACGAGGACAATACTGTGCTTCCATCATTAGTTTGAATTCCATCCAGTCAGCATTATGATTCTCGGGTCGAATAGCTTCCCACCAGTCAAAGGCCTCCCCAGTCAGAAAATACTGGGCAAAGGGAACTTTCCGGTCCTCGGGATAGTTAATACCCGCGAATATCTTCTCTAACTCCTTTAGCCAATGATCCCAAGTAAGTGCCTCAGTAGATCCGTCAAATTTTGGCGGGTGCAATTTGACCACCTCAGCAAGCCATTTGTCTCCCCGGTTATCCTCGTGGTGCTGCTGTCCCATCGCAGTCTGCATGCGGTCAACTACTTGAGCGAACTGGTTTATCTGAGCCACCACCTGTTGAAGCACTCCTGGCATGTTAGGATTCTCGTCGTCATTCGCTGATCCCTGCTGCCCTCCAGAATGGGAATCGGTTCGACTAGTCGATAATTCTGGGGTAGTTGCGGAATCCTCCTGTCTCATGTTACCACGTCCGCGTCCATGACCGCATCCGCGTCCACGTCCTCCTCTCAACATACTGAAAACACAATTTCTCAATATCCAGGACAAAATTTTCAAAATAAAGCCCGTCAAATACTCACAAAACAGAAATCAAGTAAAACGGTAGCATAAGAGATTAGGAGACTTACAACCACTGTCCACATGACGACTTTGGCTGAACAGTGATGTTACGAACGACCCGTAAATCAATAACGTAAACTGACCCAACTAAAGCCCGACTGCCAAGATATCCATGAATCTTAGCTCCGATACCATATTCTGTAACACCCTGAGATATTCGGGATAATTATAGCGCCGTAAACCCTTTAAGTAAGGATTTACAAGGCTAGTCAAAAGAAATGTGAATATAATCCAACAATACCACAGAAATTCAAATTACAAAACCGGTTCCAATTGATCCAACGAGTTAATTAATACAACCATATCGAAATGATATTAATAAGACACGCGTACTCGAGTACTGAAAATGAACCAAGAAGACAATCAAAAGAAACAACAAACATCACTAAACCCCTTCATCGTCACATCGGTACTGTGGCTGTTTCCCCGCTCCTCGGCTACCTGAACATCAAAACAAATGTCCACCCCCGAAGGGGTTATCAAAACGATGCTAGTACAAGTATCATATTATATAAATCGAATATGCATCAACAATACATAACAAGATACAGCACACGGACTTCCGCTACCGGAATCCGACAATGCGAATCCACAAGATTCCATTAACACAGCATGGGTATTTCAATGATCCAGCGCCCTCAGCATAGATCCCAAGATAATCCCATCGGACCAACACGAGGTGGAAAAACCCGTCCAATGATCTAGCGCCCTCAGCCTAGATCTCAAGATGATCCCGTCGGACAAACACGAGGTGGACATCCAATCCAGCGCCCTCAGCATAGATCGTACAACATACACAAACACAACTCATGCATACATATATGCAAAATCGCTATGTCCATCAACATGAACATACAAACACTAGATAACGAATATCATGACAATTCAACGAAATAAATCCCATGTTCAACAACATAAATAAACCACATGTATGCTCAAAATACCAATATTAACAAATTACGATACTTGCCTCAAGGATGGCAAGAACAAATCACTCAAACGATCTCAACACACTCGAAGGCCGTCTCCTTCGATCAACGTAGCAAGCTCGAACCTTAACAAAAGAATAATATAGAATTCATCTCAAGTCATACGAATGTCTAACAATCCGGTCTACGGCCGAAAGCTCTAAAAATGTAATCTGCCTGAACTACTTAGTGTGCGCTACGTACTCTACGTAACATGCACTAAGCCTGCCCGTCAGCATACGTAAACGACGAAGTCTAGCGTACGCTAACTATGTACTGATAGTCCTCTCTGATCAGCCGACTGACCCGCCTGATGACATAATGTACATTACGTACCAAACGTAGCGTATGTTACTCATTCCCGATAGCGCACGTTAATATGCCTATCTTAGCGTGCGCTAACAGTGCATGGCAGTTTACTACTGGGCAGTAGACTTAATCTAATGGTGATGAAACTCATGAAATCTTCAGTGTTAATACATGTCATCTCCGTGCATATCATGCTCATACGGTTTGCGAAATTTCTTTACAGATTAAACGACTACGATATACAAGGATACTTATAATCATCACAACACCATAATTCATCTTGATCTTCAAGGAAATATCCAAAGTTCAATCCATTTCATGTCCCAAAACGTATGTTTCCATTTTGTAAAGACATAAGAACTTTGATAATCTCCATGTACTGGTCACAATCGGTTTGAAGCTTCATGAATATGCTAGGAGTTCAAACACTAAAAGGTTCACAGGTTTATACGATGAAGAAGTACCGAAACATCGAAAATATCCTTCTAACACATGATGTTCGACTACTTACGAATTTAACTGACTAGATAATCCCAAATCATGATGAAAACATCCTTCAGAATACTACTAATATTGGTGAAGAATCACCTACCTCAAAGTAGCGAAGAACACGAAGGAACTTGAAGAAATCCAACACCGAGGGCTTGAACACCAATCTCCAATGATCTACAATCTTCAAACTCATGCTAGGAGGATGATATGAGAGGTTGAGGATGGAGGAAGTAACTCTCTAAGCTCAAAAATTCGGATTTGGGAAGTGAAAAGATCTGAAAAAATGAAAAAGTGTACTGTCCTATATATAGAAAAGGGTTATTAGCGCGCGCTAGTCCATATACATAGCGTGCGCTAACGGTCGTACGAAGCTTACTGACTTCACTGTACTCAGCATTTAGCGTGCGCTATCCTCATATCATTAGCGTGCGCTACCGCGTTGACTTGGCTTTTCCCGAAAGCCGTCCAGGTTCATCCCGACATGATCCGACCAAGATCCGCAGCTGATCTCACCTACCACCCTGTCTTAATCATGATGACTACGTATAACGTGCGTTAAGGTGCATAAGTAGCGTGCGCTACGAATCCAATTTAGCGTACACTACGCTATGTTGATAGCATGCGCTACAAGTGCAAAAATCACCACTTAGAAAACATTCATGCAATCATGCGCTCAACAACACCGGATCATGAAATACGGAGAATAATACTCAGATCAAAATGCAACAAATATAATATCACAAGGTTCAATTACACATCAGAAATCTCGGGTATTACAGTTCCGATGGTTTGGCTTCGACTCGAGACCCCTTAGATCAAGCTGAATATAGATGGATCCTTTGATAGAGATACCCAGATTGCTGGTGGTGGAGGTCTGATTAGAGATCATCACGGAGAGCTACTTCTCGCTTTCCACTCCTCTTTTCAGGCCTCTTCAAGCTTTGATGCAGAGATCCAGGTGCTTGCTTTTGGACTGATTTTAGCTTCACAGATATTGAGACATGTTTGGATTGAGCTTGATGCTGCTGATGTGGTGACCCTGCTTTCATCTGGCCATCGGGGCTCTTGGCAGGTTCGTCACACCCTTATGCATATTCGACACATTCTCTGAGACATTCAGTACAGAGTCACCCACATTTTTCGGGAGGGCAACATGCCGACTGATTATCTATCTGAGCTCGGCATGTCGTCCCTCGATATTCAGACTTATACATATGATACTGGTCCTCTATTTATTCTCTCTCTTATATGGGTGGACCAGCTTGGCTACCCTTCTTTTAGATTTAGGTAGTATTTTATCATCTGATTTATTGCTATGGGCCCGCACATTAGCCCATGTTTTTAGTGGTACAACATGTATTTCTCTAGAGGGCTCCTGGCATTCTAGTTATTATGATCCGGTTTATGGCCCATTTTTGGTCATAACGCAGAGGTGTTTTTTTACCCATCGGTCCACACATTAGCCCATGCCTTTAGTGGTGCACCTTATATTTCTTCAGCGGACCGTAGCTACTTTGTTTTTAGATTTAGGATCCGGATTATGGCCAATTCTGGTCATAATTCGGGTCAGAATGCTTGTACTCTTGATATTTTCTTTATCTCACAGGTTGGTGGGTCCCAACTCAACCCCCATCCTCAATGGACGTTCCCCCCCTCCCCCCCAAAAGAAAAAGAAAAAAAAGATCCTGAAAGCTTTGCTGACACAGGAATATCCTACAAATATCCCTTCATTCGACTTCTCATTGAAGGTTCTAAGTTGGTCTTTCCCGTCGTTCAGGACATAACATCTACAACCAAATATGTGAAAATACGAAACCAATGGAGTTTTGTTGTTCCATACCTCGTATGCTATTTTGTTGTGATGCTTGTTGATGATACAACGATTTTGTGTATAGCATGCTGTATTTGTTGCTTCACCCCAGAAACGCTGTGGCAACCTTCATGCGGCGATCATGGTTCTTGTTGCTTCTTTGAGTGTCCTGTTCTTCGGCTCAACAACACGATTTTGTTGAAGAGTCTGGGCTGCTGAGTATTCGAGCTATATTCCATTTTCCGAACAGTATTGCTCTATAAAGCGGTTAGTGAATTCAGTACCTCTGTCGGAACGAATGGACACGATACTCAATCCTTTCTCATTCTGAAGCTTTCTCAGGTGCTCGGGCAACATTGTTTTGGTTTCTTTCTTCTTGCTCAGGAAGATTGTCCATGCATACCTGGAATAGTCATCAACAATAACGAGACAATATTTCTCACCTCCCAAACTTACAGGGTCTAGAGGATCGTAGAGATTCATATGTAGCATTTCTAGAAGTCTGTGAGTGGATAGGTATGATTTGCTTTTCTGGGTGGTTTTGATTTGTTTGCCTTTCTGACAGGGTCCGTAGACGATGTCTTCTTGGAATGACACATCGGGCAAACCTCTAACCATTCACTGTCTAGCGAGCTTATTGATTGTCTTGAAGTTGATATGTGACATTCTCTTGTGCCATAGCCAACTTTAATCTGCAGTGCCTTTTGGCAACAAAACACGGAATTTTGGAGCTCGTAGGTGTCCAGTCAGCAATATACATATTACCTGATCTGCTTCCTGTCAGCACAACTTATTTGGTCAGAATAGTCTTGACTCTACACTGATCTATATAGAATTTCACCGAGAACTGTTTGTCACAGAACTGGCTAATACTAAGTAGATTATACTGTAAGCCTTCAACATAAGCTACACCGGTGACTTTGAATTTTCCTGCAAGCAAGGTTCCCTTCCCTCTTGTTCTTACTTTGGATTTATCACCGAAGCGTACTTTTGGACCGCGACCTTCTACATAATCTGATAGCTTGCTTCTATCTCCTGTCATGTGCCGAGAACATCCGCTGTCGAAGTAGAAGATGTCCTTCTCTTTGATGTGCTATAAGCAAAGAAATTAAGTGGATTTAGGTCCCCTTTGTATGTTGGGTCCATGGATGTTAGTGCCTTTAGGTACCCATATTTGCCTGACAGCAATTAGCTTGCTGTAGGTTACTTTTGGTCCATTCTTGAGATGTCTACGTGGGGCAGGTACGGAGTCGCTGTAACCTTGGTAATTATGATACATGTAAAATTCAGGGTTATTATTATTAATCTAGTACGAATGTCGTCTTGGAGGTGGAGCCATTTTTTTCGGCCTTACAGCCTGCCTCATGGGTTTCCAGTTGGATTCCCAAAGATATTGCTGGTATTGCGCGGCAACCTGTTTTCTCGATGGATAACGAGGCTCCGGTATCAATTATCTAGGAGTAATGTACTGTTGGAAGTACTGCTGTGCAGGACTTTGATATTTGGATACAACCTTCTTTCTGAATGGCTGTTGGCGCTTCTGATATGCTTGGGGAGCATGCTTTTGGTTACGCCTTACAGGTCCTTGAGGTTGAGGATTCCGCTATCTGTGATATGACTTAGGTGGCGGAATGGCAGCCTTTGCTGTACACGGGTCAGCTTTAACCTTGGCGGGACTCGGGGTCTCTTCAGGTACAGGAATGGGTTCCACACCCCTGACGAATATTGTACCAGTTTTCCCTTTATTGGAGAATGAGTTGTATCCTAAGCCACTTTTATCATGAGCATATTGCCCGATGCTTAGAATTCCTTCCATCCTGTTAGATGATTTCTTGAATGATTTCAAGATGGTCTCAAGTTCTCCTTCTCGTTTCTCGAGAGTTTTTCCTTTGGCTTCGAGTAGAGCAAAATCATTTGGCTTGTCCTCATTATGAGACTTGGTCTCATTTAGGTCGTGGGCAAGTTTATGATTGCTCTCCATGAGTTTTTCCAATGTGATCTTGCTGTTCTCTCAATCGAGAGACATATTTTCATAGTTATTTCTCAGCAAGTCGTTTTCTTCTTTCAGCTCTAAGTTAGAAATTTCGAGCTGTATATTTTCTCGTTTCAATGTCTCATGGGCCTTTTGAATGTTTTTAAATTCATTCATCATATTTTCGAAAGTATGAGATGCATTAATAAGAATATTGGATGTTGAGCTTACCTCATCATCGCTATCTTCATCGTCCTCTATATCTTTTGCCATAAAGCACATGTATGCTTTATCTTCGAGCTCATCATTGGACGAGTCACTGTCAGTGACTGCCAGAAGACATTCCTCAGTCTTGGTTTGAGCGGACGAGGCTTCTGATTCGCCGATCAGGGCTTTGAGATTGTTCTTCCAAGCACGTCTACTTTCATCATTTTCCTGTTGCTCGGCTTCCAGCAACTTTTAGACTTTAGGATGCGGACACTTATTTGCGTAATGTCCGGGTTTCCTGTAGTTGTATCATAGATTAGAATCACCAGATGGAGAAGATTCAGAACTTACCTTGTGAAAAGGCTTGGGCCTGTATGCAGTCTTTCCAGGTAGTCCTAGCAGGTGACTCTTCGGCCTTGTCTCTCCTGTCAATGTCATACTCGAAATCTTTTACGTCAGAGAAGAGGTCAAAAGTAGAAATGTCATTGAGATTACATGACATATGCATAGCTGTGGTTTTTATGTCCTATCGGGAAGGGAGTGATCTAAAGATTTTAAGATTTTTTTCCTTTTGGGTATACACTATACCCAATGCTCAAGTTCACTGACAATGCTAGTGAATCTGAGGTCAAGTTCCTCAAGAGTTTCAATTGATTTCATTTCGAATGATTCAACTTGCCGAGTGAGTTTTGAAATTTTGTTTTTTTGGAGAGCTCAGTTCCCTCACAAATCATCTTGGGTTTATCCTAGATTTCCTTGGTTGTCTTACAGCTTTTTACCTTCAAGAATGTGCCTTTGTCGAGAGTGAAAAATAGCACATTCTTAGCTACATTGTTGAGGTTCGCATGCTTGCGACAATCGGTCGTCCATTGCTCGCATTCTTTCTCGAGCATCTCTGCATGAGGTTATCCCTCTATCCTTGCGGCGGGATTAACCTTCACTATCTTGATGGGGCCATATTGAATGACAAAAATCACCTCTTCGTACATGGCTGCAAGATGTGCTTCCATCCTAATTCTCCAATCATCAAATTCGTTAATCGAGAACACAGAAACCTTGTTTATCACAGAGGTATCCATGTAGAAGAATAGGAAAAGTAAAGACTGTTTTTAAAAAGAGTGTGTGATTTTAGGATCTGATTCGGTTAAAAATACGACTGATTCTTTTTAGAATCAACCGCTCCGTTACCACTTGTTGGCCACTAAGTATACAAAATACAGCTTGGAAAAGTGTTAGTACAACAAGCTGTACGATTTTAAAAAGAGAGTGCGTAGGTGAAGTTTGTTTAAGTGAGTTGCTGTAAATACAGCAACTAGGCTTTCTCCTGTTGGCTTGGTGCGTACAGGGTTTTCAATGTATACTTGTAAATAATCACAGTTATGAAAACAATAAAAATAGAAGGTAAATAACACGCAATATAAAGTGGTTCGAGGTAAACCCCCTACGTCCACTGGTCCTCCACACAAGAGTAAAATATTTATTAAAATCACTACGTACACAACTACGTGACTTTAATCAAACCTATCCTCGTATCGTTCACATAGATTGATACAAAAACTGTAGCTTTCAACCGTTCACACATATTGGTTGTTGGCGTCTCTTAACTTGCTTCTTCTCACACAGATTGAAGCTTTGTCCTATTCTTCCCATGAGGCCTAACATGGGGTGGTGGAAGCTTAATACGGACGGTGCCGCGAAGGGCACCCCGGGCGATGCGGCCGCGCGGGGGGGGGGGGGGGTTTGGGATCATCTCGGCAATCCCCTCATATTTTCGGAATATCGCGGGATCCAAACTAACAATTTTGCGGAAATCTATGCTATTTGGAGAGGGCTCGATTTTTGCTTTGATCATAACTTTGGCAAAGTGTGGGTGGAAGTAGATTCGAAGGTTGCGCTTCATTTGATCGAGCATTCATCCTCATGCCATTGGCAACTTCAAGGTCTCATTTTTAAAATTCGTGCTTGCATGGATAAATTGGAAATTAATTTCTCACATATTTATCGGGAAGGTAATGCCATTGCCAATTCACTAGCTAATCAAGGGTTTGATCGTCAAGACTTTCATCTCCATGATATCTCCAATATTAAAGGGAAAATTCGAGGTCTCATTAAACTTGATAAAATGGGTTATCCGTATATTAGGAGCAGAAAAATTTATGTATAATCCAGTTATTTATTGGGAGATCCCAAGCAACTTTAGCCTTGTTTGAGGGTCGGCTCCTCTTCTTTTCATGTGTTTTTCCTTTCGGTACTTGTAGAGGGGTTTGTCCTCCCTCAAACTTTCGGGTGTGTAGAGGGCCTCGTTCACCCTCGACTTGGTTTTTGCATTTATATAGCAGCTGCCGTTTTTCGAAAAAAAAAAGGCCAGAATATCTTTTCTTAGTCCACACAGGGCTAAGTTTTACTCAAAGTAAAAATGGTGAAATCACTAGTTTGAACATCAGCTTATACACAATGATCTTAGGCTGATGATGTGCAGTTCACGTTGACTGAGTATATTTCTTCTCTCAGATATTGATATATACTCAAGGAAATATATTTGCTCTTGTAAGCTTTGATTGACGATAATGAATATTCAGTCGTTCGTCTTCTTGTTCGATGTATATTCGTGAATATCGGTGAGTGCTGGAGTTTTCTGTAAGTGCCTTGTAATGTCCTCTTGCATGGACTATTTATAACTTTAGAATAGATCCGTTATAAATATGTCCGTTGACTGGTTGGTGAGCAAAGATCCATTCTGATTGGTTGATTGACTTTCAAGATGCTAGATCCGGATTTTGCTCCTTGTCTGAAGATGCTTGTCGGTTGGTATTTAAATACATTATCCTATCAGTATTTAAATACTTCTTTCAAACAGCGTTATGACTTTAGCGAATAAAGTAGATTCCTTCACAACGGTCTTCAGTCCTGTTGGATAAGTGTTTATTTTCCCAACACTTTCAGCCTGTATGCTGCATCCAGCATAATACGATTTTATTGCTGTTAGCTGTAGGTTCTGCAGAGTAGACTAACTCCCATGCTGTATGGAAGGCGCTGTATGGAGATTCCAGACAGTTTCCATACTTGGCGGTATTTTGAATCCTTCCGGTTTCTTGAGACAATCTTACTATATGATGGCTAGACTTGCTGTCTGTTGGCTATACGAATTGTTGTTGTTTGTTGGCAATTATCAAAACAAGGTACAAGATTATTTATCCCAACATAATATATAAAATGCACTAAATATCGACTATCGATAAGTTATATAATATATAAAATATGCCAAATATCGACAATCGATAATTAATAAAGTTCCGAGGCCATAACATCGAACCGGGTAAAATTGGAAATTAATTTTCAGGAATACACGAAGAAAACGAGCCCAAAACAGGTCCGGAAGTGGCCTGGATCGCGATCCGACCATCATGGATCGCGATCCCTTGGTCCAGGCCGCACCAGCACACAGGCCCCGGATCGCGATACCTACAGGCCCCGGATCGCGACTCCCTTCCCCAGAAGCATAATCTTTACATAAATAAATTTATGTTCATATGCACCTCTTAAAATTCATCATCCTAACATAAATTTATATGTAGATCAAATCATATGTTCTTTGATTCTTGGATTATTAGTAGAACTAAATCATCACATGAATCTTCATATATTAAAGAACCATATATGTCAAGATCAAAAATCTAAATCAATATATATATATATATATATATATATCACCATATACATATTAAGATACGCATCATATATATATATATATATATATATATATATAGATCGAAACACAAATCTATTAAAAATATATATCACCATATATATAAATATACATAGATAAAATTTATATATCATATATATAAATATCATACATCACATATATGAACATCATATATAAACATATATGAAAATCAAAACAATGAAAATATACTAGTCGCTCCGATACCACTGTTGGGTTTTTATTGAACTAATAAGATTTATGATCTCATCATATATCGAAATAGTGCAGCGGAAGTATAAATATAATATGTAAAACCCTCCGAGGATCCAAGTATATTATCAAAGTACGAAGAACAAGATTGTTACCTCTTGTAGCGTGTTTTCGATCGAGCCTTCTCCAGACGTTGCAAGACGCGAGCGTCCTCTACGATATCCACATAGCAAACAAGTCCAGAGCGTCTAACAGATTGCTAGCTCCGATTCAATAAAGATTTCACTTAAATCAATTTGAATATAGGTATGTTCTTGATTATGGTAAGAACAGGCACACCAAGAATTTTATTCAAATGTTCTTGAACTTTGATCTAAAATAACAACTATGAATCTTATTCAATATGTTATTAAAGATCAAACACACAAGATAAAATGAAGATTAGATGAGTATTCTAAATACTTTTCTTGATCAAAGAATCAATCTTCAAAGATATGAAGATATAATCTTGATCCTTTTGATTATTCAACTCTTGAATATTATCTTCAAGACTTTTAGTTAGAGAAATATCAAAATCAGATTTTTGGTTCTCTCTACACAAAATATGTCTTCTCTTGTATTTGGTCTTATGTGAGGGCTATCACAAGATACTATTATATAGCCCTGTACATGGCTAAGGGTTCACCAACCACTTCACCAACCATAATCAACCGGAACAAAATAGCTACTCTGCTCGTTTAAGTGTGTGACCATATAGGTTCTAATTAATACGGCAATGAGAATAAAGATAATTTTATGACTCATAAATCATAAGCGGCCTCTATCTAGACATTATGACTACTCACATTAAAAGAATTAATTCGACAGCACGAACGAAATCCCGTTACTGTATAATATTTAATCCTCTCGTCGTGCGATATCGTAATTAAGCATAAGGCATGGATAAGTTGACCTTATATAGCTTAATTAATATTCTTGATCTCAAGTTACAATTGTCCAATTCAAATATTTATCAATAACTCTTTATTGATCAATTTGAACATGGCCATGCATTTAAACAATTTAACGTATCAAGGGCTCGTGGATATCTTCTCCGTTTTATAGGAGGGACAAGCCCCCTCTGGACAAACTACTTCCCTCTGCATAAATTGTACCGTATCCAATCACAAACTGTATGGTCCCTTGTTACAGAAGACGTTGGTATTATGTTAAAATACGATACTCATTATGTAGGAAACTGTAGTGTCTTTAGGTAATAAGGACTTAAATAATATATAACAATCAGAGGAATTATAATGATTTAATCCATATATAATTCTCTTTTTTAGGTCATATCCAATACGATGTCTCTACATGTATCTATGACGTGATATAACATATCATATTCATGACCAGCAAAGCATAGCCATCGTATCATTATCATACTAGTATTCATATTACTAGGGATATCTAGAATATATTCTTTAATGCTTTAACGAGTTTTACTATCAAGTCACATACTTGATGATTGTAAGCACAATATTAATTCAAAAATATAATCAATATTATAAGAATAAATGTCTCCACATTATATTATTTAAATAGTAGACTTAGAGCATAATACTAACATTTTTAATGTTGCAGCTTGCGACAATCATATTGAGGACTATAATAGGCATATGAAAAGTTTAGAAATATCATGTCCAGGTGCAGCTACCCACTTGAAAGAAGCTGTTAGTGAGAATAGATTGGCTCATGTGAAGTGTCCTGTCCGGCGATTCGAGGTTATGAATTCAGATGCCGTGGAAACCATGAACAACCATCTTCTTTGGGCTAGAAGAGTGCCCGTTTCTTCACTTTTAGAGGTATATTGAACCGTGGTATAATAAGACATCTGAGTGACATATAAAAACAAATGAGTGTCCTGGACCTCTAACGAATCATGCATACGAGACATTAGTGAAGGCGGTTAGAGCTGGATATAACATGAATGTTTAATTGCCTAGGAATGAGGTGTTCAAGATGACCTCTAACAGGAAACATTATGTTGTGGAGTTGAGAGAGCAAAATTGCAGTTGTATGAAGGTCCAGCATGATATGATCTCGTGAAAGCATGCCGCTGCCTCTATAAGGTACCTCAATCATGACCAATGTCTCTATATATAAGTACTATAATGTGTCCATACTTCGTCAAATGTGGGGATGACCTGTGATTCCAGTACCTCACCCCAGTGATTGGTTCATTCATGCTAACATCAAGGTGAAAGTTTGTGAAACACCAGTACGAGGCAGGCAGGGCGAAAAAAAAGAGATATACACTAGGGATTGGGTCCTTGACTCATACTCGTAAAGTTCAAACATGCCTTAGATGTGGAGGTACAGGGAACAATAGAAAGACTTGCACTGCAGTTATTCCCCAACTCTTTGAGGATTTGACAACGTAACCTACTCCTCTCAAAAGGGACATGTAAAAAAAGTGCAGTATATGTAACCCTGATGACCACACTGCTCCAAAATGTCCAACTAAGCATCGTTTCAACCCAAATGAGCCCCAAATGTAAAAGTAATTATATTTTTTTAAATTTGAAGTATTTTCATTCCGTGTTTATTATACTGGATACCAGAATACGTAGTTGTATTTTTCATATTTATTATTTTGTATTTATTTAAAGTTGAAGTATTTTTATTGCGTGTTTATTATACTGAGCACCGAAATAAGTAGTTGTAGTTTACATTTTTATTATTTTATATTTATTTAAAGTACTTCCATCGCATGTTTATTATATAAAACAAATTATTTTAGGTATTTATACACAATAATCATTACAGAAAAAGAATAATTATTTTTCGATATGGAATATTTATATACAATAATCATTAGAATAAAAAGTATAATCTCACTAATCCTCCTCATCACATCCTATAAACAAACTGCTGGGATCCACTACTACAATATCTATTTCATCGCTAATAGATATTGCCATACGTCCTCCAAAAGCGCGAATATCCAGCTCGGTCTTTCCATGAGAGAACGATCACTGAACGAGAGACTCTAAAGTCCGTATAGAAAATGCACCACAAGAAGTCGAGTTATCCTGTATATAGCATAAATCCCTCCTTGCTACAACACATCTAAATCGAGTAATCAGCGTGATTTCAAGGCGGCGCTCGAAGACTCATAAGGCGGTTCTTGCGAATCACATTCGAAACTGTCGTTTGGGGTTTTTCGTAAGTTCATTTAACGTTGTTATACGTATTTTGAGCTTCGGTTTGATTATTCGTTGTCGTATGATGATTTTCGGGCATTTGGGCCATTTTCGTAATTTCCCAAAGTTTGGGGTAATTACCTTCCATTGTCGAATTTCGAGCCTTCGGGTGGTCGGAATCATGTGTTCTACTAGCTCTTAGATTCGTCTTTGCGAGTACTTCGTAACCGTATCTTCGGTTCGTATTCAGGTTCGGGTTTCAGTGTCATTTTGTTGAGTTCAGGGTTACTAAACGACTTTTCTAAGTATGAGTTCTGCTTTGTAAAAATCACCATAAATTCTTGGAAACTCCAAAAATTATGAATCTTTGCAATATTATAAAGCATTAAGTTAGCTTTCCAATGGTTTAAACGGTGAGTCAATCGGAGTCCGGACGAAGGAGTTATGGTCGAAATAGCTAAGAATGCACGATGTGCCTTTTTGGTGTTGGAGTGGACTGTACCGTGTGCCGCGGCACACTTCGGCTGTGCCGCGGCACTAAGCCAGTGCTGGGCAGTTTTTTTGGCCGTGGGCCGCGGCACACTTGTCTGTCTTTGCGGCACACAGGCGATCGGCTATTTAATGGCCTGGACCGAGTCATCCGGCCATTTCTCATTTTTTCCTTCGTTCCTTCGCGATTTCTTCAGCATAAGTGGATGGATTTGAGTAAGAGAATCATAGAACAACACGTTTTGGAAGTTTGATTCATGGATTAACATCATCTTCCACCCGGATCGAAGGTAAGAACACCTAAACTCTTGGTTTTGGGAATTTTTGAGGTTTCTTGATGTTTTGGCCGATTTGATTCGTTTTAGTTTAGATTATTGTTAGAACATGGTTGTATACTCGAAATCATTCATTACCCCTGAAGTTTTGTGGAACGAATTTGAGTATTACCTTGAATAATCGTTGAATTAGACTATGCCCTCAAGGTGTCCGATAAAATGCTTCAATGAGTAGAACTTGGGAAGTTCCATACGTTTTCATAGAATTGTGATTGAATTGATATCCTTGTGACTTAGGAACGAATTCTTGTGAAGAACTCGAGTCGGAACCCTTCCGTTCGTTGCCTTCTTTGGGATCCGAGCTTCCCGGTCGAACCGTGTTCTTCGGAGCATTCGGTAGTGGTTAGTAAGGCAAGTATCTTACTATACGACTAGTAATCACGTATGATATTTATGATGATTTTGATTGCCTTCGTAAATATGTTCTGTTTGAATCGGTTGTGTATTACGTAATTTGAAGGCTTTGTGATAATAGTGCTATGTTGGTATACATGTTAGGTGTTGTGCCATTTGTGCAGGATTGCGACGTACATATGGATGGTTGTGCACTTGGTTGTGCAATGTATCGTGTACCAAACGTGCGATATGTTGATTGATGATAGTTTTTTTGAGAGTATTGAGATTGTGTTATGTGCGTATGATGTACGATTTTGTGGTGATCAACGTGATTGACTAACTGTGCTCATTATCGCATGTAATGTGAATGTGAATGTGGTGTGCTGGAACGCTAAGTTCACTCGTGCGGGTTCGACGGGGCCTACGAGGATTCATGGCACAGGTCCATGGGATCAGAACTTAGTGTGTGGTGCTGAGGTCCAATCGTGCGGGTCTGACGAGGCCTACGATGATTCATGGCACAGGTCCATGGGATCAGGACACAGTACGTCCAACCGTGCGGGCTCGACGGGGCTTACGGTGACACGTGGCAGTGGACTACGGTGTCGGGACTCATTGTTGTGATTGTTGCGTTTGCTCAATCCGTGTGGGTTGTTGAACCTACGGAGACTCGTGGCAAGCGATCACGGAGTCATGAGCATGATTGATTGTTGTGATTGTTGTGTTTGCTCAATCCGTGTGGGTTGTTGAACCTACGGAGACTCGTGGCAAACGATCACGGAGTCATGAGCATGATTGATTGTTGTGATTGGTTAAGTCCGTGCGGGTTATTGAACCTACGGAGACACGTGACAGGGGATCACGGTGTCATGAATCATGTTTTGTAAATCAAACTCTTTGTAAGAAAGTTTTAAGAAAAGAATGTTGGGCCGAGCCCCATGAGATTTATGGAGATGTTTTCGTACCGTAAATTGTTGAAATACAATTTTGAGATTTGGGTTAAGACCCTAAGATTTTCGAAAGGTTTTGAAATTCTAAAAATTCCCGAGATGATAATCTTATTTCCGAATGCTTCATAGCTTGTATTTCCTTGTGAAAACCTCCCGGGGATATTTTGATACTTGATCGTTATATTTGATTCACGATTATTACTTGCTTGTTATATTTCGTATGATTTGATACTTGCACTAGTAAAACAGTGGAGTTTTACTAACCCCCGAGTAATCGGGGGGTGGATGTATGTTTTGCGTCCAGGTACATGCAGATTTAGGGAGCAGTCACAGGATTGGCACAAGAGGATGACGAGCTGCGATACTAATCAAGAGTCGAGAGTTGGTAGAGTTTGGTTGTATTATTAGAGTTGATTCAGTCTTCCGTATTGTGTTTCGACCCTGTGTGGGTAATGTTGTTAGTCGATTACGTTGATAGAGTTGTGTGACCTCATCGGTCCGTGTGTTTATGTGTAAGTGACTTTAGCAGTCGTATTATTATATTGTTTGACCTGGCCGGGCAAGCATTTGGTTGTTTATGGATGTTTAGCCTGGTAGATCCTTGTGGAAAGGGTCTACGGCATGTAATATTCCCATGCGGTTTTGGGGGTGTTACATTTATGGTATCGGAGCTTAGGTTGCGGAAACCTAGGCTGTCGGGTCGAGTTGAGTCGTGGTTTGTCGTGTAACGTGTTGTCTTGTCATTCGAGTCGTCAGGTGACAAGTTGAGTTGTGCGTAGTCACAACGTGTCGGATATGTTGTCGGATGAGATTAGTATCGTGGGCAACCGTCATCTCCGTGCGGCCTGTGGACGTAAGTCTCCTCCTTTATGCGTAATACCTGTGTATCTCGATTTTATCTTAGTGAGTTAATTGCGGTGCATGATTTTGTTTACACATCATTGTGTGATGTAGTCGTGTTTAATACTTGTGGCACATGGTATGAGTATAGCTGAGCGTATTGTTGTTTTACTTTTGAACCACCGCGTGGGGTGTTATGGTGTGAAGGTTGTAAACCTTGATGGGTTCTGTGAAGATATCAACGGTAGAGTTTGTGAGAAACTCCGATGAATGATCTTGCTGTGCGTTTAAACTTGAGACCACGAGATGCATTTGATTGAATTGGCGACCGTGGTTGCCATTTGTGTATGTGGTTTTAAATTCGACTATATTTGGAATGTTGTAATTTTTGTCCATTTTGAGAATATCTTGTGTAGGACTTTACAGTTTGAGAATTTTGTAGAAATCGATTTTTGGAAAATATTTTGGTGGTGCGGTCAAACCACGGTTTATGTGAATTTTTAAAATTTGTTAAAACTTTGACAAATGGGCCGTGTATTTTCAAATGACACAATCAGACGGTATTTGAAAAATGTGTTTTGAAGTACTTCGGACATTGTAAAATATTACCGTCGTCTTGGTTATGAACTAAAGGATTTTGAAAATCTTTTTTTTTATTTTGCAGAACGATTTTTGGTTTTTGGAATTTTGAACTTCATATGTCCACGTGTTGGGTCAAGTGGTTGTGATAAGTTTGTGGTGTTGTTGTGCTCGCCGGAGAATGTTTCAGTGTTTTCTAAATGTTGAGATACATGGTTTTGATTGGACGATCGGGGTATTAAAAGTGTTTTCAAAAAAATTTCATTTCACCAAATTTTTCAAACTTGAGAATTTAAAAAAAAAATTATCATTTGAATAATACCCCGGAAATATTTTATTTTATTTTTTTTGCTGCGAGTGTTTGATCCCTACGATACGTGTGTGGTTTTGACTGTGTTTGGTTGGGTAAAATCCAAACACCTCTGTTGATGTAACTGTGCGAATTATTTTTGAATGAAGTTCTTAAATTACAGTGTTAGTTCATGCACATGTGTGATGACTTGGAGTTGATGCTTTATCGTGCTGCTATTATCGTCCTATGTGGACGTTGTGACGTTTGTATGGTTGCATTATTCTGTTTGGTCGTCCGTTCAGTATGCCGAGAGGTCGTGGCCGAGGACGTGGTCGTAGTCGTGGTCGTGATCAAGAGCGTGAGAGGGCGACTCCCTCCTTGCCGAGTACCGATCACCAAGATGATCGGGACATTCGACTAGAGTTAATTTTGACATTGGCGCCGCCACCATCCTTCGTCGGGTGGTTGATCGGTTAGTGCGGATGAATCGGGCCGTACATCGGAATGAGAACCGGATGGGGATAACGGGGCTAGTAAGTGGATTCGAGATGTGATGAGGATGCGGCCCGCTTTTGTGGGTTCATCCGACTCGTTAGGTTGGGAAGGGCCGGCTCTTCCGGTTGGACAGAACATTTGATCCGTAGCTTGTCCGGATGAGAAGAGGGTACCCATTGCTCAGTACTTGCTTGACAAAGAAGCTGCAGACTGGTGGCAGGCTGTAGTGCCTGCAGATCGCACACCTACATGGGCTGAGTTTAAGACCGCCATGGAGGCAGAGTATTGCCCGTTGCCTGTTGGTGAACGCAGGATCGTTGAGTTTTTCTCAGCTGCGCCCCAGGATGTGTCGATATCCCAGGCCATAGTCGATTTTAATCGACAGCTCGCTTATGTTCGTGATCAAGTGAGAAGTGAAGCGGACAAGGTCCGATACTTCAATATGCGCATGAAACCCCATATCCGTGAGAGTATGGCTCCGTTCATGTGTACCACCCTGGAGGAATATCAGGACCGAGCTTTAGCCATTGAGATGGCCGTTTCGGTATCGGAATCTGGTTCAGAGAGTAAGAGACAGAAGACCTCGAGTAACTTTTCAAGAGGCCAGAGAAGTGAGATCTATGAGCCTGTTACTTCACAGTTTCCTTCTGGGAGCACTCCTCGTTCGGTTGACCAGTCTAAGAATCCTACTCACGAGCCGAGTAAGACAAGCGGCATGAAATTATGTTTCAATTGTAGCCGTATGGGCCATACTCGTAAGAATTGTCGCTCGCCCCAAGTTAACTGTTTCAAATGTGGACATGTGGGACATCAGGCGGTACACTGCAAGACCGTCGTTGAGATGTTCGGGAGCCGAGATCCCGCCCCTACGCGTGGAGAGATCAGTGGTGCCCAATAGCATAGTTGCGTGTTGTATTTGTGTTGTAATTTGAGTACAGATTGATATTTGTTGTGTGAACTTTTTGGTTTTGTTTGTAGTCTACCCTGATGTTTTATTTTAAGTTTCGGGACGAAACTTATTTTTTGTGAGATAGAATGTAATATCTGGTACCTTTGTTTTCCGTTATCTTGAATTGTTTGTGTTTTGACGTCAGACATTTTCTTGTTGATGAGAATCGGAATGATTTCTATCGTAATACTCTATTTGTTTCTATCGCATAGCCGTTTTAGTCGGGTGCAACTTGTTGTCGCGTACGTTTCTTTGACTAAATGTGTGCATATGATGTGGTATGTGATGCGTCTTTAATTGCTCATTATTGTTTTGAATCATTGTCGGTGGCGTTGTGTTGGTCGTCGTGGAGCGTGTATTCACGCCGTATGTCTCCTTGCGTTTCTTGCAGCGTTTCGCCGTTGGGCGCGAGTTTTCGGTTTTTGTGTATCTCGTCGAGTTGTCCTGGCAGGGATATCGCTTCTCCCTACTTGTTTTAAGTTTCGGGACGAAACTTCTTTTAAGGGGGGTAGAATGTAATACCCGTAATTTCGATTTCTGGTAATTTCTTTTTTTTCGGCGAAAGTCCGTTTTAACGACTCGCTCATGACCGTTCCATCATTCTGAGAATGATTAATTCTGCATTTTTCGACATCCGAGTTCGTTTCGGTGCTGCTTTGTTGAGTTCCGTACTTTTTAGCGACTTTTCCGCGCTTGAGTTTAGTTCTTGCGAATCTCATTCGAAACTATCGTTTGGGGTTTTTCGTAAGTTCATTTAACGTTGTTATACGTGTTTTGAGCTTCGGTTTGATTATTCGTTGTCGTATGATGATTTTCGGGCATTTGGGCCATTTTCGTAATTTCCCAAAGTTTGGGGTAATTACCTTCCGTTGTCGAATTTCGAGCCTTCGGGTGGTCGGAATCATGTGTTCTACTAGCTATTAGATTCGTCTTTGCGAGTACTTCGTAACCGTATCTTCGGTTCGTATTCAGGTTCGGGTTTCGGTGTCGTTTTGTTGAGTTCAGGGTTACTAAACGACTTTTCTAAGTATGAGTTCGGCTTTGTAAAAATCACCATAAATTCTTGGAAACTCCAAAAATTCTGAATCTTTGCAATATTATAAAGCATCTAGTTATCTTTCCAATGGTTCAAACGGTGAGTCAACCGGAGTCCGGACGAAGGAGTTATGGTCGAAATAGCTAAGACTGCACGATGTGCCTTTTTGGTGTGGTGATGCCGTGTGCCGCGGCACACTTGGTGCCGCGGCACTAAGCCGGCTGGGCAGTTTTTTTGGCCGTGGGCCGCGGCACACTTGTCTGTGCCGCGGCACACAAGTGCGAATCAGCCTATTTAATGGCCTGGACCGAGTCATCCGGCCATTTCTCATTTTTTCCTTCGTTCCTTCGCGATTTCTTCAGCATAAGTGGATGGATTTGAGTAAGAGAATCATAGAACAACACGTTTTGGAAGTTTGATTCATGGATTAACATCATCTTCCACCCGGATCGAAGGTAAGAACACCTAAACTCTTGGTTTTGGGAATTTTTGAGGTTTCTTGATGTTTTGGCCGATTTGATTCGTTTTAGTTTAGATTATTGTTAGAACATGGTTGTATACTCAAAATCATTCATTACCCCTGAAGTTTTGTGGAACGAATTTGAGTATTACCTTGAATAATCGATTGAATTGGACTATGCCCTCAAGGTGTCCGATAAAATGCTTCAATGAGTAGAACTTGGGAAGTTCCATACGTTTTCGTAGAATTGTGATTGAATTGATATCCTTGTGACTTATGAACGAATTCTTGTGAAGAACTCGAGTCGGAACCCCTCCGTTCGTTGCCTTCTTTGGGATCCGAGCTTCCCGGTCGAACCGTGTTCTTCGGAGCATTCGGTAGCGGTTAGTAAGGCAAGTATCTTACTATACGACTTGTATCTTGCGACTAGTAATCACGTATGATATTTATGATGATTTTGCTTGCCTTCGTAAATATGTTCTGTTTGAATCGGTTGTGTATTCCGTAATTTGAAGGCTTTGTGATAATAGTGCTATGTTGGTATACATGTTAGGTGTTGTGCCATTTGTGCAGGATTGCGACGTACATATGGATGGTTGTGCACTTGGTTGTGCAATGTATCGTGTACCAAACGTGCGATATGTTGATTGATGATAGTTTTTTTGAGAGTATTGAGATTGTGTTATGTGCGTATGATGTACGATTTTGTGGTGATCAACGTGATTGACTAACTGTGCTCATTATCGCATGTAATGTGAATGTGAATGTGGTGTGCTGGAACGCTAAGTTCACTCGTGCGGGTTCGACGGGGCCTACGAGGATTCATGGCACAGGTCCATGGGATCAGAACTTAGTGTGTGGTGCTGAGGTCCAATCGTGCGGGTCTGACGAGGCCTACGATGATTCATGGCACAGGTCCATGGGATCAGGACACAGTACGTCCAACCGTGCGGGCTCGACGGGGCTTACGGTGACACGTGGCAGTGGACTACGGTGTCGGGACTCATTGTTGTGATTGTTGCGTTTTCTCAATCCGTGTGGGTTGTTGAACCTACGGAGACTCGTGGCAAGCGATCACGGAGTCATGAGCATGATTGATTGTTGTGATTGTTGTGTTTGCTCAATCCGTGTGGGTTGTTGAACCTACGGAGACTCGTGGCAAGCGATCACGGAGTCATGAGCATGATTGATTGTTGTGATTGGTTAAGTCCGCGCGGGTTATTGAACCTACGGAGACACGTGACAGGGGATCACGGTGTCATGAATCATGTTTTGTAAATCAAACTCTTTGTAAGAAAGTTTTAAGAAAAGAATGTTGGGCCGAGCCCCATGAGATTTATGGAGATGTTTTCGTACCGTAAATTGTTGAAATACAATTTTGAGATTTGGGTTAAGACCCTAAGATTTTCGAAAGGTTTTGAAATTCTAAAAATTCCCGAGATGATAATCTTATTTTCGAATGCTTCATAGCTTGTATTTCCTTGTGAAAACCTCCCGGGGATATTTTGATACTTGATCGTTATATTTGATTCACGATTATTACTTGCTTGTTATATTTCGTATGATTTGATACTTGCACTAGTAAAACAGTGGAGTTTTACTAACCCCCGAGTAATCGGGGGGTGGATGTCTGTTTTGCGTCCAGGTACATGCAGATTTAGGGAGCAGTCACAGGATTGGCACAAGAGGATGACGAGCTGCGATACTAATCAAGAGTAGAGAGTTGGTAGAGTTTGGTTGTATTATTAGAGTTGATTCAGTCTTCCGCTGTATTGTGTTTCGACCCCTGTGTGGGTAATGTTGTTAGTCAGTTCTGTTGATAGAGTTGTGTGACCTCATCGGTCCGTGTGTTTATGTGTAAGTGACTTTAACGGTCTGTATTATTATATTGTTTGACCCTGGCCGGGCAAGCATTTGGTTGTTTATGGATGTTTAGCCTGGTAGATCCTTGTGGAAAGGGTCTACGGCGTGTAATATTCCCATGCGGTTTTGGGGGTGTTACACGATCTAGGTAGACCAGATGGACCAGACATCTTTGCTGGAAGAGGAGGAGCAGAATTAAATGGGACAAGGCTCACATGTACAGTGGAAGGGGATAGCGAACCCTAGGGGTAACTTCCGATGGTGTCACCAACATATAAGTGGTGGGGGGAGGGGGGAAACTATAGTAACCGAGTCTCCATCAGCAGGAGGAATGATCTGAGTGTGCTTTATGGATCGAGGCTCCAGCAGTGCCGAGGATGCCCTCAGTATGCTCGGTGGGAGCCGACGCTCTGCCAACACGAGTCTCTCTCAATATTGATGCTCCACCAGCGCTAGGATGCTCTCAATCTGCTCGATGGGAGTCGACACTTTATCAAACTAAGACTCTGTCATAACCAAGTCATGATGAATGAAATTGCTCATAAAATCATCAATACCTTCAAAGTCCTATGATGGCATAGCAAGGCGACCACTAGGGGCCAATACATCTTCAACATATCATTGCACCTGCTGGACCATCCTATCACCCACTGAATCCATATAGCCATAGAGACGGGTGAAGATGGTATCCAAATTCATAAGGGGTGCAGTCTGGCGAGTACCCTGTGCCTGTAACACCCCCCAGATATTCAGTATTAATACAACGTCATAAACCCTTTATATAAGGATTTACTAGGCTAATAAATAAACCAAAACACTATTTAAATACCAACAGTGGAGTAATTATTACAAGCCAGGTTTAAAAGTACATCACAATACTGAATAGAATTTAACAATACATAAATATACAAATCAAACAACAAAAAAATGATGTACTCGGGTACTTATTCAAAACACGAACACAAACTAAGAGAACTCTTCGGATGACCAACATCACTGTGCACCCTCGTCATTATGTTGCCACAGTGGTTGTTTTCCTGCTCCTTTGGTTCTTGAACATAAAACACATGTCTAGCCCCGAAGGGTTAGCAAAACAATGCTAGTACAAGTACGATAATTATACATCAAGCAATTATTCGACAACCAACGGGTAATAATAACCCATGGACTTCACTTACAAGAAGACCTATAATGCAAAACATCAACATGACAACCTCAACACATACTCATAGTAATCCGTGATCTAGCATTCAGTGCCTAGTTCCCAAGATGATCCCGTCGGACCAACACGTGGTAGACATACAACAACGACACATATATGCATAATAACATGAATGACATTAACCAGAAAAACATAATTAAAGTATTTGCCGTCGAATGATGATAGGTACTCAATACTCTCGATGAACGTTAACACACTCAACGGACGTCCCTTTGATAAATTTCTTTGTAACACCCATCCCTTAATTATCAAGTTAACACCATAATAACTATCAGTTTCGAATAATCGACTCGTAATACTACCTATCAAAATTTGATACAAATCATGAACACGATCAAGGGAGTTCCTACAACACGTATCGAAATTCAGCTTTCTTTACATCATCTTATAATACTATGAACAACATCGAACCATGATTAAAGCTATTCGATTCTATTGAAGGATTAATCGTGACTTTACTGAAACTTCAATTCTTCATTAAGGTAATTCCTCCCTACAAGAGTTCTACGTTTATCATCATCATTATCATCTCTTGAACGTGATCGATATAGGAAGGTTAATCAACCCATCAAGCTCTAAAGATGGAAAAGATCATACTATTGGTCAAAGCTCCCAATTTCCTCACAACCAGTCATCTACTGTGAGTAATATCAACCTCAAGTCATCTAAGTTCCATGTATTACGGAATCATCAAGAAGAGGACATGAATATTTATGAAAACTTCATCCTAATACTTAATATAATCATAGGCCAACATATCATCATGTTTAAAATGAAGAATCCTAAGTTTAAACCATCATACTCCTCCAAACTCATGATATCTAGTTGAAGCATGATTAATAATTCCTTGTAAAATCATAAACAAGTTCAGAACAATCTTCTTGAAATGAGATAGGGGCTGAGATAACCATAACATACCTTACATGAAGATAAACAACAAAAATGATCGGTAAAACTCGACACCGGAGGCTTAAACACCAATTCCACACACTTATGATCGACAAACACATGTTGCAAGTCTGAAATATGATGTTTTAAGGGCTGGGGAGTCTGATAGATGAAATGAATTCGGACAAATGAATGGAATAAATGAAAAAGGGTGACCTCTTTAGATAGAAAATTAGGCATTATGCACACTATCGTCTCCGGTTAACATACGCTAGGAACTTTACGTACTTTAATATGCAAGAATTGCATGCGCTATCGATCTATGTAGCTTACTGCTTCATTTCTGTCCTATCTTGTGTACATTGCTAACAATATTTTACGTACACTATCTTTGTACTTAGAATAGGTTGATCAATTAGCATAGTATTTTTGTTCTTTTCAAAACTTGTCCAGCTGCATGCTAGAAAAATCTGACAAGATCCAACATCCGGCTCCACAGGCCAACCACCTTATCTGATCTGAACTACCTCTTACGTACATTAGGTTATAGTTTAACGTATGTTAGTTTTACCCATTAACGTAGGCTAGTTCTGACTATTAGCGTACGCTAGTATCATGCAGTTACATGTATGGAGTATCAATTTTACACATTGCGATCATGAATACTGAGATATGGATATAAGAAAAACCATCTTTATAATAATTATTAGACATAATCATACACTACATGATTCAAATGCATATATAAATACACAATAAATATTCCGGTATTACAAACTGCCCTATAGAAAGAAGTTTCGTCCCGAAACTTAAGATAGGAATAACTACGAATATCTCGCCTTCATACCATCTTCAATCTCCCAGATTGCTTCTTTGATTCCATGTCATGACCATTATACTTTAACCAATGAGATTGTTTATTTCTCCATTGCTTAATTTGACTCTCGAGTACCTTGATCTATTTATCTTCAAATATGCCATCATTAGCCAATTCGATCTCACCGAAGTCAATGACATGACTGGGATTTGATATGTACTTCCTTAACTACGATACATGAGACACATTATGAACATGAATCATCAATGGAGGCAAGGCCAATCTCTATGCCAATTCTCCAATTCTCTCGAGAATTTAGAATGGCCCAATAAATCTCGGACTCAATTTTCCCTTTCTTCCAAAATGAAAAATTCCCAGAGTATTAGAAACTTTTAGAAGCACATGGTCCCCAACTTCAAATTCCGACGGACGACGGCGCACATCCGCATACGACTTACGACGACTTTGGGCGGTCAACGATCTTTCCCGGATTAGATCTATCTTCTCCTGTGTCTATATTATCAATCCTGGTTCTGTCCCACATAGATGAATCATCCTAGCATAGTGGCGACCTACACCTTATACTATATAATGCTTCAAACTGTGCCATTTTAATCGAAGCATTCCAGCTATTATTGTAGGTGACTCAATCATAAACAATGAGCTTCACAACCAATTGACCAATCTAGTGCACAAGATATCAACATGTCTTCTACTGTTTAGATGGTCCTCGGTTTGTCCATCGATTTGGAGATAGTAAGCGTGCTAAATCTCAGCTCACTTCCTAAAGCTTTATGAACCCCTTTCCAAAAGTACGACATAAAACGACCATCTCGATCTGAAATAATGGTCTTCGGTGTTCCATGCAGTCTGACTATTTCTGTAATATATACCCGAGCTAATCTCTCCGGTCTCCAAGTATCCTTGATACCAAGAAAGTTAGATGACTTTGTTAAACGATCAACTATCACCCAGATCATATTCATTTCAGATCGGGTCTTCGACATGTTGGTGATAAAATCCATTGAGATATCTTTCCACTTTCATTCAGGAATTGGAAGTGGTCTTAACATCCCAATAGGTCGCTGGTGCTCGATTTTAACCTATTGAAAAGTTAAGCATTTCGAGGCATATTCTGCTATTTTTTTCTTTATATTGCCCCATAAAAAACTCTGCTTCAGACCTTTATACATTTTACTGGTGCCTGGGTGAACTGAATAAGGCGTGATATGGGCTTCTTTCATGATCGTTTGCTTCAGAACATCGTCATTTTGAACAAAAAGTCGATTTTGAAATTTCTAAACTCTGTCATCATGGATTACAAAGTGTGGGGTCTTTGTTTTGCACACTTCATCATGTACCGAATCATCATATGGTCATCTAGTTGCTTAGATTTGATTTCATCAGCCAAGGATGAAGTTAGTTCCATCACACATAGTTGCCCTTGAGCTCTTTGTAACCATACTTCAATTTCTCCACGAATCAACTCTTATCGAATTCTCGGCTGGGTCATGAGTGTCCCTAGCATTTAAATGGACACAGGTTTGCGGATCAGTGCATCAGCTACTACATTTGTTTTGCCTGGGTGATAAAAGAATTTCTAGGTCACAGTCTTTAGTCAATTCCTACCATCTCCTCCGTCGCATGTTCAACTCTTTCTGACTGAAAATATATTTGACTCTTATGATCGTGAAGATCTGACAATGAGATTCGTACAAATAGTGTCGTCATATTTTCAGTGCAAAAACAGCATCTGCTAACTCCAAATAATGTGTTGGGTAGTTATCCTCATACGGTTTCAACTGCAGTGATGCATAGGCGATTACCTTATCATTCTGCATTAGCACGCAACATAGACCCTTAATTCGAAGCTTTACTGTAAACTACGAACCACTTAGTTCCCTATGGTAGTGCTAAGATCGGAGTCCTTGTCAGTCTCTTATTGAGTTCGTCAAAACTGACTTCACACTTCTCATCCATTAAAACTTGGGAAAACAATGATTTTCGTCCATGTAATTTGCACGATTTTTGCTTTTAGTCCCTACGAAAATTAAAATATTATTTTCATTCCTGTAATTTTTAAAACGTTCTTTTTTAGTCCCTAACGTTAACCTCCGTTTATTTTTAAAGGAAAAACAATACTTTTCGTCCCTGTAATTTGCGTGATTTTTGCTTTTAGTCCCTACGAAAATTGAAATATTATTTTGATCCCTGTAATTTCTAAAACGTTCTTTTTTAGTCCCTGCCATTAATTGTATATTTCTAAATGATTACGTTGTTATTTTCGTGTCGCGTACTTTCATGTTTCGTGTATCAAAAGTCCAAACCCATACACGACACTAAATAAATTCGTGTCATGTCGTGTCGTGTACCGCGCAAATTCGGGTCGTTTCGTGTCGTGTTTTCGTGTCAGGCACATAATATAAAATAAATATTAAAATATTATAAAAAATAATAATTTTAATATTATAATATTATTTTTATAGGTTTTAGTAGACGAAATGAAACGAATGGCAACGAAAACACGAATGTTTACATGAAATTTATGAAAATTCACATTATATTTTCAAATTTTAAAGTTTAGTATAAACAGAATTCATTAAATATATACAACAACATCTATGCCTTAATCCCAAAATGATTTGGGGTCGGCTAACATGAATCAAACTATGAAACCGTCAATGATCGTTACATAAATAACATAAAAGGAAAAAAGAGGGAAAAAAGTAGAGAAAAAAGCAAAAAAAAAAGAGAGAGAATGAATGTTAAAAAAAAACAAAAAAGAAATGAAAATCCTGAAAAATAAATTAAAAGATAACATGAAATAAAAAAATAGAAACAAAAAAAAAGAAAAAAGAGAAGAAAAAAGAAGGAAAAGACAAAAAAGAATCAGATTCCATCTAGCATCCGTATTCCTTCCCGCCAAATTTATGAAAATTCACATTCTATTTTCAAATTTTAAAGTTTAGTATAAACAGAATTCATTAAATATATATTTTTATTAAATTAAATATAAAATATTATATTTATTTATTTATTTATTTATTTATTTATTTCGTATACCTCGTGTCGTTTCGTATACCCGAAGGGTAAACACAAAACCGACACTAAATCTCGGTCGTGTACTTTTGTGTTCATGTATTTTCGTATCGTGTATTCAAAATGAAAATCCAAACACTAAATTTTCGTGTCGTGTTTTCGTGTATTGCCGGATCTAATTTGTTACTGCACTATTATGCTATTTGGAATATACAATTAATGGCAGGGACTAAAAAAGAACGTTTTAGAAATTACAGGGATCAAAATAACATTTCAATTTTCGTAGGGACTAAAAGCAAAAATCACGCAAATTACAGGGACGAAAAATCATTGTTTTTCCTTCAAAAATAAACGGAGGTTAACGGCAGGGACTAAAAAAGAACGTTTTAGAAATTACAGGGATGAAAATAACATTTTAATTTTCGTAGGGACTAAAAGCAAAAATAGTGCAAATTATAGGGACGAAAAGTATCGTTTTCCCTTAAAACTTTTAGGGTTTCTACAGTAACTGAGTATGGGCAAGTGATTTTAGAAAACCATTCCACAAATCGACAATTGTACCTAGCAATTCCTAAGAAACTTCTGACTTCTTTCATATTCTTAGGAGACTCCCATTCTAGAATTGCTTTTTGCACATTTACTCGAACTCCTTCTGCTGATATTACATGACCAAGGAACATTACTTCCTTTAGCCATAATTCTATTTAGAAATCTTGGCATACAACTGTTCGTTTCTCAATATGTTCAAAATGATTCGCATATATTTCGCATGCTCGTCCAGAATTTTAGCGAAGATCAAGATGTCGTCAATGAAAACAACTACAAATTTATTCAAGTACTCTATGAATACTCGATTTATTAATTGCATAAACACAACAGGCGCATTGGTCAGACCTAAGGTCATTACGACAAACTCGTAGTGCCCGTATCGAGATCTAAATGCCGACTTCAGAATAACAGATTTTTTAATTCTCAATTGATAATATCCTGATGTCAAATCAATTTGCGAGAAACCATTGCTCCCTGTAACTGTTTGAACATATCATCACTTTGAGGCAACAAGTACCTATTCTTGATCTTCACTTTGTTTAGCTCTCGATAGTCAATGCGCAACTAAAGTGACCCGTCTTTCTTTCGAATGAATAGAACCGACGCTCCCCAGGGGGAACACTTGGTTAACTATAAACCTTTGTTCAGCAGCTCTTCAAGTTGCTTCTTTAACTCATACATCTCGGTGGGTGCCATGCCATATGGCGCCTTAGAAATAGGTGTGGCTCCCGGTTCTAATTCGATGGTGAACTCTACATCTTATGGTGGAGGTAATCCAGGCAATTCATTAGCGAATACAACCAAAAATTCATTTACTACAAGAATAGATGAAAGTTCTACTCCTCATTCTTCCTTCTTCATTGCATAACACCAATATCCGGCACAACCCTATTTTAGCAGTTTGATTGCTTGCATTGCCTTAATCACTTTATCTGAGCTCCATTGTATCCATTCATCGAATAAGTATTCCGAGCCATCCTCAGCGATCATTGAAATAGATTTTTTCCGGTCGTTCATAATAGCTATGTAACGATTAAGTCAATCGTCTCTGAGAATTAGATCATCTTCTTGGATATCTACCATGATAAGATCTTAAGGTCAAATCTTACCTCCTATTGATATAAGATAATTTCTACTTCTAAATTTCCCATGATTCTCTCCCCGCTTGGTAATCCCACAACATAAGGTTCACATTCTTGGAAATAAGAAATTTCTAAATGATTTACATAAGATAGTGATATGAAAAAATGTGTAGATCCTGTACTGAATAAAATACAAATGGGTTCCGAAAGGATCTGAACCGTACCTGACGTAATAGCCATACTCTAATCATATTTCCTCCTCATCTCATAAAGGCGTGGATGAACATAAATAACACTCGATGCTTGCTACATGTCATACTGACCTCTGCCCCTTCGTCATCCAAAGTTTTGTTGTAGCTGGCCACTATGCTGAGTATTATTAACACTAGTTTTTTTCTGGACCTGCGATGAAGTATGAGCTACAAAAGGTCAAGCCACATCTCCATAGAATATCGCATTATGTCTTTATTTCCCACATTCATAGCATGTCATGGAAGGAAATGGGCAGTAGCATTGAGAATGCCCTGATCGGCCATTGTTAAAATATTTCCTCATTGCATATGTAACCGTTGATGATGGTCTAGAACTCTTTCGGCCTCTGGAAAGGACGCGGGGGCCTCCTGAATGAGTGAAAAGATAATTGGGATTTACGGACCCCACTATTCTTGTGTTCTGAACAACCTCATGGAATTTATGCTTCTTAGACTCGGAAAATTTATCCATCTCCGTTTCTTTAATTTCATAAGCCATAGCTTTGTCTTGGTACTAATGAAGAGTGGTGCATTCAAATCCCAACATGTATCGATGTACTCTGGCTTCATCATCATGTCAAAATGGAACATATTTTCTACATCGGTTCTGACCAGGTGCCGAATAAACGCCAACTGATAATAAAGGTTTTAAACATTTGAGCCACGAATAAGTCCAGAGGTTGGGTGACAAGAATTCTAGAACTTTAGTCTCCCTAATCGAATGAGGGAATACTAAGCTTCCATCATTAACTTGAATTCTCTCCAATTGACATCATGGTCAGCAGGTCGGACGGCCTTGCATCACCCAGATGCTTCCATGGTCAGAAAACATTGGGCGATAGGGATTTTTTCATGATTTGGACAATTGGTTCCCCAAACACTTTCTATAATTCCGTTAGCTAGTGATCCCATGTTGATACCTCAGAAAATCCATCAAATTTTGGTGGGTGCATCTTAACCACTTCTTTAGCCACTTGTATCTACAGTAACCCAGGTTTTGAATGCCTTGATGTCCTTCTCCCGGCTGTAGCCCTACCCCACTTGCATCCAGTCGACCACTTGATTAAATTGGGTCATTTGAGTGACCACTTGATGAAGCACATTGGGAACATCAAGATTATCATTTGCCTCCACAGTTCATTCTCAATCATTCTAGACAGATTCCTGTTGCTCGCCAGAGTTGAGAGTAGCCTATTGGTTCCAGTATATAATTATACAGCTTAGAAGGGGGTTGAATAAGCTGTATCCTCTTTTGAAGTTTGTTTGCACAGCGGAAGTCTTTAACTACGTTGCTGTAAATACAACAACTGAATGGTCTCGTGTAAGATTGGTACTTATAGGTTTTTCAGGATAAGTATAGTAAAATCACACAAGCAGTAAGAAAACAATAAGTAAAGACACACGATTTAATGTGATTTGAGATAAACCCCTATGCATCCACAGTCCTACACAACCGTATGATTTTGACTAAACTCGTCGTTGTATCGTTCACCCAGATTGGTACAACTGACAATATATTTCGCAGTTCACATAGATTGGCTTGGGCTTCATCGACTTGCTTCTTCTCACACAGGTTGAAGCGTCATCGTGAACACTATTCGTCCCACATAGGTCAACATAGTTTTGCTAAGCCCACATAGGGCTAAGTATCTCAACAGTAAGTATTGGGTTATCACGAGTCGAACAACAGCTGTAGGCTTGGTAAGCTTTTGTTGCAGATATGTTGTTCGTTGTTGAGGACTTGTATATTTCTTCACTTCAGATGTCGTTGTATGTTTGAAGAAATATAATGCTCTTATAAGCTTGATGTTCAACTTTCAGTATTTTCGTGTGTTCAGTATGTTGCTACCCAAAATATTATCCGGAGATAGATATTGCTGGAATGGATGGGATAGCAAACAAATGCAAGAGCACTTCCGTGAGAAAGATAAATAACACAAGATTTGCCGGGGTTGTTAGTCCCGGGCTTGAATGCTCTCGCGAGATATTATTAATACTAATATTCGGGGATATAAGTACTAATGTAAGAATACAATTACAATGAGTGTAAAGATTCTTGTTATCTTAGCTAGTGAGCGTGTAGATTGCCGGAAGAACCAGATTTGATGCTCTGTGAGTTCTTGTAACAAAGGTGATGAACAGTCGCGGCGGTGGGAGATCGACCGTCTCTCACGGCGAGTATTTGGCTGGATGCTTGGGCTCCGGGGCTTATGAATCCTTTGGAATCTGTCTAGTGGAGACTTGCTGCTTCTGCCGATCGTCTTCTGGACGAGAGATTTAGAGAGAGAAGTCCAGAGATGGATTCCGGTGAGGTAGCCGGGAGCTTGATGATATGTATGTTCTTCAGTATTTCCGCGAATGTATCGGAATGTGAGAGAATGAGTTCTGAGCGTAAGTCAGAATGAATTCGGAACCGTTGGTGGAATGAATTTCGAACCGTAGGATGAGTCAATTCCGAACCTTTTTCCTGTAGGAGGAGGTTCTCTATTTATAGAGCTTGGATACGCCGGGCGATCGCCTTTTCTGTATTATAGAAATCGGGCGATCGTCTTTTAGCACATGGGCCTGTCCCCTCAAAGTCTGCAGGAGTTGCTGGCAGTCAACTATGCGGTCCAATGGGGAGCTTACACGCGTCCTGAGTTGCTGACACGGGTGGTCCCACTGACAACTTTCGGCGCGCATGCTGGTAGGTGAGGTAGGTGACAGCCGTGGTCAAAGGTCTTGTCTGTCAAAGAAAAGATCTTATCTCGCTAGCGAAGATCTTGTCGGGCGCTTTGGTGGATCTCGCACGTGGGTGCTTTTCGAGATCCAGCTTGATGGTTTTGACGGCGATCGTCTCTGCCGGGCGTAGGTCGATTGCCCTTAGCCGGTCACTAGAGTAGATCGCCGGTGCCAAAGGGCGATCGCCTTGGGAGTCGATCGCCGTGCATCCGATAGTGGCACGATATCTTCGACATGGCGAGCTAGCCATAGTTTTACCGATGTTGACTTGGTCGCTCGGCCTTATAGTCGATCGCTGTCGGGATGAATAAATCGTGACACAACAATTGCCCCGCTCGCTCATACGTTGGAAACGTGGGGTGAGGTGGCTCTCTTGGCGATCGCCGAACTTTTGACGAGCGACTTCGTGTTTAATCGAATCGCGATCGTCTTTGAGCTGATATACTCTGGGTTCGGACGACCTGGTTGGCCGCTGAACTGCGCGGGAAAAAACAATGGGCGTTGAAAAGTCTCCGCGCACGTGTCGGGCTTCTATTGGAGGACGCCAACGGTCATTAATGACTCCTCGGCTGACGCGTCCTTGAAAAGACGCGTACGCGGGTCTCGAGGGGGTCAATTAATGCCGTCGCTTGAGATCCGACCCCTGAGGTTTTCCCTTATTACAAACGGGTCCCTGCCTTCTCCTATAAAAAGGGGGCGGTGCTGCAGCTTTTACTCACGCGTACTTTTTGGAGGAAGAAGGACTTGCTGCCGAATTTTCTGAAGATCTCAGTGTCGATCGTCGTTCGATTTCACTTTAGGGTAAGAAAAATCCTTTTCTCCTTTTCTGTTTCTGAAAATGGCCGGTACCTCATCATCATTTGGAGCGGGAACCAGTTCTGCCGCCGGGACATCGACTGTCCGGGGAGAAACTTCTTCCGTCTTCCACCTGGAGACGGCGGCTGAAGCTATTCGGGCCGGAATCGACCCGGCTGAAGTCGAGGCTTTATTCAATGAGGCCGATATTGCTAAGGAGTCGGCTGCTGAGGAGAGACGATCGCAGATCGAGAGAGATCTGGCGATCAGGGCTTACTGGGAGCAACATAGCGTTTTCGGTCGGGCCTATAGGGCTTTCGCTGAGATAATGGAGAGATTGGCCGGTCCTACTCCGAGATTCGATTTCCGGGGATACTCGGTCGCTTACCCCTATGTGCTTCCCAAACGATCGCAGTACCGGGCTGCGCAGCGATCGTTGTGGTCGCTTGGCCAGATACGGAGTTCGACGACCAGGAGAGATCTGGCCGTCTGGAGGACAAGATTCCATGTCCCTTCAGATGTGGACATGTTCGCGCCGGCGGAGAATGAACGAGCCGACCAGCCTCCGATGGGTATGGTCGCAGTGAGTGAGGCCGTTATGGAGGCCGGGCTGCGCTTCCCTCTATCCTTTGCGGTCTCCCATCTGTTGGCCGCTTGGAATGTGGCGCCACTTGGTGGCCCGACGCCTGGCTCCAAATTATCTGCACCCTCACCCTTTTCGGCGGTCACCGCCTGTACCGCCTCCCATCGCCGCTGGAGATGAATCATTTGTTTAAACTGACGGCTCATAGAGGGTTGGTCGGCGGTTACCATATTCAAGGCCGATCTGGTCGGGTGATTCATGGAGTCCCGAATAAGATACGGGGCGATCAGACGAAGTGGTTCTGGGTCGCCGGCAAGTGGAGAGCTTCAGCGAGCGACAATCCCACGGGCGAGCTGGAGATCCCCACTGAATTTCGGGAGAGGAATCCCGGTAAGGGTTTAGACTCTCCCTTCGTTTGGATGCGTTTTGGACTGATCTAATTTGATTTCTGTTTTGCAGGTTTTCATATTCCGGCGATCGAGGAGCTGCCTTTCGACTTTCTCGTTGTTTGGGAGCGGATAAGGAGCTTGTCGGACGACGACCTAGACGCCACTCGGATCAACAAGGAGAGTCGCTGGTTGTCGGCTCGGCTATTCCGTTTCCCGAGACATCTCGCGGCGCCAGGTATGAGTTTCTGCGACCTTC
Source organism: Orobanche coerulescens (assembly GCA_033398695.1). NCBI lineage: Eukaryota > Viridiplantae > Streptophyta > Magnoliopsida > Lamiales > Orobanchaceae > Orobanche > Orobanche coerulescens. The sequence goes on from CM065815.1 coordinate 104,787,685, forward strand.
ACTTTCTAGGCGATCGCCTTACTTGAGGAAAGTGTCTGACCGTTAGTCGATCGTCTTTAACTGCAGAGGTTCGCTTTCCTCGCTTTCTGGAGCCTCCGGCGGAGATCGCTATGTCGAACCCAGGAGTCCTAGGCCGTCTTCGCCATAAGAGGTCGACTCGGGTCCCACCCGTTGCGTTGCCTATAGTTCCGGAGGCAGAGCCTCGCGTGGAGCCGGAGCCTCGCGTGGAGCCGGTCGTGGTTGAGGAGGAAATTCCGGAGGAGGGGCTTCGAGCTAATCGCAAGAGGCTGAGGCCGGAAGAAACTTCGATTCCTGCCCCGGGCGATGAAGTGCCGATCGCCGCGCCCCCGATCACCATTGTTGCTCCGGAGAGTGAGCCGCCCTCTGCGGCTTTTATGCGGGAGATGGCGATCGCGGATGCAGAGACTCCTCGAGGGAAACCGTTTTTCGGTCGGGATCCCGAGAAGGCTGAGAGGTAGATAGCATTTTTGTGTTGAAAATTGCATCTGCGTAGGAGTTGTATTAACTTAGTTGTTTTGGTGCAGGATCCGTCGCGCAGATCCGTCTTGCCCGCCGATGGTCGTAGATTTCCTAGCGAGCCGATCTCCTCGCCATTCCTGCGACATTCCTCCCTATGTTAGCAAAGCTGCTTCTGCTCTGCCGAAGGCATGGACAACTGATCTGGATGCGATCGCCCGGCAGCGATCGTCGAGCTCGATGCACGCTGTTCTCGCCCTTTCTCTTCAGACGGCGACCATGGCCGTCCAGGCTGCTCAGGAGTTTGAGGGGCGGCCCTCCACTATTCGCCTGCAGGAGGATCTCGAGGCGGCTCGGAAAGAGAACGCCGAGTTTGCTGACAAGATCGCGGCGATGGAGAAGGACTCTCTGGAGGCGGCCAAGCGGGCGAGCCATGAGCTTGAGCTGGAGAAGAAGGAGACTGAGAAATATCGTATGGCGGTCGACCGATTTCGGGACCAGATGCAGAGTGCCGTCCAGGCGCGGAACGTTGCTGAAGAGGAGGCCGATCGCCAGAAGGTGACGATCGCTCACTGACCAATGAGCCGACGGAGGCGAGGGAAAAGATTGCTGCGAGGGAGGCCGAGCTCCAGGGGTCGCAACAGGCGATGGCGGAGCTGAAAGGAGAGGTTGAGGCGACCAAGGCCGATCCCTTTCAAAACTTGGAGTTTGTCAGCGAGTTCGCCTATTATTTGGCGTTCGCTGACTCGATCCGAGCAGCTAAGAAGGGAGGTTTGGAGGTCGGGCCTTTAGCTGAGAAATTCAAGTCATATGCGTTGGAGCATCCTCTCTATTCAGCTTTCTCTCTGCCGATCCTGGATCTTGCGGACATCGGCGTGGATTTGAGCTGGTATCCGTCTCCAGCCAATCTTGCTCATCCCGACGCTCCGGAAGATGAGGGGCCCACACCGGATGCCGAAGGCGAAGGCCAGGCTGGGGCCTGAGGCACTTCATTTTTTACGTTTTAGCTTGCTTACTTGTAGTTTTGTAGTTTTCTTTTGTAGCACTTAGGCCTTCGGGCGACCGTGTACTATGACCTTCTCAAGCAATGAACTGAATGTTTGGATTTCTGTCTTATCACTTGAATGAATGGTTATTTTTGAGTCTTTATTTGACTTTGTACAAATGTGTGAGGAGAGATCGTTGCGAGGGTAGTTCCAAATGAATTGATAAACTCATAAAGATAACTTTTTTACAACAAATTCGATCGCTGCACTACATCCGAAAAAATGACGATCTCCGTATGTGGTTAAATATCGACGATCGTCGTGTAGGTAGTCCGCACTCTTATTGCCCCTTGTTTTTATTCACTTAGTGGAAGTAAGGGGATGAAAATAATTCCTTGAGTGAGCGGTCTTCAATTTTGTCGAATCCTCGGAGACGGTCGTCCATCTTGAGGAACCGTGCACGATCGCGGAGTTCGATGGACCGACTCCTTGATCATGTCTTGATGCGCGAAGACATTGAGTGTCTCGTGACTGACTTTATTATGAGGGTCCTCTGTTAGGCTGCGCCTCGCCTCGTATTTAAACGAAGGGCGTGCGGTCTTGGTCTAGAGGAGTCCTTGCGCGGGGCAGCGTTGGATGAATCAACTCCACGCCCGCGGCTGGTTAGCTCTGCTTCCACCTCGGCCAGCCATGGAGATGGCCGACCTCGACGGTGTACGTTGAGACGGGGGTTGTGGCACGTTGCATTGTCCGAGTTCACCATGTTAGATGATGAACCTTTGAGGGCGAGCGATCGTGTCCACTGATTAATTTTGGAGGGCCCTCAGACTACGCCAGCCTCGTATTTAAACGAAGGGCGGGCGATCTTGGCCCAAAGGGACCTTGCATGGCCTAAGCAGTCGGTTCCATCGACCACCAGGACCATGGCTGCACTCTTCCACCTTGGATCGTCATGTAGATGCCGACCTTCGACGGTGTACGTTGTGCGGGGGAGGCGATCTCGTGCCTTAGTCCATCATGTTAGATGGTGAACTGTAGATTGCGATCGAGTCCTCCAGTTTCTTAAATGAGGAGGGAGATCGAGGAGACTTCCGAGCTCTCCTTATCATGATCGAAGCATGCAGAGACGATCGCCGAGGTTGATCCAGGGGTCGGCTCATATGAGCTTTCCAGCCTGTTTTGTGTTCGACTCGGACGATCGTCCATAGAGATAGGTAGGGGCTTCGGCTAAACCAATAAGCTGTCCAACTTGCCCTCCTCGAACAATCTCCAGAGCTGTTTGAGGAGGTCGCGGCATTTGTTGGTGCTGTGGCCGGGACTCTTGTGGTAGGCACAATATTGATTGTTGTCCAGGTGACCGTGGTCCCTTATCGCCTTTGGCTTTTTGAGCTCTTCTTGCCCCTTGATGGCATAGAAAATATGTGCCGGAGTTCTGTTGAACGTATGGAGGAGATGGGCTTCCATGTCCTCGAAAGCCTTGAGATCTCCGGGTGGCTTGGCGATCGCCCTCTTTGCTTTGGCGATCGCTATCTTCTGGACAGGAGGTGGTATTTCTTCGCCTAGGCGGAGGGTGAGTAGCCTTTGCCTGGCCAGAAAGTTGGCAGCCTTAGCGCGGAAGATCGCGTAAGTTGGGGGAATATCCTTGGAGAGATGTCTAAACATGGGAGAGTGTCCGTGGAATCCCCCCATGACTGAATAGAGAGCGAGCTCGTCACTGACGGGTTCGCCGGTGAGGATGATTTCGTCCACTCGGTCGATGTAATCTGCGTCAGTTTCATCCTTCCCCTGCTTGATTTTTATCATGCGGTGGGGACCTTCTGGTCTGGCGACCTTGCTGGCGAAGTATGACGTGAAGTCCTTCGCCAGTTTCTTAAAAGAGGTGATTGATCGTGGTGGTAGTGAGACGTACCACCTATGGGCCGCCGCCCAATGTCACGGGAAGATCCGGCACTTGGTTGCATCAGATGCCCCACGCCTGATCATGTAAATTCGGAATTTACTCGGGTGGGTTTGGTCCGATCTCCCCTCATACAGAGGTGTTTTGGGAGGAGAGATCGTTGGTTGTTTGGGGAAAGCTCGATGTGGACCGCAAGTGGCTCGGTCGGCCGGCGATCTTCTTCCGTGCTTGCCCGGTGTCAAGAGTGCTCTCATCTCGCCGAGTGGCGTTGTATGGCGGCCATCGCCGTGCTTTGGCTTGCTAGCGGCTCGGCGCTCGGAGAGCGAGCCGAGGCGATTGAGTACTGATTCCCTGGCGATCAGGGCGGGAGTCAGATGGCTGACCTGCGTTCGGCTGTGAGGTGGGTAGGCCGAACTTCTGGTGACGGATTCGGATTCCGTCTTTTCGAGGTTGGAAACAGAGTGCCCCGGTCGCCAGGATGGGTCGCGCCCCAAGCGATCGAATATGGATCCGTCCGGTCGTGCGAGAGCCTTTCCTCGCGAATTGGGGCTTTCTGACGATCGCTCGTTCAGTAGCCCGCTGAGTTTCCGTTTTCCCATGCGGCGGATGATCGAGGGAGTTATTGCAGGCGACGCACATGCTCTCCGTCGCTCCTCCAGGATGGCCATAGCCTCCTCGATCTGTTCCTCGGTTTGGAACTGATCGAGTGAGAGGTTGGGGCCATCTCTCGGATGCGGGATCGAGAGTCTCGCGTTGCTGCGGCTTCCCCCTGTCGTTGGCTGGGGTTCGGACTGGGCCGGGATATGGTGTCCGGTGGTTCGGAGAGCGGCTTTCTTCGACGTACCGGCGGATGTCATGATTCTGAAGGTTTTCTTTGAAGTGCAGTGAGTGTCACTTCAAGTATATGCCCCGAGAACAGTGAGTGTTCTTCGGGACGGTAGAAATAAAAGTTTGAGGGTTAGGGCCCTTCCTCTAGCGCCAATTGTTGCTACCCAAAATATTATCCGGAGATAGATATTGCTGGAATGGATGGGATAGCAAACAAATGCAAGAGCACTTCCGTGAGAAAGATAAATAACACAAGATTTGCCGGGGTTGTTAGTCCCGGGCTTGAATGCTCTCGCGAGATATTATTAATACTAATATTCGGGGATATAAGTACTAATGTAAGAATACAATTACAATGAGTGTAAAGATTCTTGTTATCTTAGCTAGTGAGCGTGTAGATTGCCGGAAGAACCAGATTTGATGCTCTGTGAGTTCTTGTAACAAAGGTGATGAACAGTCGCGGCGGTGGGAGATCGACCGTCTCTCACGGCGAGTATTTGGCTGGATGCTTGGGCTCCGGGGCTTATGAATCCTTTGGAATCTGTCTAGTGGAGACTTGCTGCTTCTGCCGATCGTCTTCTGGACGAGAGATTTAGAGAGAGAAGTCCAGAGATGGATTCCGGTGAGGTAGCCGGGAGCTTGATGATATGTATGTTCTTCAGTATTTCCGCGAATGTATCGGAATGTGAGAGAATGAGTTCTGAGCGTAAGTCAGAATGAATTCGGAACCGTTGGTGGAATGAATTTCGAACCGTAGGATGAGTCAATTCCGAACCTTTTTCCTGTAGGAGGAGGTTCTCTATTTATAGAGCTTGGATACGCCGGGCGATCGCCTTTTCTGCATTATAGAAATCGGGCGATCGTCTTTTAGCACATGGGCCTGTCCCCTCAAAGTCTGCAGGAGTTGCTGGCAGTCAACTATGCGGTCCAATGGGGAGCTTACACGCGTCCTGAGTTGCTGACACGGGTGGTCCCACTGACAACTTTCGGCGCGCATGCTGGTAGGTGAGGTAGGTGACAGGCTGTGGTCAAAGGTCTTGTCTGTCAGCAAAAGATCTTATCTGCTAGCGAAGATCTTGTCAGCGCCTTTGGTGGATCTGCACGTGGGTGCTTTTCTGAGATCCAGTTCTTGATGGTTTTGACGGGCGATCGTCTCTGCTCGGGGCGTAGGTCGATTGCCCTTAGCCGGTCACTAGAGTAGATCGCCAGCTGCCAAAGGGCGATCGCCTTGGGAGTCGATCGCCAGGCATCTGATAGTGGCCTGATATCTTCGACATGGCGAGATAGCCATAGTTTGACTGATGTTGACTTGGTCGCTCGTCCTTATAGTCGATCGCCTGTCGGGATGAATAAATCGTGACACAACACAGTAGTTGTTCAAGTGTGAGCAATGTCCTCTTGCTTAGGCTATTTAAAACCTTAGAAATAGATCCATTATAAATGTAGCCGTTTTCCAGTTGGTGAGATTGAGATAGCTCTGATTGGCAGCTCCAAAATATTTGAATTAAAGTTGATTCGTGTTTAATGCTTTAGACATTCTCTTTGACCCGAATTAAATTCTTTTCTATATATAGTCTCTTCGGCCACATTAAATACTGTCCTATCAGCATTAAATACAACTTTAACCATGAATACTTTAAGAATAAAGAAAGTTGGTTTCACTATAGCTTAAAGTTCCTTCTCAGTTCTGTTGGTTTTGTGTTCTACTTATCCTAAGTAAAACACCTACAACATTGTTTGCCAAAGCCAATGTCTCATCATACTGTATCTTGAAGGATTAGATGTAGGATATGACTCTTGACTCACTGTATGATCTTGTGCTGTTTGGACAGGCTTGTAAGACCATGTTGTATGGACAGGCTTGTAAGATCATGCTGTATAGACACGCTGTGGCAACATTGTCATCCAGAATGGCTTCCATTTCCTTCTCCTTCTCCATCTTCCATCTCCTTCCAGCCTCTCGAGCCTCTTCCCACTTTTTGGCATTATCAAGCTCAAAGACCTTACGTGAATATCCCGAAGAATATCCATCGATTCAGCCTGCTTGTCTATTACATGTTTGACTGAGTCCACTACACTAGCGACCACAGCTGTAAGGTCATCGATTTTCCAATCATGAGCAGTAAGTCTCGATCCAGTGAGCTCAAGGAAGGCTACCGTCTTAACTTCCGCAACTCACAGTTTTTCTTGCTCTTGCTTCAGGATTCTCTCCTGATGCTGTTTAAGCTGATTGATGGCCTGCCATAATGTATTTGGCATGAGGCGAATGCTTCCTCAACATCCTGCACAACCCTTTGCAATTTAGGGAGTTCATCCTGAGCAGTCTCACGCATCTAGTTGAGCTCCTTTCCGGCATCATACAGGGCTTTGACAGCGTCCTGTAGGAATACATTTTGACAACCGATTTGCTGAAGTTGCTCAATCCTGGCTTCAGTGTGGGGAAAGTGGGGGTGAGCGATTTTAGAGTCAGATGTCTCTCCTAGCAATTTGAGAACGACATTGTGACATGGCTTTTGGGGCCTGTCGCCAGCTTGGAAATCCTTATCTAAGTCGTGTGGTGATCCTATAGGGATAGGAGTGGGTACCTATTTTTGCTGTCTGGGAGAACAAATGACTGATTCCTCCTGCCTCTTTTCAGTTTCTGTAGCCTGGTGTACAGGAGGGACTGATTCCTCCTACTGGCTCTCAGGTTCCGCCTGTTCCGTAGAAGGGACCAAATCCTTCTGTTGGATGGCGCAGGATCCATCTTCTCCATTCAGATGGACTTATTCCTCATTTGGAAAGAAATGATGGTTTCCTATGTTGCTTGTCTGGTGGAGTATGACCAGATGAAGTCCCCTATCCTTCGGGGTCCTTGGACTAAGCAAATTCCTCATGAGCATCCTGCGGCTCATCCTCAGATCTATTTGAAGTTCATCATCGTCTCCATCTGAATCGAGATCTCAGTGATGGCTGGGGCTCTTAGTCTTGTCATCATACTGAGTAGTTCATTTCAGTTGGGCCTTTTTCTTTGCAGCATAATATGATGTAATCAGCTCTGGCAAAAGGGATCATCCCATCTGATCAGGACCTCGACGTTCTGGATGTCCATGACTTCCAGAACAAACATCTCTTTCTCCTTCCAGTCTTCCAAGTTATACATGGAGTCATATGGGGCGACCCTGTATGATTTACATGTTTGAAGTGTATGAATGCTTCGTCGATATGGACTTGGAGAACTGTCTGATTGATTATTTCGATGGGGGACAGACTCCGAACATTAGAGGATTCTATTATCCCGTTGGGATCCTCTATAGGTATGGGAGCCTATTGAGGAGAGGGATCCATGACAGTGTGGGATCCCCTGTTGGGAGAGGGACTCCTTACAGGGGTAGGGGCCCTATTAGGAGTGGTGACTGTCGGCTCTGAAGGGGAAGCCAATTCACTAGTTCCTTATAATTTGACAAATTATTGGTAATCCATCATAGCCGTCCCAGGCTCAAGAACTGCTGCAGAAGCACCAAGCATTTGCATTTCACCCTGTGGGTCAGCTAATGCGGTAGATGGTGCACTAGGCGAAACTGCCTCAGTGACCACTGTAGTCACTTGAGGTGCTATAGGAACAGCTTCCGACTTGGAAGACTTCTTAGTCTTCATCTTTTTCTTTTTCTTCTCGACAACATTATGGGAGATGCCATTGGGAATGGGTCTCTTTTTGTTGACGAGCTTCTTCTTGCTGTCAATAGATTTGGATTTCTCCGAGTGATCAGTAACATCTGGAGGATCACTCGATGTGGGTTGGTAGAAGGGGCTTGGCCTGTCGGCGAGAAGAGTCACCTTTTTTAATATAGTGGGTTTGGAACCACCAAAGAACTTTCCAACAAGGATCTTCTTGGCATTAGATGACTGATGTATGCTGCAACTAGTCATAATGTAGCTTAAGATCAGGCCGAAAGACTTACTGGCCGAGCCTGGTTTGGAAGCCTCCTCCTAAAGCTGTTTCAAGATCACCTGACACCAGTTGACTTTCTATCCAGACATTATAATGACCACCATCCATAATCTCAGGCTGGTGCATATTTCAAAAGCTCCAGTTCGATTCTCTAAAATTCTGCAACAAAATCATGCAGATAAAGATAAGGAAGGATGAAATTCTTTTTGTGGCAAGATAGATGCACTTGCGATGATAGGGAGTCCCCAGTGAATATGTTCCAATAGGCCTTCAGCAAGTCTTCAGACCCAAAGGTCTCCAAATCCTAACGTCAGTCCATCAGAGGGCAGTTTGTACAGTCTTCAAGGAGTTCTAAGTTCATGGAGATATCCTTTTCCTACACAGTGCTAGCAGCAGAAGTAAGGGCAGAGCCTCTACAGACCGGTTTGTTTAACTCAGCATCAAGAAAAAGTTCTTCATAATCTGTTCATCATAGTTCTCCGAGAGGAGACTACCCAACCTCTACAGACCGGTTTGTTTAACTCGAGAGATGACCAAGTTCATCTCTGGCATGTCTTCATCTTTAGAGATTATGCGCTCTCGAAGAACAGAGCGAGCAAAGATACGTCCGTCGATTATCATGTCCTTCTTTTACATAGAGAGATGAAGTTTGAGAAGAAGACATTTTTGCAGAGAGAGACTAAGCTGTATGATATAAGCTCGTTTAATATACAGAAAGCATAAAGAGTCTGTGGATCAGCATACTGGCCCTTTTATAGTGTGCACAAAGCCAGGTTACAGTGAATGGTCAGATATATAGGATGGAAACCATCTTTGTATCAACGTACATGATGAATTCAGATATAATATATCTAATCCATCAGTTTTCGAAATTAATGCCCGGTCCCACCTCTGACATAATTCAGCTTCCACTACTGCACGGTTATGCAGTTTCAGTGTAGAAAGATAAATCATTTTAAATTCAAAAGATGCACGTGGACTAGAAACACTTTTGAAATGTTTAAGTGTATGAATTTAGATACGCTTAAAATACTAATTGAAATCCTACAGTTTTTATGCTGTATCTGCGGAAGAATAGCGTTCCCCCTTAAAAGGTACATACATGATTCAATTCTTACAGCAATTGATGATTAATGCTGTATTCTTGGGTCCTAACATGTTCCCCTTAATTAATGCACACTTCATCTGTAGGAAGGTAATTATAACTTCTTCTTCCTACAGTAAGGATATAGCTCGTAGTTCTGAGTGTATTATTGAGCTTTAGCATTCCCAATTCTTGGCGAAGCATACAGAACTGGTGGTGCTAAGAGGCTTTGTAAAGATGTCGGCTAACTGGACGTCTGCATGAATTACCTTGATCCGAACATATTTATTCTCCACATGATTCTGAATGAAATGATGCTTCATATCAATGTGCTTGGTCCTTGAATGCAATACAAGATTGTGCGTGATTGCAATTGCACTCGTGCTGCCACACATGATTGGAGTTTCTCTTGCATGAATGTTATAGTCTTGTAATTGCAGTTGCATCCACATGATCTGAATACAGCTACTTACAGCAACATAATATTTTGACTTAGTTGTAGAAATTGAGTTGGCCAATTGTTTCTTACTGAATCATGACAAAAGTCTTGGTCCAAGGAAGTGACAATCCCACTTGAGAGCCGAGTCGCTGTAGCCCACCAAATCGAATCCTCCTTCCTTAGGATACCACAATCCTACATCGATTGTTCCTTTTACGTACTTAAGAATTCATTTAGATGTGGTGAAGTGTGACTCTTTAGGTGCTACCTGATACCGAGCACACACTCCTATAGCAAATTGGATATTCAGCTTGCTAGATATTAGGTACATGAGTGATCCTATAAGCTCATGTAGGGTGATTGGTCAACTGGCTTTCCATCTTCGTCAGCACTTATCTATGTGGAAGTGCTCATGGGGGTAGATGAGGACTTGGAAGTATTCATCCCGAACTTATTGAGCAGCTCCTTGCTGTATTTCTCATGGTTGATGAATATATCTATAGGAATTTGTTTAACCAGCAATCTAAGAAATATCTAAGTTCTTCCATCATACTCATTTCAAATTTACTTTGCATGAGATGTGAGAACTTTTGACACAAAGCAAGGTTAGTTAAATAAAAAATAATATCATCTATGTATATTTGTACCATGAGAAGATCGTCACCTTCTTGGATTTTTGAAGAGGGTTTTGTCAATTGTACCTTTCTCAAATCCATTACTGATGATATATAGTGACAGGGTTTCATACCATGCCCTAGGTGCTTGCTTGAGCCCGGACAACAGTTTCCTTAGCTTGTACATAAGGTCTCCACCTTCTTTCTTGGCAAACCCTGGAGGTTGTTCAACATAAACTTCTTCAGCTAGGTCTCCATCCAGGATTGCACTCTTTACACCCATTTGATATACGATAAAATTCTTATCAGCCGCAAACACTAGAAATATCATAATGGCTTCTAGTCTGGCTAAAGGGGCAAAAGTTTCATCATAAACTATTCTTTTTTCCTGTCTGTAACCTTGGGCGACTAATCTGGATTTGTTCTTGATAGCAAGTCCATTTTCATTATTTTTATTCCGGAATACCCATTTGGTTCCTATGACTGCTTGATGGGTTGGTCTAAGGACTAGGTATCAAACATTTTTTCTTTCGAAACTGTTGAGCTTTCATCCATAGAGGTGATCCAGTGAGAGTTGTTAAGAGCCTCATTCGAAACACATTCAAACTGTGCTGGGCATACAACTAGAGTGCACATGGCAAGTCTCCTAAGTTTACTTGGGATTTCCATATACGGAATTGAGACTTTTCAGATGTCTCTTCCTGTGGACAGAGTACAGTTCCTTGTGTACTCTGTATTTTTCTTCGGGTGGACACACCAACATCAAATATCTCCAATTATTAGTTCCTGAGGCTGATCTCTTAACCACCTCATTATAGGTTCTAGTTCAGCATCCCTTGTTGTGTCCTGATGAGCTTTAGTTTCGGCTTCAGCTTCTATAGCATCAGCTTTGACTTCTTCTTCTACTCTTACAGTGAGAGATTAATTACTTGATTCACAATAGGTTCTTTTGGAGTCTGTGAGATTTCCTCACTGGATAGCATCCGGACACCTTGGGGTTCATCAAAGACTACATGGACTGATTCCTCTATTGTGAGCTTCCTTTTGTAGAATATTTTAAATGCCTTACTGACAAAGGAGTATCTAACAAAAATACCTTCATCTGACTTTTCATCGAAGGTCATGAGTTGATCCTTCCCATTGTTGAGAACATAACACCTACATCCATATATATGAAAGTACCCAACCACTGGAGTTTTATTGTTCCATACCTTGTACGCTATTTTGTTGTGGTGCTTGTTGATGATACATTGATGTTGTGTATAACATGCTGTATTTGTTGTTTCTCCCCAGAAACGTTGTGGCAACTTGCTTGTAGCTAACATGGTTCTTGTTGCTTCCTTCAGCGTCCTGTTCTTTCGCTTGGCAACACCATTCTGTTGAGGAGTACAGGCTATTGAGTATTCATTATATATGCCATTGTCCGCACAGTATTGCTCTATAAAGCAATTTACGAATCCGTGCCTCTGTGGGAACGAATGGATACAATACTCAAACCTTTCTCATTTTGAAGCTTTTCAGGTGTTTCGGAAGATTTGTGGTTGTCTATTTCTTCTTATTCAGGAAGATGGTCCAACTTCCAAGCATACCTGGAAAAAGCATCAACAATGACAAGATAATATTTCTTAGCTCGCACGCTGACAGGGTCTACAGGACCGTAGAGATCCATATGTAGTAAATCCAGGACCCTGTTGGTGGAAAGGTATGATTTTCTCTTCAGAGAGGTCTTGACCTACTTGCCTTTCTGACATGGTCGGCATACATTGTTTTTATGAAATGAAACATCGGGTAAGCCTCTAACCATTCCCTGTTGAGCTAGCTAGTTGATGCTCTTGAAATTGAGATGAGACATATTCTTGTGCCATAGCGAGCTTTGACCTGCAGTGCCTTTGCCAACAAAACAAGGAATTATGATACTAGTGGGTTTTTAGTCAGCAATATACATGTTACCCGACCGCTTCCTATAAGGACAATTTGATTGGTCCTAGTGTCCTTGACTCTACAGTGATCTACATAGAATTTGACCGAGAACTATTTTTCACAGAACCAGCTAATGATAAGTAGATTGTACTGTAGTCCTTCTACATAGGCTACATCGGCGACTTTGAATTTTCCTACAAGGAGGATTTCTTTCCCTGATTTTCTTCCTTTAGATTTGTCACCGAGTCGCACCTTTGGACCGTGACCTTCCACATAATCTAACAGCTTGGTGATATCTCTTTTCATGTGGCGAGAACATCCGCTATCAAAATACCAGATATCTTTCTCCTTGATATCTTGTAATAAAAAATATTAACTAAATTTAGGTCACCTTTGTTTTTGGGTCCTTGGTTATTAGTGCCTTTAGGTATCCATATTTGCCTGACAATAATGGGTTTGATGTAGGTTGCATTTGGTCCTGTTTTGTGACATTTACATTGGGCAGACACGTAACCCTGTGAGCATGGTTATTATGCAATTAAAATATGGAATTTCGGCTCCAGTATGGTAGTGTCTAGGAGGAGAAACCATATTTTTTTGCCTTGTTGCCTGCCTTCTGGGTTTCCAGTTGGATTCCCAAACTTGCTATTGGTAGAACTGCATGGCAGCTTGCTTACGGGGCAAATTCTTGGTTTCCCGTACCCAATATCTAGGAGCACTATACGGTTGGTAGTACTAAGGTGCATGCTATTGATACTTAGGTACAACCTTCCTTCTAGTCGGCTGCTGGCGCTGTTGGTATGCTCGAGGATCATACTATTGATATTTGGTATTGCGTCTTACAGGTCTGTGAGACTGAGGTTTTCGCTGCTTATGATATGAGCTAGGTGGCGGATTTGCAGCCTTTGCTTTTCGAGAAGTGGCAGCTGTAACTTTACAGGAACATCATTCTAGGCTTTTTTAGGTTCTGGAATGGGTTCCACTCCTTTGACAAACACCGTACTAGTTTTGCCTTTGTTGGAGAACGAGTCGTATCCCAAACCACTTTTCTCATGGGTGTGTTGCCCAGTGCTTAGGATGTCTTCCACCCCCTCGATGATTTCTCAAATTACATTAGGATGGTCCCGAGTTCTCCTTTTCTCCCGACAAGCTGTATTTTAGCCTATAACAAAGCCTGATCATTTGTATTTCATTTACTATGGGTTTTACCCCATTTAGTTCAGTTGCAAGTTGATGATTTATTTCCATGAGTTTTTCATGAATGATCTTGCTGTTTTCATACATATTTTTCAGCAGATCATTTTTGTCCATCAGCTCTAAATTTGAAAGAGAGAGCTATAGGTTTTATTGTTTAAGCATCTCATGGGTCTTTTGAATGGTTCTCAACTCATTCGTCATGTTTTAAAATTTCTGTGATGCATTAATAGGAGTAGCTGAGGTTGAGTTTACCTCATCTTCACTGTCTTCATCAGCATCCTCTTCTTTTGCCATAAAGCACATGTAGGCTTTATCCTCGATTTCATCATCAGACGAGTCACTATAAGTGATTGCCTGTAGACACTCCCCTGTTTTGATCGGTGTGGGCAAGGCTTCTCATTCTCCGATCAGGGCCTTTAGCTTGTTTTGCCAGACGCATATTTTCTTGTCCTTTTCTTTTTGCTCGGCTTTGCTTAACTTCGGCACTTTAGGATGAGGACATTTATTTGCATAGTGTCCTGGTTACCTGCAATTATAGCACAAGTTAGAATCTGCAGACGATGGTGATTCCGACCTCACCTTATTAAACAGTTTAATCCTGTAGGGGGCCCTTCCAAATTTCTTAATGAACTTGCAGAATTTTTGCATGAGCAAGGCCATTTCATCTTATGACAGGATCTCATGATAGCTGTCAGCTGCCTTGGATGTGCAGGGGGTAGAGCTGTGTCGACAGATATAGCAGCGAGTGCTGTAGTCTTAGCATGTGACTCTTTGGTCTTCTCTCTCCTATCAATATCGTACTCAAAAGCTTTAAGGTCAGAGAAGAGATCAAAAGTAGATATATCATTTAAATTGCAAAACACATGCATAACTCTGGTCTTAATGTCCCATGGGGCAGGGACTGATCTAAAGATTTTAAAATTTCTCCTTTTGGCTGCTCACTTTACCTAGTGCTTCAAGTTCACCGACAATGCCAATAAATCTGAGGTCAAGTTCCTCAAGTGCTGAGTTAGTTTTGAAATATTGTTTTCATTTGAAAGCTCAATTCCCTCACATATCAACTTGAGTTTCTCGAAGATTTCTTTAGCTGTCTTGCAACTCTTTACCTTGGAGAATGTGCCTTTGTCAAGTGTGAGAAAGAGCGCATTCTTAGAGACATTGCCTAGATTCGCATGCTTGCAATCATCAGCTGTCCACTGTTCCTATTCCTTTTCAAGTATTTCTGCATAAGATTGTTCTTCTATACTGGAGGCTGGATTGACATTCATGATCTTGATAGGTCCTTCTTAGATGACAAATATCATCTCTTCGTGCATAGCAGTAAGATGGTTCCATCCTGATTCTCCAATCATTAAATTCGTTAATGGAAAACTTGGTTCCATCTACGGCAATAGTAGAATGAATGATGAAGATAAAAAAGAATTTTTCAAAAGATAATGATTTTGTGGATCTGATTTCGGTTAAAAATTGACTGATTCTTTGTTGAATCAACCGCTCTGATACCATTTGTTGGTCGCAATATACAATTTATATAGCTTAGAAAGAGGGGTTGAATAAGCTGTATCCTTTTTTGAAGTTTGTTTGCATAGCGGAAGTCTGTAACTAAGTTGCTGTAAATACATCAAGTGGATGGTCTCATGTTAGCTTGGTGCTTATAGGTTTTTCGGGATAACTATACTAAAATCACACATGCAGTAAGAAAACAGTAAAGACAGTAAGTAAAGACACATGGTTTAATGTGGTTCGAGGTAAACCCCTCTATGTACACAAGTCATCCACAAAGGAGTAAATAGTTTATTAAAATTAAGGCGTACATAACCGTATGATTTTAACTAAACTCGTCGCTGTATCGTTCATACAAATTGATACATCCGACATTAGCTTTGGCCGTTCACACAGATTGGCTTGGGCTTCTTCGAGTTGCTTCTTCTCACTACATTGAAGCTTCGTCCTGAACACTATTCATCCCACACATGTCAGAATAGTCTTGCTTAGTCCACACAGGGCTAAGTATCTCAACAGTAAGTATTGGGTTATCATGAGTCGAACATCAGTTGTAGGCTTGGTAAGCTTTTGCTGTAGATGGGTTGTTCATTGTTGAGGACTTGTATATTTCTTCACTTCAGATGACACCATATGTTTGAAGAAATATAATGCTCTTATAAGCTTGATGTTCAGCTTTTAGTATTTTCGTATGTTTAGTAGTTGTTCAAGTGTGAGCAATGTCCTCTTCCTTAGGCTATTTATAACCTTGGAAATATATCTATTATAAATGTAGTCGTTGGTCGGTTGGTGAGATTGAGACAGCTCTGACTGGGGCTCCAGAATGTTTGAATTAAAGTTTATTTGCATTTAATGCTTCAAACATTTACTTGGACCCGCATTAAATGCTATTCTCTCTGTAGTCTCTTCGGCCGCATTAAATACTATCCTATCAGCATGTAATGCTACTTTAACCATGATTATTTTACGAATAAAGAAACTTTGTTTCACAAAGGATTAAAATTTCTTCTCAGTCCTGTTGGTTTTGTGTTTTACTTTTCCTAAGTAAAACACCTACAACAGTGTTTGCTGCAGCCAACGTCTCATCTTGATGTATCTTGAAGGCTTAGTTATACGATATGATCTTGCGCTGTATGGACAGGATGTATGGATAGGCTTGTAAGACCATGTTGTATGGACAGGCTGTACAGACAGGCTGTATGTAGCATTTATCAAAACTCCGGGAGGATTTTTCCCAACATAGCCTGATTCGATAAAAAATCCGAGACAGAGGGTGAAGCTTCCTTTCTGGAATTACCTCATCCGCGTCCACGACTGCGACCATGTCCATAACCTCCCCGCAGCATATTGAAAGGACACATACTTAATATTCTAGGAACATGATCGTTCTAGAGTTTTAATTGTCACAAAAGGCATAACATTAAAGGACAATAATTGAGATTTTAGGAAACTTACACCACGACTCGCATGAAGACGTTGGCGGTACAATGATGTTATTCGCGACCGGTTAACCAAAAGACACAAATGGACCCTAAATTAACCCTACTGCCAAGATATCCATAATCTTAGCTCTGATACCATATTCTGTAACACCCCCGAGATATTCAGGGTTATTACAGCACCGTCAACCCTTTATATAAGGATTTACTAGGCTAATAAATAAATCAAAACACTATTTAAATACCAACAATGGAGTAATTCTGACAAACCTGATTTAAAACTACATGGCAACACTGAATAGAATTGAACAATACATAAATATGCAAATCAAACAACAAAGGGACGATGTACTCGAGTACTTACTTAAAACATGAACACAAACTGAGAGAACTATTTGGACGACCAACATCACTGTGCACCCTCGTCATAATGTTGCCCGATGGTTGTTTTTCCGCTCCATTGGTTCCTGAACATAAAACACATATCCACCCCTGAAGAGGTTAGCAAAATAATGTTAGTACAAGTACGATAATTATACAATGAGTGATTATTCAAACATTAATGAATAATAATAAAACATCAACATGACAATCTCAACACATACTCATGGTAATCCGTGATCCATCATTCACTTCCTAGATTCCAAGATGATCCCGTCGGACCAACACGTAGTGGAAATCCCGTCCAATTATCCATCACACGCTAGCACAGATCCCAAGATGATCCCGTCGCACCAACAGTGGTGGACATTCAACAACGACACACATATGTACGATAACATGAATGACATTAAAATGGAAAAACATAATTAAGTTACTTGCCTTAGAATGACAATAGGTACTTAATACTCCCGATAAATGTCAACATACTCGAAGGACGTCTGTTTGATAAACCTCTTTGCAACACCCGGATCTTAATTATCATGTTAACATCATAATAACTAATGGTTTCGGATACTCGACTCATAATACTACTTATCAAAATTTGATACAAATCATGAACATAATCGTGACTTAATCTAATTCAGCTTTCTTTATATCATCTTATAGTACTACGAACAATGTCTGATAGGCCATGATTTAAGCTATTCGATTCTATTAAAGGAT
Organism: Orobanche coerulescens; assembly: GCA_033398695.1. NCBI lineage: Eukaryota > Viridiplantae > Streptophyta > Magnoliopsida > Lamiales > Orobanchaceae > Orobanche > Orobanche coerulescens. Next base: position 104,805,107 of record CM065815.1, read on the forward strand.
TAATCATGACCTTATTAAAACTTCAATTCTTCATTAAGGTAATTCATCCTACAAGAGTTCTATGTTTATCATCATCATAATCATATCTTCAAAGCGATCAATGTAGAAAGGTTAATCAACCCATCAAGCTCTACAAATGGAAAAAGATAAGTTTAATTCATCATACTCCTCCAAACTCATGATATCTAATTCAAGCATGATTAATAATTCCTTATAACATCATCAACAAGTTCAGAACAGTCTTCTTGAAACGAGATAGGGGCCGAGATAACCATAACATACCTTACACGAAGATAAACAACAATCGGTAGAACTCGACACTGGAGGCTTGAACACCAATTCTACACTCTTATCTTCTTCAAACACAGGTTGTAGGGCTCAAATATGATGTTTTAAGGGACTAGAGAGTTTGAGAGATGAAATGAGTTCGAACAAATGAATGGAAGAAATGAAAGAGGGTGACCTCTTTAAATAGAAAATTAAGCATCACGTACTATCGTATCCAGTTAACATGCACTTGGAACTTAACGTACACTATTGCACAAGAATTGCGTGGGTTATAGATCTACGTTGCTAACTGCCTCATTTTTGTCTTGTATGGCGTACGTTTCCAACAAGATCTTACGTACGCTATCTTTGTACTTAGCGTACATTGCTCATGTCTCGTAGCGTACACTAATCATTTTCTACTTGCCTTTTCAAAAGTTATCCAAATGCATGGGAGAAAAATACGACAAGATCCAACATACGGCTCCACACGCCGCCACGCCTTACCTGATCCTGACTACCTCTTACGTACGTTAGGTTATAGTTCAATGTACATTAGTGCTGCTCATTAGCATACGCTAGTTCTGTCTGTTAGCGTATGCTAGTATCATGCATTTACATGCATGAAGTATCGATTTTACACATTTTGATCATGAATACTAGAATACCAATAGAAGGAAAATCATATTTATAATAATTATTCGACATAATCATACACCACATGATTCAAATGCAGATAGAATACATCATAAATATCCAGATATTATAGGCTCATGAGGCTCACCCAATGGCTCATGCCTAGAAGTAGGATATGAAGGCTCAGAAATAACTGGATCTGAAGTTTGTTGTCGGACAATATGCTCTCCTGCTTGACCACCGACAGAATCATCGTCACCACGAGGCCACCACTTCCCTTTCTTGTGTACATACTGCACTTGTCCGCTCAGAGCAGTATTAATGAACTACATATATATCTCCTGCTCCTCCTCAGGTGTCGGAGATAACACCTGAAAACAGCCAGTACGAAATGCGTTCAAAGATACATTTTCAGAAATTATTACCTTAAACATATGTAAGAGTATTTACGTACTGAAAAGCTATAATCGATTACGTCCTGGTCGAAGAATGTCGTAAAATCAACTTAACCCACCTTCTTCGACTTCCAGCATGTACAACGAGGTCACTGGATGTAAGAAGCTCCGAGCCTGGTCCCACACATGGCACCTAACAAATGTATAGCCTCGCAAGCCTATATGTGAAAACAACAATTTATTTCCAACATAAAAAATAATAACAACAATATTTATTGATCATTTCAGTATATAATTAAGTTAATAAATACATGGATGTACCATAATAGCGTATATCTTACCATAAACTGGTAACTATGATCAACCAGTGGGGACCTCAGTGGGGAACTCAGTGGGGACATCGCTCAAGTGCGTAACCAATATTTAGTACGAATATAAGCTCCATGTAAAGCTCTCCCACCGAGTCTGATCCTCAACCAATGTCCACAACCATCGGTCAGCAATGCGCTTGCCACTATCCACGCCTAATATTTTATATAACACATGCAAAGTACTTTAGCGACCATCAGTGCATCACCCAACTATGCTCTAAAATATCTAGCCACAAATATATCACGGATACGATCTAACATTTGCCCCAAAGGCTGAGCAATGGATACTAATCGTACACACTCCCCATGGGTGGAACATCGTCCCTGTGTACATCAAAGTCAGAATCACCGAACCGCAAGCTAATGACTAGCATATACTCAAGTCTAGAAAATAGAATCGAATGATGACCGATCCTAAACCAGAACTCATCAGCATGCGCATTTGGTCCAACACCTCATTCGAGAACAAGGCATGCAATGCGGCATTATAGACAACCCCACCCACTCCTCTCAAATAAAATGTCCAAGACACGACTCAATAAACTCTCCAATAACATCATCACCTGCACTTTGCAACTCAACAATGATAACCTTAACAATCCTTTATCGAACATTTCAAACCCTGCATAATCGGCCTCTTTTAAACAACCTGGCAATTAAATTATATCTTACTTTTAGAGTCGAGGGGGGTGTATTCGAGTAATATGTAATCTGAAATTATAATATCCTAGAATTTCGCTACGATTTTTCACATTATTTTATCTGAGTTGTGCTGTATAGAGTGGGACCGATACATTATGGGTGGATAATTTTGGGATCTGTGACAGTCGTGCCAGTATGTCTATCGAGTTTATTTTAATTCTAGGATTTTACATCCTTGATGTGTTTTTCGATGTCGGATATACTGTATGAGTATTTGTACAATTGCCGTACTTGGTCGACAGTTGTATTTTGGGATATCGTGCATCAAATGTATCGTATGAGAATGTTATCGGAACGAGTATATGTATTTAGTATGCCGTATTTCGTATCCAGTATGTCGAGACGGACGGGAACAGTTGGATTTTGGCCAAGTATAGAAGGCCATTACGTATGCTAGCATTAAGGACTTACGTACGTTAAATTACATGTTTTATGTACGTTATGCGTAAGGCATTACGTATGTAACAAAGGGAATCATACAGGACCGAGCTGTGGTCGGCAGGTGGGGCCCAGTGTCGGCAGCTTTCGGTGCGGATGTGGAAAGGTGAGTCAACCTCGAGCATTACGTACGCTATGCGGTTTGTATTACATACGTTAAGAGGGTAAGTTACTCTAGCAAGTCAACGAGCTCGTTACGTACGCTATGGAAACAAGAGTTACGTACGTAATGAAGTTCACGAAATGAGGCAGGGAGTTGTGGCTAAGTATTACGTATGCTACGGATGATGTATAACATACGTTAGGGTTTGTTACATACGTTAAGTGAGGGCCTTAGCGTACGTAATGAAGAGTGCAGTTTATAAAATGAAGTGTGGACTTTCATTTCTTCCTCTCCATATACGTCCTTCTTCACTTCTAAGTGTGTTCTAGACACTTTTAACTTGGTTATGAGATGGGGAACATGGATTTGAGGTTTGAATATGAAGATGTTAATGATTCTTGAAGTGTTTGATGGCATTATTCATCTTCAAGAGGTATGTTGGATAATCCCTCTATTCTATTTTGGATTTTGATGTTGTTGTTGATGTCTCCCTCATATGATGATGGTTATGGTATTATGGTTATACTTGTTGATAATATATGAGGTGTATATTGAAGAAGTTGATGATTATGATGAGTATATGTTTCAAGTGTTTATGTTTTAGATATGAACATGGAATGTTGATATTTAGAACAAGTGATGATGATTATGGATGTTAAGGGACAAGTTATGTGAATGGTTATTTGATCTTCCGTATGGTATTGATGATATACGAATCGTGATTATAAATTTGACAAGAACATTATCTTTCTTTGAGGATATGTGTTCATATGAGTCCAATGATCCTAAGTGTAGTTTGGCATGAGATTTATATATATAAACAAGGGATAATCATATCACGTTGAATTTAAGTTAGAATTCGGAATTGAATACGTTGATTTAACTTACTTTGTGCTTGAATCAACCGTTATTGAGATCACCGGATTATGAGATTGAATTGAAGGTATGAATTCAGATTTGTTGGGCATAAGAACATTTGATCCGTACATAGTTGGAATCGATTATGTTATGAAATCCTTAATATCGAGATGAATTGATCGTTGATATGATCATCGGTATATGGAATCGTAGTATGGTTATGGATTCGTGATTGATCGGTGTAGGTTGTTTGGATATGTATTTATTCGAGATATTGTGGAACCGTTAAGTTGATTGGACGGTTATATCGGTTGTTGATTTTTATCGAACATATTGTAAATTGATCATTGTACTAGGTTGCGTTAAGTGACCGTTGATGATTAACCATTATGCTGCGATTGGAATTGGAGGACGCATGAATCGCCTTGGCGGGGCTGCGGAGCTTGTAGATGAAGACAACAGGATTGGTCATAACTTCATCGTATCGGTATCGAGGCAAGTTATGCTTGCTCAGTTCATAATGTTCAAATAAATGATTTCATTTTCATTTCATTTATGATTCATATAGCAATGGTATCATGGAATATGAATTGTCGGGATGATGGTATGCATATTATGCTTGGATTTAGATAAATGATAATGTATATGATTTTAAAGATGTCTAGTGGAAACGGAGACGTGAATTATATTTGGTCTATTGTGTGAGAGATTAAATATCAAGTCTAGTTATCATGCCAACATTGAACTCGAGGTGGTGGTTTGGTATTAGTTATGGACTGTACTTCATGTTGGATTATTCGGATACCTGTGTATTCGTTCAGGAATGTTGGTCGTGGAAAGGTTAGCATCTCCAGCTTGAGATAAATTAATATTGCTAGATTATGATAGTCATCCTATTGCATTATTGCATGTGTGTGTTGATATTTCATGTGGTGAGTGTGCACCATTGTTTGTTATGTTTTGTGATGTGCTCTTTCTTTGAGCTGTAATCTGCTGGGCCGATGTGTTAGGGGATAAGACCTAAATGGCACCTATGTCTGGAGTATTCCTGAGTAGATGCTTCCGTGACCCTTGGCTGCTGCCTTGGGAGTTTATGTGATATTGTCCGGAGTATTCCTGAGTAGATACTTCCGTGACCCTTGGCTGCGGCCTTGGGAGTCTATGTGCTATTATCATATGCATTCTTGAGCATGTTGTGAACTGTTGTCTGCCAGAATACGACGTTGTGGTCGTGTCGGTCTTTCATGATCGAGTTATTGTTGCTCTCATGTAAAGTCTTCTGATCTTTGTTAGATATGCGTTTCTTTGAGATTCGTTGTCATGTTCTATCATGACATATCTGGAGTCAGATACATTATGATCGTTCATGTGTAGGTTTTTCAGAGCGGGCACGTGTAGCATATGTTGGTTCGACCTCATATTGAACCGTGCGCATGATACGTACTTCGTGAGGCTTATTAGGTATGAGACAAGACGTGTATCTGATCAATACCCGTTGTTGGCTTTTATACGGACACATGTCCGGATTGGGCGTATCGTGACGTCCACCTTGAGTCTTATTGTTTAGTCATTCATAGTCCATGTATAATCGGATATGTTCGATAGTCGGGTTGTCTTTGAAATCCCATATATATGATTTGTATATGGTTGATGATTTTATTCTCTCGCATGTCTGTCCCCGTTGACCCTTTATTGATCTCGTTTGGAGTTACCATATCGATGGTCAACTCATTTGTTATCGACCCTTTATTAATCTCGTTTGGAGTTACCATATCGATGGTCAACTCATTTGTTATCGACCCTTTATTAATCTCGTTTGGAGCTCACCCTATCATTGGTAATCTCTTTCATTATTGATCCTTATTGATTTTGTTTGGGAGTTTGCCTTACCGTTGGTATTCTCGGTTGTTGGCCCTTGATTGATCTTGTTGGAGTTTACCATATCGTCGGTATTCTCGGTTGTTGATCCCCTTTTGCTCTTGTTGGAGTTGACCATATCGTTGGTTTGTTGGTCCTTATTGATCTTGTTAGAGTTTAATGTATCGTCGGTATTATCGGTTGTTGATCCTTTATTGATCTTATTGGAGTTTATCGTACCGTTGGTATTCTCGGTTGTCGATCCTTTATTGATCTTGTTGGAGTTTACCATATCGTCGGTATTCTCGGTTGTTGATCCCCTATTGCTCTTGTTGGAGTTTACCATATTGTTGGTTTGTTGGTCCTTATTGATCTTGTTAGAGTTTACTATATCGTTGGTATTCTCGGTTGTTGATCCTTTATTGATCTTATTGGAGTTTATCGGACCGTTGGTATTCTCGGTTGTCGATCCTTTATTGATCTTGTTGGAGTTCACCGTGTCGTTGGTATTCTCGGTTGTTGATCCCTTATTGATCTTATTGGGGTTTACCGTATTGTTCGTGGGTAATCCTTTGTCGATCTCGTGTGGAGTTATCATGTTATTGATATTCTTGTTCTGATGCATTGGTTGTTTATCATTATTGATTGTGTGAGCATTCATGCTTTGTATTGACATCCGGGACTTGTCATTGTTTTGGGACAGTTGATCTCCAGATGTTTTGTGTGATATCGATTTTATCAGAATTGGGATCCGATTGCCCGATCCAGCGGACAGAATCGGACCTAGCCAGATTATCCCATATTGGCGATATGTTTATGTGTGAGAATCTTGGTATCGTTTCGGATACCGTACAGATGGTTACTTTTGAATTCATTTGTCACTCGAGGACGCGAGATGTGGATTGTGGTAAGGATTGATTTATGGATTGTGATGGGTTGGTAAGGTTACTTCGGAAAGATTACGTAGGGGAATGTTCTTACTCTGTAAATTACATTGATATGTAATTGTTTATGTGATGTGATCGTTACCATTGTTGAGTATTATGGCTGACCCCATCGTGGGCTTTATCTTTTAGGTACTCGGAGTTCGAGCTAGTAGCGATCGTGAAGGGATGAGCTTTCTGGTGATACTGGCTATGGCATGGTTGTTGGGATTTGTGTTTTCTTCTCTGGTTTTTATGATTCCGCTGCAAATGTATTTAATCATGTCTCTATCCGCTATGTGTATAATTTTATAATGGCTTTTAGTATTTTTCCAACTCGTGTTTACTTTCTAAATGCCCTTTTGGAGTCTATGCCTTGTGCTTTCAAATGGTATTTTCTAACGGTAATTGGGAACAACGTTTGAAAAATATTTGAGTATTTAAAACATTACCGTCATCGGCCCTTTTGACATTTTAAACGTTTGTAAAAATGATTTTAGCCTTGTGGGTTCCATTGTGGGGCCCACGACGCTGTAATATTCCCAGTTTAATTTGGGCGTGTTACAGAAGATGGTATCAGAGCTTGGGTTTCGTAAAACCCGGGCATGTGTGTTATGTGGCTCTACCGGTGCAGTAGTTGTGTGACTTTTGAAAATAATTTTCCGACTTTCGAGTCAAACTGATTTTTGGAGATTCCAAAATTTTTGAAATATTTTCAAATTGTCGTATTTGCGATGCCAGTGTGTTGTTATTGTGTTGAGACTTGTATGGGAGTCGTATGCTAGTATCACAGGAGATCATCGACTTCACGGACCTGTAAGTATGTTCTTTCAGTTATTCAGTTTTGATTATGATTATTTGAGCATAGTGACATGATTTTGAGGTATTTCGGGATTGAGATAGTGATTATGACAGGATTTTAAGTTTCAAGGACGAAACTTATTTAAGTGGGAAGATATGTAATATCCTAGAACTTTGCTACGATTTTTTTCGCATTATTTTATCTGAGTTGTACTGTACAAAGTGGGATCGATACATTATGGGTGGATAATTTTGGGAACTGTGGTAGTCATGCCAGTATGTCTATCGAGGTTATTTTAATTCTAGGATATTACATGCTTGATGTGTTTTTCGATGTCGGATATACTGTATGAGTATTTGTATAATTGTCGTACTTGGTCGCCAATTGTATTTGAGGATATCGTGCATCAGATGTATCGTATGAGAATGTTATCGGAACGAGTATATGTATTCAGTATGCTATATGTTCGTATCCAGTTGGTCGATATGGACGGGAACAGTTGGATTTTGGCCAAGTATAGAAGGCCATTACGTACGCTAGCATTAAGGACTTACGTACGTTAAATGACATGTTTTATGTACATTATGTGTAAGGAATTATGTACGTAACAAAGGGAATCGGACAGGACCGAGCTGTGGTTGGCAAGTGGGGCCCGGTGTCGGCAGCTTTCAGCATGGATGTGGACAGGCGAGTCAACCTCGAGCATTACGTATGCTATGCAGGTTGTATTACGTACGTTAAGAGGGTAAGTTACTGTAGCAAGTCAACGAGCTCATTACGTACGCTATGGAAACAAGAGTTACGTACGTAATGAAGTTCACGAAATGAGTCAGGGAGTTCTGGCTAAGTATTATGTACGCTATGGATGATGTATAACGTGCGTTAGGGTATGTTACGTACGTTAAGTAAGGGCCTTAGCGTACGCAATGAAGAGTGCAGTTTATAAAATGAAGTGTGGACTTTCATTTCCTCACGAACCAAAGAGATGTTCCTCTCCAAATACGTCCTTCTTCACTTCTAAGTGTGTTCTAGACACTTTTAACTTGGTTATGAGATGGGGAACATAGATTTGAGGTTTGAATATGAAGATGTTAATGATTCTTGAAGTGTTTGATGGTATTTTTCATCTTCAAGAGGTATGTTGGATAATTCCTCTCTTCTATTTCGGATTTTGATGTTGTTGTTGATGTCTTCCTCGTTTGATTGTGGTTATGGTATTATGGTTATACTTCTTAATGATATATGAGGTGTATATTGAAGAAGATGATGATTATGATGAGTATATGTTTCAAGTGTTTATGTTTTAGATATAAACATGGAATGTTGATATTTAGAACAAGTGATGATGATTATGGATGTTAAGGGACAAGTTGTGTGAATGGTGATTTGATCTTCCGTATGGTCTTGATGATATACGAATCGTAAATATAAATATGACAAGAACATTATCTTTCTTTGAGGATATGTGTTAATATGAGTCCAATGATCCTAAGTGTAGTTTGGCATGAAATTGATATATATAAACAAGGGATAATCATAGCACGTTGAATTTAAGTTTGAATTCGGAATTGAATACGTTGATTTAACTTGCGTCGTGCTCGAATCAACCGTTATTGAGATCACTGGACAGGCGAGTTAACCTTGAGCATTACGTATGCTATGCAGGTTGTATTATGTACGTTAAGAGGGTAAGTTACTGTAGCAAGTCAACGATCTCATTACGTACGCTATGGAAACAAGAGTTACGTACGTAATGAAGTTCACGAAATGAGGCAGGGAGTTCTGGCTAAGTATTATGTACGCTATGGATGATGTATAACGTGCGTTAGGGTATGTTACGTACGTTAAGTGAGGGCCTTAGCGTACGCAATGAAGAGTGCAGTTTATAAAATGAAGTGTGGACTTTCATTTCCTCACGAACCAAAGAGATGTTCCTCTCCAAATACGTCCTTCTTCACTTCTAAGTGTGTTCTAGACACTTTTAACTTGGTTATGAGATGGGGAACATGGATTTGAGGTTTGAATATGAAGATGTTAATGATTCTTGAAGTGTTTGATGGTATTATTCATCTTCAAGAGGTATGTTGGATAATTCCTCTCTTCTATTTCGGATTTTGATGTTGTTGTTGATGTCTTCCTCGTTTGATTGTGGTTATGGTATTATGGTTATACTTCTTAATGATATATGTGGTGTATATTGAAGAAGATGATGATTATGATGAGTATATGTTTCAAGTGTTTATGTTTTAGATATGAACATGGAATGTTGATATTTAGAACAAGTGATGATGATTATGGATGTTAAGGGACAAGTTATGTGAATGGTGATTTGATCTTCCGTATGGTCTTGATGATATACGAATCGTAAATATAAATATGACAAGAACATTATCTTTCTTTGAGGATATGTGTTAATATGAATCCAATGATCCTAAGTGTAGTTTGGCATGAAATTGATATATATAAACAAGGGGTAATCATAGCACGTTGAATTTAAGTTTGAATTCGGAATTGAATACGTTGATTTAACTTGTGTCGTGCTCGAATCAACCGTTATTGAGATCACTGGATTATGAGATTGAATTGAAGGTATGAATTCAGATTTGTTGGGCATAAGAACATTTGATCCGTACATAGTTGGAATCGAGTATGTTATGAAATCCATAATATCGAGATGAATTGATCGTTGATATGATCATCGGTATATGGAATCGTAGTATGGTTACGGATTCGTGATTGACCGATGTAGGTTGTTTGGATATGTATTTATTCGAGATATTGTGGAACCGTTAAGTTGATTGGACGATTATATCGGTTGTTGATTGTTCTCGAACATATTGTTAATTGATCATTGCACTAGGTTGCGTTAAGTGACCGTTGATGATTAACCGCTGTGCTGCGATTGGAATTGGAGGACGCATGAATCGCCTTGGACGGGGCTGCGGAGCTTGTAGATGAAGACGACGGGATTGGTCACAACTTCATCGTATCGGTATCGAGGCAAGTTATGCTTGCTCAGTTCATAATGTTTAAATAAATGATTTCGTTTTCATTTCATTTATGATTCATATAGCAATGGTATCATGGAATATGAATTGTAGGGATGATGGTATGCATATTATGCTTGGATTAAGATAAATCATAATGTATATGATTTTAAAGATGTCTAGTGGAAACGGAGACGTGAATTATATTTGGTCTATTGTGTGAGGGATTAAATATCAAGGCTAGTTATCATACCGACATTGAACTCGAGGTGGTGGTTTGGTATTAGTTATGGACTGTACTTCATGTTGGATTATTCGGGTAACTGTGTATTCATTCAGGGATGTTGGTCGTGGAAAGGTTAGCGTCTCCAGCTTGAGGTAAATTAATATTGCTAGATTATGATAATCATCCTGTTGCATAATTGCATGTGTGTGTTGATATTTCATGTGGTGAGTGTGCACCATTGTTTGTTACGTTTTGTGATGTGCTCTTTCTTTAAGCTGTAATCTGTTGGGCCGATGTGTTAGGGTATAAGACCTAAATGGCACCTATGTCCGGAGTATACCTGAGTAGATGCTTCCGTGACCCTTGGCTGCTGCCTTGGGAGTTTATGTGATATCGTCCGGAGTATTCCTCAGTAGATACTTCTGTGACCCTTGGTTGAGGCCTTGGGAGTTTATGTGCTATTATCATATGCATTGTTGAGCATAGTGACATGATTTTGAGGTATTTCGGGATTGAGATAGTGATTATGACAGAATTTTAAGTTTCAAGGACGAAACTTATTTAAGTGGGAAGATATGTAATATCCTAGAACTTTGCTATGATTTTTTTCGCATTATTTTATCTGAGTTGTACTGTACAAAGTGGGATCGATACATTATGGGTGGATAATTTTGGGAACTGTGATAGTCATGCTAGTATGTCTATCGAGGTTATTTTAATTCTAGGATATTACATGCTTGATATGTTTTTCGATGTCGGATATACTGTATGAGTATTTGTATAATTGTCGTACTTGGTCGACAATTGTATTTGAGGATATCGTACATCAGATGTATCGTATGAGAATGTTATCGGAACGAGTATATGTATTCAGTATGCTGTATGTTCGTATCCAGTTGGTCGATATGGACGGGAACAGTTGGATTTTGGCCAAGTATAGGAGGCCATTACGTACGCTAGCATTAAGGACTTACGTACGTTAAATGACATGTTTTATGTACATTATGTGTAAGGAATTATGTACGTAACAAAGGGAATCGGACAGGACCGAGCTGTGGTTGGCAGGTGGGGCCCGGTGTCGGCAGCTTTCGGCATGGATGTGGACAGGCGAGTCAACCTCGAGCATTACGTATGCTATGCAGGTTGTATTACGTACGTTAAGAGGGTAAGTTACTGTAGCAAGTCAACGAGCTCATTACGTACGCTATGGAAACAAGAGTTACGTACGTAATGAAGTTCACGAAATGAGGCAGGGAGTTCTGGCTAAGTATTATGTATGCTATGGATGATGTATAACGTGTGTTAGGGTATGTTACGTACGTTAAGTAAGGGCCTTAGCGTACGCAATGAAGAGTGCAGTTTATAAAATGAAGTGTGGACTTTCATTTCCTCACGAACCAAAGAGATGTTCCTCTCCAAATACGTCCTTCTTCACTTCTAAGTGTGTTCTAGACACTTTTAACTTGGTTATGAGATGGGGAACATAGATTTGAGGTTTGAATATGAAGATGTTAATGATTCTTGAAGTGTTTGATGGTATTTTTCATCTTCAAGAGGTATGTTGGATAATTCCTCTCTTCTATTTCGGATTTTGATGTTGTTTTTGATGTCTTCCTCGTTTGATTGTGGTTATGGTATTATGGTTATACTTCTTAATGATATATGAGGTGTATATTGAAGAAGATGATGATTATGATGAGTATATGTTTCAAGTGTTTATGTTTTAGATATAAACATGGAATGTTGATATTTAGAACAAGTGATGATGATTATGGATGTTAAGGGACAAGTTGTGTGAATGGTGATTTGATCTTCCGTATGGTCTTGATGATATACGAATCGTAAATATAAATATGACAAGAACATTATCTTTCTTTGAGGATATGTGTTAATATGAGTCCAATGATCCTAAGTGTAGTTTGGCATGAAATTGATATATATAAACAAGGGATAATCATAGCACGTTGAATTTAAGTTTGAATTCGGAATTGAATACGTTAATTTAACTTGTGTCGTGCTCGAATCAACCGTTATTGAGATCACTGGATTATGAGATTGAATTGAAGGTATGAATTCAGATTTGTTGGGCATAAGAACATTTGATCCGTACATAGTTGGAATCGAGTATGTTATGAAATCCATAATATCGAGATGAATTGATCGTTGATATGATCATCGGTATATGGAATCGTAGTATGGTTACGGATTCGTGATTGACCGATGTAGGTTGTTTGGATATGTATTTATTCGAGATATTGTGGAACCGTTAAGTTGATTGGACGGTTATATCGGTTGTTGATTGTTCTCGAACATATTGTTAATTGATCATTGCACTAGGTTGCGTTAAGTGACCGTTGATGATTAACCACTGTGCTGCGATTGGAATTGGAGGACGCATGAATCGCCTTGGACGGGGCTGCGGAGCTTGTAGATGAAGACGACGGGATTGGTCACAACTTCATCGTATCGGTATTGAGGCAAGTTATGCTTGCTCAATTCATAATGTTTAAATAAATGATTTCGTGTTCATTTCATTTATGATTCATATAGCAATGGTATCATGGAATATGAATTGTCGGGATGATGGTGTGCATATTATGCTTGGATTAAGATAAATCATAATGTATATGATTTTAAAGATGTCTAGTGGAAACGGAGACGTGAATTATATTTGGTCTATTGTGTGAGAGATTAAATATCAAGGCTAGTTATCATGCCGACATTGAACTCGAGGTGGTGGTTTGGTATTAGTTATGGACAGTATTTCATGTTGGATTATTCGGGTAACTGTGTATTCGTTCAGGGATGTTGGTCGTGGAAAGGTTAGCGTCTCCAGCTTGAGGTAAATTAATATTGCTATATTATTATAATCATCCTGTTGCATAATTGCATGTGTGTGTTGATATTTCATGTGGTGAGTGTGCACCATTGTTTGTTACGTTTTGTGATGTGCTCTTTCTTTGAGCTGTAATCTGTTGGGCCGATGTGTTAGGGGATAAGACCTAAATGGCACCTATGTCCGGAGTATTCCTGAGTAGATGCTTCCGTGACCCTTGGCTGCTGCCTTGGGAGTTTATGTGATATCGTCCGGAGTATTCCTCAGTAGATACTTCCGTGACCCTTGGTTGCGGCCTTGGGAGTTTATGTGATATTATCATATGCATTGTTGAGCATGCTATGAACTGTTGTCTGCTGGAATACGACGTTGTGGTCATGTCGGTCTTTCATGATCGAGTTATTGTTGCTCTCGTGGAAAGTGTTCTGATCCTTGTTGGATATGCGTTTCTTCGAGATTCGTTGTCATGTTGTATCGTGACATATCTAGAGTCAGATATGTTCTGATCGTTCATGTGTAGTATTTTCAGAGCGGGCACGTGTAGTATATGTTAGTTTCGACCTCATATTGAACCGTGCGCACGAGACGTACTTCGTGAGGCTGATTAGGTATGAGACCAGACGTGTATCTGATCAATACCCGTGGTTGGCTTATATAGGGACACATGTCCGGATCGGGTGTATCGTGACGTCCATCTTGAGACTTATTGATTGGTTGTTCACAGTCCATGTATAATCGGATCTGTTCGATAGTCGGGTTGTCTTTGGAATCCCACATATATGATTTGTATATGGTTGACGATTTTATTCTCTCGTGTGTCTGTCCCCGTTGACCCTTTCCTGATCTCGTTTTGAGTTAGCATATCGATGGTCAACTCATTTGTTATCGACTCTTTATTAATCTCGTTTAGAGTTACCATATCGATGGTCAACTCATTTGTTATCGACCCTTCATTAATCTCGTTTGGAGTTAACCCTATCATTGATAATCTCATTCAATATTGATACTTATTGATTTTGTTTGGGAGTTTTCCTTACCGTTGGTATTCCCGGTTGTTGGCCCTTGATTGATCTTGTTGGAGTTTACCGTATCGTCGGTATTCTCGGTTGTTGATCCCCAATTGCTCTTGTTAGAGTTTACCATATCGTTGGTTTGTTGGTCCTTATTTATCTTGTTAGAGTTCACTGTATCGTCGGTATTCTCGGTTGTTGATCCTTTATTGATCTTATTAGAGTTTATCGTACCGTTGGTATACTCGGTTGTCGATCCTTTATTGATTTTGTTGGAGTTTACCGTATCGTCGGTATTCTCGGTTGTTGATCCTCTATTGCTCTTGTTGGAGTTTACCATATCGTTGGTTTGTTGGTCCTTATTGATCTTGTTAGAGTTTACTGTATCGTTGGTATTCTCGGTTGTTGATCCTTTATTGATCTTATTGGAGTTTATCGTACCGTTGGTATTCTCGGTTGTCGATCCTTTATTGATCTTGTTGGAGTTCACCGTGTCGTTGGTATTCCCGGTTGTTGATCCTTTATTGATCTTATTGGGGTTTACCATATTGTTGGTATTCCCGGTTGTTAGTCCTTCATTGATCTTGTTGGAGTCACCACATCATGGTATTCTCGTTCGTGGGTAATCCTTTGTCGATCTCGTGTGGAGTTATCATGTTATTGATATTCTTGTTCTGATGCATTGGTTGTTTATCATTATTGATTGTGTGAGCATTCATGCTTTGTATTGACATCCGGGACTTGCCATTGTTTCGGTACAATTGATCTCCAGATGTTTTGTGTGATATCGGTTTTATCAGAATTGGGATCCGATTGCGCGATCCAGCAGAAAAAATTGGACCTAGCCAGATTATCCTATATTGGTATGTGTTTATGTTTGAGAATCTTGGTATTGTTTCGGATACCGTACAAATGGTTACTTTTGAATTCATTGGTCACTCGAGGATGCGAGATGTGGATTGTGATAAGGATTGATTTGATATGAATTGTGATGGATTGGTAAGGTTACTTCGGTAAGATTACGTAGGGGAATGTTCTTACTCTGTAAATTACATTGATATGTAATTGTTTATGTGATGTGATCGTTACCATTGTTGAGTATTATGGTTGACCCCGTCGTGGGCTTTATCTTTTAGGTACTCGGAGCTCGAGCTAGTAGCGGTCGTGAAGGGATGAGCTTTTCGGTGATACTGGCTATGGCATGTTGTTGGGATTTGTGTATTCTTCTCTGGTTTTTATGATTCCGCTGCAAATGTATTTAATCATGTCTCTATCCGCTGCGTGTATAATTTTATAATGGCTTTCAGTATTTTTCCAACTCGTGCTTACTTTCTAAATGCCCTTTTGGCGTCTATGCCTTGTGCTTTCAAACGGTATTTTCTGACGGTAATTGGGAACAATGTTTGAAAAATATTTGAGTATTTAAAACATTACCGTCATCCGCCCTTTTGACATTTTAAACGTTCGCGAAAATGATTTTAGCCTTGTGGATTCCATTGTGGGCCCACGGCGCTGTAATATTCCCGGTTGGCTTTGGGGGTGTTACAGAAATAAGTCATTTTGGAAATTCGAGTAACTGTAAAATTTATTCGGTTTATTTCGAAACATCCTAATTCAATTCGAGTCATCCTAATTTAAATCGAGTCATCATATTTCAATTTTAGTCATCTAAATCAATTTGAGAAATCCTAATTCGAGTAACATGTTAACTATATTCGAGTAATATAAACAGAAAAAAAATGAAATAAAGTAACTAAACAGAGTACCCGAAAACATTAAATAGTAAATTCGTGTAACATGGAGTAATTCAAGAAAATAGAAAAAATTCGAGTCACAAATATCCATTCGAGTTAGAAAATATCATTTCGAGTAACATTTAACAGCCTATTCGAGTAACGCTGAAAATGATATTTCTCTAATGATTCGAGAAAACTGGTTATTCGAGTAACTCTACGAAACTCGAGTAAGCTGCAATAGTTCGAGTAACATTGAAAAATACACCTAATACTAAAATTTGAGTAATATGTAAAAAATAATCGAGGCACGATACTGATCCATTTGAGTAACACTTAGCCTATTCGTGTAACATTGAAAAGCAGAAATTCGAGTAACATTGAAAAGCATATCGAGTCACGATGAAATCGTCTAACATAGATAATTCGAGTCACACCAACATCGAGTAATCCTATTCATATTTGAGTAAGACTATTTGATAAACTACGTTATTCGAGTCATGCTTCGTGTTACCTGGTTTTTGGAAGATCCAGCGGCAGTGTTAGCGGTGGTTTTGGTGGCAGTGGTAGCGGCGGAGTCGGCGATGACACTCCAAAAATGTCTCACATTTAGGGAAGTCGAAATAGCTATCGAGAAATAAGTTACTCGAAAATTTGAGGTTACTCAAAAAATTCTTTAAGGTTACTCCATCTTTACTTGTGAAACTTGAAAGAAGGATTGTCCGAATGAATGCCTCATTCAAGAGACACTGCTATTTATCGAGTTACTTGCTCATTCGAGTAATTCTACATGTCTACTCTAGTAACTCGATAGCTTTATTTGAGTAACTTAGAATGGTTACTCTAGTAAGTATTCGAGATAGTAAACTCATGTTACTCGATCTATTATTCAAGTCTCAGTTCGTGTTACTCGTATGAAGCCATCGAGTTACTCGAGTGTCCAACTAGTATTACTCGAATGGTGATCTCACTCGATATTGTATAATTTTGTAAGATTACTTGAATTTCTCTTACTCAAAATTGCAATATATGACTCGAATGTATTCGAGTAAAGGTCACATCCGATATTTTAGGTATCAAAAGAGTTGTGTTAAACTTTTTTTATTTACTTTTTTTTTATAGTTGGCGTTAAACTTGAGACAAAAAAATAACACCATAGTCATATATTCCCACTATATGCACACACATGTAAAATAAATACGAGCACTAATGCGAAATTAACAAATGAAAATAATCATTAAAAACTGAAGCAATGAATTGCATATCTAAATATAAAAGTCAAACATAATGAAAATTTACTTGGGATATAGAATAATAATTCTTGTATTGCTTGATTTATGAGATTACAAGAGTAGACATTTATATAAATGAGGACCTTATAACTAAGGAAAGTGCACCGATATAAATATGCTCAGTGAATTAACTAGAGTCTAGACAATATCTCTGCAAAATTTAAGTTCCGCTAACAATGAAAATTTTGGAACAAAGCAGCTCGAATGCTCGAGTAAGGATTTAGTTAAGATGTTTTCAAGTTGACTGAGTATGTTGACATGATCGAGAATGTTGACATGAGATACTATGATAATGCCCTTATCGGTATGATAATATACAAATTAAGCATCAATTCTTCATTTGAGACTGTAAAGCTGGATGGGGATCAAGGCGTCTAGCACTTATATTATCACACAAGATTGTGGGAGTAATGTGTGTAGAAATTCCAAGGTCATGAAAAGGTGCTTAATCCAACACCCTTTTAGCATGAAAGGTGCTTAATCCAACACCCTTCAGCAACAACACTAGCAAAGGACCGACATTCAGCCTCAGTGGAGGAGCGGGTAATGGTTGTTTCCCTTCGGGCAAGAAAATAATGTAGGCAGATGTGGACGACAAATAGAATTAAAGAATATAGTGAGTGATATGTAACACCCCCGTGATATACCGTGACATTACAGCGCCGTAGATTCTCTTTTGGAGAACCTACCAGGCTAATATACATATATATATATATATATGTATATATATATATATATAACTCATTAAAATTAACAAACTACATCATTCACTTAATTAAAAGGACAAACATAAATTACAAAACCAAATAACACATTGTCCCGTAGGATCACAACTGATACAACAGTCCACAGCTGATACAACTGCACCATCCACAGTAAAAAACAACTCAATGACAACACATGACAGTACCCACGCGAGTACAAAATCAAAATATAACCAAGACTTTGACAAAAATGACCACCCACTCAAAATAGTACACGCTATCAATGCTGCCTACCAAGCTCGTGTCCACCCTGTGCTGGCTCTCCTAATGGTCCTGAACCTGAATACACAACAAGTATATCCACCCACGAAGGGGTCAGCAAAAAGCCGGTGCAAGTACAACGATAACAGAATATGTACAACAAATGAATATTCAACAGAAATCACGATGCCATCACAAGTATTCTGGTATACAATACAATAATCATCAGCACAAGATAACCTCCCGAGTTGTACTGGCCTTGTACCCACACGGGATACACACCCCAGAGAGTCCTCGTCAGGCCCTCCCCGGTGTACAACCCAACCGAGTGATCCGTAGAACTTGAAGTCTAACAGGATCCCAGGGGATCCTCACTGGTTTTACTCGGCTCACACAATCTCAATAAATACATGGCACAAACCGTATATTTTCTCAAAATCACAATTTTCACATAGTCACACGAAGTACAATAAACGCAATCAAAGTATTTGCCTTGGATGGAAATGATACGAGAATAATGAACGGAAAGTTGTACGGTCCAAACCCCTTCGACGATTCGATCCTAGTTCAACAAAGTACCAAATCAAATACCATACTATGGAAACGGAAAGATTCACCCTAAGTTTTGCCCTTAGGGACCTTTATTCAAACACTACGAAGACAACATAGCTCAAATCCAAACTACAGAGAATAACTTGGGATTTAATCCATGAACTTGGAGAAAAATGAAGGATTACGATTACAACATTATAATCTAGCACAATTCTGAGCTAAAATAGATTAGAATCGAAGATCTCAACTAAAACCCCAAAATATGAAGAACTAGGGTTCAAGCGGATTTTACCTTGATTTGTACGGGGAAAGTTGATGAGATGCTGATAACTTAGTGTTAGGAACTCAAAAATGTTGTTTTATGAATGAAATCCGACCAAAATCTGCACTTCCTAATTGTCAAGAATGCTCAGCCGCCGGAGGAGAAGAAGGAAGGTAAGAAAATGATGATTCTGAGCCTGCCCAACATATATATACTGGGGGGAAACTAGCACACGCTACGGCTAAAAATTAGCGTACGCTTACGTGCTTGACAGGCAGTACAGAACCCACTGTCTGACTTCAGTAGAGCACGCTACTCAGAAATATTAGCATGCGTTATCGAAGGAGACTAGCGCGCGCTAAACCCGAAACATAGCGTGCGCTACCTGCTATCGCCCATAGTCCAGAACAATCTGACCTCATTGCCCTGCCGACTTAGCACGCGCTAACCCACTAATAGCGTGCGCTAATACAATGAAATAGTGTACGTTAGTCCGACACTAGCATGCGCTAACACCCCATTCCAGAGTCCAGAAAACTCACAGCCCAGCAGGCCTCACTGCCTAACAGGCCTAGCGTACGCTACTCACAAGGGTAGCGTGCGCTACTCACACACTGATAGCGTGCGCTAGAAATGCAGTCTAGCGCGCGCTACTGCTACTTCCAGCATAAAATTCACGAAGATCGGCCAAAACGAACATAATTCGAAAATCACAAAATTCAATGATTATCAACCATGAATGTACCAATATCAATCATCATGTCCCTCAAATTTAAATAGCCACAGTACAGCAAGACAATTCCAAAATGACACACATGAAATACACGGTTATTACACCCTTACCCCCTAAAAATAAGTTTCGGCCCGAAACTTAGGATTCGAAAAGCTCAAGGTAATGGACACGCATATTTTCTTCAGTCTCCGAGGTGGCTTCCTCAACTCGATGTTTAGACCATTGGACCTTAACCAACGAAATCACTTTCCGTCGCAACTGGTTCACTCGGAGCTCCAATATGGATACCGATTGTTCTTTATATGTGACATCATCATTAACTTCAATCTCTTGATAGTCAATAACATGGCTGGGATCGGGAACATACTTACGTAGTTGCGAAACATGGAATACATTATGAACATGACTAAGCATCAGAGGCAATGCTAGTCGATAAGCTGCATCACCTACCTTGTCCAGAATCTCGAAGGGGCCAATATAACGAGGACTAAGCTTAACCTTCTTACCAAATCGAAGAACTCCATGAGTCGGCGATACTTTCAACAACACGTGGTCTCCCGCCTAAAACTCTAACGGTCGATGACGAATGTCGGCATACGACTTTTGTCGACTCCGAGCGGTCAACAACATTTGTCGAATAACTACGAATTTCTCTCGTGTTAGAACCACCAAGTCTGGTTCTACTCCAAGTAATTCATACGGCTCATCCCAACAAATTGGCGATCTACACCGTCTTCCATATAATGCCTCAAATGGAGCCATCCCAATCGAACTATGCCAACTATTATTGTACACAAATTCGATCAAAGGTAATTGAGTCTCCCAATCTTCTTTCCAATCCAACGCACAAGCCCTCAACATGTCTTCCAGCATTTGGATCATTCTCTCCGACTGTCCGTCCGTCTGGGGATGATAAGCGATGCTGAAATTCAATTTGGTACTGAGTGCTCGATGTACTGCTTGCCAGAAATGTGTCACAAAACACCCATCACGATCAGACACTATACTCTTTGGGGTACCATGGAGTCTCACAATATCAGCAATGAATAACCGAGCCAACCTCTTCGGTCCCCGAGTATCTCTAATGCCCACAAAGTGTGTGGATTTGGTTAGCTGATCAATGATTACCCAAATCATATTCACTCCGGTTCGTGTTCTTGGCATTGCCATAATAAAATCCATCGCAATGTCTTCCCACTTCCATTCCGGAATCGGTAACGGTTGCAACTTATCGGCAGGTCTCTGATGCTCCACTTTAACCTGCTGACAAGTCAAGCATTCCGACACAAACTCCGCTACATCTTTCTTCATGTTTGGCCACCAAAAAATTTTCTTCAAGTCCTTATACATTTTATTCGTACCTGGATGAATCGGGTATGGAGTAGAATGTGCTTCACTCAAAATCACTTGCTTTAGATCATCTCGCTTAGGTACACAAGTTGTACCTCCAAATAGAAGAACTCCATCTTCATCGATTAAGAATCCAGGAGTTTTTCCTTTAACAATGTCTTCCTGAAGGTGCATAATTGAGAGATCATCTAATTGTTTGGACTTAATATCTTCCATCACGGAGGACATAATCTCAAGGAAACGTAACTGTCCCTGAGTTCTATAAGGCCAAACTTCAATTTCCAAATCAATTAACTCTCGTCTGAGCTTCGGTTGAATGGTAAGTAATTTCAATTTCTGCAACACGACTGACTTGCGGCTTAATGCGCCGGCAATGACGTTCGCTTTACCTGTATGGTAAAGAATGTCAAGATCATAATCTTTAAGAAATTCCAACCATCGCCGCTGGCGCATATTAAGATCCTTCTGCGTAAATATATACTTTAAGCTCTTATGGTCCGTATATACTCGACAAGAAGAACCATATAAATAATGCCTCCATATTTTTAACGCAAAAAGCACATCGGCTAACTCCAAATCATGGGTTTATCCCAAATATATACTTCGTTTTATCCCAAATGTATTTATACTTAATTAATTAATCTAATTAATTAATTTTATCAAATACAAATTATAATAATATATTTCCAAGAAATAATTATTTATGAATTAAATTAATTATCCGGTAGTTAATTTCAATTCACTAGACTGCATGATTTATCAAATAAATCAAATTAGATATCTAATATCCAATATTAATTAAGAGATAATAAATACATATTTATCCATCCAATATCCTTGTGCGCGACTCCGTAGGTCCGTCTTAGTCGGTAATGGGAGGAACCAAGGAGTACGGGTAACACTTAGCCAGTCTAGTGCTTCGTACCGTAACCCAACTAAGAACCAATGATCGGATCATTCCAAAACCATTATGTCATGAATACCGTATACGTATAAACCCTTCAATCATATGTCCCGGTCAAGTATTAGGGTCACAGTAAAGTCAAACCCTACTGTAACTTGACTATATGCTTTCTGTTAATGCAAACTGAGATCATCGAGCTCTCGTGTATCAAATACAACTAGATATAAATGCTTTGGCCAAAGACTTATAATCTCATTTGCCATTAACCACATAGGACATTTACCTGCTTACTTACAAGAGAAAGAATTCTATCTTGGTATTCAGTAGAGACTGCTACTTGCCCACTAAGTTGTATTTCGAGGTTGACCCCACCCACCGGCGATTGGATCGAACTACTCTAATGACTGACTCAATATCACAAGCACATCTCCTACTAAAACCTCAAGTCAAAGGTCCACGTATACCTATCACAACCTTTCGATCCAGTCATTGACAAACCCTGAGTGATATCCATGTGACCGAATCGAGGTGAGTCGTGTTCGAGTACACTAATCTCATAATCATACCTATAACGTGTGCTCCCACTAACTCTTAGTGAAGACCGGCACTCTACATGTCAAAGTACACGTTATACAAGTCTTGTCTAAACTTATTGCCGAGTTAAGTTTTATCGACTTGCGAACGAGTTAAGCATTCGAGCTCCAAACACTTCCAGTGCCTATCTCCTTATCTCCATAAGGAGTAGAATGTTTGCTCTCAAATACAAGGACTATTATTCTATATACCAAATCACAATGCCAGTGATATACAATAATATAAAAATAATTATTGTATGCTCTCACTCTCTCATCCTCTGAGTGGCATTCGAGGGCATATCCCTAACAATCTCCCACTTGCACTCAATGCCACAAACTATGGTATCTAATACCCATACTCTCCAGATGTCTCTCTAAGACCTTTTGAGATAGTGGCTTGGTAAGTGGATCAGCAACGTTATTTGCTGTGTCTACTCTCTGCAGTATAACATTTCCTTCCTGAACCATTTCTCTCACAAAATGATATTTTCTCGCAATATGTTTGGTATTGTGGTGAGCCCTAGGCTCCTTAGCCTGTGCAACAGCTCCGTCGTTGTCACAAAACAGTGTCACGGGCTTCTCCGCATTAGCAACCACTTGAAGTTCCTCAGTGAACTTCTTAATCCAAAAAGCTTCTTTAGCAGCCTCCGTGGATGCCTGATATTCGGCTTGAAATATAGAGATAGCAGTCGAACTTTGCTTGGCACTTCTCCAAGACATTGCCCCACCATTCAGAGTGAAGATATACCCTGATGTGGACATTTGAGCATCCATGTCCCCCGAAAAATCTGAGTCTGTATAGCCCATCACTCTAATTTCTCCACCGCCGTATGTAAGAACCAAATATTTAGTCCTCCTTAGGTACTTAAGAATGTACTTTACAGCAGTCCAATGTTCCTACCCTGGATTTGACTATAACCGACTTACAACGCTCACAACATAGGCAATGTCCGATATAGTGCAAATCATAGCATACATGAGGCTACCTACTGCCGAAGCATAGGGCACCTTACTCATTTCCTTTCTGTCTTCCTCACTTTGAGGACACATCTCTAAGGAAAGTTTTGCACCATGTTGCATAGGAAGGAACCCTCTTTTAGAATCTTCCATCCTAAATCGCTTCAGGATCTTTTCTATATAGAGGGCTTGGGAAAGACCTAACATTCTTTTCGCTCTATCCCGGTAGAGACGAATACCCAGAATATAGGTAGCTTCTCCCAAGTCTTTCATTGAGAACTCTTTAGAAAGACAAGCTTTCACAGAACTGAGCATTCCTACGTCGTTTCCTATAAGTAGAATGTCATCTACATATAGTATTAAGAACGCAATTTTGCTCCCACTAACCTTCTTGCAAATACAGGGCTCCTCTTCGTTTTGGACAGAATCAAACTCTTTGATTGTCTCGTTAAAACGAAGATTCCAACTCCGTGAAGCTTGCTTCAGTCCATAAATGGCACGCTGAAGTTTGCATACTTTATGAATATTGGTTTGAGATATGAATCCCTAAGGCTGTTCCATGTAAATCTCCTCCTCGAGGAATCCATTTAGGAATGCCGTTTTCACATCCATTTGCCATATTTCATACTCTAAGTGGGCTGCTATGGCAAGCATCATGCGAATAGACTTAATTATAGCTACAGGCGAGAAGGTCTCGAAGTAATCAATTCCTTCTCTTTGGGAATAACCCTTTGCCACAAGCCTGGCCTTATAGGTATCAACCTTGCCATCTCTATCAGTCTTTCTTTTATAGATCCATTTGTTTCCAATAGGAACTATGCCTTTAGGATGATCTACTAAAGTCCAGACCTGATTAGCATGCATTAAGTCTATCTCAGCTTCCATAGCTTCTTGCCACTTGGTGGAGTCAACATCTACCATCGCTTGGTCGTATGTAGAAGGATCATTCTCTTGACTACTTTCTGTCACCTCATAGACACCCAGTTCCTCTTGATGCAGATAGCCATACCTCTCAGGTAATTGAGAAATTCTACTAGACTTGCAAGGTTGTGTTTGTACTTCATAAGGTTGGGTTCAAATATCTTGCATTGGTGTCTCATTTGGTGTTTCTTTTATTTCTTCCAAAGAAATATTTCTACCTGCCCCTCCTTCCTGAATAAACTGATCTTCCAGGAAGTGTGCTTATATAGCAACGATGATCCTATGATCTTCGTGCATGTAGAATAGATATCCCATGGAATCCCCTGGATATCCTATGAAACGACCTTTCACAGACCTAGTTTCCAATTTCTCTACTTTAATCTTCTTGACATAAGTAGGGCATCCCCAAATCCTAATGTGATTAATACTTGGTTTCCTACCTCTCCACATCTCATGGGGAGTCTTAGGAATGGATTTGAAAAGACATCTGTTCAAGATATGCACAGTAGTAAGGAGCGCATAACCCTACAGATAAATCGGTAGATCAGTATAGTTAAGCATGGAGCGAACCATGTCCAACAATATTCGGTTCCTTCTTTCTGATACACCATTTAATTGTGGAGTAGCTGGAGGAGTGAATTGTGACACTATTCCTAGTTCTTTTAAGAACTCATCAAATTCGGTACTCATGTACTCACCACCGCGGTCTGACCGAAGAGTCTTAACACGGTTACCTGTTTGATTTTCAACTAGGGCTTTAAATTCCTTGAATTTATCAAAAACTTCAGACTTATGTTTCATTAAGTACACGAATCCATACCTGGTATGGTCATCAGTGAATGTAATGAAATATTGAAAGCCATCTCGTGCCACTTCAAAAGGGCCACAGACGTCGGTATGGATCAATCCAAGTTTTTCAGCAGATCTTTCAAAAGTCCCTGCGAAGCGTAACTTAGTTATTTTGCCTTGAAGGCAAGATTCACAAGTTGGATAGGGATCTGATCCCAATGGACCCATAAGCCCATCTTTCTCCATTTTATGAACCTTGGTCTGACCGATATGACCAAGTCTAAGATGCCACTTAAGTGCTTGGTTCGTTTCATCCCAACCACGCTTCCTAGTTATAGCCTTCACAGTTGTTTTATTCTTTAGATATAAATGGTATAAATCATTTAATAATGTAGCAGTACCAACCAATTTATTTCTAAAATAAATATGACAGGACCCATCTCCAATAAAGAAGTGAAATCCCTTTCAGTCCATGATCGGAATTGATACAAAATTTTTGTGCCCCTTGGGCAAAACAAGTACATCATCTAAAGTAAGAATAAAACCAGATTCTAAATCCAACACAAGGGATCCGATATCAGTAGCCTCGACACTATGCCCACTTCCGACGGTGACCATCACCTCCCCTGAATCCAGCTTCCTACTTTGTTCCAGATCCTGATTCATTGTACAAATGTGAGAACTCGCACCGGAATCAAGTATCCAAGAAGTAGAATATTCAGTTACAGAACAATTTGTTTCTAAAACTAGTAGTTCTGTACCTAAAGGCGCATTGCGGTCAAGCTTTGGACAGTACCTCTTCCAGTGGCCTAGCTCACCGCAGTCGAGGCATACATCTGTTTTCTTGGCCCCCTTGCTCTTTTGAACCATTGGGGCCTTGCCCTTTCCCTTATCAATCTTGGCTATTGGACCTAACTGCTTCTTGTTCTTTTTCTTCTTATTCTTGGACTTCCAAGTCCCAGAAGAAATCACAAGTGCAGCTTCCTTTCCCTTTGTCTTCATCTGAGACTGGGTAGTCGTCAGTTTGTTTATTAGCCCAGCTAAGTTACATGCAATCTCATTGCAGTTGAAGTTCATGACAAATTGTGAAAAGGAGTCAGGAAGTGACGGCAAGATAAGGTCAGTTTGGAGAGATGCATGCATCTGAAAATCAAGAGCTTCCAATCTCTCAATCATCGAGATCATCTTGAGTACATGGTCCCCAACCCTTTCTCCTTCCTTCATCCTGGCGCCGAATAATTGCTTCGATATCTCATATCTAGCAGTTCGGTTATGCTCTCCATAGAGCTCAGCCAGGTGCGATAAGATGGCTCTCGAAGACGTCATCTTTTCATGGGCACGTTGAAGCTCATTGGCCATTGAGCCTAACATGTACCCTCGCACTCTTATGTCGTCTTTTACCCATTTCTCATGGGCATCGACATCTTCCTGATTGGCTCGAGTTCTTGCAGGAGCTGCTGGGATGTCCGCCTCCAAGACGTATCCCAGCATTTCCATAGTTAGGACAATCCTCAAGTTCTGAAGCCAGTACACATAGTTCGGACCAGTCAGGACGTTCTTTTCAAGTAGTATAGTGAGTGGGTTCATTGTCATATTGAGAGTTTTGTTAACTGCAGAGAATAATTTAAGATTCGTTAGTGATTATTTAATTATAATCCGAGTAAAGAATTTAAGGACTTTCTTTATTCATAACTCGGCTCCCACTATTTTATCGGCATTTACACACTCCCATGTTAAATCCGGAAGTCTTGGGTGCCTTCATAGTGGTGATCGATTTCTTTACAAAGTTTAATAAAGGGCAACCCATACGGTTTCTATTCTATTATTCTTTATAAAGTGGTGTCTAATACCAACCCATCTAATGGATGATTCGATCTTCTTTTACCCCTAGTTCACTTGCCCTCAACCCATTCGGTTTCTATGGCTCGCTGAACTATCTAAGTTTAAACCGTCAACTCCTATTAGTCTGATAATTGAATCTTACCCGGCAACCCATACGGTTTATAGGGGTTTGATTTGTCACAACCAAAGGCATCTAATGCACTCTAGGAATTTATCAACTTTCCTCAAAAATATTACCGCGACATACTCGGAAGAATAATATTCCGGTTTAGATTTCAATTTTCCATGAGTTTGATGGAGGGTAGGAAACCTCGTAACCTTTATAACTTAGTGTTTGTAAGTGGGAGTATTAACGCGATTATATGTTACACTTTGCACATTAATCCGTTTATAAGCGCGGTTTGTCAGTTTGTTTGTTTGTCCTACAATATGAAAACATACACAACCTAAAACTAACAACATGCGGTTCATGGACCGTTCCTAGAACAAAAACATCGTAATCTAATTACATGTCTTCGGTCATGAATCTTCGTCTTCTCGAGCAGATCTTCCTCCGGTCTTCGTCATTACATATAAATTTTACATTTGAAAAATTGCATCCTATACAAATTTTCTAGTAAAATAAATAGGCTCAAAACGGCCTTTACAACCCAATCAAACATAATAAACGATTCAAAACTAGCTCCATGAACTACATCCCCATTCAAAATTAATGCAACAATTACATTAAAATAAATGGCAATAATGATTAATCTAAAATTGATCTAATCAACAAAAATTAATCCAACAATTAGAATTAATCCAATTAATTCACTTAACCGTTAATTTTAATTTGCTCCGGACAAAATAAATATTTCATTAAATTAATTCCCTTAAAATAAAATTACCATAATTATATTTTAGTCAAATTAAATCCAATTTAATTTGCAGAAAATTAATTTACCGAACGAAATATAAAAACAGAGTCGGAAAACACAAGGCCCGGGCCAAGCTCAAGCCCGGCCTACAGGCCAGCCCAATAAATTTCCCGGCCAGCCTAATTTCAAGAGCCCGGGCACTTGAGTCACGGTCCGGCCAATTTTCTGGCTCATTTTTTTGTCCCGAATCCAAAAATAATATTTTTCTAATTTTTATATTACACAATTAAATCAGTTTTTCAAAAGAAAAATAGATTTATATTAATCATGAAAAATAATTTTTAGATGAACAATTAAAGATCAACAATTAAAACAATTATGATACTAAATCATAAAAAAAATCTAGCATTCCAAATGCAAATATCGAATATACGATCGCATAGACCTTGCTCCGATACCACTGTTGGGATTCGGTGATTAAAAACGAATTACGCAGTGGAAAATAAACCGGTCCAACCGGATAAAACCAAACCCCAAAAATTCACCGATCAAGCATCATATAAACGAATATAAATAACGAGGAAGAGAATCAAAGAATACTTACCCTCGTAGTCATTTCATAATATAATCTTCGAAGGAAAAACCCGAGCAAGCCTTTTCCCGATTACCGACACGAACACGAACCCAATTCGTTGCAGCTTGTTTAAATGATCCAACACCGAAAATGCCAAATGTATCTACTTCACACGCGTCGGATATTGATCGGAAAAATAGTATGTCAATTCGTTCTCAAAGAACACGGCTAGGAATCGACACAATATTTTTCTTCTCTTCTCTTCTTCCTTTTCTTTCTCTCTAAGATGAACAAGAAAAAATGAAAATAAAATTTTCTCCATCCTCTTGTGATAAACTCACGGCTGAACCACTTTCTTTGTGAGGTGTGTTTTTCAACTTGTTCATGAGGTGTAAAAGACATCTCAATATATAATACAAATTAATATCAAAATGATTAGATTCCAAATCTCATACATTTTGTCCTCAACTTTGTAAAGTATGACTAACACACCCCACACAATACATGGTTAATTTCCAAGTATGAGAGGGGGGCGGCCCACTTGAGTTTAGGTGAGAAAACGAGCCGAGCCACTCGGTTCGTGTACCGGACATTCACGTGTCTAGTCCGTTAAATATACTTCGTTTTATCCCAAATGTATTTATACTTAATTAATTAATCTAATTAATTAATTTTATCAAATACAAAATTATAATAATATATTTCCAAGAAATAATTATTTATGAATTAAATTAATTACCCGGTAATTAATTTCAATTCACTAGACCGCATGATTTATCAAATAAATCAAATTAGATATCTAATATCCAATATTAATGAAGAGATAATAAAAAATACATATTTATCCATCCAATATCCTTGTGCGTGACTCCGTAGGTCCGTCTTAGTCGGCAATGGGAGGAACCAAGAAGTACGGGTAACACTTAGCCAGTCTAGTGCTTCGTACCGTAACCCAACTAAGAACGAATGATCGGATCATTCCAAAACCATTATGTCGGGAATACCGTATACGTATAAACCCTTCAATCATATGTCCCGGTCAAGTATTAGGGTCACGGTAAAGTCAAACCCTACTGTAACTTGACTCTATGCTTTTTGTTAATGCAAACTGAGATCATCGAGCTCTCGTGTATCAAATACAACTAGCTCTAAATGCTTTGGCCAAAGACTTATAATCTCATTTGCTATTAACCACATAGGACATTTACCTGCTCACTTACAGGAGAAAGAATTCTATCTTGGTATTTAGTAGAGACTGCTACTTGCCCACTAAGTTGCATTTTGAGGTTGACCTCACCCACCAGCGATTAGATAGAACTACTCTAATGACTGACTCAATATCACAAGCACATCTCCTACTAAAACCTCAAGTCAAAGGTCCACGTATACCTATCACAACCTTTCGATCCAGTCATTGACAAACCCTGAGTGATATCCATGTGACCGAATCGAGGTGAGTCGTGTTTGAGTACACTAATCTCATTAGCATACCTATAACGTGTGCTCCCACTAACTCTTAGTGAAGACCGGCACTCTACATGTCAAAGTACATGTTATACAAGTCTTGTCTAAACTTATTGCCCAGTTAAGTTTTATCGACTTGCGAATGAGTTAAGCATTCGAGCTCTAAACACTTCCAGTGCCTATCTCCTGATCTCCATAAGGAGTAGAATGATTGCTCTCAAATTCAAGGACTATTATTCTATATACCAAATCACAATGCCAGTGATATACAATAATATAGAAATAATTATTCCCTTGTTAATATTCATAATTACAATACATATGCTCTCACTCTCTCATCCTCTGAGTGGCATTCGAGGGCATATCCCTAACAAATTCATCTCGTATGACTTTAATTTTCGAGAAGCATAAGCCACTACTCTCTCATTTTTCATCAACACACATCCCAATCCTTGTTTAGAAGCATCACTAAAATAACGAAACCTTCCGTCCCTTGCAGTAAGGCTAGAATCGGTGACGTAGTCAATCGCTTTTTGAACTCATCAAAACTATTCTGACACTCATCACTCCACTCAAACTTCTGTGTCTTCTGCAAAAGCCGAGTGAGTGTTCGAGCAATTTTCGAGAATTCATCGACAAATCGACGATAATAACCAGCTAATCCTAGGAAACTCCAAACTTCCTTAACATTCCTCGGGGTTCCCAAGCTAAGACCACTTCAACCTTATGGGGATCTACCCGAATACCATCGGCTGATATAATGTGCCCAAGAAAAGCAACTTCTCTAAGCCAGAACTCGCACTTATAAAATTTAGCATAAAGCTTATCAGCCCTCAAAATACTCAACAAAATCCTCCAGTGTTCAGCATGCTCCGTCTCACTTTTGGAATAGATTAAGATATCATCAATAAATACCACCATAAATTTATCGAGATATTCGATAAAGGTTTTGTTCATAAGCTGCATAAATGCCGCCGGAGCATTTGTTAAACCGAATGGAATAACTACAAATTCATAATGCCCATACCTCGTTCGAAATGCCGATCTGGGGATATCCGAATCTCGAATTCGCAGTTGGTAATATCCCGACCTCAAGTCAATCTTGGCGAAAATCGTAGCCCCTTGCAATTGATCAAATAGATCATCAATTCTTGGCAACAGATACTTGTTTTTGATAGTGAGTTTATTCAACTCACGATAGTCAATACATAGCCGTAAGGACCCATCTTTCTTCCATACGAACAATACCGGTGCACCCCATGGCGACACACTAAGCCGAATATAACCTTTGTCCAGCAATTCACCTAATTGTTTCTTCAATTCTAACATTTCCGATGGGGCCATTCTGTATGGTGCCATGTATATTGGCGCCACATTGGGCTCTAGTTCGATGACGAACTCCACTTCACAATGTGATGGCAATCCCGGCAAATCATCCGGAAATACATCTGGAAATTCGTTCACAATTGGGATAGAAGATAACTGAACTCCGTCAGCTTCTGTCTTCATTGCGTAACACGAATAACCGGTACAACCTTGGTTCAACAATTTCACAGCCTTCATGGCTCGAATAATCTTCCCAACAGTCCCGGGTTTCTGTCCTTCAAAAACATATTCCACACCATCCTGATTAATGATCGAAATTATTTTTCAACGATAATCCATTACTACTCCATGGTGATTTAACCAATTATCACCCAGAATTAAGTCTTCTCCCTTCATATCTATAACAATCAAGTCAGATGGCCAATCTCTACCACTGATGGTTACAGGACAGTTGACAATCTCTCGATCCCCAACTATCCTTTCCCCACTCAGAAACTCCAACGATAAAAGGTTCACATGCAGAGAGACCAATAAGGTCCAGAAGATTCACGAAAGACAATGATATAAAGGAATGAGTAGCTCTAGAATCAAATAATACATCTACTGGGTGTGTACGAATATAAACAATACCTGATGTAATTGCAGCCCCTACATCGCCAGTCCGCCTCATCTCATATAATCGGGGTGGAGCTGATCTAATGCTAGATGCATCCTTATGCTCGGTCTTGCTCCTACCGCGTCCGACTCTTGTAGTGGGATTACTTGAGACAGTGCCGGATGAAATAGGGGACAGCTTGGCAAGGATTATACTCGCTCTCTCATAATAGGACGCCCGATGTCCCTGCTTTCCACACGTGAAGCAAAAAACAGGGCGCGACGAACAATGGGAATTGATATGACCAGGAATTCCACAATTAAAACAAATTTTCGGCGCTCCTCCACTGGGTTGCAGAGAACCAATGGAAGATTGCACAGAGGGTTGAGGTTTACGCGATCCGCTGCCTGGAAAACTACCAGAAAATTTCGGTTTCTTCGAACTCGAAACCGTAGGAGCCGGAACTGACACCATCTCATAAGCAAGCACTCTGTCCTGATATTCCCTCAAAGTAGTACACCCAAGGCCCGCCATATACTTTTGGACCTCTGGTTTCATCCTTGCATCGAAATGAAGTATCTTGTCTATCTCATCCTTCACCCGATCTTGAACATACACTAATTTCTTGTTGTATGTCTTGATTGCCTCGGAAATAGGAACGTCCTCGGGGTGAGCTCTGAAAAATTCACTGACTCTTACTAACTGTACCGGCGCTGGACAATACTGAGCTTCCATCAGTTCTTTAAATTCTTCCCAAGTGACGTCACGGTCTCTGGGCTTAACAACTCTCCACCAATCCGCCGCGTCATCAACAATCAGATATTGAGCAACTAGGACTCTTTTGGCTTCAGGGCAGCCAATACCGTCAAAAATCTTTTCTAGCTCGACTAACCAGTGATCCCATCTCATTATCGGAACAATCGAATCTGGGATGGTTCATCTTCATAAATTCCTGAAGCTACCGATCCTCAACCGTCCTGCCAGTATTAATGTTCTGCACCACTTCGGCCAGTTGTTGCACCTGCGTTACGACTTGTTGAAGAACGTTAGGCACTTAGGCCTCCGAACCTCCGTCTGAACCTCCCGAAAGGATTGGGTCTGATCTAGTCACAGAATGAGATGTCGATTCTGAAACGGACATCTCGGACTCAGACACTACTACTTTGCCACGGCCTCGGCTGTGGCCGCATTGGTGGATAGCTCTACCTCTCGGCATACTGAGGAATAAGAAAAGTCTTCCAAAGATAATTACTTCCGAAGGAAAGAAGTAATTAACATCCGAAGAGTCTTCCAGCACAGGCAACACGGGGTGGTATCATGCCAATGATATCGTATATAATGACTCACTCAATTTAACAGACCCAAAAACACCGACAACCTAGGTGTCCATAAACCTAAGGCTCTGATACCATATTCTGTAACACCCCTATGATATACGGTGATATTACAGCGCCGTAGATTCTCTTTTGGAGAACCTACCAGGCTAATATATATAAAACTTATTAAAATTAACAAACCACAGCATTCACTTAATTAAAAGGACAAACTGTCTCCAATACGACATAATTTACAAAACCAAATAACACATTGTCCCGTAGGATCACAACTGATACAACAATCCACAGTTGATGCAACAACACCATCCACAGTATAAAACAACTCAATGACAACACATGACAGTACCCGCGCGAGTACAAAATCAAAACATAACCAAGACCTTGAGAAAAATGACCACCCACTCAAAATAGTACACGATATCAATGCTGCCCACCAAGCTCGTGTCCACCCTATGTTGGCTCTCCTAATGGTCCTGAACCTGAATACACAACAAGTATATCCATCCACGAAGGGGTCAGCAAAAAG
This sequence comes from Orobanche coerulescens, assembly GCA_033398695.1. NCBI lineage: Eukaryota > Viridiplantae > Streptophyta > Magnoliopsida > Lamiales > Orobanchaceae > Orobanche > Orobanche coerulescens. The sequence continues at coordinate 104,839,072 of CM065815.1, forward strand.
CCAGTGCAAGTACAATGATTACAGAATATGTACAACAAATGAATATTCAACAGAAATCACGATGCCATCACAAGTATTCTGGAATACAATACAATAATCATCAGTACAAGATATCCTCCCGAGTTGTACTGGCCCTGTACCCACACGGGAAACACACCCCAGAGAGTCTTTGTTAGGACCTCCCCGGTGTACAACCCAGCCGAGTGATCCGTAGAACTCAAAGTCTAACATGAACCCAGGGGACCCTCGCTGGTTTTACTCGGCTCACACAATCTCAATAAATACATGACACAAACCGTATATTTTCTCAAAATCACAATTTTCACAGATTCATACGATGTACAATAAACGCAATCAAAGTACTTGCCTTGGTTGGAAAAGATAAGAGAATAATGAACGGAAAGATGTACGGTCCAAAACCCTTCGACGATTCAATCCTAGTTCAACAAAATACCGAATCAAATACCATACTATTAAAAAGGAAGTATTCTCCCTAAGTTTTGCTCTTAGGGACCTTTATTCAAACACTACGAAGACAACACAGCTCGAATCCAAACTACGGAGGATAACTTGGGATTTAATCCATGAACTTGGAGAAAAATGAAGGATTATGATTACAACATCATAATCTAGCACAAATCTGAGCTAAAATAGATTAGAATCGAAGATCTCAACAAAAACCCCAAAATATGAAGAACTGGGGTTCAAGCGGATTATACCTTGATTTGGACGGTGAAAGTTGATGAGATGCTGATAACTTGGTGTTAGGAACTCAAAAATGTTGTTGGATGATGAAATTCGACCAAAATCTGCACTTCCTAATGGTGAATAATGCTCAGCCGCCAGAGGAGGAAAAGGAAGGGAAAAAAATGATGATTTTGAGCCTGCCCAACATATATATACTGGGGGGAAACTAGCGCATGCTACGGCTAAAAATTAGCGTGTGCTAACGGGCTCGACAGGCAGTACATAACCCACTTTCTGACTTCGGTAGCGCACGCTACTCAGAAATATTAGTGCGCGTTATCGAACGAGACTAGCGCGCACTAAGCCCGAAACATAGCATGCGCTACCTGCTATCGCCTGCAGTCCAGAACAATCTGACCTCACTGCCCTACCGACTTAGCGCGTGCTAACCCATTAATAGCGTGCGCTAATACAATGAAATAGCATACATTAGTCCGACACTAGCTTGCGCTAATGCCCCATTCCAGAGTCCAGAAAACTCACTGCCCAGCAGGCCTAGCATGCGCTACTCACACACTGATAACGTGCGCTAGAAATGCAGTCTAGCGTGCGCTACTGCTACTTCCAGCATAAAATTCACGAAGATCGGCCAAAACGAACACAATCCGAAAATCACAAAATTCAATGATTATCAACCATGAATGTACCAATATCAATCATCATGTCCCTCAAATTTAAATAGCCACAGTACAACAAGATAATTCCAAAACGACACAAGTAATATCCGGAATTTCTACTACTGTTGTTTGATATTATTTTATCCGAGTTATATTGTACAGCGTGGAATCTGTACAGTAGGGATAAAATAAATAAAGGACTGAGATGTCAGTATCGGTATAATTGTCGTATCTGGTCGACAGTTACATTTGAGATTATCGTGTATCAGGTTATTGTACTTTCGATATAGAGTATATCGTATAAGAATATTATTGGATTCAGTGTTTGTGTTCAGTGTGTCTCATGTTCGTTTTTGGTACGTCAAGATGTTGGACAGAAATTGCGGAAAATGGCTAAGTGTTCATTAGCACACGCTACTGGGTACAGGTAGCGCACGCTACGAAGTATTGATAGCGTACTCTAAGAGGTTCAGTTACGTACGCTAAGAAGGACCCCTAACGTACGTAACGACTTGCTGGGTTAGTTCCGGAAGGTGGCCAATAGGTAGGCCCAGGTTGATTTTTATATTCAGTTAGCGCATGCTAACGTATGTTGGTTAGCGCACGCTAACATCAGATCGCCAATAATGGAATCTTAGCTTTCGGCGGGTGGACCCGGCCACTTACGACGCGTGTCCAGATAAGGTTAGCGGGTGTTTGTCATGTAGGGCTAGCGCACGCTAAACCGTATGGTTAGCGCACGCTAATTCCAGATCGGTCAAAGGAATCCCGATAATCGCGGATGCTTTCGGCATGTGGGGGCACGAGTGGTAGGTGTGTACTGTAGCAAGTCAACTTCGGATAGCGCACGCTAAGGTAAATGACTTGCGTACGCTAATCAGGATGTTTTACGTACGTTAATGCATGGGCATTACGTACGTAAGCTACTTTACAAAGCGAGGCAGTAGCCTCTGGGCTTCGATAGCGCACGCTAACAAAGTCAGTTAGCGCACGCTAAGGCGGTAGCGCACGCTAAACATGAGATGATAGCGCACGCTAATAATGAATATTATAAAAGGGGACAGAAGGGTGCTGAGAATCATTTCATCATTTTCTTCTTTCAGTCGAGAGAGAGAGAGAGAGAGAGTTGGGATATATTTGATGTTCCCAAACAATGTATAATGATAATCTTTAACAATATTAGATTGAGAGCTTGGATTCAAGCCTTGTCCTTCAAGTTGTTCATGATTCTTTGGATGGAGTTCTAGTGTTCTTATTTTTGGTTCATCTAAACCAGGTAATCTTCGTATTCCTTCGTTAGTGGTTCGTTTTTCTTCGATGATTTCATGCAAGGAGCATGTTGGATAATCATATGATGATGTTATATGAGATTCAATGGAATTTTGATAAGAGTTTCGGATGTTAGTTAAGATTCTTCATACCATAAGGATGTTGATTCATTTAACCCGATCTAAGAAGGATTTCAGAATCTTGGTAATTATATTAGTCGATTTAGATGAGATGAATCATGATACTAGGTTGAATTCTAGATTTAGCATGATGCGATCCTTGTTATCGAGTAAGTTTGATTGTTGATGTTGTTATTGATATGTGGATATTGACATGATCATTGTGATAATTATGGGGTCGTTTATCTTCAAGAGATATGGAGATTTATGTCTCCCTTCATTCGGATTCGTAGTTGCAAGATGTGAGTCAATCTTTGGAATGCATGCAACTGAACGTCATTAGCGCACGCTAAGCCTACTGGCTAGCGCACGCTATCGGGAACAACTTAGCGCACGCTACGGTAAGAGATTAACGTGCGCTAAGTCAACAGGCAGGGTAATATATTCTGTTTCGGTTATGAATTCGTGATGGTTTGATTTGGTTTGTTCTGACTGCGTTTATTCGAGGTTGTGTTGAACCGTTGAGTTCGATTGGTTAGTTTTGTCGGTTGTTGATTGTTATCGGATGTACGTTATTTTATTACTTCGATAGGTTGAGATTATTGATCGGCGATTATAACCGGATGTTCGTGAATTGCATGGTTAGGGCCGAGGAGCTCGTAGACGAAGGCATTGTGACTGGTAGCGGCTTCATCATCATCGTATCGGTATCGAGGCAAGTTATTACTTGCTCAGTTATAATATTTAATGAATGGTTTCAGTTTCATTTCGTTTATAATGCATATAGCGATGATTATTATTGTGAACTCTAGGTATTCGGATCGCATATCGTTCCTTCGATTCTGGGAGGTAAATCATAATGTATATGCTTTATCTCAGTTATTGGTATGTTCGAGTATCGATGTTACATTATGGTAAAGACGAGGATATGAGTATCTATAGTTCATTGTACGTTTGGATCGCCGAGCATTGAGGATAATCGTCGGTGATGATTGGACATCGAGGTTGCTCCCGAAGGACTCGAGGCAAGTATTCCATATTGATTATGGTTTAATGTTATTTATTTTGGTCTCGTACATTTTCTTTCATGTTGCTGAACATGAGGTTGTCCTAGTTGTGTCATCATAGTGTTGTTCATGTTTTGATTCATATGTTGTTCATGTTAATGAACATATTGATTTGCATATGTGTATGCATGATTGCATTGTTATGTTGTAAATGATCCGAAGGGATCATGAGGATCTATGCTGGGGGTGCTGGATCGGATGTCCACCATGCGTTGGTTCGACGGGATCATCATGGGGATCTATGCTGAGGGCGCTGGATCGTTGGACAGGTTTTCCACCATGCGTTGGTTCGACGGGATCATCATGGGGATCTATGCTGAGGGCACTGGATCGTTGGATTACCAGTATTGTGTTGATGGAATCTTGTGAATTCGCATCATTGATTTTATCATGTGGTTGTTCATATGTGTTTTGTTGGTTATCCACCTTATGATGATCTGATAGGATCATCAAGGGGATCTATGCTGAGGGCGCTGGATCGTCGGATTTCCATTGAGTATACATCATTGTTATTGTTGTGATCATATTGACGTTGTCATATGAGTATGCATTTGTAGGTCTTGTGTTAGGACCATGTCCGTTTTGCATTGATCTGATCTCGGATTAGACTGATACGATTGTCGTGGCACTTCATATCTTGAGGTATGTTCCGTATTTCCTTTGGTATTTTGTCTTTGATGGACAATCGGTTATTGTTTTGGGATTTGATGATGTTATTCGATGGATCGTATTGGTCAGTAATGGTATATTTCCGTATCGTGAGTTGGTGATGATAGTTTGAGAATCTTGAGTATTGTTTGAGGTACAATACAGATATTATGTTCGAGTTTATTGGTTAATCGAGTACGAGATGTGAAACTGTGACAATGGTTATTCTGATGAGAATTACTTGACTAAGTAAAGTTATGGCGGTAAGATTACGTTGGTCGTATTCTTATGTTGTATTCTTATTGGTATGTAATTATTAGTGTGATGTGACGGTTATCATTGTTGGATACTATGGATGACCCCGTCGTGGGATTTATTTTTAGGTTCTTGGAGTATCGAGCTTGTAGCGGTCGTGAAGAGATGAGCTTCCTGGAGGATACTGGCTAGAGCATGTATTTGTGTATCGAGATTCCTGCTCAGTTATTGTTTTCCGCTGCTAGAGTAATTTTACTTGGTTGTCCTTTCCGCTGCGTGAATATTTTAAATGACTTCTTGATATCTAGTGACTTGAGTTACTTTGGAAATCATTTTCTAAACTATTGAGTTTCGGCTATTGGCCCTTTTCAAAATGAGGTTTTACGGCGCTTTTCATAAACGAGTTTTATAACGTCTCCGAATGTTTTTAAAGATAGTACCGTCGTTGGCCTCTTGGGCATTTGTAAAATGATTGTGAAAATTTCCTTTAGCCTTGTGGGTTCCATCTCGGGGCCCACGGCGCTGTAATATTTCCGGTTAAATCTGGGGGTGCTACAGAATATGGTATCAGAGCTTAGGTTGAGAAAACCTAGGCATTTGGGTCGAGTTGGGTCATGTTTTTGTTGTATCATTCGAGTTGTCGATTGACAAATATTAGAGCCGTGAGTCTTTGTTGTTCACTCAGGCTTGTGCGTTATCGGATTTACCAGTGTGATACTGGGTTTGTTGTAAACTTTTTCCAAATGGTGTTAACGAGATTCTCTGGAATGAGGTGTATTGTGTTCTTGAGTGGAACTGATTTTTTTTTTTGCAAAACGTGTATTTTGAAAATATCTGTGTCGAGTATTTCCTTTAGTTGAGACATGTGCCAGTATCACGGGGAATCGTCGGCTTCACGATCTGTAAGTATTTGGATTTTTGAATTTCGTTGAGATTTATTGTCGTTCTAAGTTTATACGTTTTGAGATTTAGCAGATATTATGTGTTACAGAATGAGATGTCAGAGTGGGACAGGATTGATGATCTTGAGAAACTATGATTTTGGAAATCAGTATGTTGGTTAGATTTTGGAACGGAATTGCGCATTTGGGGAGAAATATTGTGCATGGTTGAGAAGAACATGTAGCATATTAATTCATTTTGAGATATATGAACTGCTTTTGATCATTTGAAAATGATACCTTTCAAAATGAATGTTTTACGGATGTTTTACGGAAAATGATTTTTGGGCCGAGACCCAATCGATTTTGAAATAGTTTTGTAACTCAGGACTTGGAGTCCGAAAAGAGTTTTCTACTTTTTAAACTTCTTGTAATGCGGAACAAGATACGGGCTGAGACCCTAATGTTTCAAAAGAAAGCTTTTCTGTTTTCTAAAACTCCCGAGATTTGTAAAACTCTTTATCAATCGTTTATTTATTTTGTTCCTACCTTTTGAGGTTTTTGGTTCACTTGTTCAAATGGAACTTCTCGGGAAGTCTTTCGTTGTGTTTGATTTGTTGATTTGTTTCAATTTTTTGTCATATCATATTTGAGGTGATCCGGGATGGATTAAGGATTGACGTTGCGAGTAGTATCTAGAGAGGAGTTTTTATCAGAGTCTATATATTTGATATTTTGGAACTCTATCGTGTGGTTTTCTGATGGAATATCAGTGGATATTGGTGACGAGCCGAAGTGGTATACGGGAGTATGGATATGCACAAGCATTTGCATAAATTCCATTTTATTTAATCGTGTGTATTCGAAAAGAATTTTTATCGAGAACTTGGCACCAGCGAGTCGATTTAATTTTTAAAATTGATTTCGTGGTCTTATGAAAATTTATGTTTTGAGTTTTCAAACTCTTGAAAGAACTTTCGAAAATTGTCTTCGTGACAAGATCATATGAAGTCAAACTGGTTTTGAAAATGTGATTGGTGTACATACGCATTTAGTGCATCGGGCATAGCATATTGATGGTACAAGGAAAGAGATTCAAAGTTTAGTATGGTAGATTGGCTATCCATGGGTGATCAATGGATTGATCAGATAAGAAAAATATACTGCGTGTTGTAGATTCATGTGCAGGATGTAATTTTGGAACTTTGGACTTTGTAAAACCGGGACATATGTGCTATGTGAGTCCATTGGTGCGGTAGTAGCGCAATCTTACCATAGTGATCTTTGAATGATTTCTTTATAAGTGTAAATTTGGGGATGGTGACCCCATGCTGGTTGTTTTGGATATTGAGTGGTCGTTCCCACTCCTTGTATGAATTGGTATGTTCGTCTATTGGCGATTCGTTGTTCGTATGCCGAGGGAAATGTTCGCCAGTTGGGTATGTTTATTGAGATCTACTGTACGTGATTGATTTGTCATTTTGAGAATGTTATTCTTTCGTATATCTGTTTCTGTGGTTCTGTGTTGATCATGTTGGAGTTTACCGTGCGAAGGTATTCTCGATTTTCGTTGATCGTTCGTTGGTAATATTGGAGTTTATCACGTTGATAATACTCTCGATTGTGTTTTGACCTCTGGTTGGTCATATTGGAATTTATCATGTCGATGATAAATTCGGTTGATTGTTGATCACTGTTGGTGATCATCTGAGCGTTCGGATTTTGTGTTGATGTTTCGGGATTTGTGTCGTTGTTTTGGGCAGCTGTTTTGCAGATGTATTATATATTATTCGTCTTATCGGAATTGAGACCTGATTATGTAATCAGGCAGACAGAATTTGATTCGGGCAGATTGCTTCATCCGAAGATGATATATTTTGTTGAGACTCAGGGAATTGTGATCGTAAGCGTATTGAGACTGTACAGTGAGATCGCTTGCTAGTATCTCAGTAGATCGTCAACCTGCGTATTTGTAAGTATACTCGTTTGGTTATTCGGTGATGACGATAATTGATCGTTGTCGTGATGGTTTTGGGATATTTTGGGTTGAAAGGTATGTTTGTTTGTTTTATGACGGATTGCAAGTTTCGAGGACGAAACTTATTTTAAGTGGTGTAGAATGTAATATCCGGAATTTCTACTACTGTTGTTTGATATTATTTTATCCGAGTTATATTGTACAGCGTGGAATCTGTACAGTAGGGATAAAATAAATAAAGGACTGAGATGTCAGTATCGGTATAATTGTTGTATCTGTTCGACAGTTACATTTAATATTATCGTGTATCAGGTTATTGTACTTTTGATATAGAGTATATCGTATAAGAATATTATTGGATTCAGTGTTTGTGTTCAGTGTGTCTCATGTTCGTTTTTGGTACGTCAAGATGTTGGACAGAAATTGCGGAAAATGGCTAAGTGTTCATTAGCGCACGCTACTGGGTACAGGTAGCGCACGCTACGAAGTATTGATAGCGTACTCTAAGAGGTTCGGTTACGTACGCTAAGAAGAACCCCTAACGTACGTAACGACTTGCTGGGTTAGTTCCGGAAGGTGGCCGATAGGTAGGCCCAAGTTGATTTTTATATTCAGTTAGCGCACGCTAACGTATGTTGGTTAGCGCACGCTAACATCAGATCGCCAATAATGGAATCTTAGCTTTCGGCGGGTGGACCCGGCCACTTACGACGCGTGTCCAGATAAGGTCAGCGGGTGTTTGTCATGTAGGGCTAGCGCACGCTAAACCGTATGGTTAGCGCACGCTAATTCCAGATCGGTCAAAGGAATCCCGATAATCGCGGATGCTTTCGGCATGTGGGGGCACGAGTGGTAGGTGTGTACTGTAGCAAGTCAACTTCGGATAGCGCACGCTAAGGTAAATGACTTGCGTACGCTAAGCAGGATGTTTTACGTACGTTAATGCATGGGCATTACGTCGTAAGCTAGTTCTGGCGAGGCAGTAGCCTCTGGGCTTCGATAGCGCACGCTAACAAAGTCAGTTAGCGCACGCTAAGGCGGTAGCGCACGCTAAACATGAGATGATAGCACACGCTAATAATGAATATTATAAAAGGGGACAGAAGGGTGCTGAGAAGCATTTCGTCATTTTCTTCTTTCAGTCGAGAGAGAGAGAGAGAGAGAGAGAGAGTTGGGATATATTTGAGGTTCCCAAACAATGTATAATGATAATCTTTAACAACATTAGATTGAGAGCTTGGATTCAAGCCTTGTCCTTCAAGTTGTTCATGATTCTTTGGATGGAGTTCTAGTGTTCTTCTTTTTGGTTCATCTAAACTAGGTAATCTTCGTATTCCTTCGTTAGTGGTTCGTTTTTCTTGGATGATTTCATGCAAGGAGCATGTTGGATAATCATATGATGATGTTATATGAGATTCAATGGAATTTTGATAAGAGTTTCGGATGTTAGTTAATATTCTTCATACCATAAGGATGTTGATTCATTTAACCCGATCTAAGAAGGATTTCTGAATCTTGGTAATTATATTGGTCGATTTAGATGAGATGAATCATGATACTAGGTCGAATTCCAGATTTAGCATGATACGATCCTTGTTATCGAGTAAGTTTGATTGTTGATATTGTTATTGATATGTGGACATTGACATGATCATTATGATAATTATGGGGTCGTTTATCTTCAAGAGATATGGAGATTTATGTCTCCCTTCATTCGGATTCGTAGTCGCAAGATGTGAGTCGATCTTTGGAATGCATGTAACTGCACGTCATTAGCGCACGCTAAGCCTACTGGCTAGCGCACGCTATCGGGAACAACTTAGCGCACGCTACGGTAAGAGATTAACGTGCGCTAAGTCAACAGGCAGGGTAAGTTATGAATTCGTGATGGTTTGATTTGGTTTGTTCTGACTGCGTTTATTCGAGGTTGTGTTGAACCGTTGAGTTCGATTGGTTAGTTTTGTCGGTTGTTGATTGTTATCGGATGTATGTTATTTGATTACTTCGATAGGTTGAGATTATTGATCGGCGATTATAACCGGATGTTGCGGTCGTGTTCGAGCGTGTTCGTGAATTGCATGGTTAGGGCCGAGGAGCTCGTAGACGAAGGCATTGTGACTGGTAGCGGCTTCATCATCATCGTATCGGTATCGAGGCAAGTTATTACTTGCTCAGTTATAATATTTAACGAATGGTTTCAGTTTCATTTCGTTTATAATGCATATAGCGATGATTATTATTCGGATCGCATATCGTTCCTTCGATTCTGGGAGGTAAATCATAATGTATATGCTTTATCTCAGTTATTGGTATGTTCGAGTATCGAGGTTACATTATGGTAAAGACGAGGATATGAGTATCTATAGTTCATTGTACGTTTGGATTGCCGAGCATTGAGGATAATCGTCGGTGATGATTGGACATCGAGGTTGCTCCCGAAGGACTCGGGGCAAGTATTCCATATTGATTATGGTTTAATGTTATTTATTTTGGTCTCGTACATTTTCTTTCATGTTGCTGAACATGAGGTCGTCCTAGTTGTGTCATCATAGTGTCGTTCATGTTTTGATTCATATGTTGTTCATGTTGATGAACATATTGATTTGCATATGAGTATGCATGATTGCATTGTTATGTTGTAAATGATCCGAAGGGATCATGAGGATCTATGCTGGGGGCGCTGGATCGGATGTCCACCATGCGTTGGTTCGACGGGATCATCATTGGGATCTATGCTGAGGGCGGTGGATCGTTGGACAGGTTTTCCACCATGCGTTGGTTCGACAGGATCATCATTGGGATCTATGCTAAGGGCGCTGGATCGTTGGATTACCAGTATTGTGTTGATGGAATCTTGTGAATTCGCATCATTGATTTTATCATGTGGTTGTTCATATGTGTATTGTTGGTTATCCACCTTATGATGATCTGATAGGATCATCAAGGGGATCTATGCTGAGGGCGTTGGATCGTCGGATTTACATTGAGTATACATCATTGTTATTGTTGTGATCATATTGACGTTGTCATATGAGTATGAATTTGTAGGTCTTGTGGTAGGACCATGTCCGTTTTGCATTGATCTGATCTCGGATTAGACTGATATGATTGTCGTGGCACTTCATATCTCGAGGTATGTTCCGTATTTTCTTTGGTATTTTGTCTTTGATGGACAATCGGTTATTGTTTTGGGATTTGATGATGTTATTCGATGGATCGTATTGGCCAGTAATGGTATATTTCCGTATCGTGAGTTGGTGATGATAGTTTGAGAATCTTGAGTATTGTTTGAGGTACAATACAGATATTATGTTCGAGTTTATTGGTTAATCGAGTACGAGATGTGAAACTGTGACAATGGTTATTCTGATGAGAATTACTTGAGTAAGTAAAGTTATGGCGGTAAGATTACGTTGGTCGTATTCTTATGTTGTATTCTTATTGGTATGTAATTATAAGTGTGATGTGACGGTTATCATTGTTGGATATTATGGCTGATCCCGTCATGGGATTTCTTTTTAGGTTCTTGGAGTATCGAGCTTGTAGCGGTCGTGAAGAGATGAGCTTCCCGGAGGATACTGGCTAGAGCATGTATTTGTGTATCGAGATTCCTGCTCAGTTATTGTTTTCCGCTGCTAGAGTAATTTTACTTGGTTGTCCTTTCCGCTGCGTGAATATTTTAAATGACTTCTTGATATCTAGTGACTTGAGTTACTTTGGAAATCATTTTCTAAACTATTGAGTTTCGGCTATTGGCCCTTTTCAAAATGAGGTTTTACGGCACTTTTGATAAACGAGTTTTATAACGTCTCCGAATGTTTTTAAAGATAGTACCGTCGTTGGCCTCTTGGACATTTGTAAAATAATTGTGAAAATTTCCTTTAGCCTTGTGGGTTCCATCTCGGGGCCCACGACGCTGTAATATTTCCGGTTAAATCTGGGGGTGTTACAACACACGTGAAATACATGGTTATTACATGATAGATGTGTCAAACAATGAAGAACAAGACCATCATGTTGTGTGATACGTAGGTTAAAGTGGAAAAAGTTGAGATAGGCTGCTGAAACCTAAGATTAGTCTTGTGAAAAAATATAAAAATATAGAAGTATGAATTTAGGAATAAGAAAGGGATAAGACTTGGATAAAGTAACCACCACCAGGCCGATCAATCTGATTTAATCAAGGAAAAAGTATTAAACACCACCAACATTAACAACATATTAGCAAAAAATGAAAAATATTAGCGATAAAGCAAATAGCACCACTCTAATAATAATTAAGAATCGACTCCTCTTGTGTATAGAACACTCAAATCAATTCACAAGCTGATGTATATTTCAAATCAAATGATGCTCTCTAAAGCACAACTTGGAAACCTTTTTATAGTGGTTGAAAGGAAAGTTAAAGACTAGTGCAAGATAAGAAGTATTAGTTATACTCATAACTCTAATAAATGAGTTGAATGAGTTAAAAACTTATCAACTCAAGGGGCTACAATCTGGGCTTAATTAGGTTCAATGGCCTGCCAAAAAAATTATGTTTCTTCCTCCAATTATGTTGAAGCCAAATATAGCTTGAGAATCCAAATCAAGTCCAAGGTGAGCATGACACATAAATCGGGCCTATTTTTCACCAAAATAATTTACTGAATCCGAAGTCCCGCATCAACCTCTCAGGGTTAGCGATAATTTGTACTAAAATCTTCAAGTGGACCGTCTTCAAGGTAGAGACAAATCGCCAATATTGAAAGTTGCTGAGAGGTTTGAATCTCCCGGTAACTCCAGTTTATAAGCATTATCTACGAACCTTTCCAGCACCTTGTATGGTCCATCATCTCTTGTCGTTAACTTGTTTTTCCTTTTGAAGAAATCTTTTCTTTCCTGAAGTGTAGCCACATGAGATCTTTAGGTTCGACGAGAGACTAATTGCGATGCTTATTTTTTTGTACAAGTCGTTGACATGTTCAATCTTCGTGTTGACTTGTTCATGAACTTTCTTCATTTCTTTAGCATGAGTTGCTGCCTCAAAGTGAATTTCACTACGCTTAGGGAGGATTATCAAATCAAAAGGCGTGAGAGGGTTTACTCCATAATTAACCTCAAATGGTGTATGACCAGTACCGTAGGTTGGTGATCTGTTATATGCGAACTCAGCAAATGCAAGTTTAATATCCTAATCATTCAAGGATCTACTCAGCATGGTTCTCAGCAAGGTGGTGAGTGTCTGGTTGGTTACCTCCGTCTGTCCATCCGTTTGAGGATGATAGTGTTGGGATTCGGTGATTAAAAACGAGTTACGCAGCATAAAATAAACTAGTCCCACCGGATAAAACTAAACCCCTAAAGTGGATCGATCAAGTGTTGTATAAATGAATATAAATTGACGAAGATAAAATTAAGAAGTCATACCCTCATAAACCTTTGATAATATATTCTTGAACGAAAAATTCTCGAGCCAAGCTTTGATCGTTTCCCGTCACCAACACGAACACAAATCCAATTCGTTCTAGCTTGATGAATGATCAAAACACCGAATATGCCGAGTGTCTCTATGTTATCATGCGTCGGATATTGATCGAAAAAAATTATATTTCAATTTGTTCTCGAAGAACACGGCTAGGAATTGATATAGAATTTTTCTTCTCTTCTCTTCTTCCTTTTCTTTCTCTCTAAGATGAACAAAAAAATGAAGAAACTTTTTCTCCTCTCCCTTAAGATGCTCACGAGCAGGTTTTGGTATGTGTATGTGTGTATGTGTGTTTTTCAAGTCACATCATCAAATGAAAGACTTTCACATTTTATAAAACAAAATGAGATCAAATGATGAGATATGATATCTCATCCATTTGTCCTCATCTCATTCTATAAACAAACACACACCACATGTTAGGAAGTAACATGGAAGATAAGGAGAAGGTGAGGTGGTGACATGGTGTCTTGGTGAGAAAACGAGCAGAGCCACTCGATTCGTGTACCGGATGTTCGCTTGTCCAATCCATTAATTACAATTCGTTTTATCTCAAATGTATTTATACTTAATTAGTTAATCCAATTAACTAGTTTTATCAAGTACAAAATTATAATAATATATTTCCAAGAAATAATTATTTATGAATTGAATTAATCACCAGGTAATTAATTTCAATTCACAAGACCGCTATGATTTATCAAATAAATTAAATTAGATATCCAATTTTCAATATTAATGAAGAAATAGTAAATACATATTTTATCCATCAAATATCCTTGTGCGCAACTCCATAGTCCGGGCTTAGTCGGCAAAGGTAGAAACCAAGGAGTACACACTTAGTCAGTCTAGTGCTCCGTACCGTAACCTAACTAAGAACGAATGATCAGATCATTCCAAACCATTATGTCATGAATAATGTATACATATAAACCCTTCATTAATATGTCCCGATCAAGTCTTAGGGTCACAGTAAAGTCAAACCCTATTGTAACTTGACTCTATGCATTTGTTAATGCAAACCGAGATCACTAGCTCTAACTGCTTTGGCCAAAAGACTTATGATCTCATTTGCCATTAATCGCATAGGATATTTAGCTGCTCACTAACAGGAGAAAGAAGGTATTCAGTAGAGATTGTTAATTGCCCACTAAGTTGCATTTCGAGGTTGACCCACCAACCTGCGATTGGATCGAACTACTATAATGACTAACTTAATATCACAAGCAGATCTTCTACTAAAACCTCAAGTAAAAGGTCCACATATACCTATCACAACCTTTCGATTCAGTCATTGACAATCCCTGAGTGATGTCCATGTGACCGAATCGAGGTGAGTCATGTTCGAGTATACTAATCCCATTAGCACACCTATAACGTGTGCTCCCACTAATCCTTAGTGAAGACAGGCACTCTACATGTCAAATTACACGTTATAAAAGTTTTGTCTAAACTTACTGCCTAGTTAAGTTTTATCGACTTGCGAACCAATTAAGGATTTGAGCCCTAAATACTTCCAGTGCCTATTTTCTTATCTCCATAAGGAATGAATTGTTTGCTCCCAAATGCAAGGACTATTATTCTATATACCAAATCACAATGCCCGTGATATATAATAATATAGAAATAATAATTGCCTTATTTAGTTTAATATTCATAATTACAATATAATGCTCTCACTCTCTCATTCTATGAGTGACATTCGAGGGCATATTCCTAACAGATAGGCCCTGCTAAATAATAACTTTGTGTTCAACAATTTCCACAATGATTTCCAAAAGTAGCTTAGGAACTTGATGTCTTTGTCAGAAACTATAGTTTTAGGAACACCGTGCAGACATACAATTTCCTTGAGGAATAACTCAGCAACGTGGATGGATCACCAGTTTTTTGACATGGAACAAAGTGTGCCATTTTCAAGAAGAGATCAACTACAACCATGATAGCATCTTTTCCCCGTTGGGTCCGTGGCAAGGCCACAATGAAATCCATGGATATTATTAATAATATGCCCTCAAATGCCACTCAGATGATGAGAGAGTGAGAGCATTATGTTGTTATTATGAACATTCCTCGTAGAAGGAATTTATTATTGCTATATTATTATATATCATTGTCATCATGATGTAGTATATAGAATAATAGTCTTTGAATTTGAGAGCGAACATTCCACTTCTTATGAGATAAGGAGATCGGCACTAGAAGTGTTTAGGGCTCAAATTCTTAAGTGGTGTGCAAGTCGATAAAAATTAACTAGCATTAGGCAAGACCTGTATAATGTGTACTTTGACATGTAGAGTGCCTGTCTTCACAAAGGGTTAGTGGGAGCACACGTTATAGATATGCTAAGGGGATTAGTATATTTAGACTCGACTCACCTTGATTCTGTCACATGGATTTCACTCTGGGATAGTCAATGATTAAATCGAAAGGTTGCGCTTGAGGGTTCAGTTAGAGATGTGCTTGTGACATTAAGTTAGTCACTAGAGTAGTTCGATCCAATCACCGATTGATGGGGTCAACCTCAAAGTGCAACTTGATGGGCAAGTAGCAGTCTCTACTGAATACCATGACATGATTCTTTCTCCTGTAACGGAGCATGTAAATGTCCTATGCGGTTATTTGCAAATGAGATTATAAGTCTTTGGCTAAATCATTTAGAGCTAGTTGTATTAATATATGAGAGCTCGGTAATCTCGGTTTGCACCAACATATGCATAGCGTCAAGTAAAATTAGGGTTTGACATTACCGTGACCTTAGTACTTCATCGGGACATATGATTGAAGGGTTTATACATATACGGTATTCATAACTAAAGGTTTTAGAATGATCCCCAATTATTAGCTCTCAGTTGGGTTACAGCGTGAGCCACGAGATTGGCTAAGTGTTAATCACACTCTTTGGTTCCTCCTATTACCGACTGAAACGAACCTACAGAGTTGTGGCATCGGATAGATGTCGAATTAAATTTAGGATATTATCTCTTAAATGAATATACAATATTCTCTCGGCCAGGGCCTAGCAGCCCTGCCGGGCCGCATGCTTGGCTCGAGCTTGTGTTTCAGACTCCATTTTAATATTTCATCTAGAACAATCTAAAATTATTCGTTATGTGAATTAATTGGATTAATTCTTATAGATAAATTAATTTTATATTGATTGGATCAATATATTAGATTAATTATTTATGCCATTATTTTAATGTATTTATTTTTGATGGTGATATAGTTCATGGACTTAGTTTTTGAATCTTCATTCGATGAGGGGTTGTAAATGCCGTTTTGAGCTAATTTATTTTATTAGAAATTTTTGTATACGATGCAATTTTTATTGACATAATAAATTAGCTATGACGAAGAGCCGAGGACGAACCGCTATAAAGATAAAGATTCAAGATATGTAATTTGATTACTTATATTTTTTACTGGGACGGTGATGACTCGGTACATAGGAACGCGCAATGAACTGCATGTTGGTAGATTTAGGTTATGGATGTTTTTATATTGTATGACAAACAAACAACCAACCGCATTTATAAATGGATTAATGTGCAAAGTGTAACATATAATCGCGTAGTACTCCCACTTACAACACACTCAGTTATAAAAGGTTACGAGGTTTCCTACCCTCCGTCAAACTCATCATAGAAAACTGAAATCTAAACTGAAATACTTTTTTTCCAAGTATGTGGGGATAGTATTTTGGGGAGGATTGACAAATTCGTGGAGTGTATTTGATGCCTTCGATTGTGACAAATCGAACCCCTAGAATCCATAAGCGTTGCCCGGTGAGATTCAATTGTCAGACTAATAGGAGTTGACGGTTTAAACTAAGATAGTTCAGTGAGCCATATAAATTGTATGAGTTGAGGGCAATTGAACTAGGCGTAAAATAAGATTGAATCATCCATTAGATGTGTTGGTGTTAGACACCACTTTATAAAGAAAAATAGACTAGAAATCCTATGGATTATCCTCTATTAAACTTTCTAAAGAACTCGATCACTACTATGAAGTTAACCATGACTTTCAGATTCCACATGTGAGTGTGTAATGTCGATAAAACTAGTATGAGCTGAGTTAATGAATAAAGAAAGTCCTTAAATTCTAAACTCATATCATAATTAAACAATCACTAACAAATATAATATTATTCTCTGATATAAATTAATAAACTCTCAATATGATGTTGAACCCACTATCAATATTGCTCGAAAAGGACACCCTGACATGTCCAAACTTTGTGGGCTGGCTGCCAAACTTGAGGATTTTCCTCGTGATGGAAATGTTGGGATACGTCTGTGAGGCATACACCCTAGCGGCTTCCGCAAGAACCTGAGCCAATCATTAAGAAGTCGACATCCATGAGAAATGGGTGAAAGACGACATACAAGTGTGCGGGTATATGTTAGGCTCAATGACTGATGAGCTTCAATGTGTCCAAGGCAAGATAACAACTTCGAGAGGCATCTTAGTGCACATGGCTGAGCTTTATGGAGAGCATAGTCGAACTACTAGATATAAGATATCAAATAAATTGTTCAGCGCCGATGAAGGAAGGATAGAGGTGGGGACCACATCCTCAAAATGATCTCGATAATTGAGAGATTACATGCTCTTGATTTTTAGATGCATACTGCTCTCCAAACTGACCTTATCCCACAGTAACTTCCTGCCTCTTTTTTCCAGTTTGTCATAAACTTCAATTGCAATGAGATTGCATGTAAACTTAGCTGGGCTAATGAATAAATTGACGACTACTCAGTCTCATATAAAGATAAAGGGAAAAGAGGCTACATTTTTTTTTCTTTTGTGACTTGGCTGTCCAAGAATAAGAAGAAAAAGAACACGAAACAGTTAGGTCCAAAATCCTAAATCACTAAGGGTAAGGGCAAGGCCCCAGATGGTTCAAAAGAGTAAGGGGACAAGAATACGGACGAATGTCTCAACTGCGTGAGCTAGGACACTGAAGGAGAGACTGTCCAAAACTTGACTATAATGCGTCTTCAAGTACAAAACTATTAGTTTTGGAAATAAATTGTTCTGTAACTATATATTCTATTTCTTTAGATACTTGATTCTCGTGCAAGTTCTCACACTTGTACAACGAATCAGGATCTGGAACAAAGCAGAAAGCTTGAAGCTGGAGAAGTGATGGTAATAGCCATGAGCGGATATAATGTTGCGGCTACTGACGTTATATCACTTATGGTTGGATTTAGAATCCAATTTTATTCTTACATTGAGTAGTTTACTTGTTTGCCCAATGGGCATAAAATTATTGTATCAATTGTGGTCATGGACCGTAATGAATTTCATTTCTTGGAAATGGATCTTACTGCAATTATTTTAGAAATAAATTGGTTGATATAAGAACATTATTGAATGGCTTATACCATTTAAAGAATAACATTGTTGTGAGCACTATAACTAGGAAGCATGATAGGGGAGATACTAACCAAACACTTGAATGGCATCTTAGACTTGGTCACTTTGGTCAGACCACGGTTCACGAAATGGACAAATATGGACTCATATGTCCATTAGATTGGATCCCTATCCAACTTCTGAATCTTGCCTTTTAGGCAAAATGACTGAGTTACCCTTCACGGGGACTTGAACGAGCAGCTGAAAATCTTGGATTATTATATACCGCCCATGTGGCCCCTTTGAAGTGGCACGAGATGGCTTTTAGTATTTTATTACATCCACTGATGACCATACTAGGTATGGGTTCGTGTACTTAATAAAACATAAATATGAAGCCTTTGATAAATTCAAGGAATTTAAGGCCCTAGTTGAAAATCAAACAGGTAACCACATTAAGGCTCTTCGGTCAGACCGAGGTGGTGAGTTCTTAAATGAACTAGGAATAGTGCCTCAATTTACTCCTCCAGCTACTCCATAATGGAATAGTGTGTTTGAGAGAAGGAACCGAACCTTGTTGGACATGGTTCGCTACGTGCCTATACTGATTTCCCAATTTACCTGTGGGGATATGTACTCCTTACTACTACATATATCTTGAACAGATGTCATTCTAAATATGTTCCTAAGACTCTACATAAGATTTGGCGAGGTATTAAGCCAAGTCTTAATCATATTAGGACTTGGGGATGTCCAGTTTATGTCAAGGAGACTAAAGCGGATAAGTTGGAAGATAAGTCTGTAAAGGGAGTGTCATAGGATACCCAGCAGATCCCATGAGCTATCTATTATATATGCACTAAGATCGTAAGGTCAGTGTTGCTTTACAAGCACATTTCCTTGAAAATAATTTTGTTCAGAAAAGAGGCACACGTAGAAATATTTCTTTGGAAGAACTAAAATAAACTCCTGATGAGACACCTACGTAGGATATTATAACCGACCGTTCTGAAACACAACCACAACCTCAGAGGTCTAGTAGAGTTTTCTCTAAGAGAATGGCTATCTACATCTAGAGGGATTGGGTCTCCATGATACGACACAAAGTAGCCGATAAATGGAAGTTGTGGACTCGATGTAGATGAAATAAGCGTCACATAGTTGGAACCTTCTTTAACAAGACAATCAATTATATTGATGACATCAAGAATGAAGAAGAGTCCTGTGATTAGAAGAATATTATTGGGAGCAGACTTACGTTCTTAATACCATTTGCCAATGCCATTCTACTTATAAGAAACAACGTAGAAATGCTCAGTTCTGTTAAAGTTTGGTTTTTAAGTACGTTCTCGATGAAAGACTTGGAAGAAATTACCAAAATTATGGGAATTTGCCTCTACCGGGATTGAGCAAAGAGAATGAGAGGTCCTTCCAAGCCCTCTTTATAGAAATGATCCTAAAGCAGGAATATTCTAAAAGAGGGTTCTTACCTATGAGACATGGCATAAAACTATCTAGATCTATGTGTCCTCAAAGTGAAGAAAATAGCACGGAGATGAGTTTATGTTGGGATAAACAATCATGTACCTATTGTTGGGATAAACAATCATGTATTGAGTTTTTATAAAGTGCCAACATACAGAAAGTCTTCATGCCGCCTTCATACAACAAGATGTGAGTTTTGATAAAGGGTCATCATACAGCAAGAAGCTCATCAGTCGGTATGATACCAAGTATGGAAGCTGTTCTGAAATACTCATACAACATCTTTCCATACAGCAACCCTAAGATAGCCTACATCGTAAATCCTATAGCTATAGCATTATGTTGGATACAGCAAGCAAGCTGTAAGTGTTAGAGTCCTTCAACACTTATCCAACAAGACTGCAGACCGTTGAAACGGAATCTGCTTTATTCGCTAAAGTCAAACCTTCATTTGAAAACAAGTATTTAAATACTGACTGGATAAAGTATTTAAATACTAATCCGATAGAGATCTTCAGACAAGGAGCAAAATCCGGATATTGTTCTGTACAAGTTAATCATCCCATTGGAACGGTCTTTTTGCTCAACAGATCTATTCCCAACGGATTTATTCAGAGGCTATTTATACCCTGGAGTTTGAAGATCGGTTAATCCAAGATATACAAGCTCACAAGCAATACGCGAACGATCTATCGACTGAATATTCATTATCATCAGATCAAGCTTACAAGAGCAAAGTATATTTCTTCTAGTATCATTCATATCTGAAAAGAAGAAATATACTCAGTCAATCCAGAACAGCCATCATCAGCTCAAGATCTTCATAGTCACGCTGTTGTTCTAACTTGGTTACTTTACCTTTTACTTTCGAGTAAAAACCTAGTTCTGTGTGAACTAAAGAAGTTATTCTGACCTGTGTGGGATGAATAGGATGAAGCTTTGGAATTGTATGTGAAGAAGCAAGTCAAGAGTTAACTTTGACCAATCTGTGTGAACGATTGAAAGCGACAGTCTTTGTATCAATCTGTGCGAACGATACAAGGATAGGTTTGATTATAGACACGTAGTTGTGTACGTAGTGTTTATAATAAACATTTTCACTCTTGTGTGGAGGACCAATAGACGTAGAGGGGTTTACCTAGAACCACTTTAAACAGCGTGTCATTACCTTCTGCACTTACTGTTTTCTTTACTATGACTATTTTACAAGTATACACTGCATACTCTATACGCACCAAGCAAACAGGAGAAAACCTAGTTGCTGTATTTACAACAACTTACTGTTTCAAGACTTCCGCTACGCACTCTTATTTGAAAATCGTACAGCTTGTTGCTTAAACACTTTCCAAGCTGTATTTTGTATACTTAGTAGCCACTAGTTTAAAACCCTATGCCTCAACTAAGGGCATGCCTATGTATGCTATGATATGTACAATACCAGACAACTTATCCGGTGCGCATAAATTGGTTGGTTTTAAGGCAAATCCAGGTAATGAACATTGGACTGCGGTAAAGAATAATCTTAAGTGCCTGAGAAAGATTAAAGATTTGATTCTTACACATGGTGATGTAAAATTGATAGTAGAGGGTTATGTCTATGCAATACTTTCAGGAAACATAGATGATAAGATGTACAATTAGGGTGGACATTTTTTTTTATGAACGGTGGAGCGGTATCTTGGAATAGTTCCAAGCTAATTGCGACTGTAGATTCCACGTGCCAAGATGAATATTAGGATGCCTCAGAGGCGTATGTGGAAGTATTTTTGGATATAAAAGTTTCTTGGAGAAATTCAGGTGGTCCCTAGCACACAGTTGTTTGGCGGCAGTCTATATACACTAAGTCTCGTCAAAATACCAAACATATTGAGATTTAATGTGACCTCGTAAGAGTGGTGGTTCGTTATGATGAGGTATACTGCATAGAGTATACTCAGCTGAGTTTATGTCAGTGGTCCACTGACCAAGCCACTATCTCACATGATCTTAGAACTACATTTGGAGATTATAGATATTAGATACCACAGTATGTGGAACTGGTTGCAAGTTGGAGATAGTTAGGAATATTCCCTCGAATGCCACTCAAAGGATGAGAGAGTGAGAACATTGTCTTGTTATTATGAACACTACTAAATACCAATACAAGATTCTTTCTGTTGTAAGTGAACATGTATATGTCCTATGTGGTTATAGGTAAATGAGATCATAAGTCTTTGGCCAAAGCATTTAGAGCTAGTTGTATTTGAAACACGAGAGCTCGATAATCCCAGTTTGCACTAACACATACATAACATCAAGTAAATATAGGATTTGACATTACCATGACCCTTATACTTGATTGGGACATATGATTGAAGGGTTTATATGTATATGGTATTCATAACTAAATGTTTTAAAATGAACCCCGATCATTCACTCTCAGTTGGGTTACAGTGTGAGCCACTGGACTGGCTAAGTGTTACTCACACTCTTTGGTTCCTCCCATTTCCGACTGAGATGAACCTATAGAGTCGCGACACAGGATAGATGATTTGAATAAATTTATGATATTCCATCTTAAATGAATATTGAGATTAGATGTCTAATTTAATTTATTAGATAAATGCTATTTTAATTCATTGGATAAATTAAATTGTTCTATTGAATTAAAAAAATAACTGGGTAATTAATTTAGTTCTTATTATCTCTTAGAGAAGTAATTTAAAATGTAGTTAATTAATTAGATTAATTAATTGTATTTATATTGAAATGTATCAAGGTTTATGTTCGTTTCACAGACCGAAACGAACCAACTCCTTTATTCTCACATATGCCCCCCACCTCTCACAAAATGTGAAGTTGATAATTTTCTCTTTGTATAGATATTATTATGGTGTTGGGAATTTTTTATATACTTGGTGTATATTTTATACCTTATCATGGCATGATGAGGTGTCATGTGTGTGGTGTGTTTTGTTTATAAAGCAAACCCTTCATACTTCACATAATGTGATGATCATGCTACGGCTAACAGAAGAAAGAGGGAGAAAAAAGAGGGAAAGAGAAAAGAAAAGGAAAAAGTTTGGTTTTCATTCTCTTTGAAATTTTTGAGATTATTCTCTATCTTCAATTTTTTTCTTGGAGGGTTAGAATTAATAGAAGAAAAAATTATATCTTTTAATCACTACACATAGCCGTCGGCTTTGGAGGTCTTGTAGTGATCGTTATATTTTTCCGATCATTTTTCGATGCATGATACGTAGAGGCACGATACTCATGGTGCTCGGGAAGTTTCCAAAGCTTCAATAATTTGGAACTATGATCAACACCAAAATCAAGCTACAGTCTTCAAGGGTATGGTTTCCAAAATCATACATTCTATTATTTTATTTATATATATGATGCTTGATCTATCCTATTGAGGGGTTTGATTTATTGATTGGATCAATATTATTGTTCTGTTGCGCCTTCAATTTTAAGCCCCAAATCTTAATATAAGTATCCTCCCATGGTTGAGAAGGTACAAGTGAAACTTTCTTTTGGCTTGATGATACATTGCACATCTTGTAATGAGGGGACTGACATCACCTCCCATGCGTGGCCAATAGAAATGTTCTTGTTGATGCCAAAGTGACCAACATAAAGTTTGTTATTCTTGAACAAAAATCCATCTTGAATGGAATAAGGGCCATAAGCTCATTCCTTACATTCGTAAATTACTTTAGAAAAATATTGATCATCTCGGTATAAATCTTTGATGAAAGAAATGTTAGCATATGCCCTCGAATGTCACTATGAAGATAAGAGAGTTAGGGCGTCTGTATGTGATTATGTATTAATTAATAAGAGGCAGTGATTATTTCTTTATGAGTAAAGTGCACTTTGTGTACCTGAACTTTGCTCAAGACACCATTTGAAATACAACACTTTAATATCCATCACTTGCAATACTAAAAATTCACCTTACTTAAACTTCATGTACTACCGTCAACCTGTTACTAACCCCATTAAAATTTTAGGGCTAGAGCCGGATTTTCATATTTCAGCGGGTATCTTACCTTCTTCTTCCTTAAAATCGACTGTATATTCCCCACCTTTCTGCGCAACCCTACGCGACTAATTTTGTTCTCCTGTGACAATGGGTTGGCGTGTTCGAGCAAGAGAAGATAGAGACATATACTCTTCAAAGGAATGTCCAGAATATACATCAAAGCATAAAATGTTTTCGTAATTAGGGTTTTGTTAGTAGTAATTAGGATTTTATTAGTAAAAATTAGGATGGTGATAGTAAGAATTAGGGTTTATGTTTTTAAATGATTGTAGTCTTTTAATGTTGATTTGTATATGCAGTATATAGATACTTTCATATGTGCAATTATGGTTTTGATATTATGTATAAAATAGTGTTTTGAAACCCCACCTGTGTTTGTTCTTTTTTTTTTATATTTTCCATCACCTGATTTTTTTACTATAAAATTACATCATGGTGGGGTAATGACTGAGAATCCAAGACAGTATGTTGGTGGTGATTTCGAGTATGTGGACTTCTGTAATGTAGATATGATGAGTATGATAAAATTAGCTACTATGTACAAAGAGTGTGGGGTTATAGGAGCTCAAATTTACTTCTACAAAGATCCTAAAAGTGATTGGATTAATGGTGTTGGGACTTTGGAAAGTGATAGTGATGTTGTGGTGATGTGTGAACTGGTACCACCACAACTTAGATTGGTCTTAGTGTTTGCTGTTGCATTCAAGCTAATAATGTCCTTGACCCCTGAAGAAATTGTGACACAAGACTATAACCCATCACGGGATCCAAACCTGGAGTATGGTGAAAGTGAACATGATAGAACTTTTTCTAGGCAAATGGAAGAACTATATGGTGAGGATGGAGAATACTCTGGAGATGAGGAGTATGTGGTATAAGATGATGAATGGAGTGATGATACATTTCATTATGACTCTTCAAATGAGGACAGTGCGGATGAAGATATGTGGCTTACTGTAAGACTGAGAGAGCAAAAAAGAAGGCTGCTAAGGAGAGTGCCAAAGCTGCTAAGGAGAGTACAAAAACTGCTAAGAAGAACGCAAAAGGTGTTAAAGAGACTGCAAAAAATGCTAAGGAGTGCAAAAAGTGCTAAAGAGAGTGCAAAAAATGCTAAGGAGGGCAAATGGAAAGAGAAGGCGGTTGGCAAAAGGAAAGCTGACTGTGGAAAAGGGAAAGAGAAGGAGGTTGGCAGAAAGACAAACAAATAACAAGATTAAGGCAAAGAAAAACAACATACAGGGGATGAAAGTGCAGATGGATATATGGATTATTCTACTGACTCCTCACACTATGCAGATAGTGAAGAGGAGAGATTGGCTACGAACTCCACTGATGAAGATGAGATCAGTTGGCCAGTTTTTGATGCCAAAACTGAGATGGACAACGCAGTGTTTTAGCAGGGCCAGTTGTTCCCTACAGCAAAAGTTGTTAGAGATGCTGTCAAGAAGTAAGATATCATGGACAAGAGAGGAATAATTCAGAAGAGGAATTATGGTTCAAGAGTGAAATTTGTGTGTCAATGAGGATGTGAGTGGAGTATTTATGCAGCCCAAATGCAGAGATCTGATAGTTACCAGGTGAGAGTGTACAATCCAAAGCATACCTGCATTCAAACCTTTGAGCAGAAGCAGATTAACTCAAGATGGATAGCTAATCATTATGAGAATGATGTGAGGATAAACCCTACTTGGCCTTTGGGTGCATTCTTAAGAAAAGTTGTTAATGATTGGGGCTGTCATGTTAGTATTTATGCAATTGCAAGAGCTAAGAAGATGTCACTAGAAAAAATCAGAGGCAAGCATTTTGAACAATATGCTTTGGTATAGGAATATGCTGCTGAGCTCCTTAAGGCTATGCCTGATAACACTGTACAAGTAATGATTGAGGACACGGAAGATCCTGAAAAGAAAATATTCAAAAGATTCTATACTTGTTTTGGCACTATTAAGAAGGGATTTAAAAGTGGTTGCAGACCATTAATTGGACTTGATGGCTGCCATTTAAAGGGACCTTATGGTGGCCAACTCCTAACAGCCATTGGGACAGATACTAATGATTGGATGTACCCTTTGGCTTTCGCGATTGTAGAAGAAGAAAATTCAGAGAGCTGGAATTGGTTTTTAAAGAAGGTAGTTGAAGATTTACAGATTGTTAATGATAGTAGTTGGACATTCATTTCAGACAGACAGAAAGGCTTAATCAATGCTCTTGAAAACATAGTGCCTAATGCAAAACATAGGTTCTGTGTCATGCACTTGTACAGAAACATGTGGAAAGACCATAAAGGGATTGGTGTGAGGATGTGCTTATGGAAAGCAGCTAGGGCCACCACTGACTACACATTCAAGAAGCACATGGAGGAACTTAAAAAGGTGTGCCTTTACTTCATTTACTTTTTTCAGTTATTCCTCTTATATTTTGTGTTTACTTACACAACTTTTTTAATATCTGTCCAAGAAGTGCCATGATTGGTTGAATGAGAAACCAAGAACTCAATGGAGTAGAAGTGCATTTAGGATGACACCAAAATCTGACCATTTTGTTAATAATCAATGTGAGGTTTTCAACAGCAGTATTGGTAAACATAGAGATCTTCCTATACTTTCTATGTTGAAAGCCATTCAGATTTATGTCATGATAAGAATCCAAAAAAGAAGGGACAAAATGATTAATAGTTATGATCTGAACCGTATATGTCCCAATGCAATGAGAAGATTAAATAAGTAAGTTTTTTTTTTTAAAATCTTATGTCATGTCTTTACTTTTTATAGTACAATGATTAGATGACTGTTAAATTGTTTATGTTGTCTGCCAGGGCTGTTGCACAAACTAAGGGTTGCAATGTCATATGGTCTGGGGGTGCAAAGTACTTGGTGACTATGACATATCAGGGGTATGCGATGGTAGTGGACCTAGAGGCTAAAAAGTGTGCATGCAAGAAGTGGGAGTTGAGTGGAATACCCTGCTACCATGCATGTGCTTGCATTGCATGGTCAAAGAGGAACTATGAAGAGTTCTTTCATGAATGTTATTCAAAGGACACTTTTATTGCTTGCTATAGCCACACCCTTGAGCCCATATGTGGTGAATAAGAATGGGTTGAGACTGAATTTCCCAAGCCACTACCCCCAGCAACGAAGGTGCAGACAGGAAGACCAAAAAAATCAAGAAAGAAGACCAATGATGCAACGACCCCTGGTGCAACTAGACTAAAAAGGCAGAACACCAAAGTAAAATGCAATTATTGCACTGAATATTCCCATAACACAAGGACTTGTCCAACTAGGGTATGGTTGTGTTTTTTGCTTGCACTAATTTTTACTAGGTTATGGTTATTATTAGATCTATATGTTTATGTGTTGACAGGCACATGACAGGGCTAATGGATGTGAGAAGCAGGTGAAGACCAGGACAAAGAAGTTCAAAAAATATGATACTGGAACACAAGGGAATTCTGCAAATCCATATGAAGCCCACATTAGAACTGCAAGAAAAGTCACAACAGTTGGAGAAGGCAGCCAAGGGGGGGGGGTCTTTACCAACTCCAACACTTCTCAAGAAACCAACACTCCTCTTGGTGTGCAACCTATGGGCTTTACAACTAAGAACAAGAACACAGTTCCAAGTTTGAGGAACTTGGAGCTAGCTGCAAAGAAAAGAGAAAGTAGGGTTAAACAAAAGCCAGTTTGGAAGTTGTAAACTGTTTATAGCATTTTGCTACTGAATTAAGCCCTTCTGTATTATGGCTATGGTCTTTTATGAACCTTTGTAATATTAGGAAACATGTGTTTATGAATTAATCTCCTGGCAGTTGTAAACTTTGTAATATTTGGAAGTTGTAAACTTTTTAGATCTAGCAGTAAACTTCTTTTGCTACTGAATAGCCCTTTTGTATTATGGCTATGGTCTTTGATAAACCTTTGTAAATGGAATATGAATATCATGTGTAAAAACCTTGAATTGTGTAGGCTATGGTCTTTTAAATGGAAGATGAATATCAAGTACTTGTTCAGACAACACAATTTTATTGAATATCATAAACATAACTAGAACAACCATTGTTCATACATCACATACAGAGGTAAACATAAATTACACCATCATGAAACCAACTTCTCACTAGAACAGCCATTGTTCATACATCACTTCCTACGTCTCACTACCACTTCTATTTACTATTATGAACAGTATAAAGCAAAGACATACACATACAGTGGTATCACTATTTTTTTTTTCAATTTTTCAATCTCCTTTTCATAATGTCCCTTTATTTCATCAATCTCTCTCGTATGACCCTCTTCAATAGCCTTGATTCTTTTAAGGAGCCCGTAAATTACAATATGCTCACGAGTAGCCAATGGTGGATCCACCCATTGAAAGTAACCACAACCACTGTATCTATCGGCATAAGCAATGAACCTTCGACCCGCGTTCTTTTTTGTCCATGCCATTTTCTGCACAGTGTAACGACCACATGAGCATTTGGAAGGCATAATTTCTGAAATTTATGGAAGAATGGTGGAGATGAAGAAAAATTAGGGTTGCGTAGAAAGGGAGGAGGAAAATACAGTCGATTTTAAGGAAGAAGAACGCAAGATACCCATTGAAATATGAAAAGACGACTCTACCCCTAAAATTTTAACAGAGTTAGTAACAGGTTGACGGTAGTACACAGTTTAAGTAAAGTGAATTTTTAGTATTGCAAGTGATGAATATTAAAATATAGTATTTCTAGTGGTGTCTTGAGTAAAGTTTAGGTACACAAAGTGCACTTTACTCTTTCTTTATTTATTGTATATCATTAGCGTTCTTGATTTGGTAAATAAATAGAAATGATGCCCATGCTCTTGAGTAGAAGCATTCCACTAATTATGAGATAAGGAATGTTGCACTAGAAGTGTTTTAGAACTCAAAAGCTTAACTTACCCACAAGTCGATAAAACTTAATTGGGCATTAAGTTATTTGATATAGACTTGTATATCGTTTGCTTGGACATGTGCATGTCTTCACTCAGGAGTAGTGGGAGCATTCGGTATGGGTATATTAATTGGATTAATATATTCGGATATGACTCACCTCGATTCGGTCACATGGATTTCACTCTAGGATAATCAATGACTGAATCGTAAGTTTATGATAGGTATGCATGAACCTTTGACTTGAGTGTCCAGTAGAAGATGTATTTGTTTCATTAAGTTAGTTATTAGAGTAGTTCGATCCATTCACCTGTTGGTAGAGATCAACCTCGAAGTGCAATTTAATAGGCAAGTAACAATATTTACTGAATGCCAAGAAAGGATTTTTTCTCCTGTAAGTGAACAGGATAATGTCCTATGTGGTTAGTGGCAAACGAGATCAAAAGTCTTTGGCCAAAGCGATTGAACTTGTTGTATTAGATACACAAGAGTGCTGTGATCTTGATTTGCACTAACATATGCATAGAGTCAAATATAAACAGGGTTTGATTTAACCATGACCCTAAAGCTTGATCAGGACATATGATTGAAGGGTTTATACGTATACAGTTTTCATAACAGGTTTTGTAATGATTCTTATCATTCATTCTTAGTTGGGTGTCGGTGTGAGCCACGGACTGGCTAAGTGTTCATCACACTCTTTGGATCCTCACATTGTTAACTGAGACGAACCTACAGAGTCGCGCATACAGGATTAATGATGGATTAAATTATACCTATTCTCTCTTAATAAATATTAGATATTGGATGTCTAATTGAATTTAATTTATTGAATAAATTAAATCGGTCAGATGAATTAAATAATTAATGGGTAATTAATTTAATTGAAATCTAATTATTTCTTGGAGAAATTAATCATATTGTATTTGATATAATTAATTAATTAGATTAATTAATTTCAATACAAAGTGACGAACCAAGATTTATCTGTCGGACTAGATACACAGAGTTCGGAAAACGGACTAAATGGTTGGACCATATAATTAGTCCATTATGGCCGCCCATTTATGCTTGCATTCACAGGATAGGTGACTTTAATCATAACCTCCATGTGAATGAATAATTATTGGACAAGACTTTGAAAAGGTTGCCAAGATGTTTTATATAAGATATCACTCCTTTTGCAAAGTGGACTCACGAGAAAACCAACACTAGATAGAGAAAAGTTTTTTTTCATCTTCTCTTCTGGGTCTTGAGAATCAAAGGCATACTCCATATTCTTATAGCCGTGTTCTTGGAGAACGAGAAAAAGGAGTTTAATCCAGGTATTTTTCCGACGCGTGTTTCGTAGAGACGTTCGTCACTTTCGACGTTGGGATTTCCAAAAGATTCACGGATTGGATTCATGCTCGTCGTCATCAACATAAAAAGTCGGGTCTACTAGGGTATTATTTCGATTCCTTTATTTATTCGTTTATACGATCTTTGATCGATCCTCTTTAGGAGTTCGGATGAGCATGGTTTGTGCGATTTTATTTCCGCTGCTATTCAATTTATGGTCTGAACTCCAACAATGGTATCGGAGCGAGGTCAATGCCATCGTATAGATGATAATTTTTGCATTTTGAATGCATGGTTGATGATAATTTTATGATTTGGAATCATATTATAATCGTAGATATTTAGTTGTTCGTCGTAGTAATATTTTTCATGATTTTATATTATGATATAAGTTGAGTTTTTCTTGGAAAAATAATTTTTATTAATAATATGAAAATCAAAAATCATAAGATTTTAGAAATCTGCCAGAAAACGAGTCGAGTGCATTCGTTGGATGAATCGGCACTCGGCTGCCCAAAAAAGTCATATGCAGTGGTCAGATGGTCAGACCTCATCTACAGAGAACTAAAGTCACCTGCAGTGGTCACACGGTCAGACCTCATCTGCAGAGAACTAAAGTCACCTGCAGTGGTCAGACGTTCAGACCTCATCTGCAGAGAACAAAAGTCACATGCAATCCGGTCAGACCTCACTCGATCTGCAGCTGAGTGTCGGGATGGACGAGCATGGGCGGCAGGGTGCCGGCAGTGTCTTGGCATGTCCAGCGGTGACTCAGCAGGTGAGCATGATCCTCGCAGATGTCGGCCGAGTCAGTGCCAGTGCTGGTCTTTGCTTAGCGGCTTCTAGGTTGTCGGGCACCGGGTCTTGTTTTTCAGTATACTTTCGAAAATTGATTTTCCCAATATTAAATTATATTTAATTTTATTAAATCATTAAATTTGGAATTTTTTGATGACGGGGAAATTTAAGAAAAATATTTTAAGGGTTTACTACGGATGAAAATTAAATTATTGAATTAATTAGATTAATTCACACCATTGCTTGTTGTATGTTTGACATATTTATGTGATGAAGATGTAGTTCATGGACTTAGTTTTGAATCGTTCGATGGGGTTGTAAAGGCATGTTTTGAACCTATTTATTTATTTACTAGAAGATTTGTAGAGAATGCAAATTATTCAAATGTAATAGATAGTATTTTCCCTCATCGTCAT
Source organism: Orobanche coerulescens (assembly GCA_033398695.1). Lineage (NCBI taxonomy): Eukaryota > Viridiplantae > Streptophyta > Magnoliopsida > Lamiales > Orobanchaceae > Orobanche > Orobanche coerulescens. The sequence goes on from CM065815.1 coordinate 104,870,474, forward strand.
GCAATTCCAGTGGTTGGTTTCCTGCTCTCCTGAGTCCTGAACATAAACAAATGTTCACCCCCGAAGGGGTTAGCACAACAATGCTAGTACAAGTACCACAACATATTATTCAACGATTCACGAAGAACAAAACCAACATAAATGACAAAATACTAACGAACCTCTTCCTGCAAGAAACTCATAAATATCATACACAAATGATAATCACAAGATGACATCACAATATATTCATGGTAATTCCGATGATCTAGCGTTCACTGCCTAGATCGCACTATGATCCCTTCAAACCAACCCGTGGTGGAAAAACATGTCCGATGATCCAGCGCACGCTAGCATAGATCCCCCGATGATCCCGTCGGACCAACACCAGGTGGACATACAACAACGACATATATGCACGATAATATGTATAACCTCAATACATAAAAACAATTAAAGTACTTGCCTCGACTTGATAACAATAATAAAACTTCTACGAATATCAAAACACTCGAAGGTCGCCCCTTCGATCATTCACGTTGCAAAGCTTGAACCTTAAACAAAAGAAATAATATAGGGTTCATTTCACGTTGAATAACTAACGTAGGAACATCTAGCAATCCAAAATACAGCCGAAAGTTCAACAAAATGTATCCTGCCTGGTTTGCGTAACGTACGTTACGTACTCAACGTAGCATACGTTAAGCCTGCTCATTAGCATACGTAAGCTACGAAGTATAGCATACGCTAATCATGCATTGATAGTTCCTCTCTGATCAGACGGCTGACTCGTCTGATGATATAACATACGTTACCTACCCAACGTAGTGTAAGTTAATTCTGCCCATTAGCGTACGTAAGCTACAGAGCCTAGTGCATGCTAAACATGTATTTGATAGTTCTCCTCTGATCAGGCGACTGACTTGACTGATGGTATAACGTACGTAATGCATGATGCTTAACGTACGTTATACTCACAAATACACTTCTCATGCAGACAAGAATCCTAGAGTGTTTGACGTCTTCGAATTTCCAGGATAAACATGCCATCATAATACTATACTCCAATCTTGATGATAAATCCTCAAATGTAATTTGAAAGGTCTATGGTTGTTAATCAATATTATTATTACATTCAAACTATCATCTTGAAGATTGGTTAACAATCCACCTTTACAAGATACAACAAATCCTTCCATGGTCATCCTCCTAGGCTCGTCTAACAAAAGTGATATTAATACCAAGTCCGTGATTACTATGAAGACACCTTCCAAATGTGGATTATCAATCTCAGAAAACATCCTTTACTTGTTCATCGTAACAAGATTCAAACTATGATGTTCTAAACCAAGGTACTTAAAGCATAATCATCTCAATTTCCTAGACATGAAGTTTGGTTGAATAAATCATCTATGGAACTTAATATCTTGATAGCATGATAATAATATCCTTAAGAACACATATCTAAGGTTGGAGATAACATTAACATACCGTAAGATGAAGAAAACACCGAGACAATAGGTAGAATCCAACTCCAGTTACTTGTGCGCCAATCTAAAATGATTCTCCACTTCAATGATCAAGTATAAGTGATATCTAACCTCCAATGGTCAAGTATAGAATGTCTATATGTGGTGATTCTCTCTGGAATGAGATAAGTCGATGGCCAAGTGTAAATGAACGAAATGAATTGAAATGGGGTGATGTCCATTTATAATGTTTCTGACTTTATGTACGTTAGCCTTCATGCATAACGTACGTAATTCTCTTAGCGCATGCTATCTGTTCTCTATAGCGTACGCTATCATCCAAGGATAGCTTACTGTCTCGTTCTGTACTCAATTATGTACGCTACACCATCAGGTTACGTACATAAGCAACACCCATTAGTGTACGTTAGACACATACCTTAGCGTATGTTAACACCCTTTGACTTGAAAACTGTCCAGGTTCATCCACGGGAATCTTATCCGGACCCATCGTCCGGCTGGCACATATGCTAGCCGCCCTACTCAATTATTGGCTGCCTTACATACGCTACGCTTCATTCATAGCATACGCTAATCTTGGCATATAACGTACGCTATGCTCACCTCGTAACGTACGTTATCACGTGTTTGCATGTGAAATACATATGTTAATATTATCATGCACATGGATACGAATATGAGAAATATCATACTTCAATTATCGATATCACAAATCCGAATAATACAAGGTTCAATTACAGATACAATACTCAATAATTAATCTGGATATTACAGATATCCCACCAGCTCCTACTCGGACCAGGGCTAATCAAGAAGTGGTTGAAACCCATGAGAAGTGGGTCAAAGATGATGTGAGAGTCCGTGACTTCATGATGGGCTATATGACTAATGAGTTGCAGAGAGCACACGAGACAATGACTTCTGCTAGGCAGATACTGGCTCATCTGACCAAACTCTATGGGGAACATAGCCGCACAACTTGATATGAGATATCGAAGCAACTCTAGGATGAAAGAAGGACTGAATGTTGGGAACCAAGTCCTCAAGATGATCTCTATGATTGAGAGATTGGAAGCTCTCGATTTTAGGATGCATGTTTCTCTCCAAACCGATCTCATCCTTCAATCTCTACCTGACTCCTTCTCACAGTTCGTTATGAATTTCAACTGCAATGAGATTGCTTGCAATCTAGCAGGATTGATGAACAAATTATCAACTGCTCAGTCTCAAATGAAGACACTGAGGGTGAAGGAGGCTGCACTTGTTATCTCTTATGGGCATCAGAGATCTAATAATAATAACAAGAAAAACAAGAAGCATCTAAGGCCTAAAGTTGTGGTCGGAAAGGGATAGGACAAGGCCCCAATGGTTCTCAAGGCAAGTAAGGCTAAGCCAACGGACAGATGCCTTAAATGCGGTGTGCTAGGACACTGGAGAAAGGACTGTCCTCAGCATGATGGTGCTACAGGTGCAGAACTTTTAGTTTTGGAAATAAATTGTTCTGCTACTGTTTATTATACTTCATGGATTCTAGATTCAGGTGCTAATTCTCACATTTGCACTGTGAATAAGGTTTTGGAACGAAGTAGGCGGCTTGGAGATGGGGAAGTAATGATAACATTCGGAAGCAGACATAGTGTAGAGGCTACTGATATAGGATCACTTATTTTGAATTTAGAATCCGGCTTTGTATTAACATTAGATGATGTATTGGTTTTGCCCAATGGGTATAAGAACATTGTTTCCATTCCAGCCATAGACCGAAAAGGTTTTCACTTTTTCATTGGCGATGGCAGTTGCAAAATTTATTTTAGAAATAAATTTGTTGGTTCTGCTACATTGTTGAATGGACTTTATCATCTAAATTTACAAGACAAAGTAGTTGTGAATACTATGACTAGAAAACGTGGTAGAGATGAATATAACCAGGCATTAAAGTGTCATCTTAAACTTGGTCACGTTGGCCAGACAAAGATTCATAAGATGGAGAAAGATGGACTTATGGGTCCATTGGGGTCTGATCCATATCCTACTTGTGAATCTTGCCTAAAGGGCAAAATGACTAAGCCGCCCTTGACAGGGATATCAACACTTCATCATGTTCACTGATGATCATACTAGGTATGGTTTTGTATACTTGATGAAGCATAAATCTGAAGCCTTCGAGAAATTCAAGGAATTTAAGGCTCTAGTCGAAAATCAACCTGGTCATCATATTAAGGCACTTCGGTCAGACCGAGGAGGCGAATACATGAGTACCAAGTTTGATGAGTTCTTGAAAGAACATGGAATAGTATCACAATCCACACATCCAGCAACTCCTCAATTAAATGGTGTTTTAGAAAGAAGGAACCGAACCTTGTTGGACATGGTTCGATCCATTCTTAACTATACTGATTTACCAATTTATTTGTGGGGACATGCACTACTTACTGCCATGCATATCTTGAATAGATGTCCTTCCAAGTCCGGTCCTACAACACCACATGAGATGTGGAGAGGTAGGAAACCAAGTCTTAATCACATTAAGATTTGAGGATGTCCCGCCTATGTCAAGAACACTAAGGTGGAGAAATTGGAAGCTAGGTCTGTCAAAGGACGTTTCATAGGATACCCATCTTAATCAATGGGTTATCTGTTCTACATGCCCGATGATCATTGGATCATCATTGCTTTACAGGCACACTTCCTAGAGGACGAGTTCATTCAGGAAGGTGGAGCAGGTAGAAATGTTTCTTTAGAAGAACATATTGAAACTCCCGAGGAGACACCTGTGCAAGAAGAAAGAACCGAACCTTCTGAAACACAACCACTACCACTGCGTAGGTCGAATAGGATATCTCAACTACCTGAGAGGTATGGCTACATGCATCTGGAGGAACTAGGTCTCCACTAAACAGATGGTAGCCAAGAGGATGATCCTATGTTGTATGATCAAGCAATGGTAGATGTGGACTCCATGAAGTGGAGAGAGGACATGGAAGCAGAGATATACTCGATGCATGCTAATCAGGTTTGGACTTTGGTAGATTGACCAGAGGGCGTGGTGCCCATTAGGAATAAATGGATCTTCAAAATGAAGACTAATGGGGATGGCAACGTTGAAGCTTACAAAGCTAGGCTTGTGGCTAAGGGTTATACCCAAAGAGAAGGAATAGAATATAAGTAAACCTTCTCACCAGTTGCCATGATCAAGTCTATTCGTATGATGCTTACCATAGCAGCCCACTATGATTATGGGATATGGCAAATAGACGTTAAGACGGCTTTTCTAAATGGATACCTCAAAGAGGAAATCTATATAGAACAACCTATAGGCTTCGTGTCCACTACTGATACTCATAAAGTTTGCAAACTTCAGCGTGCCATTTATGGACTGAAGCAAGCATCGCAAAGTTGGAATCATCATTTTGACGAAGCAGTGAAAGAGTTTGACTTCGTGCAAAATGAAGAAGAGCTTTGTGTTTACATGAAGGTTAGTGGGAGCAACATCGCATTCTTAGTACTATATGTAGATGACATTATACTAATAGGAAACGACGTAGGACTGCTGAGTTCTGTGAAAGCTTGGATTTCAAACACATTCTCCATGAAAGACTTGGGAGAAGCTTCCTATGTTTTGGGTATTCGCATCTATAGAAATAGAGCAAAGAGAATATTAGGACGTTCCCAAGCCCTCTATATCGAAAAGATCCTAAAGATATTTAGGATGGAAGATTCTAAAAGAGGGTTCTTACCGATGCGACATGGTTTGAAACTCTCCAAATATATATGTCCTCAAAGTGAGGAAGAGATAATGGAGATGAGACAGGTACCCTATGCATCGGTTGTGGGTAGCCTCATGTACATAATGTTGTGCACGAAACCGGACATTGCATACGCTGTGAGCGTAGTCAGTCAGTTTCAAGCATACCCAGGTAAAGAACATTGGACATTCGTAAAGAATGTTCTAAAGTACCTTAAACAGACTATAGATATGATTCTCACATACGGTGGCGGAGAATTAAGAGTGGATGGGTTCACGGACTCAGATTTCGGTGGCAATGCAGACAAGGTAAAGTCCACTTCAGGGTATATATTGACTCTGAATGGTGGAGCAACTTCTTCGATGAGTTCCAAGAAAACTGCGGTTGCACATTCCATCTGCCAGGACGAGTACCAGGCAGCGTCAGAGGCGTCAAGGGAAGCATGTTGGATCAAGAAGTATCTTGAAGAACTTCAAGTTGTTCTAAGCGCAAAGCTGCCAGTGTCGCTTTACTGCGAGAATGAAGGAGCTGTCGTACATGCTAAAGAACCTAGGTCTCATCATAAGACCAAGCATATTCAGAGAAAGTATCACATCTTTAGAGAGATGGTGAAGAATATATACATTGAACTGCATAGGGTAGACTCAGCAAATAACCTTGTTAACCCACTTACGAAGCCACTATCGCAGATTGTCTTGGAGAGACATCTGGAGAACATGGGTATTAGATATCAAAATATGTGGCATTGAGTGCAAGTGGGAGATTGTTAGCGTATGCCGTCGAATTCCACTCTGAGGATAAGAGAGTTAGGGCGTCTGTTTGTGATTATGTATTAATTAATAGAAGGCACTGACTATTTATTTATTTATTGTATATCATTGGCGTTCTTGATTTGGTAAATAAATAGAAATGATGTCCGTGCTTTTGAGTAGAAGTATTCCACTCCTTATGAGATAAGGAGTGTTGCACTGGAAGTGGTTTAGAACTCAAAAGCTTAACTTATCCGCAAGTCTATAAGACTTAATTGGACATTAAGTTATTTGATGAAGACTTGTATATCGTATGCTTGGACATGTGCATGTCTTCACTCAGGAGTAGTGGGAGCATTCGGTAAGGGTATATTAATTTAATTAATATATTCGGATATGACTCTTCTCAATTCGGTCACATGGATTTCACTCTAGGATAGTCAATGACTGAATTGTAAGGTTATGATAGATATGCGTGAACCTTTGACTTGAGGGTCCCGTAGAAGATGTGTTTTCATTAAGTTAGTCATTAGAATAGTACGATCCATTCACCTGTTGGTAGGGATCAACCTCGAAGTGCAACATAATGGGCAAGTAGAAGTCTTTACTAAATGCCAAGAAAGGATCTTTTTCTCCTGTAAGTGAACAGGATAATGTCCTATGCGGTTAGTGGCAAATGAGATTAAAAGTCTTTGGCCAAAGCGATTGAACTAGTTGTATTAGATACACGAGAGTTCTGTAATCTTGGTTTGACTTAACCGTGACCCTAAAGCTTGATCGGGACATATGATTGAAGGGTTTATACGTATACGGTATTCATAACAGGTTTTGGAATGATTCCCATCATTCGTTCTCAGTTGGGTTTCGGTGTGAGCCACAGACTGGCTAACTGTTCCTCACACTCTTTAGATCCTCCCATTGCTAACTGAGACGAACCTACAGATACGCGCATACAGGATTAATTATGGATTAAATTATGCCTATTCTCTCTTAATAAATATTAGATATTGGATGTCTAATTTAATTTAATTTATTAGATAAATTAAATCAGACAGATGAATTAAATTATTATTGAGTAATTAATTTAATTCAACTATAATTATTTCTTGGAGAAATTAATTATATTGTACTTGATATAATTAATTAATTAATTTAAATATAAAGTGATGGATAAAAGTTATCTGTCAGACTGGATACACGGGGTCCGGAACACGGACTAAATGGTTGGACCATTTAATTAGTCCATTATGGCCGCCCATTTATGCTTGCATTCACATGCTTGGTGACTTTTATCATAACTTGCATGTGAATGAATAATATATGGGATAAGACTTTGAAAAGATTGCCAATATGTTTTATATAAGATATCACTCCTTTTGCAAAGTGGACTCACGAGAGAACCCACAGTAGAGAGAGAAAAGTTTTTCTTCATCTTCTCTTCTAGGTCTTGAGAATCAAAGGCATACTCCATATTCTTATATCCGTGTTCTTGGAGAACGAGAAGAAGGAGTTTAATCCAGGCATTTTTCCGACACGTGTTTAGTAGAGACGTTTGGCATTTTCGACGTTGGGATTTCCAAAAGCTTCAAGGACTGGATTCGTGCTTGTCGTCATCAACATAAAGAAGTCGGGTCTACTAGGGTATGATTTCGATTCTTTTATTTATTCGTTTACACGATCTTTGATCGATCCTCTTTAGGAGTTCCGATGAGCATAGTTTGTGCGATTATGTTTCCGCTGCATATTCGATTTATGGCCTGAACTCCAACATTGGTATCGGAGGGAGGTCAATGCGATCTTATAGAAGATAATTTCTGCATTTTGAATGCATGCTTGATGATAATTTTATGATTTTGAATCATATTATAATCGTAGATATTTAATTGTTCGTCGTAGTAATATTTTTCGTGATTTTATATTATGATATAAGTCGAGTTTTTCTTGGAAAAATGATTTTTATTAATAATATGAAAATAAAAAATCATAAGATTTTTGAAATCTGCCAGAAAACGAGCCGAGTGTGTTCGTTGGATGAAACGGCACTCGGCTGCCCAAAAAAGTCATCTGCAGTGGTCAGACGGTCAGACCTCATCTGCAGAGAACTATAGTCACGTGCAGTGGTCAGACGGCCAGACCTCATCTGCAGAGAACTAAAGTCACCTGCAGTGGTCAGACGGTCATACCTCATTTGTAGAGAACAAAAGTCACCTGTAGTCCGGTCAGACCTCACCTGATCTGCAGCTCAGTGCTGGGCTGGCCGAGCATGGCCGAGCACGGGCGGCAGGGTGCCGGAAGTGTCCCGGCATGTCCCGGTAGTGACTCGGCAGGGACCGAGCACGAGCCCTCAGCTGTATCAGCCGGCAGGTGCCGGTAGGCTGCGTGGTGCTGCTTGGCAGCTTCTAGGCCGTCGGGCACCGAGTCTCGTTTTTCAGTATATTTTCGAAAATTGATTTTCCCAGTAGTAAATTATATTTAATTTGATTAAATGATTAAATTTGAAATTTTTTGATGATGGGAAATTTAAAAAATATATTTTAAGGGTTTATTACAGATGAAAATTAAATTGTTGAATTAATTAGATTAATTCACACCATTGCTTTTTGTATGTTTGACATATTTATGTGATGAGGATGTAGTTCATGGACTTAGTTTTGAATCGTTCGATGGGGTTGTAAAGGCAGGTTTTGAACCTATTTATTTATTTACTAGAAGATTTGTAGAGAATGCAAATTATTCAAATGTAATAGATAGTATTTTCAAAACAGAGTCCCAAGACGATCCATCATGAAGAAGGCGATTCAAGTTTTTTTTTTATTTCCTTGTTTTGTTTGGGTCATTCGCTTGGTCCAATATTTAGGAAAGGTCCATGAACTGCATGTTGGTAGAAACTAAGTTGTTATTTACATTATTCATATTGTATTACTATCATATCGTGATTGTAAATGAATTTAATGTGCAAAGTATAATGTTAATCGCGAAATACTCCCACTTTACAAACACTAAGTTGAAAAAGGTGCAAGGTATCCTACCCTCCATCAAACTCTTGGAAGATTGAAACCTAAACTGAAATGCTATGCTTCCGAGTATGTCGGGGTAGCATTTTGCAAAAGTCGATAAATTCCTAGGGTTCATTAGATGCCTTCGGTTGTGACAAATCGAACCCCCAAAAGCCGTATGGGTTGCTGGGTAAGATTCAATTGTCAGACTGATAGGAGTTGATGGTTTAAACTTAGATAGTTTAGCGAGCCATAGAAATCATCTGGGTTGAGGGCAAGTGAACTAGGGGTAAAAGAAAGATCAAATCATCCATTAGATAGGTTGGTGTTGGACACCACTTTGTGAAACTAATAGACCAGAAACTGTATGGGTTGCCCTCTATTAATTTCATAAAGAACTTGATCACCACTAAGAAGTCGATCTCATGATGACTTCTGGTTTTTCACATGGGAGTATGTTATTCCAATAAAATTAGTGGGAGCCGAGTCATGGATAGAAAAGTTCTTTATTCTACTCGAATCATAATTCACATAACACTAATTAAATCTGATTTACTTTCTGCAGAATTTTATCTCAAATATGACAATGAATCCACTTGAAATACTTCTTGGAAAGAACAACCTAACCAGACCAAACTTTGTCGACTGGCTCTGAAATCTAAGGATAGTCCTCAGTATGGAATCATTGGGATATGTATTGGAGGCGGATATTCCACCAGCTCCTACTCGGACCAGAGCTAATCAAGAAGAGGTTGAAACCCATGAGAAGTGGGTCAAAGATGATGTGAGAGTCTATGGCTTCATGATGGGATCTATGAATAATGAGATGCAGAGAACACACGAGACAATGACTTATGCTAGGCAGATACTGGCTCATCTGACCGAACTCTATGGGGAACATAGCCACACAGCTCGATATGAGATATCGAAGCAGCTGTTTGGGGATAGGATGAAAAAAGGAGAGAAAGTTGGGGACCATGTCCTCAAGATGATCTCTATGACCGAGAGATTGGAAGCTCTCGGTTTTAGGATGCATGTTTCTCTCCAAACCAATCTCATCCTTCAATCTCTACTTGACTCCTTCTCACAGATCGTTATGAATTTCAACTGCAATGAGATTGCTTGCAATCTGGCAGGATTGATGAACAAATTATCAACTGCTCAGTCTCAGATAAAGACACCGAGGGTGAAGGAGGCTGCACTTGTTATCTCTTCTGGGCCTCGGAGGTCCAATAATAATAAGAAGAAAAACAAGAAGCAGCTAAGGCATAAAGCTGTGGTCGGAAAGGGAAAGGGCAAGGCCCCAATGGTTCTCAAGGCAAGTAAGGCTAAGCCAACGGATAGGTGCCTTAAATGCGGTGTTCTAGGACACTAGAGAAAGGACTGTCCGCAGCTTGATGGTGCTACAGGTACAGAACTTTCAGTTTTGGAAACAAATTGTTCTGCTACTGTTTATTCCACTTCATGGATTTTGGATTCAGGTGCTAGTTCTCACATTTGCACTGTGAATCAGGTCCTGGAACGAAGTAGGTGGCTTGGAGCTGGGGAGTGATGATAACAGTCGGAAGCGGACATAGTGTCGAGGCTACTGATATAAGATCACTTATTTTGGATTTGGAATCCGGATTTGTATTAACAATAGATGATGTATTGGTTTTGCCCAATGGGCACAAAAACTTGGATTGATTCATACTGATGTATGCGGTGCTTTAGAAGCAGCACGAGATGGATATCAGTACTTCATCATGTTCACTGCTGATCATACTAGGTATGGTTTTGTATACTTGATGAAGCATAAATCCAAAGCCTTCGAGAAATTCAAGGAATTTAAGGCTCTAGTCGAAAATCAAAGTGGTGATCACATTAAGGCACTTCGGTCAGACCGAGGAGGCAAACACATGAGTACCAAGTTTGATGAGTTCTTGAAAGAACATGGAATAGTATCACAATTCACACCTCCAGCAACTCCTCAATTAAATGGTGTTTCAGAAAGAAGGAACCAAACTTTGTTGGACATGGTTCGATCGATTCTTAGCTATACTGATTTACCAATTTATTTATGGGGACATGCATTACTTACTCCCGTGCATATCTTGAACAGATGTCCTTCCAAGTCCGTTCCTACAACACTACATGAGATGTGGAGAGGTAGGAAATCAAGTCTTAATAACATTAAGATTTGGGGATGTCCCGCCTATGTCAAGAAGACTAAGGTGGACAAATTGGAAGCTAGTTCTGTAAAAGGACGTTTCATAGGATATCCATCTTTTCTACATGCCCGATGATCATAGGATCATCGTTGCTTTACATGCACACTTTCTGGAGGACGAGTTCATTCAGGAAGGTGGAGCAGGTAGAAATGCTTCTTTGGAAGAACATATTGAAACTCCCGAGGAGACACCTGTGCAAGAAAAAAGAACCGAACCTTCTGAAACACAACCACTACCACCACATAGGTCGAATAGGATATCTCAACTACCTGAGAGGTATGGCTACATGCATCTGGAGGAACTAGGTCTCCACCAAACAGATGGTAGCCAAGAGGATGATCCTATGTCGTATGATCAAGCAATGGTAGATGTGGACTCCGCAAAGTGGCGAGAGGCCATGGAAGCAGAGATAGACTCGATGCATGCCAATCAGGTTTGGACTTTGGTAGATCGACCAGACGGCATGGTGCCCATTGAGAATAAATGGATCTTCAAAAGGAAGACTGATGGGGATGGCAACGTTCAAGCTTACAAAGTTAGGCTTGTGGCTAAGGGTTATACCTAAAGAGAAGGAATAGAATATAAGGAAACCTTCTCACAGTTGCCAGGATCAAGTCTATTCATATGATGCTTGCCATAGCCGCCCACTATGATTATGGGATATGGCAAATGGACGTGAAGACGGCTTTTCTAAATGGATACCTCGAAGAGGAAATCTATATGGAACAACCTATAGGCTTCGTGTCCACTACTGATACTCATAAAGTTTGCAAACTTCAACGTGCCATTTATGGACTGAAGCAACTATCGCGAAGTTGGAATCATCGTTTTGATGAAGCAGTGAAAGAGTTTGACTTCGTGCAAAATGAAGAAGAGCCTTGCGTTTACATGAAGGTTAGTGGGAGCAACATCGCGTTCTTAGTAATATATTTAGATGACATTATACTAATAGGAAACGACATAGGGCTGCTTAGTTCTGTGAAATCATCGTTTCTAACACATTCTCCATGAAAGATTTGGGAGAAGATTCCTATGTTTTGGGCATTCACATCAATAGAAATAGAGCGAAGAGGATATTAGGACTTTCCCAAGCCCTCTATAGAGATATGATCCTAAAGAGATTTAGGATGGAAGATTCTAAAATAGGATTCTTACCTATGCGACATGATTTGAAACTCTCCAAATCTATGTGTCCTCATATACGCGATATTGTGCACGAGACCGGACATTACATACGCTCTGAGCATAGTCAGTCGGTTTCAAGAAAACCCAGGTAAAGAACATTGGACATCCATAAAGAACATTCTAAAGTACCTTAAATGTACTAAAGCAATGATTCTCACATATGGTGGAGGAGAATTAAGAGTGGATGGGTTCATAGACTCAGGTTTCGGTGGCGATGCGGACAAGGGAAAGTCCACTTCAGGGTATATATTTACTCTGAATGGTGGATCAATTTCTTGGATGAGTTCCAAGCAAACTGCGGTTGCACATTACACCTTCTAGGACGAGTACCAGGAAGCCTCAGAGGCATCAAGGGAAGCATGTTGGATCAAGAAGTATCTTGAAGAACTTCAAGTGGTCCCAAGCACAAACCTGCCAGAGCCGCTTTACTGCGACAATGAAGGAGGTGTTGCACATGCTAAAGAACCTAGGTCTCATCATAAGACCAATCATATTCAGAGAAAGTATCACATCGTCAGAGAAATGGTGAAGAATAGATACATTGAACTGCAGAGGGTAGACTCAGCAAATAACCTTGCTGACCCACTTATGAAGCCACTATCGTAGATTGTCTTGGAGAGACATCTGGATAACATGGGTATTAGATATCAAAATATGTGGCATTGAGTGCAAGTGGGAGATTGTTAGCGTATGCCCTCGAATGGCACTTTGAGGGTAAGAGAGTTAGGGCATCTGTATATGATTATGTATTAATTAATAAAAGGCAGTGATTATTTCTTTATTTATTGTATATCATTGGCGTTCTTGATTTGGTAAATAAAGAGAAATGATGTTCGTGATTTTGATTAGAAGCATTCCACTCCTTATGAGATAAGGAGTGTTGCACTAGAAGGGGTTTAGAACTCAAAAGCTTAACTTATCCGCAAGTCGATAAAACTTAATTGGGCATTAAGTTATTTGATGAAGACTTGTATATCGTATGATTGGACATGTGCATGTCTTCACTCAAGAGTAGTGGGAGCATTCGGTATGGGTATATTAATTGGATTAATATATTCGGATACAACTCACCTCTATTCGATCACATGGATTTCACTCTATAGGATCGTCAATGACAGAATCTTAAGGTTATCATAGGTATGCATGAACCTTTGAATTGAGGGTCCAGTAGAAGATGTGTTTGTTTCATTTAGTCATTAGAGTAGTTCGATCCATTCACCTGTTGGTGGGGATCAACCTCTAAGTGCAACTTAATGGGCAAGTAGCAGTCCTTACCAAATGCCAAGAAAGGATTTTTTTTCTCATGTAAGTGAACAGCAAATGAGATCAAAAGTCTTTGGCCAAAGCGATTGAACTAGTTGTATTAGATACACGAGAGTACTGTGATCTTGATTTGCACTAAAATATGCATAAAGTCAAGTATAGACATGGTTTGACTTAACCGTGGACCTAAAGTTGATCAGGTTATATGATTGAAAAGTTTATACGTATATGGTATTCATAACATGTTTTGGAATGATTCCCATCATTCTTCCTCAGTTGGGTTTCGGTGTGAGCCACAGACTAGCTAAGTGTTCCTCTCACTCTTTGGATCCTCCCATTGCTAACTGAGACGAACCTACAGAGTCGCGCATACAAGATTAATGATGGATTAAATTATGCCTATTCTCTCTTAATAAATATTAGATATTAGATGTCTAATTGAAATATTAAATCGGTCAGATGAATTAAATTATTTAATTCAAATATAATTATTGGTTGGGGAACTTAATTATATTGTACTTGATATAATTAATTAATTAGATTAATTAATTAAAATATAAAGTAACGGACCAAGGTTTATCTGTCAGACTGGATACACGGGGTCCGGAACACGGACTAAATGGTTGGACCATTTAATTAGTCCATTATGGCCGCCCATTTATGCTTGCATTCACATGCTAGGTGACTTTTATCATAACCTACATGTCAATGAATAATAAATGGGATAAGACTTTGAAAAGGTTGCCAAGATGTTTTATATAAGATATCACTCCTTTTGCAAAGTGGACTCACGAGAGAACCAACAGTAGAGAGAGAAAATTTTTTCTTCATCTTCTCTTCTGGGTCTTGAGAATCAAAGGCATACTCCATATTCTTATAGCCATGTTCTTGGAGAACGAGAAGAAGGAGTTTAATCCAGGCATTTTTCCGACATGTGTTTCGTAGAGACGTTCGTCACTTTCGACGTTGGGATTTCCAAAAGCTTCACGGATTGGATTCCTGCTCGTCGTCATCAACATAAAGAAGTCAGATCTACGAGGGTATGATTTTGATTCTTTTATTTATTTCTTTAGACGATTATTGATCGATCCTCTTTAGGAGTTCGGATGAGCAGAATTTGTGCGATTTAATTTCCGCTGCATATTCGATTTATAGCGTGAACTCTAACAAGAAAAACCCAACACTTTTGCACCAAGAACAGTAAACATGGCATACCTTCTTGAAAGGGCATCTGCAACAATGTTAGAACTTCCAGTCTTATATTTTGAAGCAAAAGTAAAGGAATGGAGAAACTCTACCCATTTGGCATGTCTTGGATTGGGTTTTCTTTGGCCATTTATATGCTTCAAAGCTTGATGATCTGAATGTAACACAAACTGCTTTTGTCTCAAGTAATGAGTCAAGTGATCTAGAGCACGCACAATAGCTTAGAATTATTTGTGATACGTACTATAGTTTTTCCTTAACCCATTTAACTTGATGATATATGCTATGGAGCATTTGTTTTGCACTAGGACAGCCCCAATGCCAACTCCACTTGCATCACATTCAACCTCACACAATTTGTTGAAATCTGGGAGGGCCAAGATAGGAGATCTGCACAAGTGTTCTTTGATTTCTTAAAATTCCCTTTGAGCATATTGAATCCATCTAAAAGAACCTAGTTTGATACAATTGGTGACAGGGGCAACAACGGTGCTGAAATTCTTAACAAACCTACAGTAGAATGGAGTAAGACCGTGGAAACTCCTCGCCTCGATGCCATTACTAGGTGCCGACCATGTTTTGATTGTTGCCAATTTTGATTCACCCAATGCAATACCATCTTTAGATATAACATACCCAAGAAAAATCACCTTCGGAGAAGAGAATTTACAGTTCTTCAACTTTCCATAGAGTTTCTGGCTTCTCAAAACTTTAAATATTCTCCTGAGATGTTGAGCATGTCATTCTTCATCTTTGTTGTTCACATGTATGTTGTCAAAGTATACAACAACGAAATGACCAATAAACGGCCTAATAACCTCATTGATGAGCCTCATGAAAGTACTAGGAATTGAAGAATCCAAATGGCATTACCAACCTTTGATACAAACCACTTTTTGTCTTGAATACCATTTTCCAATCATCTCCTTCACGCATTCTGATTTGATGGTATCCACTTATGAGATCAAGTTTTAGAGAACTAATTGGCACCATGGATCTCATCTAGAATATCATCCAATCTTCGAATTGGGTAGTGGTCGTAGAGAATAAATTGGCACCATTAGCTCTGCTGTCAACATACATTCGCATGGTTCCATCTTTGTTAGGAACTAACAAGGCTGGAACCGAACACAAACTCATGCTTTCACGTATGTAGCCACGATCAATGAGGTCTTGGACTTGATGCTGCAACTCTCACGTCTTTTCTAGATCACACTGATAGGCTGGCTTGTTAGGAAGTGGCGCTCCTGGAATGAGGTCAATGTGATGTTCAATACCCCTGAATAGGGGTAAGCCTGAAGGTAAGTTAGATGGAAACACATCCTTGAACTCTTCTAAAAGAGGACAATCAACAGCATTCAAATGCATATCTTCTTCACTCAACCTATTTTCAACTAGTAGCAAAGCATAAACATCTTTACCCTTGCTAATAGCTTTCTCCACTCGTGTTTCATTAACAAATAAAATTTTCTCAACCTTGTTCTCCAAACATGGTTCAATTTTCTAGAGTAGGGTAGGCGGTAACGGATCGAGAATTACCTTTTTCTTGTTCATGATAAAAGAGTGCGTGTTCTGGTGACCATCATGCAAAACCTGTCTATCATATTTCTAGGGTCTACCAAGTATCACATGGAATGCATTCATAGGTATAACATCACAAAGAACTTGAGCTTGATAAGATTTGCCAATATAAAATGAGAGTAGGGCCTGTTTGGTTACCTTGACATTGGTTCCCTGATTTAGCCATTGAAGCTTGTATGGATCCGGGTGAGATGATGTTGGAAGCTTGATTTTGTTGATAAGAGTGGTGGATGCAACATTTGTACAACTTCCACTATCAATAATAAGGCTATGCACTTTTCCCTTGATCGCGCACCTTGGATGGAATAAGTGTTCCCTTTGCTCGTTATTAGAAATCACCTCTTTCATATGGAGAGCTTTTCGTATAACCAAAAGGTATCCTTGATCATCTTTGATTCACTCTTCAAAATAGTCTTCCTCATCATAAATTGGCATCTCGTCTTCCCCTTCTTCTATGAAGGTAGCCCCTTCAATCTCTTTCAAAGTTGCGACTCACCGATTTGGACTTTCAGCTTGAAAATATCCTAATCCATGACATTTGAAGCATTTCTTCTTTGGTGCATCTAGAGTCAAACCTTTACCTTTGCCTTGTTTTGTTGAGCCATCACCTTTTGAAGGATTTTTCGCTTTGTAGAATGGGCTTTTGAAAGAATTTTCCTTTATAGACCTTGGTTTTGCCCTTTCTACTTTCTTATTCTTAGCACGCTTCTCGATTTTGGATGCCAAATTGCACACATCTTCAAAGGACATGTAAGGTTGCAGTTCAAGCTTCTCCATTATATCAAGGCTCAATCCACCCCATGTAACGAGTTATGGTTTGCTCCTGTTTCTCTTGAATCCCACTTCTTAACATAAGCTGTTCAGATTTACGGGTGCAACCACGTTAGGATTACCTTGCTTAAAGTTTGTCATCTTGACATATAGATCTTGCTTGGTATGAATCTGGTAGGAACCTCTCCTTATGCAACTTCTTGGGTTTCTCCATGACCTGATCTTAGAATTCCCATTCCTTTCTTTCTTAGATTTCATGCTTTTATACCATTACGAGGCATATTTCTTCAGCTTCAAAACAACAACTTTGTCACTTTTCTCATCAGAATATCCCTTGACGTCAAAGAGGTTCTCTACATCTATCATCCATTCGATAAAATTATCTAGATCAACCCTGTATGGAACTCCAGTGCTTCTATTTTCACATCTCTAAGATCATCTCTGAACCTTCTTCTCCTATGTGAAGAAGACGGACCAAAAATCTCTGAATTAGAGTCACTCTGGACAAGAGCGAGTAAGACAATAGAGGCCACCAGTAAATCTACATAACAAAGTGGGTTTAGACGGGGTAGTGACAATGCCAAAAAATTTGGCAGCCATAGGTGTAGATAGAGGTTTGGCACCATCCATGTGATGATGACGAAGAATGTGAACACTGTACTTGTGTTGCGAAGAATATGAACAATATTTGCAAGAGACGACTTCGACGTTGGGTAAGTAGGTTAAGGGGCAATGGCATTAAATTGAGTGCAAGTGAGCAGTCGCCGCAGTGAGATAAGAGGAACTTGATCTGATAACTATTATATCGTCCACATAATCTAAGATAATAATCCGAACAAAGGAACACATGCATGTAAAAACTGAAGTGTATGCGGTGGATTGATGAAAGCCAAATGAGAATAAGATATCAGTGAGAGCTTGATACCAAGATCGGGCAGGCATCAGATAACTCAGAAGGCTGAGTCATGTAAAGATTGGAACTGAATAACTAATGTCAAGTTATCTAACGGGCCAATGATACATACGAGAAATAGAGGGGATATTAACTAGCTTGATGATAGGGTTGAAGGTTTCATGGTAGTCAACTGTAGTGCGCTGATGAACTCCCTTTGCAATAAATTAAATTTTATTACTATCTGGAATCTTTAAGTTTGTTTTTGATGTGAAAATTTCATCTGTGGCCAATGACGTCGGAGTAAGGTGGAGAAGGCATGAATGCCGCATAATGCTTGAGATTCAAACATGAGAGTACACCAATTAAGATTGCTGGCTCAATGTCATCTAGAAGGGGATGCTTACTGGCCATACAAAATAATCGGTTGTGAATAATCATTCTATTTGTATGAGTGGGCACCAAAGAAGGTGTCTCAGCAGCCAAAATGTCATGTTACTTGGCATAATGTGATCGTTAGTCGAATTAGGAGAAGTATGAGCTCGAAAGTGTAGTGTGGGTGGTGGATTAATACCCCAAAAAAATGGCTAATACAGTGTTGTCGACCCCACACTGGGATCCACCAGGTAGTACAAAAATATTAATCAACCGTAATATAACTACAGTATCAAACCACATTAAATTACTATATACTCCGACAAGAAGTTTATATAGGACTAAACTATAACTACCACAATTCACAAGATCCAACATGTAAGTATAATCCATATGAAGATGGAGAATACTCAAAACAACAAAAAATACGAAAAGTACGAAATAGCAGAAAAAAAATTACACAGTTTAACATAATCAGAAATAAGAAGACTCGGGTCTTAAACTAGTATCCTTCAAACCCTTCGCCGTCACAGGGCTTTTCCGGTCGCTTGGCCTTCCCTGACCAAAAATACATTCAAAAATTATTTTTACCAAAACCTCAACGTCGGATGTACATGATAACAAATATCAAGATGTTATACAAATCACATAAAATATGTCTGAAACAAACAAACCCGAATGGCTAGCATACCCCTCGTGCGTATGAACAACAAATCCTAACTCTTGAACATACCCAATCACACAAGGTGTTGGGAAAATTATGTTTTGATAAATGCAGCATACAACCTCTCCATACATCGCTAGATCATATAGCTAAGCCTTCAAGATACAGGAAGATGAGACATTGGCTACAATAAACAATGATGTAGGTATTTTACTTAGGAAAAGTAAAACACAAAACCAACAGGACAGAGAAGAAACTTTTAACCATTTTGAAACAAATATTATTTATTCATAAAGTATTCACTAAAGTAGCATTCAATGTTGATAGGATAGCATTTACTGCTGTCGAAGAGACTACAAACAGAAGAGCATTTGATGCGGGTCTAAGAGAATGTCTAAAGCATTAAATATGAATCACCTTTAGTCAAAATATTCTGAACCTGCCAATCAGAGATGTCTCAATCTCACCAACTGGCCAACGGCTACATTTATAGCGGATCTATTCCAAATTTATAAACAGCGCATGCAAGAGGATATGGCTCACCACTGAACACACGAAAATTCTGGAGAACTAAAAGGTGAACATCAAGCTCATAAGAGTAATATATTTCTTTAAGCATATAACGATATATTAAATGAAGAAATATACAAGTCCTCAACAATGAACAACATATAGCATAAGCTTACCAAGACTACAACTGTTGTTCGAGTCGTGATAAACCAAATACTTACTGTTGAGATACTTAGCACTTTGTGGACTAAGCAAAGCTATTCTGACCTGTGTGGGATGAATAGTGTTCATGATGAACCTTCAATCTGTGTGAGAAGAAGCAAGTCGAAGAAGCCTGATACGGGATTGACGAATACAAATGAAGAAGACGAGGTAAGAATCAATGTAATTGACCTTACAACACGCCATGCACTTACCAAAACATATTTTGGCGAGAAATCGGGCACAAAACATAGAGTGACCATGGTGCTCGGTCTCAGCCGTGTCATATGACATGGCCCATGTCGCACTGTTTCGAAAAAGCCAAAGTCACTGCCTGCCGAACTCGGTCGTGTTAGGTGACATGGCCCATGCCGAACTCTTCCGGAAAGTGCCGAAGGCGCTGCCTACCTAACCCGACCGTGTCCCAGGACACGGTTGAGTCCTGCTCGACCAAGATTTGCCCGCACATGCCGCCGCGGCCGTGTCAATCGACATGGCCCGTGTCCAGTTGCCAGCCTCCTTTTTTTATACACTTTATGTGTGTTGTTTGTCTTCTTTTCCTTTCTTTATCAAGATTGTGTTCCCCTTCCATTTGATATGATTTGATTTTGTGTTCCCCTTTGTATTTTTATCTGGATTTTGTCTTTCTTTTCAAGATCATGTGATCTTATGTTTTTGTTTTCTTTAGTTGATTTAGAAGACTACATCCCTATAAGTAGTCTTGGTGATTCTTGTAATAGCTATTATTGAATGTTGAAAAAAAAGAATACACTTTGTGTTTTCATCCTTGTTGAATGGGTTTCATCAAACCCTTGATTATTAGTCAACGCGTTTTCGAGTATTAATCCGATCGATTCTCAATAGGTCTTGAGAAGAAATCATCTTATCGAGTTATAGGTCTAATTCGATAAACCTTTGTTCTTGTTCGGTCGAGCCTCTTTAATCGATATTGTCACTAGATTATCTCCATAATTTCACATTCGAAATACCCTATCCATAAAAATACACTTCCGCTATGATATACTTCCATACTTATACATTTTCCAACCGATACATATTCACTTTCCGAGAAAATTCATATCATTAGTGGTATCAGAGCCCAAGATTATTTCCTTGGCGATTTTATTGGCGATTTCTTGTTAAAACTATCTCGTGATTCTCTTGTTATGGATTTCTCCGATCCCGATTTCTTGATCAAACTCCGTGACGCACTAAGCGGTTTACCGGAGCAGTGTACGCAAGCAAGAAATAGAGACGATGCACATTC
The DNA here is from genome assembly GCA_033398695.1 of Orobanche coerulescens. NCBI lineage: Eukaryota > Viridiplantae > Streptophyta > Magnoliopsida > Lamiales > Orobanchaceae > Orobanche > Orobanche coerulescens. Next base: position 104,891,559 of record CM065815.1, read on the forward strand.
ACCGCACCATGCGGACGAGTTTAATGTAAACTAACTTCCGGAGTTCGTTGGAGGTACCGATCCCGAAGCTTATTTGGAGTGGGAACGGAAGATTGAGCGCATGTTCGAATTCAAAGACCTTAACGACGAGAAACGTTGCAAATATGCAATTCTCAAGTTAGGGAAGGGTGCTTCTCTTTGGTTCGAAGGAGTAAAGACACAAAGAGCTCGGGCGGGAAAAGCAATGATCCGTTCGTGGGATTCATTAAAAAGAAAACTTCGGAAAAGGTATGTGCCAACATCACATCGGTTAACCTTGTACCAGAAGATTGCCGACTTCATGCAAGGAAAACTAAGTGTTGGTGAATACATTGAAGAGTTCGAAAGCTTGGTCTTAATGGGAGAATTAGAATAAAACGAAGAGCAAAAGATGTCACATTTTTTAAGTGGCTTGAATAAAAACATAGCTAACATGGTGGAATTGTACCCATATGAAGATTTTGATACTTTATGTGGGCTATGTGTGAAGATAGAGGCCCAAAATAAGGTGAAGTTTTCAAGACCCGAATTTCCATCCAAATTCGAAAATCCAAGTATCGGTTCAAGTTCAGGTACTAAAAGCACCACGCCAAGTCCAACCCTAATTACGGATCCTAAGGCTCCCTACGTACCCAAAGAAATGAGTTTGGCAAAGGTACTATGTTTCAAGTGTCAAGGGTTCGGTCATTACCAAAATGCATGTCCGAACAAATGGGTGGTGACACTAAGAGAGGCTCTTGAGGTCCGGGAATAATTGTTAGTCAGGAAGAAAGAGAAAGGCTCGATGACGTGTTTAACATGGACGCCGAAGAAGAAGAGGAGTGCGAGGCTTACGATGCTCCAGATTATGATACGAATATAGTCCTTCACACTTTGCAAGTCAAAACGGTTTTGAGGGATACGGAACAACGAGACCAAATATTCCACACCAAGTGCCAAATCAAGGACAAATGGTGTAGTTTGATAATCGATGGGGGAAGTTGTACTAATGTAGCTTCAAGTGAGATGGTGATGAAGCTCGGACTCATCACTACTACTCATCCAAAACCATATGCGTTACATTGGCTCGATGATGGGAGTAAAGTGAAAGTTTCAAAACAAGTACGGGTCAGTTTAACTATGGGTTCATATGGTGATGACGTATTATGTGATGTACTCCCAATGGATGCATGCCATATACTCTTGGGACGACCATGGCTATTTGATAGAAATGTTTTATATCGAGGAAGAAGTAACGAATATAAATTATGGGATAAAGGCAAGAATATTGTGCTTAAACCAATGGCACCTCAAGCCATTCATTCGATGAGTTCTAGCCAAATGAAAAAATCGAAAGTTACTATGTTTGCTAGTGATAAAGAGGTGAAGCACGCTATTGATGATGGCGAGAGTGTGTTTTTATTGATGATTAAAGAAACACGAGATGTTGATTTGGTTGTGCAAACAAAGGGGAGATCGATACCTTGTTACGCGAATTTGCGGATGTTTTTTCGGAAGACTTGCCGCCCGGTTTGCCGCCCTTATGTGGGATTGAACACCAAGTCGATCTTATACCAGGTGCATCACTCCCTAACAAAGCAGCCTATCGATGTAACCCCAAGGAGACGAAGGAGTTACAAAGACAAATTGAGGAGCTAATAAACCGCAGGTACGTTCGAGAGAGTTTGAGTCCTTGTGCGGTTCCGGTTTTGCTTGTCCCGAAGAAAGATGGATCATGGAGAATGTGTATAGATAGTAGAGCCGTGAATAACATAACCATCAAGTATCGATTCCAAATTATGAGACTTGATGATATGTTGGATGAATTGCATGGTTCGTTGGTTTTTTCGAAAGTTGATTTGAGAAGCGGCTATCATCAAATTCGCATGCGAGAAGGTGATGAATGGAAGACAGATTTTAAAACAAAATATGGATTGTACGAGTGGCTCGTCATGCCCTTTGGTCTTACAAATGCGCCAAGTAATTTCATGAGATTAATGAATGAGGTACTTAAACCGTTTTTGGGAAAGTTTGTCGTCGTAATCTTGGATGACATCTTGATTTATAGTCGATCATTACAAGAAGATAGCGGGCACTTGAGGCAAATCTTCGAGTTCCTTGGGGATTAAAAGCTTTATGGGAAGAAGGAGAAGTGCTCGTTTCTAGTCGAGAGTGTAGCTTTTCTTGGCTACATCGTTTCTAAGGAAGGAGTGTCGGTTGATCAAACCAAGATCGTGGCAATTAAATCTTGGCCTACTCCTAAAACCATCACAGAAGTCCGATCCTTCCACGGACTTGATTCATTCTATCGGAGGTTCATCCGAGACTTTAGCATCATTTCAAGTCGGATAACGGAATGCTTGAAAAAAGGACCGTTTGTGTGGAGCGGGGCTGCCCAAGGGGCATTTGAAAAGTGGAAAACAAAAATGTGTGAGGCGCCTATCTTGGCGTTACCCGATTTTTCACAACCGTTCAAGGTAGAGTGTGACGCGAGTGGAGTGGGTATTGGGGCGGTTCTCGTCCAAGGGAGACGACCAATTACATACTTCTCGGAGTAATTGGGTGGGGCTCGACTCAACTATTGTACTTATGACAAGGAGTTCTATGCCATTGTGAGAGCTCTTGATCATTGGAGTCATTACCTTCGGCCGAAACACTTTATTCTACATTTGGATAATGAGTCTTTGAAATATATTAATGGGCAACAGAAGTTGAGCCCGAGACATGCTAAGTGGGTGGAGTTCTTGCAAGAGTTCCACTTTTCATCGAAATATAAGGATGGCAAGAGCAACATTGTAGCGGATGCGTTGTCTAGGCGGTATGCCTTGCTCTCTACTCTTGATGTTCGTTTGCTTGGGTTCGAGGCATTGAAGTAATATTATGATGGTGATGCGGATTTTGGTGAGACTTTCACTCATTGCAAATCTGGTCCATTTGGAGAATTTACGATACAAGAAGGCTTTCTCTTCAAAGGAAATCGTCTTTGCATACCCAAACATGCGGTTCGAGAATTGTTGGTTTGGGAAGCTCACGGTGGAGGCTTGGCTGGCCACTTTGGTTTGGCTAAGACGTTGGAGGTACTTAAGGAACATTTTTATTGGCCGAAGATGTAAGGGGATGTGAATGACATAATTAGTAAGTGTGTGACATGCCATATTGCGAAGAGTTCGTTCAAGCTGGGAGTATACACGCCTTTGCCTATTCCGGAAAGGCCATGGGAAGATGTCTCGATGGATTTCATTGTTTCTTTACCTCGTACTCAACGAGGGAGGGATTCTATTATGGTTGTTATAGATCGATTTTCGAAGATAGCTCACTCTGTGGCTTGTCACAAAACGGACGACGCGAGTAACGTCGCCGATTTTTATATTCGAGAGATCGTATGATTGCATGGTGTCCCGAAGACGATTATTTCGGATCGGGACTCAAAATTCCTTAGCTATTTTTGGAACACCCCATGGAGAAAGGTGGGAACCAAACTTCTATTTAGCACGTCACATCATCTACAAACGGACGGCCAAACTGAGGTGACCAATCGAACTTTGGGAACTTTATTACGCGGTCTTGTGAGCAAGACAACAAAGGATTGGGATTTGAAGCTTGCACATGCAGAGTTTTCTTAAAATCATTTTCATAATTGAACGAGTCCCTAAATCAATCTAGTGTACTTTATGCAGACATAAAACTCTAAAAAATAACAATGAACCCACTCACTATACTACTCGAAAAGAACACCTTAATCGGGCCTAACCTTGTGGACTGGCTCCGCAACCTGATGATAGTCCTCAGTATAGAGACACTGGGATACATCTTGGAGGCCAACATTTCGGCGGCCCCGGTACGGACCAAAGGCAGTCAAGAAGATGTGGAAAACCACGAAAAGTGGGTTAATGATGACATTGGAGTCCATGGCTATATGATGGCCTCTATGTGTAATGAGCTTCAGAGAGCTCATGAGAAAATGACTTCTGTTAAGCATATTTTATCTCACTTAACCGAGCTTTATGGTGAGGCCAGTCGAACTACTAGATATGAGATATCAAATAAGCTCTTGGGTGCTAGGATGAAGAAAGGTGAGAAATTCGGGGACCATGTCCTCAAAAAAATCTCTATGATCGAGAGATTCGAGGCTCTTGATATTAGGATGCATGCTTCTCTACAAACCGACCTTATCCTGCAATCTCTTCCTGATTCCTTCTCACAGTTTGTTATGAACTTCTACTGCAATGAGATTGCTTGTAGTTTACAGGGTTGACCAACAAACTAGTAACCGCTCAATCTCAGATGAAGACTTCGCGGGTGAAGGAGTCTGCCCTTGTGATTTATTCTGGATCTTGGATATTCAAGAATAAGAAGAAAAAGACCAAGACGCAGATGAGCCCACAAAGCAGGGAAATTAAGGGTAAGGGCAAGGCCCCGATGGTTCCTAAAAGCAAGAAGGTGAAGTCGGACGTATGTCTCAAATGTGGTGAGCTGGGCCACTGGGCAAGAGACTGTCCGATCCTTCTTGGGGCTTCAGGTACGAAACTTTTAGTTTTGGAAATTAATTGTTCTGCTACCGTATTCTATACTTCTTGGATATTAGATTCAGGTGCTAGTTCTCACATTTGTGCCTTGAATCAGGATCTGGAACAAAGTATAAAGCCTGGAGATGGGAAAGTGATGGTTACTGTCGGAGGCGGGCAAACTGATATAGCATCACTTCTTTTTGGATTTGGAATCCGGTTTCGTTTTAACATTAGATGATGTACTAGTGTTGCCCAAGTGGCATAAGAACATTGTATCCATTCCGGTCATGGATCGGGAAGGCTTTTCATTTTTCATTGGTGATGGTTCTTGCAAAATTGTTTTCGTAATAAATTAGTAGGGACTGCTACATTGTTAAATGGATTATATCATCTAAACATAAGCAACAAAGTCGTTGTGACTACTATGACTAGGAAGCGTAGTAGGGATGAAACTAATCAAGTTTTGGAATGGTATCTTATTCTTGGTCATGTTGGTCACACCAAGGTTTACAAAATAGAAAAGGATGGACTCATGGCTCTATTGGGATCAGATCCCTTTCCAACTTGTGAATCTTGCCTTAAAGGCAAAATGACTAAGTCCCCCTTCACAGGGACGTTTGAAAGAGATGCTGATAAACTTGGATTAGTGATGAGTCGATTCTTGATCGACTCATTCTGTTCTTTCTAGTCGTATTTTTGTTTGCTTTTTAGTATTTTTGTTCTCTTTTATGCGTGGTATGTGTGTTTTTAATTTATAGGTAGCCAAGCGAAGATTGTGGTGAAATATGCGCTTTCATAGCTAATATTGGAGTCTATGACGATCAAAAGCTAAAACGGGGCCTAAAACGACGAAAGATTTAAGCAGTATCGGTCAAATCTCCTAAATCTCAGAATCTCCACTCCGAATTGAGATATAATCTCCTTTGATATAAATTCCTCGTGAAATTAGCTTCGAAACGGTATATCATATGCTAAAATCCGAGGTGTATTGATACAAGAACGAAGGATCAAGCCGAAGAAGACCGAAAGCTGGACTTGGCTGCACCAGGCGACTCAACTAGGCTGCACCAGGCGACTCGAGCCACATCAGGTAACTCAGCCGTGTCACAGGACACGGCCGGGTCTCATTCCAGCGCGAACTGCAATTTTCAGAAGGGTACGACACGGCCGTGTTATAAGGACACGGCCGAGTCACTATTAGCCGGCTTTGTGTTTCCCGCATAGTGCAGCACGGCCGTGTCATGGGACACGGCCGAGCCTCTCGACAGACTACTTTTCGTTATTCAGCGTAGTGCGACACGGCCGTGTCCCAGGACACGGGCCGTGCCACTTTTTGGTTCATGTCACTTTCCTTGACATTTTTGCATATTTTTAAGCCTTTGTCTTGATTTTTTGGCTATAAAACAAAGGGTAGTGACCCCTTGAGAGGTGTGCTTGTCTTGTGAAGAAGATATTTTGTGGAAAAACACAAGATTAGGGAGGAAAAACACCAAAAGAGTGGGAAAGATAGAGATTTTCATCATCTTCCTTGTATGCTTTTGGAGTGAGAAAAATACTTTTGTGAGATATAATAATTCCTTGTATAAATTTGTTGTGAGTTCTTGTAAGAAGATCATCAAACCTTCATTGGGAATTCGATTTCGGCATTTACAAGGGAAGTTTTTACCATGTTTTGTTCTTCAATTTCCATTATTGTTGTTGAATTAATCATGTGTGGCTAAACACTTCATATGGGTTTTTAGATATAGCCACACACATGTTTTTGATTGTTAGTTCCTTTTGATTTTCCGGATAAAAGTTTGGGATTGTTCCTCTTGTTCGTTCTTCGTTTAAGAACTTTTGAATTAGATCATCAAACCTTTTTCATTGTTGTTATTATTATTCGAATCGAGGGTTTTTATCGGTGTTCGCCATCAAACGACCGAAAGAAGCGATTGTGAATGTTCTCGAGCTTTTCGCGATCTTTTAACGATTTACCTCATCAAAAGTAGTCGGTTAATTGATTGTTAGCTAGGGTTTCGTCCCCATCAAAAGAGTATCCCTTAATTTTCGTTGAGAACAATCGTGATTTTTAGAATTTCCGCCATCAAACGGATTTCTTTTAATCGTGAGCAATCGATAATTCCTAACCTTATTTATTTGAGTATCGGAACTAATAATTGATTACGTGTGTGTCGGTGACTCTAAATTCCCATATTAATCTCATTATTGTTATCTCTCATTTATCCGACTATATAATTGGTGTTGTTATCACTTAGTTCAATTTAAATTTTGTGCATTAGTAATTGTAATCATAATCAATCAATGATGTATTTTAATTTAATTTACTTTTGTTCATTCGACTATTTGCCGAACATTATCGAATTTTAAACCGTTTCCAATTCCTCGAGAGATCGACCTCGGAGTTACTTGCCGCTTACTACAAGAGCGATTCGTACACTTGCGAGTATTTAATTTGAATCCATCAAGTTTTTGGCGCCGTTGCCGGGGAATTGGCGTTTAATTTTTAATCTTGTTTTAATGATAGTTGAATTGCTATTCTTGATCAATACTATTTCGATAAAATTCGCTCTTACTTCCTTTGTTTATGCTTGGTAGGAGATCGTTGGGTAACCCGATTCTTCCACCGATAGACGAAGTTCAAAGAATTAGAGCACCAAAAATAATGGCCACAACATCAATGGCAAACGACGAGGTGAATCCAGACCTTGAAGAGCGACTTTTGATACAAGAAGAAAACACTCGTCGACCAAGGGTTGAGAATGTTGCACAAAATATAGATGAGGAAGAAATTCGTCAACCAAGGTTTCCGAGATATGATAATGTTGGGCGCAATCAAGGGATACCGGAAGCTCAACAAGGGAGGTACTTTTATCCGAGACAACCACCCGTCGGAATGCAATATGGAGCGAATTATTATCCCGGACCTCAATATGGGATGGGGGCGAACTATAACATGCCGCAACAACCTCCGGTCGAACATCTTATGAGGGACTATGCAAAGACCGTAGTGAACACCGCCATTTCATGCATCCAATTAGCACCGGCCGCAAGGAACTACCACATAAGCGGATTTCACATCGAGCAATTGCCCTCATTTCACGGATTAGCACGAGAGGATCCGTTATCATTCATCCGAGATTTCTATGTGGCGATTGACAACTTCCCATTGAATGGGTTGAGCGAGGATCAACTACGAATGAAGTGTTTCCCTTATACACTCAAGGACGGGGCGAAACAATGGTTGATAACTTTGGCGCCCGGATCGCTAAGAACATGGGATGAAGTTTACGATAAATTCATTACCAAGTACTTCTCCCATTCAAAGACGACGCAATTGAGAACTCAAATCTCAACTTTCGGACAACAAGACGGAGAGGCATTTCACGAAGCATGGGACCGATTCAAAATGCTACTCATTCAATGCCCACACCATCACTATCCGCTTCAACTACTCAATCAATTCTTCTATGACGGATTGACTCAATATTGCCAAGGAGCGGTAGATAATGCAGCCGGTGGTTCGTTTTGGGGTTTGACGGAGAGACAAGCATATGAAGTGTATGAAACATTGGGAGCAAATTCTCAACAAAAAAGTGTACGTGTTCGTAGGGGAGCCGTGCACCAAGTGAGCGAGAAGGACGAGATGCAATCTAAAATCGATGAGTTGACAAATGAAATAAGACAACTCAAGACTCAAAATAAACCTTCTAGCTCACGAATTTGTGAGATTTGCGGAGCACCCGGACATGATGCCAATTCATGCCCTCATACTTTTCCGGGAGAACAAACCGAACAAGTTAATTGGGCTATGGGGCAAAGCACGGGAAGGCCCGAATGGGAAGAGAGGAGAAATAATTATGGCGGAAACGCAAGAAATGTACCTCTCCCAAATACTTATCATCCTGGGCTAAGAAACCATCCGAATTTCTCATGGAGAAACAACAACCCGGTGCCATACGACACAAGCGCCCAAGCTCAATACAACGGAGGAAACCGAGCCCAACAACCAACACGAAGTGAACCACCTCCACAACAAAGGAACTCTCTTGAGGAGAGTATAGCGGCATTCATTAAGGAGAGCAAGGAAAACCGAGAGGAGAACAATAAAAGGTTCGAATCTTTAGAAGCTTCGATGAAGAAAATGGAGGTCCAAATTGGGCAACTTGCAACCGAGGCACGTAGACAAGAAAGGGGTAAACTACCGAGTCAACCCGAGCAAGCTCAAGCCATTACCACCCTCCGAAGTGGTAAAGTGATTAATAAAGAAGTTAATTTCGAAGTAAAAGAAAGAGGCGATGAGAAAGAAGACGAGTCGGGAAATCAAGAAGAGAAAATAGACGAAGCAACTTCAACTTCCAAGCTTCACAAATCCGCTCAACCATATAAGCCACCAATTCCTTTCCCGAGCCGTCTGAGAAAAGCAAAGCAAGATGAGCAATTTTCCGAAATCTACGACATGCTTTCGAAGGTTCATGTCAACTTACCTCTTTTGGATGTTGTGAAGAACATTCCTGCTTATACAAAAATTTTCAAAGAGTTGACCTCCAACAAAAGAAGATACAATGGGAACGAGAAAGTGGTGCTCTACGAGGTAGAGGCAAGGGGTCAAAAGAAAGGTGATCCCGGAAGTTTTATGATCGACATTACTATGGGAGACAAGAGAGTTGCTCGTGGGATGCTAGATTTGGGGGCAAGTGTGAATCTCATGCCATACTCGACCTATTTGAGGCTTGGGCTCGGGGGAATAAAACCGACAAGAATGACTCTTCAAATGGCGTATAGGTCGGTGAAATACCCCAAAGGAGTCATTGAAGACCTATTAGTGCAAGTGGACAAGTTGGTGATTCCGGCCGATTTTGTTATCTTGGAGATGAGCGATTTCGGGACAAGCGAAAATGAAGGGACAATACTTCTAGGACGGCCGTTCATGCGTACAACAAAAACAATCGTCGATGTTGATGAAGGAAAGGTCACCATGACCGTGTTGGGCGAAACCGTGGAAATCAACGTGTTCGGTTCATCTCCTATCCCTTCTCATATTTATGCTTCCCATGATGTGAATTTTGTTGATTGCATTGATTCTTTGGTTGATGATATATATTTTCATGATGATGTAGGTGACACGTTGCATGATGCTCTAACCGTTGAGCATGATATGGGGCTTAATAATCTAGAAATTGAAAGATATGTTGCGTTATTAGATAATTCCGAAATAATTGATGAAGTTGACGGTTTTAAGATACCGTTGGAATTAAAATTTGAGGAGCCCGTTGAAATCACCCCACCCAAACTTGAATTGAAAGAACTTCCGACACATCTTAAATATGTTTTCTTAGGCAAAAGTGACACTTACACTGTAATTGTCTCTTCCGAATTAACTCCTTTGCAAGAAAACAAATTAGTAGAAGTTCTAACTAAGTTAAAAGAAGCGATTGGGTGGAGTATTTCCGATATCAAGGGAATAAGTCCGGTTAGGTGCATGCATAAAATAATTCTTGAGGAAAATGTTAAACCGGTTAGGCAACCTCAAAGGCGTTTGAATCCGAACATGCAGGAAGTTGTGAAAAAGGAAGTTTTAAAATTGCTAGATGTCGGAGTCATCTACCCGATATCCGACAGTAAGTGGGTGAGTCCTGTGCATGTAGTGCCTAAGAAATCTGGAATAACGGTGGTTCATAATGATAAAAATGAATTGGTGCCCACTAGAACGGTAACCGGTTGGAGGATGTGCATTGATTACCGGAAATTAAACGCCGTAACAAAAAAGGATCATTTTCCTCTACCGTTCATTGATCAAATGTTGGAACGTTTAGCTGGGCATGATTATTACTGTTTTCTAGATGGTCTTTCAGGTTTCTATCAAATTCCCATTGCTCCGGAGGATCAAGAGAAGACCACTTTCTCTTGCCCTTTTGGCACTTTTGCCTTTAGGAGGATGCCGTTTGGTCTTTGCAATGCCCCCGCTACTTTTCAAAGGTGCATGCTATCTATATTCTCCGACTTGTTAGAAAGATCCATCGAGGTATTCATGGACGACTTCTCTGTATTTGGAACCACTTTCGATGATTGTTTAAATAATTTGACTATTGTGCTAGAACGATGTATTGAGTGTAATCTTACACATAGTTGGGAAAAGAGTCATTTTATGGTAAAACAAGGTCTTGTTCTAGGTCATATGGTTTCCAATAAAGGAATGGAGGTTGATAAGGCTAAAGTCGATTTGATTGTTAAATTACCTCCACCTTCTTGTGTCAAAGAGGTTCGAAGCCTTTTAGGGCATGCCGGGTTTTATAGGCGTTTTATTAAAGATTTTTCGAAAATTGCCCGCCCTTTGAGTAACCTTTTGTGCAAAGATGCTAAATTTGATTTTACCGAGGAATGTTTAGTCGGTTTCAACGCTTTGAAAGAAAAGTTAACTTCAACACCGATTGTTGTCGCTCCCGATTGGTCTCTCCCTTTTGAAATTATGTGTGATGCGTCTGACTTTGCTATAGGTGCCGTTTTGGGGCAAAGAGTGAATAAATTCTTCCACGTGATTTACTATGCGAGTAAAACGCTCGATGAAGCTCAGGCTAATTACACCACCACTGAAAAAGAATTTTTAGCCGTTGTATTTTCTTTAGACAAATTTCGATCCTACTTGGTTGGCTCAAAGGTGATTGTGCATACGGATCACGCCGCATTGAAATATTTACTAAAAAAATCCGATGCAAAACCAAGATTGATTCGGTGGGTTCTTTTGCTGCAAGAATTTGATTTGGAATTCAAAGATAAAAAGGGGTCGGAAAACGTAGTGGCCGACCATCTATCTAGGCTAACCGAAGGTGATAATTTTAAGCTTGATAATCATTTGCCAATTGTTGAAACTTTCCCCGATGAGCAATTATTCGATGTAACAAGGACACCTTGGTATGCTGATATTGTCAATTACATTGTTAGTGGTGTTTTGCAGCCCGACTTAACCTATCAAGGGAAGAAGAGGTTCGTTTCCATGTGCAGGCATTACTTTTGGGACGAGCCCTATTTATTCAGCCGGGGCACGATCGATATTCCGACGTTGTGTCCCGGAGGAAGAGCACGAGAGCATATTGTTATTTTGCCATGAGTTGCACTGTGGAGGACATTTTAGCGCAAAGAAAACGGCTCACAAGGTCCTTCAATCGGGATTCTACTGGCCAACATTGTTTAAGGATGCCTATTTCCATTGCAAGAGTTACGATCGTTGTCAACGAACGGGGAATATAAGCAAAAGGAATGAGATGCCGTTGACAAACAACCTTGTTGTGGAACTTTTCGATGTTTGGGGAGTAGATTTTATGGGTCCTTTTCCAATTTCCCATGGTTTTGAGTATATTCTAGTTCTTTGTAGACTACGTCTCTAAATGGGTGGAAGCAATTCCAACCCGAACTAACGATGCTAACGTGGTTTGCAATTTTTAGGGATGTGATTTTTGCAGGTTCGGGACGCCTAGGGCCGTAATCGGCGACAGAGGCACGCATTTTTGCAATAAACAACTTGCAGGCTTGCTTAAGAAGTACAATGTGATGCATAAGGTCGCAGCATACCATCCACAAACTTCCGGGCAAGTAGAAGTAAGCAATCGGCAAATAAAGGCAGTGCTCGAAAAGACGGTGAAACCAACAAGAAAAGACTGGGCATTAAAGTTGAATGACGCTTTATGGGCATACCGCACGGCCTACAAAACTCCAATCGGAATGAGTCCGTATCGCCTAGTATTTGGGAAAGCATGTCATCTACCCGTTGAGCTAGAACACAAGGCGTATTGGGCAATCAAAGCGCTCAATTTAGATCAAGAAAAGGCGGGCGAGGAACGACTTTTGCATTTAAACGAGCTTGATGAGATGCGATATGAGGCGTACGAAAACGCTAAACTCTACAAAGAACGGAAACGGTATCATGATAAGCGTATCGTTTGTAAATCTCTCGAACCAGTTATGGTTGTTTTTCTACTTAACTCCTGTCTTAAACTTATGCCCGGAAAATTGGTATCGCGATGGGCGCACTGCTAAAGTCGTTAAAGTATGGCCGCACGGAGCGGTTGAACTTCTTAATCCTCGGAAGAACGAGCATTTTAAAGTAAATGGGCATAGAGTGAAGCCGTATTTCGGACGAACCGAAGAAATTAATGCGTTCGAGTGCATAGAGGTGCAAGACGTTGAAGCTTGATCAGTGGGAAGAAGTCGAGCTAATGACTATAAAAAAGCGCTACTTGGGAGGCAACCCAACGTTTTAGTTAGATTTTTTTTGTCTTTTGTTTTTCGCATTTATTTTCCTTGTTTGTTTTTATCCGATTCAAAACTGACCGGTTCAACTGTGGGTATTAAAATTGCAGGAAACAAGTACATTTTAGAAACTAATAATCTGGAGAGGAAGGACACGGCCGAGTTGCCATAGGAAACGGCTGGGCCTCAAAACAGTGAGAATTTGATTATTTCGAACAGGACGACACGGCCGTGTCACAGGACACGGTCGGGCCTCAATACAGCAAGAGTTGGATTTCCGTGATAGTACGACACGACCGTGTCGTAGGACACGGCCGAGTCGGCCGACAGAAGGTTTTGAGTTATTACGCACAGCACGACACGACCGTGTCATATTCAACACGGCCGTGTCAGTCGGTCAGTATAAAAAGGAAACACGGTCGTTTCCCCAATTTTATCTTCTCCAACTTTTATCTTTCTTCCTCCCTGCGAAACCTGCGAACCCTAGCTTGTGCAGTATCGATTTTTCTCTTCGTTTTTAAAGAAATTTTATGCAAAATCAAGAAGAGATACAAGAATCAACTATATAATCATCATCTTTCAACCAATTTCACTCATCTAAGGAGCAACTCGGACGAATTTGGACTAGGGTTTAATTTTCTTTCTTTCTTCAAATTCTCCGATATCAAGGTATGATTCTCATGTTTTTGATGATTATTCTTTGTTATGAACATGCTATGATAATTTGAATCGATAGTCCTTAATTATATAGGGTTCTTGAATATATTGAAGTTGATGAAATTTGGGGGTTTTGAATAATTCTTCATGCATTGATGACTAAATTTTTCGATTGAAAATTTTTGTAATTAAGAGATAGTTTTCCATGATAAAGATGATGAATTTAAACGATAATTTTGCTTGGGAGACGTTTTGATCGATAGGGGGAATTTTATTGCTTGCTATAAGTTTGGGGGAGGGATACGTTCTGAAATACTTGGATAATGATAGATTAAATTTTTGCAGAAATGGCACGCGAAAGAGGACGTGGAAATGCTCAACGTGGAAGGGGTAGGAATGGCGGGGAACAAGTGCAGCCGGTAAGAAGGACTATTCAAAGGGTCAGGAAACCCGGAATCTTATGGAATCAATCTACCGGAAACGCAATATGAGAGGTGGGAAATGCTTGGACAGAAGAAAATGCTCCCTACAAGATGGCCCGATGACGAATGCATGAATGCAATGGGGATAAGGGAAGATGTAATGAAATTCCTTGGAAGAGTGCATTGGGCGTGGATGATAACTCAATGATGGCCGACATATAGGTGTCTAACGATGGAGTTTCTAAGCACTCTAACTGTAAGAAGAGATCCGGTAACCAGAGAACCGTCCGAAATGACATTCCGGATCAACAACAACGAAGAGACACTGACTATCGTCCAGTTGGAGGAAATATATCATGCAAAACACGAGGGCCATTACCCGATAAATCGGTTCGCTTGTGAAACTTACTGGAGGGCCATGGTAGAATACCCGGGTAGTGAGGCGCGATATTACATGGCAAGATCGGCAAAAGGATCGAACATTCGCAATCCCATGCTCAGATACTTACACAAGGTGGTTGCGAATACAATATATGGCCGAAAGGAAACCGGTCCGATTTCACTGCGGGAGTTGTATATCCTGACTCATATGCTCGACGACTCGATTCGGGCAACCGGGGCCATGGTAGTAGAGCATTTTGAGGATGTCGCGACCAAACCCAAGGGGGAGATATGGATAGGGGGTTTGATTACCCCTATCGCACTACACTTCGGTATTTCATTAGCCCAGAAGACCCCCCTTCCTGGAAATATGCTTCTCTCAATCTCCGTGATGAAAGTGATGAATATCCTGGACTACGAACACTGCATGGTCTTCATGCAGACGGATAACGACCATTTCCTCCTCCCAAATCCACCCTTGACAACCATAAATAATATTCGGGATATGGGAAATCTTCAAATGGCTACGGAGGCACACTGTCGGGCACGGTGGGCAGCCGGCTTGGGTCCCCTGGGTCACAGCGCTGTCGACCGAAACGTTCGACCTAGGCACATTACGGATGATGAGGATAGAGCCGAGAGGATGGAGGAGGAGGAGGCTTATGAAAGAGGCTCGGATGACAAGGAAGAAGAAGAGAGTGAAGAAGAAGAGGAAGAAATCACGAGAGATCGGCCCGAGACGTCAAGGCGGGCCGAAATTGGACGAGCCCCATCGCGCCCATCATTGAGGGAGGAATTCGAAGCCTACCCAGAGGAGGCTAGACGGGACCGATAGAAGGCTAGACAGGAGCGACGCCAGATATTGTCTCTTGTGAGACAAATGGTCGATTGGCTTGTCCAGCAAGGCCACTTCCCTCAACCCGAGCAGTGAAACCGCTCGTAAGTATTTCTTGACCAATGAATTTTTTTTTTAAATACTATACCCCCTTCGTTCGTATATTCTTTAATTCAAGTTTGGGGGGGATCGGTCAAGAAATACTTCATTACTCTCGTTTTTATTTGTTTTCAGATACTATTTTGCTTGTTTGATTATTTTTGTTTGCTTTGAACATTTTGCACTTATTTGTGGTGTGTTTTTACTTGGTGTGTTTATTTCGCAAACTTGAAGAAAACTTTGAAGTGTGTATTTTTTTTGGAATGCCTCGGGATTTATTTCGTTGTTCTGATATACAAATCGAGAATAATTTGTTGAGGAAAAATTGTTGATAATCGAAACGGGTGTGAAATTGAATAAGTGGTTTTAATATCTTGGAAGTATGAGCAAACCTACTTGTGAGCTATTGAGCCTTCGTGCATTTTCTTAAATGCAAGTTTCATTGTCGAGTGTTTCATTCTTGATTTAAAACTCTAGAACTTGCCTTGGTATCTTGTTTAAAACCACTGGTGTGTGTGTGCAAATTGAGTGAAAATGATTTTTGGCGCCTTTGATCTTTACCCTTCGATTTTGGCCAACCCGACATTTGATCATTTCTTAAATAAACCCAATTGAGGTCATTGTCTATTTCATTGTTAAAACCACATATCGAGCTTTCATTTACTATAATCCTTCGATCCCTACTTGAACAATTAGAAATATTTTTGACGAGGATGCAAAGATTGTGGTGACATTGGGTGCCATATATATTGTCGGGAGTGTTGAATTGGTGAAAATAATTACTCCGCTATTTTTGGGAACCTAGTAACCGGGTGTATTCATGTGACCCATCGTTTACATTCGCGTAAAACGGATCCCTTAGATATGAGTATGCTTGGAAGTAGTTGCGTATATTTTGATCCTAGTAACCGGGTGTATTCATGTGACCCATCGTTTACATTCGCGTAAAACGGATCCTAAAACAACCCAACCCAAGCCAAAAAAAAAAAAAAATCGGAGCAATAAGGAGGGTATGACGCTGCGTTTTTCACTTTCGATAGTGCTTGTTACAAGTGGTTCATAATTAAGGGTATGAAAGAAGCAAATCTCAAAGCTTGAGCTTCTAAAGCGACTATGGTGATTTAAATTCTAAAAAATTGCTCGAGTCAAGTTACTTTAGCCATATATATCCCGCCCGGACCAAAGCCTACATTTCAAGCCCAGTAATGCCCATTTTGATTCACAAAATTTTTGCATACACAAAACAGTGGTAGAGATTAAGACGATTGGCAAGCCTATGGGGTTCCTTATTTCATTGAATAAGTTCCGAGCGTATACTTATCCATATCACTTTGAGAGTGAGCGAATTCACTTGACCAGTGAGGTTTATATTGCCAAGTATGGACTATGATGTTAAGGAAGCACCCCGGAGGTTTGAAAACTTTGTAGAACTCGACTTATTTTACTTGTGAGAATTGATGAAATTTTCGAAGAGATCCTTTGAGGTATTTTAACAGTTGAGTTCCCCTTTTCAGAATGGTTATTTTAAAGTGATTTGCTCGGGATGATCAAAGTTCAAGTTTGGGGGGGTTTGATGAGTCGATTCTTGATCGACTCATTCTGTTCTTTCTAGTCGTATTTTTGTTTGTTTTTTAGTATTTTTGTTCTCTTTTATGCGTGGTATGTGTGTTTTTAATTTATAGGTAGCCAAGCGAAGATTGTGGTGAAATATGCGCTTTCATAGCTAATATTGGAGTCTATGACGATCAAAAGCTAAAACGGGGCCTAAAACGACGAAAGATTTAAGCAGTATCGGTCAAATCTCCTAAATCTCAGAATCTCCACTCCGAATTGAGATATAATCTCCTTTGATATAAATTCCTCGTGAAATTAGCTTCGAAACGGTATATCATATGCTAAAATCCGAGGTGTATTGATACAAGAACGAAGGATCAAGCCGAAGAAGACCGAAAGCTGGACTTGGCTGCACCAGGCGACTCAACTAGGCTGCACCAGGCGACTCGAGCCACATCAGGTAACTCGGCCGTGTCACAGGACACGGCCGGGTCTCATTCCAGCGCGAACTGCAATTTTCAGAAGGGTACGACACGGCCGTGTTATAAGGACACGGCCGAGTCACTATTTAGCCGGCTTTGTGTTTCCCGCATAGTGCAGCACGGCCGTGTCATGGGACACGGCCGAGCCTCTCGACAGACTACTTTTCGTTATTCAGCGTAGTGCGACACGGCCGTGTCCCAGGACACGGGCCGTGCCACTTTTTGGTTCATGTCACTTTCCTTGACATTTTTGCATATTTTTAAGCCTTTGTCTTGATTTTTTGGCTATAAAACAAAGGGTAGTGACCCCTTGAGAGGTGTGCTTGTCTTGTGAAGAAGATATTTTGTGGAAAAACACAAGATTAGGGAGGAAAAACACCAAAAGAGTGGGAAAGAGAGAGATTTTCATCATCTTCCTTGTATGCTTTTGGAGTGAGAAAAATACTTTTGTGAGATATAATAATTCCTTGTATAAATTTGTTGTGAGTTCTTGTAAGAAGATCATCAAACCTTCATTGGGAATTCGATTTCGGCATTTACAAGGGAAGTTTTTACCATGTTTTATTCTTTAATTTCCATTATTGTTGTTGAATTAATCATGTGTGGCTAAACACTTCATATGGGTTTTTAGATATAGCCACACACATGTTTTTGATTGTTAGTTCCTTTTGATTTTCCGGATAAAAGTTTGGGATTGTTCCTCTTGTTCGTTCTTCGTTTAAGAACTTTTGAATTAGATCATCAAACCTTTTTCATTGTTGTTATTATTATTCGAATCGAGGGTTTTTATCGGTGTTCGCCATCCAACGACCCGAAAGAAACGATTGTGAATGTTCTCGAGCTTTTTCGCGCGATCTTTTAACGATTTACCTCATCAAAAGTAGTCGGTTAATTGATTGTTAGCTAGGGTTTCGTCCCCATCAAAAGAGTATCCCTTAATTTTCGTTGAGAACAATCGTGATTTTTAGAATTTCCGCCATCAAACGGATTTCTTTTAATCATGAGCAATCGATAATTCCTAACCTTATTTATTTGAGTATCGGAACTAATAATTGATTACGTGTGTGTCGGTGACTCTAAATTCCCATATTAATCTCATTATTGTTATCTCTCATTTATCCGACTATATAATTGGTGTTGTTATCACTTAGTTCAATTTAAATTTTGTGCATTAGTAATTGTAATCATAATCAATCAATGATGTATTTTAATTTAATTTACTTTTGTTCATTCGACTATTTGCCGAACATTATCGAATTTTAAACCATTTCCAATTCCTCGAGAGATCGACCTCGGAGTTACTTGCCGCTTACTACAAGAGCGATTCGTACACTTGCGAGTATTTAATTTGAATCCATCAATTAGTCCATACCGATGTATGTGGTGCTTTGGAAGTAGCACGTTACGGATATCAGTATTTCATTACGGGTACGGATGATCATACTAGGTATGGTTATGTATATTTAATGAAACATAAATCTAAGGCTTTTGAGAAATTCCAGGAATTTAAGGCCCTAGTTGAAAAACAAACTGGTAATCATATCAAAGCACTTCGGTCGGATCGAGGTGGCGGGTATATGAGCACTAAGTTTGGCGAGTTCCTAAAGGAGCACGGAATAGTGTCACAACTTACACCTACAGGGACCCCTCAGTTAAATAGTGTGTCGAAAAGAAGGAACCGAACCTTGTTGGATATGGTTCGTTCCATGCTTAGCTACAACAATTTACCGATTTACCTGTGGGGTTATGCGCTCCTGAATACTGCTTACATCTTGAACAAATGTCCTTCCAAGTCTGTTCCTAAAACACCACATGAGATGTGGGAGGGCAGGAAACCAAGTCTTAATCATATTAGGATTTAGGGATGTCCCGCCTATGTCAAGAAGACTAAGGCGTAGAAGTTGGAAGCAAGGTCTGTGAAGGGACATTTCATTGGATTCCCATATGGGACGATGGGTTATCTATTCTACATGCCAGAAGATCGAAAAATCATTATTGCTTTGCAAGCACACTTCCTGGAAGATGAGTTCATTCAGTAAGGTGGAGCAGGTAGAAGTATTTCTTTGAAAAGATACAACGAAAATCCTCAGGATATACCTGTACAAGAAGTTGGAACCGAACCTTTTGAAACACAAGTACAACCACATCGTAGGTCTAGTAGGGTTTCCAAATTACCTGTGAGGTATGGTTTTATGCACTTGGAGGAACTGGGTCTCCATGAGGTTCCAGGTGATAACCAAGAGACTGATCCGCGACCTATGACCTAGCAATGGTGGATGTAGACTCCGTGAAATAAACTATAGCTAGCTTCGCGTAGTTGTGACCTTCATTTTGATGATGCAGTCAAAGAGTTTGACTTCGTGCAAAATGAAGAGGAATCTTAGGTATACAAGAGGGTTAATGGAGTGATCGCATTTTTAGTACTATATGTAGATGAAATTCTACTAATAGGAAACGATGTGGGAATGCTCAGTTTGGTGAAAGCATAGCTTTTTAGTAGGTTCTCCATGAAATACTTGGGAGAAAAAACCTATATTCTTGGGATTCAACTACAATAGGATAGAGCGAAGAGAATGATAGGTCTTTTCCCAAGCCCTCTATATAGATAAGATCTTAAAGCAATTTAAGATGGATGATTCTAAAGGAGGGTTGTGTACGAGACCTGAATTTGCGCATGCTAGGAGCGTGGTAAGTAGGTTTCAGGTAGACCCAGGTAGGGAACATTAGACCGCCGTAAATAACGTTCTCAAGTACTTTAGAAGCACTAGAGATCTGGTTCTTATGTATGATGGTGGAGAACTGAATGTGACGGGCTTTACTGATTCAGACTTCCAAGGACAGAAAGACGACTCTATGTCTACTTCTGGCTACATTTTACTCTTAATGGAGGAGTAGTATCTTGGCATAGTTCCAAGCATAGCGCGACTGCTGATTCCACCTGTTAGGGTATGTTTCAAGCGGCTTCGGAACCCTCCAAAGGAAGGGTTTTGGATTAAGAAGTTACTGGGTGAACTTCAAGTGACACCATGTGTTGCACTGCTCGTTTTCGTTTTATGTATAATGATGGAGCTGTAGCACAGGTCTAGCAGCCGAGGTTTCACAACGGTACAAAATACATTGAGAGAAAGTATCATCTCGTGATAGAATTTGTTCGCAAAGGATACATTGTGCTGCGTAGAGTAGACTCAGTAGACATAGTCACTGATCCACTGGCCAAGCCACTTTCTCAGATAAGCTTGGAGCGTCATCTGGAGAACATGGGTATTAGATACCATAGTGTGTGACATTGAGTGCATGTGGGAGACTCTTAGGAGTATGCCCTCGAATGCCACTCAAAGGATGTTAGAGTGAGGGCATTGTACTTGTTATTATGTAAATCATTATTAGAAGGCAATTGTATGTTTCTTTATTTACTGGTAGTCACTAGCATTCCTAACTCGTAAATATATATTTATATATATATATATATATATATCACTACTACAAAAACAAGTAAAGAGACTCTTAATAAAAGACCTGTTGGTCAAGATAACAGGTCTGTTTAATGTAAGAGACCTAATATTAAAAATAACAGGTCTCTAAGGTGTCAAATGGACCCACCATTTTTTTTGAGTGATATAAGAGATCTGTTGTTTGATATAACGGGTCTCTAATGTGTATCAATAAGAGATATGTTGTGTGATTTAATGGGTCTCTATTGTGTAAAATAGAAAAGAGACCCGTTTTATGAAATAACGGGTCTCTTACCCTTCAAGCACAAAACATAAAAATAAATCTCGCTCTCTCCCTCTTTCTCCCGATTTCTCTATTCTTCGCTCGACGCCACCCCTTGTCCTACCTCTCTTCTTCCTCTTTCATCTTGTAATTTACATATACACACTCAACACTATATTTATACACACACTACCCACTATCGGCGGGTAACGACAATGACAATAGGTGGTAGTCGATGAGTAGATAAGCAACGGATGGGGTTAGGTTTCTGATATTTCCGGCGAGACGCGACGGTCGCAACGACCAGATGAGGTGACGCCACCGTGCACCGAATGATTCTCGATCCGTCGGAGGACTAACTCACGATGGCTTCAGTTTGTGCAATCGGAATTTCTAACTGATTTCATCTGCCAACTCCATAGGTTTCCAACCGTAATAGGTCGGGATTAGACTCGGTAATATATGGTTTATACTATCGGCTCAATCTGGTTCGGGCAATTAATCAGCTTCAGATCTTCAGTGAACACAGTAGGCCAGTGATGGGAGCTCGTCGTTTAGTCATGGATTCTGGATAATCCGAGAGCGGACTGGACTCGCAACAAGAATCTGGTTTGAAATATTATTTGTATGAATATTGTGTTTTTGATCTTGAGTTGGTGTCATTTCAGATTTTTTCATTTTCTAAAATTTCCACAAAAATAACCATTAATTACAAATGTTATTTGTACTAGAAGCACTAATGTCATTGGGCTCAAATGCGTCTAGTTATGTGTTTGGATCATTCAAAATGAATGAGGGGACTTATCTTCGAATTTGGACTCGACAAGTCAAATGAGGCAAAGAGGGTCTGAGTTCTGAGCATTGGTGTGCTGCCACCCCTATCACTGTTCCAGCGGCGGAGGTCTTTTAAGATGCGGGATTGCAGATGTAAGAAGTCAAGTCATAACCTTATTTTTAAGATTTTTGCTGTTTCTGAAATTACTATGCTGACTTTTTTGGTATTAACTTTCTCTAGGTGGGTGGACCAAATAGGGAATGTGCATGGTCGATATGAAGGGCTAAATCCAAGTGAAAAAGCTCTGTTAATCAGCTCTCATTTGGTAAAAGTATTTTTGATGATTGTAGTAGGCATTCCAATAGTATACGAAAAATATTGAGTGAAGTAGATTGTTTTATGATCTAATGTAGGATACATTTATTGATGCTGGAATGTTCGATGGAGCGCTGGGAATCGTTACTTCATTGTCTGCATTAAAAGTGTTTAAAATCAGAGGAATTCTTGGAAACCTAAAACGGTCGGTGGAGGTAACAATATTTTTAAATATAGAGGCTGTTGTAATTTACGTAGAAAGCTGTACTTTTGTAGCGAGAGGACCAGAGGATCGAAGTAGTCTTTATATCCGAATGTTGATCTATTAATTTTGCAGGTTATCGCATTTAGTGATGAGGAAGGAGTTAGGTTTCAATCGACCTTCTTAGGAAGTGCAGCCATTGCTGGTGTATGACCTGTTTCAACGCTGCAGATGCACGATAAAAGGTTAGTCCGGCTAACTTAAGAAGTTGATTCTGTATAATTTCACTATCCTCTGACCATATACGACACTTCAATGGTGTAACGGTGCAAGGCGCTTTGAGAATGAACCCCATTGATATCAATGAGGATAATCTTCTGCAACTCATGTATGCTCCGGAATCTGTCTACGTTTACATTGAGGTAGACAATCTATATATCCTACTGAAGCACATTTTATGAGCCTAAGATATAAGAAAGCTATACCGAATTTATCTACTTTATCTATTCATTTTTGTGATTGAAAGTGGCTCTTTTTTTGCCTTACAAGTCTCACAATGTAGGGCAAAGTGTTTATAGTATACTTGTCCACAGAACTCACACCAGAGAATGTGGTATCTACAGTTCGTGTAATAGGAAAATTTTTTAGGCTGCTCGGTTGGAAATAATATGGTAGAGCAGTGGATAGATCTTTGAGGTTTATAGTTTTTTAGGACAGTGAATACAATAATATAATTATTGCAGGTTAATATCGCACAAGGGCATGTTATTGAAAATGCAGGCCTTCCTCTAGGTTTGGTTCACGGCATTGCAGGGCAGACACGATTAAAGAAAACTTTGCCTTTATAAAAAATGTTAGTTTATTCATGGTCTTCGTTCATTCAAGACAGGTAACCTTCATAGTCGATATACGTGCAATGGATGATCTAGGACGAGAAGCAGTTATATATGAATTTTCGAATAGAATTCATAAAATTTGTGACAAGCGTTTGGTTTTGTGTCTTGTTGAACGCAAGGTGTGACATTTGCTTATATTTTTTATCCAGCTCATGCTTAGAAGTAATTTTTGTTGATCGTTTGAAGTTTGGATTATTTCAGCATGATGGTGATGCAGTGGCGTGCGATTCTGAGCTCAAGTCTGCGGCTTACGCTGCTGTTAGGCCGTTGAGTGGCGACGATCCTGACAATATCCCCGTGTTGATGAGCGAAGCAGGGCATGATGCAATGGCCATGTCTCATCTTACGAAGGTGATGTCTAATTTACCTATGTTCTTTAATTTGATCCTCGAACTTTTATTCATGAAAATTGAGTATTTGTACTTCCATTAATGTACAAAAAACATTCTAAGAAGAAATTGAAGAAATTGAAGAAATAAACAACATTATGCACTTTGTGATCGGAATTTTCGGTGAGCACTTTTTAATTTGGTAATTTAGCAATAAAAATAAAATCTATCTTGATATATATAGGATTACCTTCAAAAGGATTACGAAGACAAAGTCTACAAAATAGTTTTCTGGAATTTCCTATATCATGACTCTGTTCAACTGCCTGTGCTCTCTGTTTGGTAACTTCTTCTTCAGATTTCTTAAGATTTCTTCAATTTTTACAGAATGTTAAATATGGTAGTAATACTCTATTAAATATGGGCCAGTTAAAAATTAATTTTAACCATGAAATTGATTTGTATTTGTATTTTCTTGACAAATCAACCCTTATTGAAGATGGAATTTATAATTGAGAACAAATATTAAGCAGGTGTTTATAATTTTTGAAGACAGTTCGGATTTTTTTTTGTAATTAGACTAAACTTCAGGGGTGGTTTTCTTTTTTGGCTGAACAGGTATGGTTTACCCACTGTCGCCTAACAATCTGCTTGTGTTGACCATAAACGGGACCGGAGTTGCCTAATTGTCATTTTTTTAGTTGTTTTCTTATTTTTGGAGATTAATTTATTTAAAGTGGCACGTATTTGGAAGTTATTTATGAGAGCTAATGTATAATAGTACGAATTATTATAATATTACTACGCGGGATTAATGTTGATTTTTGGTGAATTTATTGTATAATAGTACGAATTATTATGAAATTATTACGCGGGATTAATGTTGATTTTTGGTAAATTTATTTGTCATTTTTGAATAGATATTGCAGGTCTAATGGTGTAATGCTGATTAAAAAAAAATAAAAACTGATAAGAGACCCGTTAGGTGTAAAAATTATTTCTGCGAGATATTTTATAATGTATGAATGAATTATTATGGAATTATTAATCAGGTTTAGTGCTGATTTGACGTGTACGTTGTAACACCCCCAGGATATCCGAGGTATATTACAGCGCCGTGAATCCCTATATGGGACCCACCAGGCTGAACAGCATCATACACAACGACTCACAGAAAC
The DNA here is from genome assembly GCA_033398695.1 of Orobanche coerulescens. Lineage (NCBI taxonomy): Eukaryota > Viridiplantae > Streptophyta > Magnoliopsida > Lamiales > Orobanchaceae > Orobanche > Orobanche coerulescens. The sequence continues at coordinate 104,916,150 of CM065815.1, forward strand.
GATAAAATAACACCACGTCATAAAGACGCAAACCAGAACAATCCACCCGGTTCAACCGGTCAATATAACATCATCATCCAACACAACATAAACACAACAATACAATCTGGACGAACAAGAACTCTTAAGTACTCGAGTACAGCTATTAGTTCAAAAGCCATAAAAGATGAAAAGACAAAAAGACATTAAGACGTCTCTTATGCACAATCATCACGCATGGCCATCATCCGGTATCTTGGTCCAGCCCGCTCGTCCCGATGAACCCGACTGAAATTCATAAAACGAATTTCCCCAAAACGGGTCCCCAGAGGGGTTAGCAATTACGCTAGTACAAGTGACCAGATGAACAACTTACATCTTACACATATAGTAATGCAAGCAATAAAGAAAACCGTTTGAAAGCACTCATTTCCGGAAATGCCAATATCAAATCACATTTGTAAAATTCACCACAATTAACCGTCGATCCACACCTCCGTGGACCCCTACCGAGACCCCGTCGGATCTAACCCGTAGTGGTTAAAAGCAAAGCTCGTCGATCCACACCTCCGTGGACCCCTACCGAGACCCCGTCGAGTCTAACCCGTAGTGAGCATACACACACACACACAATTTCTCATACAAAACTACTATGCCAAAATTGTAAGTTCATAAGGATACTTGCCTCGATTAATTAGACGATGACACGAACGGAACGGAAGAGTTGAACACGACCGCAAGGAACCGGCGGAAATGAACCTAACGATTTGAATAGCACAATCACAACCACTTCTAAACGATTATGGAAATGGAATACTCCCGGAAACCCGCCTACGATTCATGTATATTCGTATACAAACAACAACGAGGGCGGACCACAACCGAACCCTCTCGATTCCGTAAAAATCACGAAATATACCATGAATCCGTAGGGAAACTAAGAATACCAACAAGAATAATCATATTCATCATGAATCCATCAACGAAACGGAAAGAATCGGACAAAACCCCAAAATCCCCAATTATCCAAAAAGGTAGGGTTTCAAGAGGTATTACCTTGAGTGATTCAAGTATTAAGATCCGTAGAACACGCGTTAGATTGATTATCCGAGCCTCACAACCGAAAAGAAATGATGAAAATCGACCCCCGGATGAAGAACTCTCCCCCTCTATATTCTCTCTCTCGCGACGCAGTGGAAAAAATGGGGAAGGAAATGAGCTTCACGCTCAAAACAACACATTTATAGTGTAACACAGCAGAACCTATCGGCCAGCCTATCGGCCGATAGGCCCAACCGATACCCATACGGAATGCCGGCAGTAGAGTCTATCGACCCCCCCTATCGGCCGAAAGGCTCCTGGAAGTTCGAAGGTGAAGAAATTTACCTATCGGCCAGCCTATCGGCCGATAGGCCCAACCGATACCCATACAGAATGCCGGCAGTAGAGTCTATCGACCCCCCCTATCGGCCGAAAGGCTCCTGGAAGTGCTCGGCCAAAAACTGAAACGACCATAACTCTCTCGTCCGGACTCCGATTGACTCACCGTTTGAACCATTGAAAAGCTAACTCGATGTTCTATAATATTGCAAAGATTTATAATTTTTGGAGTCACCAAAAATTAATGGTGATCTAACAAAGTCGAACTCATGTGAGGAAAGTTGAAACAACGAACAATAACGAGAATACAATTCAACAGTTGACAGGAAGGACATACTGAAAGATACATGAGGGTCACTATGACCGAGAAATATACCAAAAATGAAAATACAAGGGAAAGAAAAATACCGGATATTACATTCTACCCCTCTAAAAATAAGTTTCGTCCCGAAACTTAAGAAACAAACAACTCCGGGTACCTAGCACGCATGCTATCCTCGGTTTCCCAAGTTGCCTCCTCGACACCGTGTCTCGACCACTGAACTTTGACCAAAGGGATGGTCTTATGCCTCAGTCGTTTCTCACGATGCTCCAAAATCTTCAAAGGACGCTCCTCAAAAGTAATATCTTCAGCAATATCAATCTCGCCATAATCGATGACGTGACTAGGATCCGGAACATATTTCCTCAATTGGAAACATGAAAAATGCTATGAACATGACTCAAGGTGGAGGTAACGCCAAACGGTACGCTAATTCACCGACTCGCTCGAGAATCTCAAAGGGTCCAATAAATCTCGTGCTCAGCTTTCCTTTCTTCCCAAAATGAAAAACTCCCTTCGTCGGCGACACCTTTAGCAAAACGTGGTCTCCCACCTCGAATTCCAAAGGTCGACGACGGACGTCGGCATATGACTTCGCCGACTCGGGCGATCAACATCCGTTCTCGAATTAACTCTATCTTCCGCCTCGTCTCTAAAACGACATCCGGCTCGGTCCCGACTAAATCGGACGCCTCATTCCAACAAATCGGCGATCGACATCGCCGCCATAAAGTGCCTCATACGGTGCCATCCGAATCCGACGCGTGCCAACTATTGTTGTACGTGAATTCGATCAATGGCAAATGCTCCTCCCAAATACTACTCCAATCGAGGGCACAAGCACGCAACATGTCCTCGAATGTCCTGGATAGTGCGTCCGACCGTCCCATCCGATCGGGATGAAAAGAGGTACTCAAACGCAACCGGGTACCTAACGCCTTATGCACCGCCTGCCAGAAGTGCGATACAAAACGGCCGTCACGATCCGAAACAATAGACTTCGGAGTACCGTGAAGTCTCACGATCTGCGCAATAAACACACGAGCTAACTTCTCCGGGCCCCAAGTGTCCTTGATGCCCAGAAAATGTGCCGACTTGGTCAGGCGATCAACAATCACCCATACCATATTCATGCCCGACCTCGATCTCGGCAAACTCGTAACGAAATCCATCGATATATCTTCCCATTTCCATTCCGGAACGGGAAGTGACTGCAATAACCCAGCCGGTCGCTGATGCTCGATTTTGACCTTCTGGCAAGTCAAACATCTCGCCACAAACTGTGCGACTTCCTCCTTCATATCATTCCACCAGAAGTTCCTCCTCAGGTCCTTGTACATCTTACTCGTACCAGGATGAACGGAATAAGGTGTAGCATGGGCCTCCCGTAAAATACTCTGCCTCAACTCGAGTCGCTCGGCACACAAAGCCGACTGAATCTCAAAACGCCATCCTCGTGAATCACAAACCTGTGAGACTTTCCTTTAAGAACGTTCTCTCGGATTTGAGTAATCATCGGATCCTCTAATTGCTTCAGTCTAATTTCATCGATCAAAGACGACGAAATTTCTAAGGCACAAAGTTGCCCGACAGATTCAGGCAGCAAAACCTCAACATCTAACCCGATCAAAGCCCGCCGAAGCTCAGACTGAGGCGTAAGGACCTCAAGCGTTCGCAACGCAATCGGTTTCCGACTCAAGGCGTCGGCCACGACATTCGCCTTACCCGGATGATAAAGGATTTCGAGGTCATAATCCTTAATCAACTCTAACCACCTCCTCTGCCTCATATTCAACTCTCGCTGAGTAAATATGTACTTGGACTTTTATGATCGGTAAAAATCGACATGCGAGCCGAAAAGATAGTGACGCCAAATCTTGAGTGCAAAGACAACCGCCGCTAACTCCAAATCGTGAGTAGGGTAGTTAAGCTCATACGGCCTCAACTGTCTCGACGCATAGGCAATGGTTTTGCCGTGCTGCATCAATACGCACCCAAGACCCTGACCCGAAGCATCGCTAAAAACGGCGAAACCCTCGTTGCCACATGGCAACGCCAAAACCGGGGCTGAAGTCAAACGCTTCTTCAGCTCCTCAAAACTCGACTGCCTCTCATCGGTCCAGATTTAACTTCTCGGATTTCGGAGCAATCAGTGTAAGTGGTCGAGCTAGTTTTGAGAAACCCTCGACGAACCTACGGTAGTAGCCACCAAACCCAAGAAACTACGGACCTCCTTCACATTTGTGGCGATGCCCAATCCAACACCGCCTCAATTTTCTCGGATCTACTCGAACTCCCTCATTTGAAATCACGTGGCCCAAAAACATCACTTCTTTCACTAACTCACATTTCGAGAACTTCGCATAGAGTTGCTCGGTCCTCAAAATGTCTAACACTACCCGCAAATGATGGGCATGCTCTTCCTCGTTCCTCGAATAAATAAGAATATCGTCAATGAAGACGACGACACACCTATCCAAATACTCGATAAAGACTTTGTTCATCAATCGCATGAACACCGCCGCGCGTTAGTTAACCCGAAAGGCATAACTACAAACTCATAATGTCCGTATCTCGTCCGAAAAGCTGTTTCGGCACGTCGGACTCCCTCACCGGAGTGATAGTACCCCGATCTCAAATCAATCTTCGAGAATACCGCAGCCTCCTGAATCGGGTCGAACAAGTCGTCCAATCCTCGGCAAAGGATACTTGTTCTTGATGGTCACCTTGTTTAGTTCGCGATAGTCGATACACAAACGTAGCGAACCATCCTTCTTCCGCACAAACAGACCGGTGCGCCCCAAGGCGAGGCGCTCGGTCGAACATACCCCGACTCAAGAAGCTCACTCAACCGCTTCTTCAACTCGGACATCTCTCAAGGTGCCATGCGATACGGCGCCTTGAAATAGAGCCGCGCCCGGCTCTAACTCTATAGCAAACTCAACCTCACGGTCCGGTGGCAATCCGGTAATTCGTCAGAAATACATCAGAAACTCATTAACGACTGGAATCGACGAAAGCTCGACTCCACCATCCTCCGCCTTTAAGGCATAGCACCAATAACCAGTACACCCCTTTCGCAGGAGACTCATCGCCTTCAAGGCATTAATAACGAATTTCTGGTTTCACCTCTTTCGCCCCGCGAAAGAGTGCTCGGTGCCGTCCTCGGCTAACATAGTGATGATCCTCGTGCGGTAGTTCATGATCGCACCATGCCGCTCGAGCCAATCATCACCAAGAATCAAATCCTCACCCTCGATACTCACAACAATAAGATTAGAGGGCCATGTCCTCTCACAAATAAGTACAGAGCAGTCTCGAACCTCCTGATCACCAACGATCCTATCACCGCTAGGAAGCTTAACGATGAAGGGTTCACAAGGCATCAAACAGTCGAGACTCAAACGGCGTACACAATCCAAAGATATGAACGAATGCGTAGCACCGGAATCGAAAAGCACACTGACAGGATGAGAAAGAATATAGACGGTACCTGTCGCCACGGTAGCCGCTGGGTCATCGGCTTTCCGCATCTCATAGACACGCGGGTGGGCGGAGCCAACACTGGAAGCTCCCCCTCTTGAGGGCTGACCCCGACCTCTCCCCCGACTAGCACTCGGCGGAGACTGAGGAGCAAACGATCCCTGATTCACACTTGGTTCCCTAGGCGCTGGAATGGAAGCCCGGGCGCCAAGAATTTTCTCCCTCTCGGCCAGACGGCTTTGTGGCCGGTGGCCACACTGATTACACGTCGCAAAGGGCTCAAACAAGTACGACTGATGTGGCCTGTACGACCACTATTGAATCAATTCACATCACGAAAAGGAGCACCGGTAGTTCCACGAGGACCCCCAGTGAACGAGTGGACCACCGCCGGCGGGGAAGTTAGCGGATTGGGATCTCTGCCGACCCCCACTCTTGTGGCCCGAAAAGTTCCCAGCGGACTTCGCTTCTTACTCTCGCGGGCCGCCTCACTCGCCGTCACCGACATATCATAAGCAAGGGCCCTACTCTGATAATCCTTCAATGTAGTGCATACGAGCCCCGACATATAGTCCCGGATCGGCAACTTCATCCGTCTGGAGAAATGGAAAATCTTGTCACTCTCCTCGACAACTTGGGTCTTCACATAACCCAACTCTTTGTTAAAATCAGCAATGGCTTGAGCTACGGGGATATCCCGTGGTTGAGCATCATAAAAAGCATGTACCCGAGCTTGTCTGACTGGCCACGGGCAATATTCGATCTCCATCAACTCTTGAAACTCACCCACGGCAAAGATGGTCTTTGGGCCCAACGGCCTCCCACCAGTCCGTAGCGTCCCCAGTGAGAAAATATTGAGCAATAGGGACTCTACGTTCCTCGGGACAGTTAGTGGCAACGAAGACCTTAGATATCTCCTTAATCCACCCTTCCCAGCCCATCGGGTCCGAAGCTCCCGAAAACTGAGGAGGATGCATCTTGATGACATCTTGGAGCCAACGATCCGCTCCGCCCCGATTAGCGTGGGCCTGATCCGGGTTCTGAACCGCCTGAGCTATCGCCGCCATTTGGTTCACCATTTGTTGCATTACGGCCGCGATACCAAGATCGGCACGCTCCTGAGAAGAAGCATGGCTATGACGGTCGCCGATCGCCGGCTCCGAAGATCGTGACGTGGCCGCTCCACCGGCCGCCCCACGTCCCGGCCGCGTCCACGACCACGACCGCGACCACGACCTCTTCCAAAGATCCATACCGGAGTTAAATAAGTAGCAAAAGCCATACGAGGATCGCATACAAGAAAAGAACAATCACAAGTCGAGAATCAAGGGTACGATACAAGGAATTAATGAACAGAGGAAAGAAAACTTACGGACACCGGTAGTAGGAATCATGGCAGCGTGACGATGATGTGCAAAACCAAACACCACAAGACCCAATAAACCAACAAGCCTAGGTATCCATAAACCTAGAGCTCGATACCATTTTCGTAACACCCCGGATATCCGAGGTATATTACAGCGCCGTGAATCCCTATATGGGACCCACCAGGTGAACAAAGATCATACACAACGACTCACGTAAACGATAAAATAACACCACGTCATAAAGACGCAAAACAGAACAATCCACCCGGTTCAACCGGTCAATATAACATCATCATCCAACACAACATAAACACAACAATACAATCTGGACGAACAAGAACTCTTAAGTACTCGAGTACAGCTATTAGTTCAAAAGCCATAAAAGATGAAAAGACAAAAAGACATTAAGACGTCTCTTATGCACAATCATCACGCATGGCCATCATCCGTGTCTTGGTCCAGCCCGCTCGTCCCGATGAACCCGACTGAAATTCATAAAACGAATTTCCCCAAAACGGGTCCCCAGAGGGGTTAGCAATTACGCTAGTACAAGTGACCAGATGAACAACTTACATCTTACACATATAGTAATGCAAGCAATAAAGAAAACCGTTTGAAAGCACTCATTTCCGGAAATGCCAATATCAAATCACATTTGTAAAATTCACCACAATTAACCGTCGATCCACACCTCCGTGGACCCCTACCGAGACCCCGTCGGATCTAACCCGTAGTGGTTAAAAGCAAAGCTCGTCGATCCACACCTCCGTGGACCCCTACCGAGACCCCGTCGAGTCTAACCCGTAGTGAGCATACACACACACACAATTTCTCATACAAAACTACTATGCCAAGATTGTAAGTTCATAAGGATACTTGCCTCGATTAATTAGACGATGACACGAACGGAACGGAAGAGTTGAACACGACCGCAAGGAACCGGCGGAAATGAACCTAACGATTTGAATAGCACAATCACAACCACTTCTAAACGATTATGGAAATGGAATACTCCCGGAAACCCGCCTACGATTCATGTATATTCGTATACAAACAACAACGAGGGCGGACCACAACCGAACCCTCTCGATTCCGTAAAAATCACGAAATATACCATGAATTCGTAGGGAAACTAAGAATACCAACAAGAATAATCATATTCATCATGAATCCATCAACGAAACGGAAAGAATCGGACAAAACCCCAAAATCCCCAATTATCCAAAAAGGTAGGGTTTCAAGAGGTATTACCTTGAGTGATTCAAGTATTAAGATCCGTAGAACACGCGTTAGATTGATTATCCGAGCCTCACAACCGAAAAGAAATGATGAAAATCGACCCCGGATGAAGAACTCTCCTCTATATTCTCTCTCTCGCGACGCGATGGAAAAAATGGGGAAGGAAATGAGCTTCACGCTCAAAACAACACATTTATAGTGTAACACATGAGAACCTATCGGCCGGCCTATCGGCCGATAGCCCAACCGATACCCATACGGAATGCCTAAGAGAGTCTATCGACCCCCTATCGGCCGAAAGGCTCTGGAAGTTCGAAGGTGAAGAAATTTACCTATCGGCCAGCCTATCGGCCGATAGGCCCAACCGATACCCATACGAATGCCGGCGGAGAGTCTATCGACCCCTATCGGCCGAAAGGCTCCTGGAAGTGCTCGGCCAAAAACTGAAACGACCATAACTCTCTCGTCCGGACTCCGATTGACTCACCGTTTGAACCATTGAAAAGCTAACTCGATGTTCTATAATATTGCAAAGATTTATAATTTTTGGAGTCACCAAAAATTAATGGTGATCTAACAAAGTCGAACTCATGTGAGGAAAGTTGAAACAACGAACAATAACGAGAATACAATTCAACAGTTGACAGGAAGGACATACCGAAAGATACATGAGGGTCACTATGACCGAGAAATATACCAAAAAATGAAAATACAAGGGAAAGAAAAATACCGGATATTACATACGTGGAGATATTTATTTATGCTATTTTTTTTAAATAAATGATAAGAGATCCGTTAGGTTTAAAAATAGCTCTGTTAGATATAATAATAAAAAAATATTTAAATATCAAAGAGACCGTCTATCTTAAATATGAGGTCTGCATTTACTTAATAAGAGACCTCATTTCTCTATGGACATGTCTCTTTTATATAGCAAAGAGACCCCATTTCTCTAATGATGGGTCTCCCCATTTCTCTAATAACGGGTCTCTTCATTCTAAAAAACAGACCATCTATAATAAGGCGGTCTCTTTATCAAAGAGACCGTTGAGATAGAGACCCGTCCAAGGGCGGTCTCTTAGGTATATTTGGACGGGTCTCTTTGCCTATTTTTGTAGTAGTATATAGAAACTAGTCCGTGCATTTGAGAGCAAAACATTCCACTCCTTATTAGATAAGGGGATCGGCACTAGAAAGGTTTATGTCTCAAATACTTAATCGTTTGCAAGTCGATAAAACTTGGCAGGGTGTTAAGTTTATGCGAAGGCTTGTATGGCGTGTTCTTTGACTTGGAGAGTGCCTGTCGATCACTAATAGTTAGTGGGAGCACACATTATAGGTATGCTAATAAGATTAGTATGCTCGAACCGACTCAAACTCGATTCGTCACATGAATTTCACTCCAGGACAGTTAATGATGGAATCGAAAGGTTGTGATAGGTATTCGTGAACCTTCGACTTGAGGATTTAGTAGGGATGTACTTGTGACGTTAAGATTTTCATTAGAGTAGTTCGACCCAGAAAATCAGATGGTGGGGGTTAACCTCGACGTGCATCTCTACGGGCAAGTAGCAGGTTCTACTAAATACCAAGATATGATTCTTTCTCCTGTACTTGGTCTAAGGTTTGCTTGCCTGTGGTGTGTGGTGGCCTTGGTATTACTCCGTTGAGGGTTCAGAACCAGGCCCTTATGACCCGCCATATTTGGGCTATCCTGACTGGGTCTTCTCGTTCTGTTTGGGTTAGCTGGATTCGTTCGTATAGAGTTCAGCAGTGTTCTTTTTTGGGATATTCCTATCTCTGCTGCGTCTTCTTGGTATTGGAAACAGCTGCTGAAGTTGCGTCCTCTAGTCTTGTGAGCGTTTCGGTATTATGATGGTGAGGGCTCTTCCTTCCTTTTATGGTCAGATCCTTGGCACCCTATGGGTTTGATTAGGCATTCTGTGCCTAGAGCATATCTTTGGACCGGCATTGATGTGCATGCCCGTCTTGGATCTGTTATTTCTGATGGTCATTGGGTTTGGCTGGTGGTTGATCGTTCCGAGTTTCAGCAGGTTGTTTCTGCCCTCCCTCCTATTAATGGAGGCCAGGATCGCATCTCCTGGAGACCGCATAGCTCAGGTTCCTATTCTTCCTCGTCCGCTATTCGGTTCCTTAGTGCGTATTCTCCTTCTGTTCCTTGGGCCCCTCTCCTTCTTGGCCCCGGGAAGGTTCCTCGGTACTCCTTCATCTAATGGTTGGCTATTCAGGAGCATCTGTCGACTATGGATAAGCCTTGGTTGCAGCATGTAGATGGTATTTGTGTCCTTTGTGGGATGGCGATCGAGTCTCATTATGACTTATTCTTCATATGCATTTACTCTAGTAGGTGTATCTCTATTGCTAGGAGGGAGGTAAAATTCTGTTGGCCTCACTCTGAGTGGAGTACGGGCATTCTTTGGGATGCTCGGAGGTGGATAGGTAAGCATGTAGTTAATGTGGCATACCGTAACTTTCTAGCTGCGTTGGTCTACTTAATCTGGCAGGAGCAAAATGAGAAGAGATTCGGTAAGAGGCGTCGAGACCCCTACACAGTTACTTTTCATGGGATTGGTCTCATTCGTGTCATCATCTCTCAGCGTTGGCTGCCTCAGTCCTTATCTACGGTCGCAGTTAGGCGTATTTGGAAGGTTGTTTGGTAGTCGTTTCCATGGTAACTCTTTTATTATTTTTCTATTTCGTGCTGTTGGTGCACCTTCTGTTATGGTTGCTGGGTACTGGCCTGCTTTGTTGGCCAATCTTATTTTATTTAATGCAATTGACTTTTCCCAAAAAGGATTCTTTCTCCTGTTTGTGAACGGGTATATGTCCTATGCGGTTATTGGCAGATGAGATCATAAGTCTTTGGCCAAATAATTGGAGCAAGTTGTATTGGATACACGAGAGATAAATTATCTCTATTTGCATCAACTCATGCATAGCATCAAGTATAGATAGGGTTTGACTGACCGTGATCCTATAACATGATCGGGACATTTGAAAGAAGAGTTTATACGTATAATGGTATTCACGACAGAAAGGTTTTGGAATGATCACAATCATTCGTTCTCAGTTAGGTTACAGTGTAGGCTGCAAGACTGGCTAGGTGGTACTATCACTCTTTGGTTCCTCCCATTGCTAACTGAGACGGACCTACCGAGTCGCTCATTAGGATAGACGATGGAATAAATCGAGCTTATTCTCTCTTTATAAATATTAGATAATAGATATCTAATTTAATGGACATTAGGTGTCTAATTAATTAAGGGATATTAGTTGTCTAAATTAATTTATTGGATGAATTAACTTACGGCCTAATGAATTAGATAAATTACTGGGTAATTTATTTAATTCACATATATAATTATTTCTTGGAGAAATTAATTGTATTATTTTGTATTTGATCTAATTAATTAATTAGATTAATTAATTGCTATAAAGACATAGAAACCGAACAGAGTTTATCTGATTGGACACATTAGTGTCCGAAACGAACCGAACTCCTCTGGATCTTCTAGATGGCCGCCTGATACGGATTCTCTATCGATACAGCGGCAAGCTATTTTGACGAGCAATAACACTGGCTAGCGGTATGCGCACGCGATAGGAAATGATGATGGCAGCTCGATACAGCAACAAGATAGGAACTCGCCGAATGGAAATGATTCGAAACAGGCAACCTCCAAACAGCGGCACTCGAAACAGCAAGTTTCGGTCGGATGCTAATTGAAAACACGAAACAAGTTCGAACGTTCGAACAGCACTTGATGTGAAATCCCGATCAAGTACAACCCTTTATCGAAAACAAGAAGAATATCGAAACAGGACAAGAAACAGTTGTTTTATCGAACTAGACCTATAATTCGATAAAGTGATTTCTTATCAAGGCCTATTGAGAATCAATCATATTAAGATTCGAAAACGCGTCGAATAATAATCAAAGTTTTGAAGGAAACTCGTCCAACACTTAAACAATACACAAGGTATGTCGTTTTATCATTCAATAATCTCCTCATTACAACTCCATCGCCACTATTTATAGGCAAAAGTAGCCTGACATGATAATCTAAACTATTACAAGCCGGTCTTAAAATAAGGAAAAGAAAATACAAGGTTCCCCACGTCACTTGCAAACAAGAGTAAAAGATGGGTTTTGTCTCCAAGGTGATAGCCGCCTTTCACATTGCATGCAGCCGAGATTCGTGCTGCTTTTATAATAAAGAAAGTGCTGAAATTCTTTTATTGTTTTTTTTACCACTTGGACCCCTTCCCCAAGATGCAAGTCCGGTTATCAAGGTAACTCCGGGTCTCGTATCCGTTTTCTCGCCTAAGTATGTTTGAGTATGGTCGAGGTGTTTTACGTCAATCCTTACTTCATCTTCTTCGCTTGGAGTAGTCGGTTTCGTATCATTCCCTCCTTTTTAAAGGAATTGTCCTCAATTCCGCAATCCTATTGTCGTCGAGATAAGGAGATAGATCACCTATGTTGAAAGTAGCATGCACTCCATAATCACCCGGAAGTTCTAACTTGTAAGCATTGTCATTCACCTTCGCAACTATTTTAAATGGTCCCTCAGCTCGTGGCATTAACTTGTTCTTACGCTTACTCGGGAATCGTTGTTTCCTCAAATGCACCCAAACTAAATCCCCAACCTCGAATACTCTTGGTTTTCTTTATTTGTTCGATTTTCTTTTGTACGTCTCATTTATCTCCTTGATTCGGTTACGCACATGTTCGTGTAATTTCATCATCGATATTAGTTTTGACTCCACGTCCTTATGCACCAATTCGTCATTCGGTAATGGAATTAAGTCTAGTGGTATGTAAGGATTCAGGCCGTAAACTACTTCGAATGGAGAACGTGTCGTGGCATGAGTAGGAGAACGGTTATAAGCAAACTCCACATGTTCAAGTTTTAGATCCCAGTCCTTTTGTGTCTTGCCTACCACGCCTCGCAACAGTGTTCCCAGGGTTCGATTAGTCACTTCAGTTTGCCCATCGGTTTGAGGGTGGTGTGAAGTGCTAAACAAGAGTTTTGTTCCCACATTCCTCCATAGGGTGTTCCAAAAGTAGCTGAGAAATTTGGAGTCTCGATCGGAAACAATAGTCTTCAGAATCCCATGTAAACGTACCACCTCTCGAAAATATAAGTCAGCCACATTGCTTGCATCGTCTGTCTTTTGGCACTCTACAAAATGAGCCATTTTTGAAAAACGATCTACGACTACCATAATCGCATCCCTCCCTCGTTGAGTACGAGGTAAAGCCACAATAAAATCCATCGAGACATCTTCCCAAGGCCTCTCCGGGATCGGTAAAGGTGTGTATATTCCTGGTTTGAACGAACTCTTCGCAACATGGCATGTCACACACTAACTAATTATGTTACTAATATCCCCCTGCATCTTTGGCCAATAAAAATATTTCTTCAGCACATCTAATGTCTTAGTCGAACCAAAGTGGCCAGCCAAACCTCCCCCGTGAGCCTCCCGAACCAGCAATTCTCGAACCGTGTGCTTGGGCAGGCAAAGACGATTTCCCTTAAAAGGGAAGCCTTCCTGTATCGAAAATTCTCTCATCGGTCCAGATTTGCAAAGGGAGAAGGTCTCGCCAAAATCCGCATCACCGTCGTAATATTCCTTCACTATCTCGAATCCAAGCAAATGAACATCAAGAGTAGAGAGTAAGGCATAACGCCTAGACAATGCATCTGCTACAATATTGCTCTTGCCATCCTTATACTTTGATGAGAAGTGAAATGATTGTAAGAATTCCACCCACTTCGCATGCCTCGGACTTAACTTGTGTTGTCCGTTAATATACTTCAATGATTCATGGTCCAAATGTATGATGAAATGCTTCGGCCGAAGATAGTGACTCCAATGATCTAGAGCCCTTACAATAGCATAAAACTCCTTGTCGTACGTACAATAATTGAGACGAGCACCGTTTAACTTTTCTGAAGAATAAGCAATAGGCCGCTTTCCTTGAATGAGAACCGCTCCAATGCCAAATCTGCTAGCATCACATTCTACCTCGAACGGTTGCGAAAAATTGGGTAATGCTAAGATTGTTGCTTCGCACAAGTTATTTGCGAACGAATCCTGGGCAGCCCGGCTCCAATTAAACGTACCTTTCTTCAAACATTTGGTTATTGGGCTTGCAATGGTGCTGAAATCTCTAATGAATCTTCGTTAAAATGAAGCCAGTCCGTGGAACGATCTAACTTCCGTCACTGTAGTAGGAATCGGCCAGGAATTAATTGCTTCGATATTTGTTTGATCGACCGACACTCCATCCTTTGAAACAACATAACCCAGAAAGACTATGCTTTCGACCAAGAATGAGCACTTCTCCTCTTTTCCGTACAGCCTTGGTCCCTAAGGGTTTCGAAGACTCATCTCAAGTGTTCGAAATGTTCTTGCAACGATCGGCTGTAGATCAAAATTTCCCCAAAAATGGCTTAAGTACCTCATTCATCAAGCACATGAAAGTACTCGGCGCATTTGTAAGGCCGAACGGCATGACGGTCCATTCATACAATCCGTGTTTAGTCTTGAAGGCCGTCTTCCACCCATCTCCTTCTCGCATCTGGATTTGGTGATAACAACTTCGTAGGTCAACTTTTGAAAAGATCACGGATCCGTGTAATTCGTCCAACATGTCATCAAGCCTCAGAATTGGAAATCGATACTTGATGGTTATATTATTCACGGCTCGACTGTCAATACACATTCTCCAAGATCCGTCTTTCTTAGGACCCAGTAATACTGGAACCGCACAAGGACTTAGGCTTTCTCGAACATACCCGCGGTTCATTAGTTCTTCGATTTGGTTTTGTAATTCCTTCGTCTCCTCGGGATTACATCTATAGGCAACTTTGTTAGGGAGCGATGCTCCCGGTATGAGGTTGATCTGATGTTCAATCCCACGAATAGGTGGCAAACCCGATGGTAATTCTTCGGGAAAAACATCCGCAAATTCGTGCAATAAAGCATCCATCCTTTCGTCGTTCCGTACAACCATGTTATCATTCCGTGTCTCCCCCAGAATCAACAAGTACACACACTCGCCATCATTAATAGCATGTTCCACCTCCCATTCGCTAGCAAACATGGCCAGTTTTGGTTTTTTCACTCCGACTAGAACTCATAGAGCGAATAGCTTGAGGTGACATTAGTTTAAGCACAATCTTTTTGCCCTTATCCCGTACCTCATACTCATTGCTTCTTCCTCGGTGTAAAACGTCCCTATCAAACATCCATGGCCTTCCCAAAAGTATATGGCATGCATCCATTAGAAGTACATCACATAATATGTTGTCTTCATATGAACCCATGGTTAGTCCAATCCTCACTTGTTTAGTCACCCTTATTTTGCTCCCATCATCGAGCCAATACAACGTGTAAGGTTTCGAGTGAGCCATAGTGGTCAGCCCGAGTTTAGTCACCATCTCGCTGAATCTACGTTGGTGCAACTCCCTCCACCAACGATCAAACTACACCATTTATTTCCGATTTGACACTTTGTGTGAAATTTTGATTCCGCTGTTCTGAATCATTCGAACAGCTTTGGCTTGTAGAGTACGCAGGACTAAAGCTGTGTCATAGTTTGGATCGTCGTAAGTCTCACATTCTTCTCCTTCTTCCTCCTTCATGCTAAAATCAAATACATCACTCAGTCTCTCCTTTTCGTCCTCGACCAACAACTCGTCTCGGATCGTGACAGCTTCTCTTAGTGTTACCGCTCGTTTGTTCGGACAAGCATTTTGATAATGTTCGAACCCTTGACATTTGAAACATCTTACTTTAGCCAAACTCGTCTCCTTCGGTACGTAGGGGGCCTTAGGAATCGCAACAGGTACCGGAGTCGGTACAATTGCCTTAGTAGTTGAACTAGAACCGAGACTTGGGTTTCCAAATTTGACTGGAAACTCGGGTTTATAGAACTTTATCCTGTTTTGAGCTTCCAACTTCATACATAGCCCACATAATGTATCGAAGTCCTCGTATGGATATAATTCCACCGAGTTAGCTATGCTTCGGTTCAAGCCATGCAAGAATCGCGACATCTTCTGCTCCTCATTCTCCTCTATTTCTCCCATTAAGGTCAGATTCTCAAATTCTTCAATGTATTCACTGACACTCAATTTTCCTTGCATGAGGTGTGCAATCTTCCTGTACAAGGACAATCGATGCGACGTTGGTACATATCTCTTACGAAGTTTTCTTTTTAACGAGTCCCACGAACGGATCTTTTTATTCCCCGCACGGGTTCATCGCGTTTTCACTCCTTCATACCAAAGCGAAGCGCCTTTCCCCAACTTGAGAATTGCATACTTGCACCGTTTCTCGTCGTCGAGGTCTTTGAACTCGAACATATGATAAATTTTATGTTCCCATTCGAGGTAAACTTCAGGGTCTGTCCCGCCAACGAACTCCGGAAGCTCATTAACCTTGAACACTTCGACATGGCATGAGGGTCGCTCATAGTCACTACGCCTAGGTTGCCAACACTGGTCGTGTTGTTCTGGTATGTCACGCAATGCATCGCGAAGTTTTGCCAGGAAATCAGCGTCGTTGAGATCCATAATGCCAAAGATCAAGAAGTTGTGGTGGCGCTCCGATACCACTTATGATACGGATTCTCTATCGATACAGCGGCAAGCGGTTTTGACGAGCGGAAGCGAACAACAAGAAACTGTCAGGAACTGATAACAACAGTTCGCTACAGCAATAACACTGGCTAGCGGTATGCGCACGCGATAGGAAATGATGATGGCAGCTTGATACAGCAACAAGACAGGAACTGGCCGAATGGAAATGATTCGAAACAGGCCACCTCCAAATAGCGGTACTCGAAACAGCAAGTTTCGGTTGGATGCTAATTGAAAACAAGAAACAAGTTCGAAAGATCGAACAACACTTGATGCGAAATCCCGATCAAGTACAACCTTGTATCGAAAACAAGAAGAATATGGAAACAGGACAGGAAACAGTTGTTTTATCGAAGTAGACCTATAATTCGATAAAGTGATTTCTCTCAAGACCTATTGAGAATCAATCAGATTAAGATTCGAAAATGCGTCGAATAATAATCAAATTTTTGAAGGAAACTCATCCAACACTTAAACAATACACAAGGTATGTCATTTTATCATTCAATAATCTCCTCATTACAACTCCATCGCCACTATTTATAGGTAAAAGTAGCTTGACAAGATAATCTAAACTATTACAAGCTGGTCTTAAAATAAGGAAAAGAAAATAAAAGGTTCCCCACGTCACTTGCAAACAAGATTAAAAGATGGGTTTTGTCTCCAAGGTGATAGCCGCCTTTCACATTCCATGCAGCCGAGATTCCTGCTGCTTTTATAATAAAGAAAGTGCTGAAATTCTTTTATTGTTTTGCTTTTACCACATGGACCCCTTCCCCAAGATGCAAGTTGCCTATGTTTAATTTACTCCAAGTCCGGTTATCAAGGTAACTCCGGGTCTCGTATCCATTTTCTCGCCTAAGTATGTTGGAGTATGGTCGAGGTATTTTATGTCAATCCTTACTTCGTCTTCTTCGCTTGGAGTAGTCGGTTTCGTATCACTGCCCTCCCATTTTGTTTTTCAAATTGGTGTTTGATTCCACCTAACATGGTGGAAGACCAAAGAGATCAATGAAAGATTGTTTTCATTTTAATAATGAAAAAAACAATATTGGGGAATCATTGACTTAGAAAAATGAGTGGAAGACAAAAGCTTAAAAGTCACCTCCTCCTCAATTAGTCGATTTACGGCAATAACATTCAAGGGAGAGAGAAAAGTGTTTCTTTTGTCTTCTTCATCTTTCTTCTTCATTTTCTTAGAGAAAAATTGAGAGAGAAACTTTCCCATAACACTTAGAGTGCTTATGAAAATCAAGATAGAAAAATATTTATACACTTAGAGTGTTATAAATTAAATTATAAGCTCCAACCACCTTGTTCTAGTCGTACCCTTGGAGGATAACAAGGTGGGTGTTGTTCCAGTCGACTTCTGGCGCGTGGCAAGTAGAGGCACGGTGTTTAGGTGCTCAGGATATCTAAAGCTTGACGAATCGGATTTGTGGCAGAGATCACCAAAAGCTTGGCGTATCGGTTTTGTGGAGGAGATCGCATACTTCAACCATTTAATCAAAGGACTACAAGGGTATGATTTTTAATCTCCCTTTTATTAGTTTTATATATTTGTATATATGTAGATTGATCGATCCTCTTAGGGATTCGGATCGAATTTGATTTGTATATTGCTTCTGCTGCGCCTTCGTTTTAGCTACCGAATCCCAACAGGAAGAATAGCATTGAATATAAAGCTTCGATTTGTATGAGAAGAAGCAAGTCGAAAGAGCTAACGCCAATCTGTGTGAATGGCCAAAGCTGCGGTCCCTGTATCAATCTGTGTGAACGATACAGAGATAGGTTTAGTTAAAGTCATGTAGTTGTATACGTAGTGATTTAATAAATGTTTTACTCCTGTGTAGAGGACCAGTGGATGTGGAGATATTTACCTTGAACCACTTATATCTGTATGTTATTTACTTTCCGTCCTTACTGTTTTCATTTATAATTGTGATTTAAAGTATACATTGTGAAAACCCTGTACGCAACAAGCTAACAGGAGAATACCTAGTTGTAGTACTTACAGCAACTCACTACTAGTCTTCCGCTACGCAATAACTTTGAAAAACACACAAGTTATTGTATTCTCCCTTTCTAAGATGTTTACTATACACTTTGTGGCCAACAACAATAGTTCTCCCAAAATAATTATATAGTTTTAGTTATCTCAAGAAAATCATAATCGGACACTAACCTGTCTTAAAGCTTCGAAATAAGCATTATATCTCAACAGAAAATGTAGGAGAATCAAAGGATATCCAAACTTACCTCAATGACGAAGAAAGTGGAAGAACGACGAAGAACGGGTTGGAAACTGTTGGTCAAAGTATACTTAGATAACAGCTTAGGGGGAGGGGTGAATAAGTTGTACTCTTTTTCGAATGTTTTGTGCAGTGGAAGTATGTGAGTAAGTTGATGTAGCTACAAAAACTGAGTATTCTCGTGTAGGCTTCGTGCTTATATGATTTTCAAAGTAAGTGTAATAAAATCACAAGCCGTAACCAGAAGTAAATGAGAAAGTACAGATAAAATATTTAATGTGGCTTGAGGAAACATCCTCTACATCCACAAGGTCTCTTCTGTTTATTAGGATCAAAGGCATATCCAACTGTATTGATCTTTAACTAAACTCTTCAAGATGTATCTTTCACACAAATTGAGGATCTACCCGAATACCATAGGCTGATATAATGTGCCCAGGAAAAGCAACTTCTCTAAGCCAAAACTCGCACTTAGAAAATTTAGCATAAAGCTTATCAGCCCTCAAAATACTCAATGCAATCCTCAAGTGTTCGGCATGCTCCATCTCACTTTTGGAATAGATTAAGATATCATCAATAAACACCACCACAAATTTATCGAGATATTCGATAAAGGTTTTGTTCATAAGCTGCATAAATGCTGCCGGAGCATTTGTTAAACCGAATGGCATAACTACGAATTCATAATGCCCATACCTCGTTCGAAATACCGATCTGGGGATATCCAAATCTCGAATTCGCAGTTGGTAATATCCCGACCTCAAGTCAATCTTGGCGAAAACCGTAGCCCCTTGCAATTGATCAAATAGATCATCGATTCTTGGCAACATATACTTGTTTTTGATAATGAGTTTATTCAACTCACGATAGTCAATACATAACCGTAAGGACCCATGGCGACACATTAGGCCGAATATAACCTTTGTCCAGCAATTCACCCAATTGTTTCTTCAATTCTAACATTTCCGATGAGGCTATTCTATATGTTGCCTTGGATATTGGCGCCACATTGGGCTCTAGTTCGATGACGAACTCCACTTCGCGATGTGGTGGCAATCCCGGCAAATCATCAGGAAATACATCTGGAAATTCGTTCACAATTGGGATAGAAGATAACTGAACTCCGTCAGCTTCTGTCTTCATTGCGTTACACCACTAACCGGTACAACCTTGGTTCAACAATTTCACAGTCTTCATGGCTCGAATAATCTTCCCAACAATCCCGGGTTTCTGTCCTTCAAAAACATATTCCACACCATCCCGATTAATGACTGAAATTATTTTTCGACGATAATCCATTACTGCTCCATGGTGATTTAACCAATTATCACCCAGAATTAAATCTTCTCCCTTCACATATATAACAATCAAGTCAGATGGCCAATCTCTACCACTGATGGTTACAGGACAGTTGACAATCTCTCGATCCCCAACTATCCTTTCCCCACTCGACAGTCCAACGATAAAAGGTTCACATGCAGAGAGACCAATAAGGTCCAGAAGATTCACGCAAGACAATGATATAAAGGAATGAGTAGATCCAGAATCAAATAATACATCTACCGGGCGCGTACGAATATAAACAATACCTGATGTAGTTGCAGCCCCTACGTCGCCAGTCCGCCTCATCTCATACAATCGGGGTGGAGCTGATCCAATGCTAGATGCATCCTTATGCGCGGTCTTGCCTCTACCGCGTCCGACACTTGTAGTGGGCTGACTTGAGACAGTGCCGGCTGAAATACGGGATGGCTTGGCAAGGATTCTACTCGCTCTCTCACAATAGGACGCCCGGTGTCCCTGCTTTCCACACGTGAAACAAAAAATAGGGCGCGACGAACAATGGGAATTGATATGACCAGGAATTCCACAATTAAAACAAACTTTCGGCGCTCCTACACTGGGTTGCGGAGAACCAATGGAAGATTGCACAGAGGGTTGAGGTTTACGCGATCCGCTGCCTGGAAAACTACCAGAAAATTTCAGTTTCTTAGAACTCGAAACCGTAGGAGCCGGAACTGACACCATCTCATAAGCAAGCACTCTGTCCTGATATTCCCTCAAAGTAGTACATCCAAGGCCCGCTATATACTTTCGGACCTCCGGTTTCATCCTTGCGTCGAAATGAAGTATCTTGTCTATCTCATCCTTAACCCGATCTTGAACATACATTAATTGCTTGTTGTATGTCTTGATTGCCTCGGAAATAGGAACGTCCTCTGGTTGAGCTCTGAAAAATTCACTAACTCTTACTAACTGTACCGGTGCTGGACAATACTGAGCTTCCGTCACGGTCTCTGGGCTTAACAGCTCTCCACCAATCCGACGCGTCATCAACCGTCTGATATTGAGCAACTGGGACTCTTTTGGCTCCAGTGCAGCCAATACTGTCAAAAATCTTTTCCAGCTCGACTAACCAATGATCCCAGTTGTTCTCATCACTGGAACCATCGAATCTGGGATGGTTCATCTTCATAACTTCCTGAAGCCACCGATCCTCAACCATCCTGCCAGTATTAATGTTCTGCACCATTTCGGCCGGTTGTTGCACCTGCATTACGACTTGTTGAAGAACGTTAGGCACTTCGGCCTCCGAACCTCCGTCTGAACCTCCCGGAGGGATCGGGTCTGATCTAGTCGCAGAACGAGATGCCGATTCTGAAACGGACATCTCGGACTCAGACACTACTACTTTGCCACGGCCTCGGCCGCGGCCGCGTTGGTGGATAGCTCTACCTCTCGGCATACTGAGGAATAAGAAAAGTCTTCCGAAGATAATTACTTTCAAAGGAAAGAAGTAATCAACATCCGAAGAGTCTTCCAGCACAGGCAACACGGGGTGGTAGCATGCCAATGATATCGTAGATAATGACTGACTCAATTTAACAGACCCAAAAACACCGACAGCCTAGGTATCCATAAACCTAAGGCTCTGATACCATATTCTGTAACACCCCTGTGATATACGGTGATATTACAGCGCCGTAGATTCTCTTTTGGAGAACCTACCAGGCTAATATATATATATAAAACTTATTAAAATTAACAAACCACAACATTCACTTAATTAAAAGGACAAACTATCTCCAATACGACATAATTTACAAAACCAAATAACACATTGTCCCGTAGGATCACAACTGATACAACAGTCCACAGCTGATACAACAACACCATCCACAGTAAAAAACAACTCAATGACAACACATGACAGTACCCGCGTGAGTACAAAATCAAAACATAACCAAGACCTTGACAAAAATGACCACCCACTCAAAATAATACACGATATCAATGCTGCCGACCAAGCTCGTGCCCACCCTGTGTTGGCTCTCCTAATGGTCCTGAACCTGAGTACACAACAAGTATATCCATACACGAAGGGGTCAGCAAAAAGCCAGTGCAAGTACAATGATTACAGAATATGTACAACAAATGAATATTCAACAGAAATCACGATGCCATCACAAGTATTCCGGAATACAATACAATAATCATCAGCACAAGATAACCTCCCGAGTTATACTGGCCCTGTACCCACACGGGATACACACCCTAGAGAGTCCTTGTCAGGCCCTCCCCGGTGTACAACCCAGTCGAGTGGTCCGTAGAACTCGAAGTCTAACAGGAACCCAGGGGACCCTCGTTGGTTTTACTCGGCTCACACAATCTCAATAAATACATGACACAAACCGTATATTTTCTCAAAATCAAAATTTTCACATATTCATACGAAGTACAATAAACGCAATCAAAGTACTTGCCTTGGTTGGAAACGATACGAGAATAATGAACGGAAAGATATACAGTCCAAAACCCTTCGACGATTCGATCATAGTTCAACAAAATACCGAATCAAATACCATACTATGAAAAAGGAGGGATTCACCCTAAGTTTTGCTCTTAGGGACCTTTATTCAAACACTACGAAGACAACATAGCTCGAATCCAAATTACAGAGGATAACTTGGGATATAATCCATGAACTTGGAGAAAAATGAAGGATTATGATTACAACATCATAATCTAGCACAAATCTGAACTAAAATAGATTAGAATCGAATATCTCAACAAAAACCCCAAAATATGAAGAACTAGGGTTCAAGCGAATTTTACCTTGATTTGGACGGTGAAAGTTGATGAGATGCTGATAACTTGGTGTTATGAACTCAAAAATGTTGTTGGATGATGAAATCCGACCAAAATCTGCACTTCATAATGGTCAAGAATGCTCAGCCACCGGAGGAGGAGAAGGAAGGGAAGAAAATGATGATTCTGAGCCTGCCCAGCATATATATACTGGGGGGAAACTAGCGCACGCTACGGCTAAAAATTAGCGTGCGCTAATGGGCTTGACAGGCAGTACAGAACCCACTGTCTGACTTCAGTATCACGCGCTACTCAGAAATATTAGTGCGCGTTATCGAACGAGACTAGTACGCGCTAAACCCGAAACATAGCATGCGCTACCTGCTATCGCCCGCAGTCTAGAACAATCTGACCTCACTGCCCTGCCGACTAAGCGCGTGCTAACCCATTAATATCATGCGCTAATACAATGAAATAGCGTATGTTAGTCTGACACTAGCTTGCGCTAACGCCCCATTCCAGAGTCCAGAAAACTCACTACCCAGCAGGCCTAGCGTGCGCTACTCACACTGATAACGTGCGCTAAAAATGCAGTATAGCGCGCGCTACTGCTACTTCCAGCATAAAATTTACGAAGGTCGGCCAAAACGAACATAATACGAAAATCACAAAATTCAATGATTATCAACAGTGAATGTACCAATATCAATCATCATGTCCCTCAAATTCAAATAGCCACAATACAACAAGATAATTCCAAAACGACACACGTGAAATACATGGTTATTACATGATAGATGTGTCAAACAATGAAGAACAAGACCATCATGTTGTGTGATACGTAGGTTAAGGTGTAAAAAGTTGAGATAGGCTGCTGAAACCTAAGATTAGTCTTGTGAAAAAATATAAAAATATAGAAGTATGAATTTAGGAACAAGAAAGGGATAAGACTTGGATAAAGTTACCACCACCAAGCCGATCAATCTGATTCAATCAAGGAAAAAGTATTAAACACCACCAACATTAACAACACATTAGCGAAAAATAAAAAATATTAGTGATAAAGCAAATAGCACCACTCTAATAATAATTATGAATCGACTCCTCTTGTGTATAGAACACTCAAATCACTTCACAAGCTGATGTATATTTCAAATCAAATGATGCTCTCTAAAGCAAAACTTGGAAACCTTTTTATAGTGGTTGAAAGGAAAGTTAAAGACTAGTGCAAGATAAGATGTATTAGTTATACTCATAACTCTAATAAATGAGTTGAATGAGTTAAAAACTTATCAACTCAAGGGGCTACAATCTTGGCTTGATTAGGTTCAATGGGCTGCCAAAAAATTATGTTTCTTCCTCCAATTATGTTGAAGCCAAATATAGCTTGAGAATCCAAATCAAGTCCAAGGTGAGCATGACACATAAATCGGGCCTATTTTGCACCAACATAATTTACTGAATCCGAAGTCCCGCATCAACCTCTTAGGGTTAGCGATAATTTGTCCTAAAATCTTCAAGTGGACCGTCTTCAAGGTAGAGAGAAATCGTCAATATTGAAAGTTGTTGAGAGGTCTAAATCTCCAGGTAACTCCAGTTTATAAGCATTATCTCCGAACCTTTCCAGCACCTTGTATGGTCCATCATCTCTTGCCGTTAACTTGTTTTTCCTTTTGAAGGAAATCTTTTCTTTCCTGAAGTGTAGCCACATGAGATCTTTAGGTTCGAAGAGAGACTAATTGCGATGCTTATTTTTTTGTACAAGTCGTTGACATGTTCAATCTTCGTGTTGACTTGTTCATAAATTTTCTTCATTTCTTTAGCATGAGTTGCTGCGTCAAAGTGAATTTCACTACGCTTAGGGAGGGTTATCAGATCAAAAGGCGTGAGAGGGTTTACTCCATAATTAACCTCAAATGGTGTATGACTAGTACCGTAGGTTGGTGATCTGTTATATGCCAACTCAGCAAATGCAAGTTTAATATCCTAATCATTCAAGGATCTACTCAGCATGGTTCTGATCAAGGTGGTGAGTGTCTGGTTGCTTACCTCCATCTGTCCATCCGTTTGAGGATGATAGTGTTGGGATTCGGTGATTAAAAATGAGTTACGCAGCAGAAAATAAATCGGTCCCACCGGATAAAACCAAACCCTTAAAGCGGATCGATCAAGCGTCGTATAAGTGAATATAAATTGACGAAGATAAAATTAAGAAGTCATACCCTCATAAACCTTTGATAATATCTTCTTGAACGAAAAATTCTCGAGCCAAGCTTTAATCATTTCCCGTCACCAACATGAACACAAATCCAATTCGTTCTACCTTGATGAATGATCAAATCACCTAATATGCCGAGTGTCTCTATGTTATCATGCGTCGGATATTGATCGAAGAAAATTATATTTCAATTTGTTCTCGAAGAACACGGCTAGGAATTGATATAGAAATTTTCTTCTCTTCTCTTCTTCCTTTTCTTTCTCTCTAACATGAACAAGAAAATGAAGAAACTTTTTCTCCTCTCCCTTAGGATGCTCACGACCAGCTTTTGGTATGTGTGTGTGTGTGTGTGTGTTTTTCAAGTCACATCATCAAATGAAAGACTTTCACATTTTATAAAATAAAATGAGATCAAATGATGAGATATGATATCTCATCCTTTTGTCCTCATCTCATTCTATAAACAAACATACCCCACATGTTAGGAAGTAACATGGAAGATAAGGAGAAGGTGAGGTGGTGACATGGTGTTTTGGTGAGAAAACGAGCAAAGCCACTCGATTCATGTACCGGATGTTCGCTTGTCCAATCCATTAATTACAATTCGTTTTATCTCAAATGTATTTATACTTAATTAATTAATCCAATTAACTAGTTTTATCAAGTACAAAATTATAATAATATATTTCCAAGAAATAATTATTTATGAATTAAATTAATCTCCAGGTAATTAATTTCAATTCACAAGACCGCTATGATTTATCAAATAAATCAAATTAGATATCCAATTTTCAATATTAATGAAGAGATAGTAAATACATATTTTATCCATCAAATATCCTTGTGCGCAACTCCATAGGCCTGGCTTAGTCCGCAAAGGTAGAAACCAAGGAGTACGCACTTAGCCAGTCTAGTGATCCGTACCGTAACCTAACTAAGAACGAATGATTGGATCATTCCAAACCATTATGTCGTGAATAATGTATACATATAAACCCTTCATTAATATGTCCCGGTCAAGTCTTAGGGTCACAGTAAAGTCAAACCCTATTGTAACTTGACTCTATGCATTTGTTAATGCAAACCGAGATCACTAGCTCTAACTGCTTTGGCCAAAAGACTTATGATCTCATTTGCCATTAACCGCATATGATATTTAGCTGCTCACTAACAGGAGAAAGAATCCTAACTTGGTATTCAGTAGAGACTGTTAATTGCCCTCTATGTTGCATTTCGAGGTTGACCCACCAGCCTGCGATTGGATCGAACTACTCTAATGACTAACTTAATGTCACAAGCACATCTTTCTACTGAAACCTCGAGTCAAAGGTCCACATATACCTATCACAACATTTCGATTCAGTCATTGACAGTCCCTGAGTGATGTCCATGTGACCGAATCGAGGTGAGTCATGTTCGAGTATACTAATCCCATTAGCACACCTATAACGTGTGCTCCCACTAATCCTTAGTGAAGACAGGCACTCTACATGTCAAATTACACGTTATAAAAGTTTTGTCTAAACTTACTGCCTAGTTAAGTTTTATCGACTTGCAAACCAATTAAGGATTCGAGCCCTAAACACTTCCAGTGCCTATTTCCTTATCTCCAAAAGGAATGGAATGTTTGCTCCCAAATGCAAGGACTATTATTCTATATACCAAATCACAATGCCCATGATATATAATAATATAGAAATAATAATCGCCTTATTTAGTTTAATATTCATAATTACAATATAGTGCTCTCACTCTCTCATTCTCTGAGTGGCATTCGAGGGCATATTCCTAACAGATAGGCCGTGCTAAATAATAACTTTGTGTCCAAAAATTTCCACAATGATTTCCAAAAGTAGCTTAGGAACTTGTTGTCTTTGTCAGAAACTATAGTTTTAGGAACACCGTGCAGACATACAATTTCCTTGAGGAATAACTCAGCAACGTGTATGGATCATCAGTTTTTTGACATGGAACAAAGTGTGCCATTTTTAAGAAGAGATCAACTACAACCATGATAGCGTCTTTTCCCCGTTGGGTCCGTGGCAAGGCCACAATGAAATCCATGGATATTATTAATAATATGCCCTCAAATGCCACTCAGATGATGAGAGAGTGAGAGCATTGTGTTGTTATTATGAACATTCCTCGTAGAAGGAATTTATTATTGCTATATTATTATATATCATTGTAATCATGATGTAGTATATAGAATAATAGTCTTTGAATTTGAGAGCGAACATTCCACTTCTTATGAGATAAGGAGATCGGCACTAGAAGTGTTTAGGTCTCAAATGCTTAAGTGGTGTGCAAGTCGATAAAACTTAACTGGGCATTAGGCAAGACCTGTATAATGTGTATTTTGACATGTAGAATTCTTGTCTTCACAAAGGGTAAGTGGGAGCACACGTTATAGATATGCTAATGGGATTATTATATTTGGACTCGACTCACCTTGATTCTGTCACATGGATTTCACTCTGGGATAGTAAATGATTAAATCAAAAGGTTGCGCTTGAGGGTTCAGTTGGAGATGTGCTTGTGACATTAAGTTAGTCACTAGAGTAGTTCGATCCAATCACCGATTGCTGGGGTCAACCTCAAAGTGCAACTTGATAGGCAAGTAGCAGTCTCTACTGAATACCAAGACATGATTCTTTCTCCTGTAAGGGAGCATGTAAATGTCCTATGTGGTTATTTCCAAATGAGATCATATGTCTTTGGCTAAATCATTTAGATCTAGTTGTATTGATATATGAGAGCTCGGTAATCTCGGTTTGCACCAACATATGCATAGCGTCAAGTAAAATTAGGGTTTGACATTACCGTGACCTTAGTACTTCCTCGGGACATATGATTAAAGTGTTTATACATATACGGTATTCATAACTAAAGGTTTTAGAATGATCCCCAATTATTCGCTCTCAGTTGGGTTACAGTGTGAGCCACGAGATTGGCTAAGTGTTAATCACACTCTTTGGTTCCTCCTATTACCGACTGAAACGAACCTACAGAGTTGTGGCATAGGATAGATGTCGAATTAAATTTAGGATATTATCTCTTAAATGAATATACGATATTCTCTCGACCAGGGCCTAGCAGCCCTGCCGGGCCGCATGCTTGGCTCGAGCTTGTGTTTCAGACTCCATTTTAATATTTCATCCAGAACAAACTAAAATTATCTGTTATGTGAATTAATTGGATTAATTCTTATAGATAGATTAATTTTGTATTGATTGGATCAATATATTAGATTAATTATTTATGCCATTATTTTAATGTATTTATATTTTATGGTGATATAGTTCATGGACTTAGTTTTTGAATCTTTATTCGATGAGGGGTTGTAAAGGCCGTTTTGAGCTAATTTATTTTATTAGAAATTTTTGTATACGATGCAATTTTTATTGACATAATAAATTATCTATGACGAAGAGCCGAGGACGAACCGCCATAAAGACAAAGATTCAAGATATGTAATTTGATTACTTATTTTTTTTACTGGGACAGTGATGACTCAGTACATAAAAACGCGCCATGAACTGTATGTTGGTAGATTTAGGTTATGGATGTTTTTATATTGTATGACAAACAAACAACCAACCGCGTTTATAAATGGATTAATGTGCAAAGTGTAACATACAATCGCGTAATACTCCCACTTACAAAACACTCAGTTATAAAAGGTTACGAGGTTTCCTACCCTCCGTCAAACTCATCATAGAAAACTGAAATCTAAACTGAAATACTTTTTTTCCGAGTATGTGGGAATAATATTTTGGGGAGGATTGATAAATTCTTGGAGTGCATTTGATGCCTTCGATTGTGACAAATCGAACCCCTAGAATCCATAAGCGTTGCCTGGTGAGATTCAATTGTTAGACTAATAGGAGTTGACGGTTTAAACTAAGATAGTTCAGTGAGCCATATAAATTGTATAATTTGAGGGTGAGTGAACTAGGCGTAAAATAAGATCAAATCATCCATTAGATGGGTTGGTGTTAGACACCACTTTATAAAGAAAAATAGACTAGAAATCCTATGGATTATCCTCTATTAAACTTTCTAAAGAACTCGATCACTACTATGAAGTTAACCATGACTTTCAGATTCCAAATGGGAGTGTGTAATGTCGATAAAAATAGTATGAGCCGAGTTAATGAATAAAGAAAGTCCTTAATTTCTAAACTCATATCATAATTAAACAATCACTAACAAATCTAATATTATTTTCTGCAGTAAAATGAATAAACTCTCAATATGATGTTGAACCCACTATCAATATTACTCGAAAAGGACACCCTGACAGGTCCGAACTTTGTGGGCTGGCTGCCAAACTTGAGGATTTTCCTCGTGATGGGAATGTTGGGATACGTCTGGGAGGCATACACCCTAGCAGTTTCTGCAAGAACCTGAGCCAATCATTAAGAAGTCGACATCCATGAGAAATGGGTGAAAGACGACATACAAGTGTGCGGGTATATGTTAGGCTCAATGACTGATGAGCTTCAACGTGTCCAAGGCAAGATAACAACTTCGAGAGCCATCTTAGTGCACCTGGCTGAGCTTTATGGAGAGCATAGTCGAACTACTAGATATAAGATATCAAAGAAATTGTTCAGCGCCACGATGAAGGAAGGAGAGAGGTGGGGACCACGTCCTCAAAATGATCTCGATAATTGGGAGATTACATGATCTTGATTTTTAGATGCATACTGCTCTCCAAACTGACCTTATCCTACAGTAACTTCCTGCCTCTTTTTTCCAGTTTGTCATAAACTTCAATTGCAATGAGATTGCATGTAAACTTAACTGGTCTAATGAATAAATTGACGACTGCTCAGTCTCATATAAAGATAAAGGGAAAAGAGGCTACAATTTTTTTTTTCTTTTGTGACTTGGCTGTCCAAGAATAAGAAGAACAAGAACATGAAACAGTTAGGTCCAAAATCCTAGATCAACAAGGGTAAGGGCAAGGCCCCAGATGGTTCAAAAGAGTAAGGGGACAAGAATAAGGACGAATGTCTCAACTGCGTGAGCTAGGACACTGAAGGAGACTGTCCAAAAATTGACTGTAATGCATCTTCAAGTACAAAACTATTAATTTTGGAAATAAATTGTTCTGTAACTATATATTCAATTTCTTTGGATACTTGATTCTCGTGCAAGTTCTCACACTTGTACAATGAATCAGGATCTGGAACAAAGCAGAAAGCTTGAAGCTAGAGAAGTGATGGTAATAGTCAGGAGCGGATATAATGTTGCGGCTACAGACGTTGGATCACTTATGGTTGGATTTAGGATCCAATTTTATTCTTACATTGAATAGTTTACTTGTTTGCCCAATGGGCATAAAATTATTGTATCAATTATGGTCAAGGACCGTAATGGATTTCATTTCTTGGAAATGGATCTTACTGTAATTATTTTAGAAATAAATTGGTTGATATAAGAACATTATTGAATGGCTTATACCATTTAAAGAATAACATTGTTGTGAGCACTATAACTAGGAAGCATGATAGGGGAGATACTAACCAAACACTTGAATGGCATCTTACACTTGGTCACTTTGGTCAGACCACGGTTCACGAAATGGACAAAGATGGACTCATATGTCCATTGGGATCGGATCCCTATCCAACTTCTGAATCTTGCCTTTTAGGCAAAATGACTGAGTTACCCTTCACGGAGACTTGAAAGAGTAGCTGAAAAGCTTGGATTATTATATACCGCCCATGTGGCCCCTTTGAAGTGGCACGAGATGGCTTTTAGTATTATAATACATTCACTGATGACCATACTAGGTATGGGTTCGTGTACTTAGTAAAACATTAATCTGAAGCCTTTGATAAATTCAAGGAATTTAAGGCCCTAGTTGAAAATCAAACAGGTAACCACATTAAGGGTCTTCGGTCAGACCGAGGTGGCAAGTTCTTAAATGAACTAGGAATAGTGCCACAATTTACTCCTCTAGCTACTCCATAATGGAATAGTGTGCCCGAGAGAAGGAACCGAACCTTGTTAGACATGGTTTGCTACATGCTTAACTATACTGATTTCCCAATTTACCTGTGGGGATATGTGCTCCTTATTACTACATATATCTTGAACAGATGTCCCTCTAAATCTATTCCTAAGACTCTACATGAGATGTGGCGAGGTATTAAGCCAAGTCTTAATCATATTAGGACTTGGGGATGTCCAGTTTATGTCAAAAAGACTAAAGCGGATAAGTTGGAAGACAGGTCTGTAAATGGAGTGTCATAGGATACCTAGCGGATCCCATGAGCTATCTATTATATATGCACAAAGATCGTAAGGTCAGTGTTTCTTTACAAGCACACTTCCTTGAAAATAATTTTGTTCAGGAAAGAGGCACACGTAGAAATATTTCTTTGGATGAACTAAAATAAACTCCTAATGAGACACCTACGTAGGATATTATAATCGAACATTATGAAACACAACCACAACCTCGGAGGTCTAGTAGAGTTTTCTCTAAGAGAATGGCTCGATGTAGATGAAATAGGCATCACATAGTTGGAACCTTCTTTAATAAGACAATCAATTAGATTGATGACATCAAGAATGAAGAAGAGTCCTGTGTTTACAAGAAGATTATTGGGAGCAGACTTACGTTCTTAATACCATTTGCGGATGCCATTCTACTTATAAGAAACAATGTAGAAATGCTCAGTTCTATTAAAGTTTGGTTTTTAAGTACGTTCTCGATGAAAGACTTGGAAGAAATTACCAAAATTCTAGGAATTTGCCTCTACCGGGATCGAGCGAAGAGAATGAGAGGTCCTTACAAGCCCTCTATATAGAAATGATCCTAAAGTAGGAATATTCTAAACGAGGGTTCTTACCTATGAGACATGGCATAAAACTATCTAGATCTCCTCAAAGTGATGAAAATAGAACGGAGATGAGTTTATGTTGGGATAAACAATCATGTACCTATTGTTGGGATAAACAATCCTGTATCGAGTTTTTATAAAGTTCCAACATATATCAAGTCTTCATGCCGCCTTCATACAGCAAGATGTGAGTTTTGATAAAGGGTCATCATACAGCAAGAAGCTCATCAGTCGATATGATACCAAGTATGGAAGCTGTTCTGAAATACTCATACAACATCTTTCCATACAGCAACCCTAAGATAGCCTACATCGTAAATCCTACAGCTACAACATTATGTTGGATACAACAAGCAAGCTGTAAGTGTTAGAGTCCTTCAACACTTATCCAACAGGACTGCAGACTGTTGAAACGGAATCTGCTTTATTCGCTAAAGTCAACCCTTCATTTGAAAATAAGTATTTAAATACTGACTGGATAAAGTATTTAAATACTAAGCCGATAGAGATCTTCAGACAGGGACCAAAATCCGGATCTTGTTCTTTACAAGTCAATCATCCCGTTGGAACGGACTTTTTGCTCAACGGATCTATTCCCAACAGATCTATTCAGAGGCTATTTATACCCTGGAGTTTAAAGATCGGTTAATCCAAGATACACAAGCTCACAAGCAATACGCGAACGATCTATCGACTGAATATTCATTATCATCAGATCAAGATTACAAGAGCAAAGTAGATTTCTTCTAGTATCATTCATATCTGAAAAGAAGAAATATACTCAGTCAATCCAAAACAGCCATCATCAGCTTAAGATCTTCATAGTCAAGCTGTTGTTCTTACCTAGTTACTTTACCTTTTACCTTCGAGTAAAAACCTAGTTCTGTGTGAACTAAAGAAGTTATTCTGACATGTGTGGGACGAATAAGATGAAGCTTTGGAACTGTATGTGAAGAAGCAAGTCAAGAGTTCACTTTGACCAATCTGTGTGAATGATTGAAAGCGACAGTCTTTGTATCAATCTGTGTGAATGATAAAAGGATATGTTTGATTATAGACACGTAGTTGTGTACGTAGTGTTTATAATAAACATTTTCACTCTTGTGTGGAGGACCAATAAACGTAGAGGGGTTTACCTCGAACCACTTTAAACAGCGTGTCATTTACCTTCTGTACTTACTGTTTTCTTTACTGTAATTATTTTACAAGTATACACTGCATACTCTGTACGCACAAAGCAAACAGGAGAAAACCTAGTTGCTGTATTTACATCAACTTACTATTTCAAGACTTCCGCTACGCACTCTTATTTGAAAATCATACAGCTTGTTGCTTAAACACTTTCCAAGCTGTATTCTATATACTTAGTGGCCAACAGTTTAAAACCTTATGCCTCAACTAAGGGCATGCCTATGTATGCTATGATATGTACAATACCAGACAACTTATCTGGTGCGCATAAATTGGTTGGTTTTAAGGCAAATCCAGGTAATGAACATTGGACTACGGTAAAGAATAATCTTAAGTGCCTGAGAACGATTAAAGACTTGATTCTTACACATGGTGATGGAAAATTTATAGTTGAGGGTTATGTCTGTGCAATACTTTCAGGCAATATAGATGATAAGATGTACAATTAGGGTGGACTTTTTTTTTCTGAACGGTGGAGCGGTAATCTGTGTGAATGATAAAAGGATATGTTTGATTATAGACACGTATTTGTGTACGTAGTGTTTGTAATAAACATTTTCACTCTTGTGTGGAGGACCAATAAACGTAGAGGGGTTTACCTCGAACCACTTTAAACAGCGTGTCATTTACCTTCTGTACTTACTATTTTCTTTACTGTGATTATTTTACAAGTATACACTGCATACTCTGTACGCACAAAGCAAACAGGAGAAAACCTAGTTGTTGTATTTACAGCAACTTACTATTCAAGACTTCCGCTACGCACTCTTATTTGAAAATCATACAACTTGTTGCTTAAACACTTTCCAAGCTGTATTCTGTATACTTAGTGGCCAACAATTTAAAACCTTATGCCTCAACTAAGGGCATGCCTATGTATGCTATGATATGTACAATACCAGACAACTTATCTGGTGCGCATAAATTGGTTGGTTTTAAGGCAAATCTAGGTAATGAACATTGGACTACGGTAAAGAATAATCTTAAGTGCCTGAGAAAGGTTAAAGACTTGATTCTTACACATGGTGATGGAAAATTGATAGTTGAGGGTTATGTCTGTGCAATACTTTCAGGCAATATAAATGATAAGATGTACAATTAGGGTGGACTTTTTTTTCTGAACGGTGGAGCGGTATCTTGGAATAGTTCCAAGCTAATTGCGATGCAGATTCCACATGCCAAGATGAATATTAGGATGCCTTAGAGGCGTATGTGGAAGTATTTTTGGATATAAAAGTTTCTTGGAGAAATTCAGGTGGTCCCTAGCACATAGTTGTTTGGCGGCAGGCTATATACACTAAGTCTCGTCAAAATACCAAACAAATTGAGATTTAATGTCACCTCGTAAGAGTGGTGGTTCGTTATGATGAGGTATACTGCATAGAGTATACTCAACTGAGTTTATGTCAGTGGTCCACTGACCAAGCCACTATCTCAGATGATCTTAGAACTACATCTGGAGAGTATAGATATTAGATACCACAGTATGTGGAACTGATTGCAAGTTGGAGATAGTTAGGAATATGCCTTCGAATGCCACTCAAAGGATGAGAGAGTGAGAGCATTGTCTTGTTATTATGAACACTACTTGTAAAAGTTATTTATTATTGCTATATTATTGTATATAATTGGCATCATGATTTGGTGTATAGAATAATAGTCCTTGCATTTGAGAGCGAATATTCCACTTATTATGAGATAAAGTGATATGAATTGGAAGAGTTTATGGATAAACTTCTTAACTGGTTCACAAGTCGATAACACTTAACTGGGGATTAAGTTTAGGCAAGACTAATGTGTACTTTGATATGTAGAGTGTCTGTATTAACTATGGATTAGTGAGAGCATACCTATAGATATGCTAATGGGATTCATATATTCAGACTCAACTCACCTCGACTTCAGTCACATGGATCTCTCTATGGGATAATAAATGACTGAATCAGTAGGTTGTGATAGGTATACATGAATCGTTTACTTGAGGGTTCAGTAGACGGTGTGCTTGTGACATTAATTTAGTCACTAGAGTAGCTCAATCCAATCACCGGTTGGTAGAGTCAACCTCGAAGTGCAACTTGATGGGCAAGTAGCAGTCACTACTAAATACCAAGACAGGATTCTTTCTCTTGTAAGTGAACATGCAAATGTCCTATGTGGTTATAGGTAAATGAGATCATAAGTCTTTGGCCAAAGCATTTAGAGCTAGTTGTATTTGAAACACGAGAGCTCGATAATCCCGGTTTGCACTAACACATACATAACATCAAATAAATATAGGGTTTGACATTACCATGACCCTTATACTTGATTGGGACATATGATTGAAGGGCTATGCGTATATGGTAGTCATAACTAAATGTTTTAAAATGAACCCCGATCATTCACTCTCAGTTGGGTTACAGTGTGAGCCACTGGACTGGCTAAGTGTTACTCACACTCTTTGGTTCCTCCCATTTCCGACTGAGATGAACCTATAGAGTCGCGGCACATGGTAGATGATAGAATAAATTTATGATATTCCATCTTAAATGAATATTGACATTAGATGTCTAATTTAATTTATTAGATAAATGCTATTTTAATTCATTGGATAAATTAAATTGTTCTATTGAATTAAATAAATTACTGGATAATTAATTTAATTCTTATTATCTCTTAGAGAAGTAATTTAAAATGTAGTTAATTAATTAGATTAATTAATTGTATTTATATTGAAACGTATCAAGGTTTATGTTCGTTTCACAGATCCAAATGAGCCAACTCCTTTATTCTCACTTATGGCCCCCACCTCTCACATAATGTGAAGTTGACAATTTTCTCTTTGTATAGATATTATTATGGTGTTGTGAATTTTATATATACTTGGTGTATATTTTATACCTTATCATGGCATGATGAGGTGTCATGTGTGTGGTGTGTTTTGTTTATAAATAAAACCCTTCATACTTCACATAATGTGATGATCATGCTACAGCTAACAGAAAAAAAAGGAAGAAAAAAGAGGAAAAGAGAAAAGAAAAGGAAAAAGTTTGGTTTTCATTCTCTTTGAAATTTTTGAGATTATTCTCTATCTTCAATTTTTTTCTTGGAGGGTTAGAATTAATAGAAGAAAAAATTATATCTTTTAATCACTACACATAGCCGTCGGCCTCGGAGGTCTTGTAGTGATCGTTATATTTTTTCGATCATTTTTCGACGCATGATATGCAGAGGCATGATACTCATGGTGCTCGGGAAGTTTGCAAAGCTTCAACAATTTGGAACTGTGATCAACACCAAAATCAAGCTACAGTCTTCAAGGGTATGGTTTCCAAAATCATACTTTCTATTATTTTATTCATATATACGATGCTTGATCTATCCTGTTGAGGGGTTTGATTTATTGATTGGATCAATATTATTGTTATGTTGCGCCTTCAATTTTAAGTCCCAAATCTTAATATAAGTATCCTCCCATGGTTGAGAAGGTAGAAGTGAAACTTGCTTTTGGCTTGGTGACACATTGCACATCTTGTAATGAGGGGACTGACATCACCTCCCATGCGTGGACAATAGAAATGTTCTTGTTGATGCCAAAGTGACCAACTAATTTTCCATGCGCTTCTCTAGTCAATAACTCCCTTATGGTTCCTTTAGGAACATAAAGTTTGTTATTCTTGAACAAAAATCCATCTTGAATGGAATAAGGGCCATAAGCTCATTCCTTACATTCGTAAATTACTTTAGAAAAATATTGATCATCTCGGTATAAATCTTTGATGAAAGAAATGTTAGCATATGCCCTCGAATGCTACTCTGAGGATAAGAGAGTTAGGGCGTCTGTATGTGATTATGTATTAATTAATAAGAGGCAGTGATCATTTATTTATGAGTAAAGTGCACTTTGTGTACCTGAACTTTGCTCAAGACACCATTTGAAATATAACACTTTAATATCCATCACTTGCAATACTAAAAATTCACCTTACTTAAACTTCATATACTACCGTCAACCTGTTACTAACCCCGTTAAAATTTTAGGGCTAGAGCCGGATTTTCATATTTCAACGGGCATCTTACCTTCTTCTTCCTTAAAATCGACTGTATATTCCCCCCCTTCTGCGCAACCCTACGCGACTAATTTTGTTCTCCTGTGACAATGGGTTGGCGTGTTCGAGCAAGAGAAGATAGAGACGTATACTCTCCACATGAATGTCCAGAATATACATCTAAGCATAAAATGTTTTTGTAATTAGGGTTTTGTTAGTAGTAATTAGGATTTTATTAGTAAAAATTAGGATGGTGATAGTAAGAATTAGGGTTTATGTTTTTAAATGATTGTAGTCTTTTAATGTTGATTTATGTATGCAGTATATAGATACTTTCATATGTGCAATTATGGTTTTGATATTGTGTATAAAATAGTGTTTTAAAACCCCGCCTGTGTTTGTTCTTTTTTTTTTATTTTCCAGCACCTGATTTTTTACTATAAAATTACATCATGGTGGGGTAATGACTGAGAATCCAAGACAATATGTTGGTGGTGATTTCGAGTATGTGGACTTCTGTAATGTAGATATGATGAGTATGATAGAAGTAGCTACTATGTACAAAGAGTGTGGGGTTATAGGAGCTCAAATTTACTTCTATAAAGATCCTAAAAGTGATTAGATTAATCGTGTTGGGACTTTGGAAAGTGATAGTAATGTTGTGGTGATGTGTGAACTGGTACCACCACCACCTAGATTGGTCTTAGTGTTTGCTGTTGCATTCAAGCTAATAATGTCCTTGACCCCTGAAGAAATTGTGACACAAGACTATAACCCATCACGGGATCCAAACCTGGAGTATGGTGAAAGTGAACATGATAGAACTTTTTCTAGGCAAATGGAAGAACTATATGGTGAGGATGAAGAATTTGGTGAGAATGAGGATAATAGTGACTCTGAAGATGAGGAGTATGTGGTATAAGAGGATGAATGGAGTGACGATACATTTCATTCTGACTCTTCAAATGAGGATAGTGCGGATGAAGATGTGGCTTACTGTAAGACTGAGGGAGCAAAAAAGAAGGCTGCTAAGGAGAGTGCCAAAGCTGCTAAGGAGAGTGCAAAAACTGCTAAGAAGAACGCAAAAAGTGTTAAAGAGACTGCAAAAAATGCTAAGGAGAATGCAAAAAGTGCTAAAGAGAGTGCAAAAAATGCTAAGGAGGGCAAATGGAAAGAGAAGGAGGTTGGCAAAAGGAAAGCTGACTGTGGAAAAGGGAAAGAGAAGGAGGTTGGCAGAAAGACAAACAAATAACAAGATTAAAGCAAAGAAAAACAATAGACAGGGGATGAAAGTGCAGATGGATATATGGATTATTCTACTGACTCCTCACACTATGCATATAGTGAAGAGGAGAGGTTGGATACGAACTCCACTGATGAAGATGAGATCAGTTGGCCAGTTTTTGATGCCAAAACTGAGATGGACAACCCAGTGTTTTAGCAGGGCCAGTTGTTCCCTATAGCAAAAGTTTTTAGAGATGTTGTCAAGAAGCAAGCTATCATGGATAAGAGAGGAATAATTCAGAAGAGTAATTATGGTTCAAGAGTGAAATTTGTGTGTCAAGTAGGATGTGAGTGGAGTATTTATGCAGCCCAAATTCAGAGATCTGATAGTTACCAGGGGAGAGTGTACAATCCAAAGCATACCTGCATTCAAACCTTTGAGCGGAAGCAGATTAACTCAAGATGGATAGCTAATCATTATGAGAATGATGTGAGGATAAACCCTACTTGGCCTTTGGGTGCATTCTTAAAAAAAGTTGTTAATGATTGGGGCTGTCATGTTAGTATTTATGCAATTGCAAGAGCTAAGAAGATGTCACTCGAAAAAATCAGAGGCAAGCATTTTGAACAATATGCTTTGGTATGGGATTATGCTGCTGAGCTCCTTAAGGCTATGCCTGATAGAACTGTACAAGTAATGATTGAGGACACAGAAAATCCTGAAAAGAAAATATTCAAAAGATTCTATACTTGTTTTGGCACTATTAAGAAGGGATTTAAAAGTGGTTGCAGACCATTAATTGGACTTGATGGCTGCCATTTAAAGGGACCTTATGGTGGCCAACTCCTACCAGCCATTGGGACAGATACTAATGATTGGATGTACCCTTTGGCTTTGGCGATTGTAGAAGAAGAAAATTCAGAGAGCTGGAATTGGTTTTTAAAGAAGGTAGTTGAAGATTTACAGATTGTTAATGATAGTAGTTGGACATTCATTTCAGACAGACAGAAAGTCTTAATCAATGTTCTTGAAAACATAGTGCCTAAGGCAGAACATAGGTTCTCTGTCATGCACTTGTACAGAAACATGTGGAAAGACCATAAAGGGATTGGTGTGAGGATGTGCTTATGGAAAGTAGCTAGGGCCACCACTGACTACACATTCAAGAAGCACATGGAGGAACTTAAAAAGGTGTGCCTTTACTTTATTTACTTTTTCAGTTATTCCTCTTATATTTTGTGTTCACTAACACAACTTTTTTAATATTTGTCCAAGAAGTGCCATGATTGGTTGAATGAGAAACCAAGAACTCAATGGAGTAGAAGTGCATTTAGGATGACACCAAAATCTGACTATTTTGTTAATAATCAATGTGAGGTCTTCAACAACAGTATTGGTAAACACAGAGATCTTCCTATACTTTCTATGTTGAAAGCCATTCACATTCATGTCATGACAAGAATCCAAAAAAGAAGGGACAAAATGATTAATAGTTATGCTCTGAACCATATATGTCCCAATGCAATGAGAAGATTAAATAAGTAAGTTTTTTTTTTTAAATCTTATGTCATGTATTTACTTTTTATAGTACAATGATTAGATGACTGTAAAATTGTTTATGTTGTCTGCCAGGGCTGTTGCACAAACTAAGGGTTGCAATGTCATATGGTCTGGGGGTGTAAAGTACTTGGTGACTATGACATATGGGGGGTATGCGATGGTAGTGGACCTAGAGGCTAAAAAGTGTGCATGCAAGAAGTGGGAGTTGAGTGGAATACCCTACTACCATGCATGTGCTTGCATTGCATGGTCAAAGAGGAACTATGAAGAGTTCTTTCATGAATGTTATTCAAAGGACACTTTTATTGCTTTCTACAGACACACCCTTGAACCCATATGTGGTGAAGAATGGGTTGAGACTGAATTTCCCAAGCCATTACCCCCAGCAACGAAGGTGCAGACAGGAAGACCAAGAAAATCAAGAAAGAAGACCAATGATGCAACAACCCCTGGTGCAACTAGACTAAAAAGGCAGAACACCAAAGTGAAATGCAATTATTGCACTGAATATTCCCATAACACAAGGACTTGTCCAACTACGGTATGGTCGTGTTTTTGCTTGCACTAATTTTTACTTGGTTATGGTTATTATTAGATCTATATGTTTATGTGTTGACAGGCACATGACAGGGCTAATTGATGTGAGAAGCAGGTGAAGACCAGGACAAAGAAGATGATACTGGAACACAAGGGAATTCTGCAAATCCAGATGAAGCCCACATTAGAACTGCAATAAAAGTCACAACAGTTGGAGAAGGCAGCCAAGGGGGGGGGGGGGTCTTTACCAACTCCAGCACTTCTCAAGAAACCAACACTCCTCTTGGTGTGCAACCTATATGCTTTACAACTAAGAACAAGAACACAGTTCCAAGCTTGAGGAACTTGGAGCTAGCTGCAAAGAAAAGAGAAAGTAGGGTTAAACAAAATCCAGTTTGTAAGTTGTAAACTGTTTATAGCATTTTGCTACTGAATTAAGCCCTTTTGTATTATTGCTATGGAGAACCTTTGTAATATTAGGAAACATGTGTTTATTAATTAAGCTCCTGGCAGTTGTAAACTTTGTAATATTTGTAAGTTGTAAACTTTTTAGATGTGGCAGTAAACTTCTTTTGCTACTGAATAGCCCTTTTGTATTATGGCTATGGTCTTTTATGAACCTTTGTAAATGGAATATGAATATCATGTGTAAAAACCTTGAATTGTGTAGGCTATGGTCTTTTAAATGGAAGATGAATTTCAAGTACTTGTTCAGACAACACAATTTTATTGAATATCATAAACATAACTAGAACAACCATTGTTCATACATCACATAAAGAGGCAAACATAAATTACACCATCATCAAACCAACTTCTCACTAGAACAGCCATTGTTCATACATCACTACCTACTTCTCACTACCACCTCTATTTGCTATTATGAAAAGTGCAAAGCAAAGACATATACAAACACTGGTATCACTATTTTTTTTTTCAATTTTTCAATCTCCCTTTCATAATATCCCTTCATTTCATCAATCTCTCTCGTATGACCCTCTTCAATAGCCTTTATTCTGTTAAGGAGCCCGTAAATTACAGTATGCTCACGAGTATCCAATGGTGGATCCACCCATTGAAAGTAACCACAACTACTGTATCTATCGGCACAAGCAATGAACCTTCGACCCGCGTTCTTTTTTGTCCATGCCATTTTCTGCACAGTGTAACAACCACATGAGCATTTGGAAGGCATAATTTCTGAAATTTATGGAAGAATGGTGGAGATGAAGAAAAATTAGGGTTGCATAGAAAGGGAGAAGGAATATATAGTCGATTTTAAGGAAGAAGGCAAGATACCCGTTGAAATATGAAAAGACGGCTCTACCCCTAAAATTTTAATGGAGTTAGTAACAGGTTGACGGTAGTGCACAGTTTAAGTAAAGTGAATTTTTAGTATTGCAAGTGATGAATATTAAAATGTAGTATTTCAAGTGGTGTCTTGAGTAAAGTTCAGGTCCACAAAGTGCACTTTACTCTTTCTTTATTTATTGTATATCATTAGCGTTCTTGATTTGGTAAATAAATAGAAATGATGTCCGTGCTCTTAAGTAGAAGCATTCCACTAATTATGATAAAGGAGTGTTGCATTGGAAGTGTTTTAGAACTCAAAAGCTTAACTTACCCACAAGTCGATAAAACTTAATTGGGCATTAAGTTATTTGATATAGACTTGTATATCGTATACTTGGACATGTGCATGTCTTCACTCAGGAGTAGTGGGAGCATTCGGTATGGGTATATTAATTGGATTAATATATTCGGATACGACTCACCTCGATTCGGTCACATGAATTTCACTCTAGGATAGTCAATGACTGAATCGTAAGTTTATGATAGGTATGCGTGAACATTTGACTTGAGGATCCAGTAGAACATGTAT
Source organism: Orobanche coerulescens (assembly GCA_033398695.1). Lineage (NCBI taxonomy): Eukaryota > Viridiplantae > Streptophyta > Magnoliopsida > Lamiales > Orobanchaceae > Orobanche > Orobanche coerulescens. Next base: position 104,958,437 of record CM065815.1, read on the forward strand.
TTGTTTCATTAAGTTAGTCATTAGAGTAGTTCGATCCATTCACCTGTTGGTAGGGATCAACCTCGAAGTGCAATTTAATAGGCAAGTAGCAATCTTTACTGAATGCCAGGAAAGGATTTCTTCTCCTGTAAGTGAGCAGGATAATGTCCTATGTGGTTAGTGGCAAATGAGATCAAAAGTCTTTGGCCAAAGCGATTGAACTAGTTATATTAGATACACAAGAGTGCTGTGATCTTAATTTGCCCTAACATATGCATATAGTCAAATATAAACAGGATTTGACATAACCATGACCCTAAAGCTTGATCGGGACATATGATTGAAGGGTTTATACGTATACAGTTTTCATAACAGGTTTTGGAATGAATTCCATCATTCGTTCTCAGTTGGGTTTCGGTGTGAGCCACGGACTGGCTAAGTGTTCCTCACACTCTTTGGATCCTCACATTGCTAACTGAGACGAACCTACAGAGTCGCACATACAGGATTAATGATGGATTAAATTATACCTATTCTCTCTTAATAAATATTAGATATTGGATGTCTAATTGAATTTAATTTATTGAATAAATTAAATCGGTGAGATGAATTAAATAATTAATGGGTAATTAATTTAATTAAAATATAATTATTTCTGGGAGAAATTAATTATATTATATTTGATATAATTAATTAATTAGATTAATTAATTTAAATACAAAGTGACGAACCAAGATTTATCTGTCGGACTAGATACACAGAGTCTGGAAAACAGACTAAATGGTTGGACCATATAATTAGTCCATTATGGCCGCCCATTTATTCTTGCATTCACAGGCTAGGTGACTTTTATCATAACCCGCATGTGAATGAATAATATATAGGACAAGACTTTGAAAAGGTTGCCAAGATGTTTTATATAAGATATCATTCCTTTTGCAAAGTGGACTCACGAGAAAACCAACACTAGATAGAGAAAAGTTTTTCTTCATCTTATCTTCTGGGTCTTGAGAATCAAAGGCATACTCCATATTCTTATAGCCGTGTTCTTGTAGAACGAGAAGAAGGAGTTTAATCCAGGCATTTTTCTGACGTGTGTTTCGTAGAGACGTTCGGCACTTTCGACGTTAGGATTTCCAAAAGCTTCACGGATTGGATTCATGCTCGTCGTCATCAACATAAAAAAGTCGGGTATACTAGGGTATTATTTCGATTCCTTTATTTATTTGTTTATACGATCTTTGATCGATCCTCTTTAGGAGTACGGATGAGCATGGTTTGTGCGATTTTATTTCCGCTGCATATTCGATTTATGGCCTGAACTCCAACAGTGGTATCGGAGCGAGGTAAATGCGATCGTATAGATGATAATTTTTGCATTTTGAATGCATGCTTGATGATAATTTTATGATTTGGAATCATATTATAATCGTTGATATTTAGTTATTCATCGTAGTAATATTTTTCGTGATTTTATATTATGATATAAGTCGAGTTTTTCTTGGAAAAATGATTTTTATTAATAATATGAAAATAAAAAATCATAAGATTTTAGAAATCTGCCAGAAAACGAGCCGAGTGCATTCGTTGGATGAAACGGCACTCGGCTGCCCAAAAAAGTCATCTGCAGTGGTCAGACGGTCATACCTCATCTACAGAGAACTAAAGTCACCTGTAGTGGTCAGACGGTCAGACCTCATCTACAAAGAACTAAAGTCACCTGGAGTGGTCAGACGATCAGACCTCATCTGCAGAGAACAAAAGTGACCTGCAATCCGATCAGACCTCACCCGATCTGTAGCTGAGTGCAGGGCTAGCCGAGCATGGGCGGCAGGGTGCCGGCAGTGTCCCGGCAGTGACTCGGCAGGGACCGAGCACGATCCCTCAGCTGTATCAGCAGGCAGGTGCCGGCAGGCTGCCTGGTGCTGCTTGGCAACTTCTAGGCTGTCGGGCACGGGGTCTTGTTTTTCAGTATACTTTCAAAAATTGATTTCCCAATATTAAATTATATTTAATTTTATTAAATCATTAAATTTGGAATTTTTTGATGACGGGGAAATTTAAGAAAAATATTTTATGGATTTACTACGGACGAAAATTAAATTGTCGATTATTGTTGAATTAATTAGATTAATTCACACCATTGCTTGTTGTATGTTTGACATATTTAGGTGATGGGGATGTAGTTCATGGACTTAGTTTTGAATCATTCGATGGGGTTGTAAAGGCAGGTTTTGAGCCTATTTTTTTATTTACAAGAAGATTTGTATAGGATGCAAATTATTCGAATGTAATAGATAGTATTTTGAAAACGGAGGCCCAAGATGATCCATCATGAAGAAGGCAATTCAAGTTTTTTTTATTTCCTTGTTTTGATTGGGTCATTCACTTGGCCCAATATTTAGGAAAGGTCCATGAACTGCATGTTGGTAGCAAATGTAATATCCGTATTTTTCTTCCACTTGTATTTTTATTTTCGGTGTATTTCTCGATTGTAGCGACCCTCGTGTATCTTTCAGTGTAACTTTTCCGTCATCTATTGATCTGATTCTCGTAATTGTTGTGCACAACCGCCGTTTCGGGGTTGCCGTGGATCCATTCTATGCTTTGATGCGTTGTGAGGTGTTCCGTTTGTTGTTTCGTTCGTATTCCGGTGTTGTAGACCGTTTATATTCCGTACCTAGCGCACGCTAATTTCTCTGCATAGCGCACGCTAGAAGTCCCTTTGTAGCGCACACTACGTTTACTTCGTAGCGCGCGCTAGCGAGTTAGCCCTAGGAGTGGCAGTTCAGCTCCCAACCCTCTGGACTATCGGATTAGCGCACGCTACCTTGTCTAGCGCACGCTAATGTCGGGAGACTAGCGCACGTTAAGTTGTTCAGTAACACGCGCTAGCGTGACTGTCCAGTACTGGACAGTTTACTACTGAACTCGGTCAGGTGCTAGTTAGCGCACGCTACGCTTGTATGGTAGCGCACGCTAACGGGTCAGGTGAGTTTTGGACAGTTAGCTTCTGGACTCGGCCGATGTCCAGGTAGCGCACGCTATTGGTCGATAGCGCGCGCTACCGTGTGGTTATTAGCGCACGCTACATTTCGAGTAGCGCACGCTAACGCCCGTAAGTCCGCTACCGGATCGACGCTAATCGCTTGCTCGTATTTTTATCCCGTTAGCGCACGCTAACCTTGAAGATTAGCGCGCGCTAACACTCCCTGGCTATATAAACCAGGGAGTTGACCGAGATAAACATAATTTCTCATTTCTTCCTCTCTCCGCGGCGAAGGCGATTCCGGGGTGATCTTCTTGGCGATTTCTTCTTTCAATCATCTCATCCAACATCTTTCTTGAGTTCTTGGAGTATTATAACAACATCAACACGAATCTTTCATCCTAATCCACGGTAAATCTCCTAGAACCCTACTTTTGGATAATTTGGGGGTTTTGGGATTTTCTTCCGATTCGTTCCGTTTTTTTGGTGGATTCATGATGAATATGATTAATCTTGTTGATATCATTAGTTTTTCTACGGATTCATGGTATATTTTCATAGCTTTGCGAAATCGAGAGGGTTTGGTTGTGGTCCGCCCTCGTTGTTATTTTTATTCGATTATACATGAATCGTAGGCGGGTTTCCGGGTGTATTCCATTTCCATAATCGTTTAGAAGTGGTTGTGATTGTGCTATTCGAATCGTTAGGTTCATTTTCGTCGGTTCCTCACGTTCGTGCTTGATTCTTCCGTTCCGTTCGTGTCACCGTCTATTTAATCGAGGCAAGTATCCTTATGAACTTACAATCTTGACATAGTAGTATTGTATGAGAAATGGTGTGTGTGTGTATGCTCACTACGGGTTAGATCCGACGGGGTCTCGGTAGGGGTCCACAGAGACGTGGATCGACGAGCTTTATTTTAACCACTACGGGTTAGATCCGATGGGGTCTCGGTAGGGGTCCACAGAGACGTGGATCGACGGTTAATTGTGGTGCATTTTACAAATGTGATTTGATATTGGCATTTCCGGAAATGAGTGCTTTGGAACTATGTTTCTTTATTGCATGCATTTACTATATGTGTAAGATGTAAGTTGTTCATCTGGTTACTTGTACTGGCGTAATTGCTAACCCCTCTGGGGACCCATTTTGGGGAAATTCGTTTTATGAATTTCAGGTCAGGTTCATCGAGACGAGCGGGCGCTGGACCAGTACACGGATGATGGCCGTGCGTGATGATTGTGCACGAGTGACGTCTTAGTGTCTTTTATCTTTTCATCTTTTGTGGTTTTTGAACTAATAGTAGTACTCGAGTACTTAAGAGTTCTTGTTCGTCCGGATTGTATTGTCGTCTATTATATTTGTGTTGGATGATGGTGTTATGTTTGACCGGTTGAACCGGGTGGATTATTCTGTTTTGCGTCTTTATGACGAGGTGTTATTTTGTCGTTTCTGTGAGTTGATGAGTATGATGTTGTTCAGCCTGGTGGGTCCCATATAGGGATTCACGGCGCTGTAATATACCTCGAATATCTTGGGGTGTTACAGAAAATGGTATCAGAGCAACTAGGTTTATGGATACCTAGGCTTGTCGGTTTATTGGGTCTTGTGGTGTTTTGTTTTGCACATCATCGTCACGCTGCCATGATTCCGGTACTACCAGTGCCCGTGAGTTTTCCTTCCTCTGTCCCTTATATCCTCGTATCGTACCTTTGATTCTCAATTCGTGATTGTTCTTTTCTTGTACTTACCATCGTATGGCTTTTGCTACTTATTTAACTCCAGTATGGATGCTGGAAGAGGTCGTGGTCGCGGTCGTGGTCGTGGACGCGGCCGAGGACGTGGGGCAGCCGGTGGGGCGGCCACGTCGCGGTCTTCGGGGGCCGGCAGTACCGGCGACCGTCATAGTCATGCTTCTTCTCAGGAGCGTTCCGACCTTGGTATTGCGGCTGTTATGCAGCAGATGGTGAATCAAATGGCGGCGATAGCTCAGGCGGTTCAGAACCCGGATCCGGCCCATGCTAATCGGGGCGGAGCGGATCGTTGGCTTCAGGATGTCATCAAGATGCATCCTCCTCAGTTTTCGGGAGCTTCAGACCCAATTGGCTGGGAAGGGTGGATCAAGGAGATATCTAAAGTCTTCACTGCTACCAACTGTCCCGAGGACCGTAAGGTCCCTATTGCCCAGTACTTTCTCACTGGGGACGCTACGGACTGGTGGGAGGCCGTTGGGCCCAGAGATCATGCTGCTTCGTGGGCTGAGTTTCAAGAATTGATGGAGACTGAATATTGTCCGTGGCCGGTCAGACAGGCTCGGGTACACGCTTTCTTTGATGCTCAACCACGGGATATCCCCGTATCTCAAGCTATTGCCGATTTTAACAAGGAGTTGGGTTATGTGAAGACCCAAGTTGTCGAGGAGAGCGACAAAATTTTCCATTTTTCCAGACGGATGAAGTTGTCGATTCGGGACTATATGTCGGGGCTCGTCTGTACTACCTTGAAGGATTACCAGAGTAGGGCCCTTGCTTACGATATGTCGGTGACGGCTAGCGAGGCGGCCCGCGAGAGCAAGAAACATAAGTCCGCTGGGAATTTTTCGGGCCACAAGGGTGGGGGTCAACAGAGATCCCAATCTGCTAACTTCCCCGCCGGCGGTGGTCCAGCTCGTTCCGCTGGGGGTCCTCGTGGAACTACCAGTGCTCCTTTCCGTGATGTGAAGTGTTTCAATTGTGGTCGTACAGGCCATGTCAGTCATACTTGTTTGAGCCCTTTACTGACGTGTAATCAGTGTGTCCAGCCGGGCCACAAGGCTGCTTTCTGTGCAGAGAGGGAGAGAATTCTTGGTGCCCGGGCCTCCGCTCCAGCGCCTAGGGAACCAAGCGTGAATCAAGGATCGTTTGCTTCTCAATCTCCGCCGAGTGCTAGTCGAGGGAGAGGACAGGGTCAGCCCGCTAAGGGGGGAGCTTCCAGTGTCGGCTCAACCCACCCGCGTGTCTATGAGATGCGGAGAGCCGATGACCCAGCGGTTACCGTGGCGACAGGTACCGTTCATATTCTTTCTCATCCTGTCAGTGTGCTTTTCGATTCTGGTGCTACGCATTCGTTCATATCTCTGGATTGTGTGCGCCGTTTGAGTCTCGACTGTTTGACGCCTTGTGAGCCCTTCATCGTTAAGCTTCCTAGAGGTGATAGGATCGTTGGTGATCAGGAGGTTCGAGACTGTTCTGTATTTATTGGTGAGAGGGCTTGGCCCTCTAATCTTTTTGTTGTGGGTATTGAGGGTGAGGACTTAATTCTCGGGGATGATTGGCTCGAGCGGCATGGTGCAATCATGAACTACCGCACGAGGATCATCACCATGTTAGCCGAAGACGGCACCGAGCACTCTTTCGCCGGGCGAAAGAGGGGGAACCAGAAATTCGTTATTAATGCCTTGAAGGTGATGAGACTCCTGCAAAAGGGGTGTACTGGCTATTGATGCTACGCCTTGTAGGCAGAGAGTGGTGGAGTCGAGCTTTCGTCGATTCCAATCGTTAGCGAGTTTCCTGATGTTTTTCCTGACGAGTTACCGGGATTGCCACCGGATCGTGAGGTCGAGTTTGCTATAGAGTTAGAGCCAAACGCGGCTCCTATTTCGAAGGCGCCCTATCGCATGGCACCTTCAGAGATGTCCGAGTTGAAGAAGCAGTTGAGTGAGCTTCTTGAGTCGGGGTATGTTCGACCGAGCGCCTCGCCTTGGGGCGCACCGGTCCTGTTCGTGCGAAAGAAGGATGGTTCACTACGTTTGTGTATCGACTATCGCGAACTAAACAAGGTGACCATCAAGAACAAGTATCCTTTGCCGAGAATTGATGACTTGTTCGACCAGTTGCAGGGAGCTACGGTATTCTCGAAGATTGATCTGAAATCGGGGTACTATCAGCTCCGGGTGAGAGAATCCGATGTGCCGAAAACAGCTTTTCGAACGAGATACGGACATTATGAGTTCGTAGTTATGCCTTTCGGGTTAACTAATGCACCGGCGGTGTTCATGCAGTTGATGAACAAAGTCTTTATCAAGTATTTGGATAAGTGTGTCGTCGTCTTTATTGACGATATTCTTATTTATTCGAGGAGTGAGGAAGAGCATGCCCACCATTTGCGGGTAGTATTAGACATTTTGAGAACCGAGCAACTCTATGCAAAGTTCTCGAAATGTGAGTTCTGGCTGAAGGAAGTGATGTTTTTAGGTCACGTGATTTCAGCCGAGGGGGTTCGTGTGGATCCGCAGAAGATTGAGGCAGTGTTGGATTGGGCACCGCCCAAGAATGTGAAGGAGCTCCGTAGTTTCTTGGGTTTGGCTGGCTACTATCGTAGGTTCGTCGAGGGTTTCTCAAAACTAGCTCGGCCACTTACGCAGTTGCTCCAGAAATCCAAGAAGTTCGTCTGGAATGACGAGAGGCAGTCGAGTTTTGAGGGACTGAAGCAGCATTTGACTTCAGCCCCAGTTTTGGCGTTGCCATGTGGCAACGAGGGTTTTGCCGTTTATAGCGATGCTTCGGGTCAGGGTCTTGGGTGCGTATTGATGCAGCACGGCAAGACCATTGCCTATGCGTCGAGACAGTTGAGGCCGTATGAGCTGAACTACCCTACTCATGATTTGGAGTTAGCGGCAGTCGTTTTTGCGCTCAAGATTTAGCGTCACTATCTTTTCGGCTCTGCATGTCAGATTTTTACCGATCATAAAAGTCTGAAAAACATATTTACTCAGCGGGTGTTGAATATGAGGCAGAGGAGGTGGTTAGAGCTGATTAAGGATTATGACCTCGAAATCCTTTATCATCCGGGCAAGGCGAACGTCGTGGCCGACGCCTTGAGTCGGAAACCGGTTGCGTTGCGAACGCTTGAGATCCTTACGTCTCAGTCTGAGCTTCGGCGGGCTTTGATCGAGTTAGATGTTGAAGTTTTGTTGCCTGGAGCCGTCGCGCAACTTCGTGCTTTAGAGATTTCGTCGTCTTTGATCGATGAAATTAAGCTGAAGCAGTTAGAGGATCCGATGATTACTCAACTCCGAGAGAACGTTCTTAAAGGAAAGTCTCCTGGGTTTGTGATTCACGAGGATGGTGTTTTGAGATTCCAGAGTCGGCTTTGTGTGCCGAACGACTCAGAGTTGAGGCAGAGTATTTTACGGGAGGCCCATGCTACACCTTATTCCGTTCATCCTGGTTCGAGTAAGATGTACAAGGAACTGAGAAGAAATTTCTGGTGGAATGATATGAAGGAAGAGGTCGCACAGTTTGTAGCGAGATGTTTGACTTGTCAACAGGTCAAAATCGAGCATCAGCGACCGGCTGGGTTATTGCAGTCACTTCCCGTTCCAGAATGGAAGTGGGAAGATATATCGATGGATTTCATTACGAGTTTGCCGAGATCGAGGTCGGGCATGAATATGGTATGGGTGATTGTTGATCACCTGACCAAGTCGGCACATTTCCTGGGCATCAAGGACACTTGGGGCCCGGAGAAGTTAGCTCGTGTGTTTATCACGCAGATTGTGAGGCTTCACGGTACTCCGAAGTCTATCGTGTCGGATCGCGATGGCCGTTTTGTATCGCACTTTTGGCAGGTGGTGCATAAGGCGTTGGGTACCCGTTTGCATTTGAGTACCTCTTTTCATCCCCAGTCAGATGGACAGTCGGAACGCACTATCCAGACATTCGAGGATATATTGCGTGCTTGTGCTCTCGATTGGAGTAGCGATTGGGAGAAACATTTGCCATTGATCGAATTCACGTACAACAACAGTTGGCACGCGTCGATTCGGATGGCACCGTATGAGGCACTTTATGGGCGGCGATGTCGATCACCAATTTGTTGGAATGAGACGTCCGATTTGGTCGGGACCGAGCCAGATGTCGTTTTAGAGACGAGGCGGAAGATAGAATTAATTCGGGAACGGATGTTGACTGCCCAGAGTCGACAGAAGTCGTATGCCGACGTCCGTCGTCGACCTTTGGAATTCGAGGTGGGAGACCACGTTTTGCTAAAGGTGTCGCCGACGAAGGGAGTTTTTCGCTTCGGGAAGAAGGGGAAGTTGAGTCCGAGATTTATTGGACCCTTTGAGATTCTCGAGCGAGTCGGTGAGTTGGCATACCGTTTGGCGTTACCTCCAGCCTTGAGTCATGTTCATAGCGTTTTTCATGTTTCCCAGCTGAGGAGATATGTCTCGTATCCTAGTCACGTCATCGATTATGGTGAGATTGATGTCGCCGAGGATATTACTTTTGAAGAGCGTCCTTTGAAGATCTTGGAGCATCGTGAGAAACGACTGAGGCATAAGACCATACCTTTGGTCAAGGTGCAGTGGTCGAGACACGGTGTCGAGGAGGCAACTTGGGAAACCGAGGATAGCATGCGTGCTAGGTACCCCGAGTTGTTTGTTTCTTAAGTTTCGGGACGAAACTTATTTTTAGAGGGGTAGAATGTAATATCCGCATTTTTCTTCCCCTTGTATTTTTATTTTCGGTGTATTTCTCGATTGTAGCGAACCTCGTGTATCTTTCAGTGTAACTTTTCCGTCATCTATTGATCTAATTCTCGTAATTGTTGTGCGGAACCGCCGTTTCGGGGTTGCCGTGGATCCATTCTATGCTTTGATGCGTTGTGAGGTGTTCCGTTTGATGTTTCGTTCGTATTCCGGTGTTGTAGACCATTTATATTCCGTACCTAGCGCACGCTAATTTCTCTGCATAGTGCACGCTAGAAGTCCCTTTGTAGCGCACGCTACGTTTACTTCGTAGCGCGCGCTAGCGAGTTAGCCCTGGGAGTGGCAGTTCAGCACCTAGCCCTCTGGACTATCGGATTAGCGCACGCTACCTTGTCTAGCGCACGCTAATGTCGGGAGACTAGCGCACGTTAAGTTGTTCAGTAACGCGCGCTAGCGTGACTGTCCAGTACTGGACAGTTTACTACCGAACTCGGTCAGGTGCTAGTTAGCGCACGCTACGCTTGTATGGTAGCGCACGCTAACGGGTCAGGTGAGTTTTGGGCAGTTAGCTTATGGACTCGGCCGATGTCCAGGTAGCGCACGCTATTGGTCGATAGCGCGTGCTACCGTGTGGTTATTAGCGCACGCTACGTTTCGAGTAGCGCACGCTAACGGCGTAAGTCCGCTCACCGGACGACGCTAATCGCTTGGCTCGTATTTTTATCCCGTTAGCGCACGCTAACCTTGAGGATTAGCGCGCGCTAACACTCCCTGGCTATATAAACCAGGGAGTTGACCGAGATAAACATAATTTCTCATTTCTTCCTCTCTCCGCGGCGAAGGCGATTCCGGGGCGATCTTCTTGGCGATTTCTTCTTCCAATCATCTCATCCAACATCTTTCTTGAGTTCTTGGAGTATTATAACAACATCAACACGAATCTTTCATCCTAATCCACGGAAAATCTCCTAGAACCCTACTTTTGGATAGTTTGGGGGTTTTGGGATTTTCTTCCGATTCGTTCCGTTTTGTTGGTGGATTCATGATGAATATGATTAATCTTGTTGATATCATTAGTTTTCCTACGGATTCATGGTATATTTTCATAGCTTTGCGAAATCGAGAGGGTTTGGTTGTGGTCCGCCCTCGTTGTTATTTTTATTCGATTATACATGAATCGTAGGCGGATTTCCGGGTGTATTCCATTTCCATAATCGTTTAGAAGTGGTTGTGATTGTGCTATTCGAATCGTTAGGTTCATTTTCGTCGGTTCCTCACGGTCGTGCTTGATTCTTTCGTTCCGTTCGTGTCACCGTCTATTTAATCGAGGCAAGTATCCTTATGAACTTACAATCTTGACATAGTAGTATTGTATGAGAAATGGTCTGTGTGTGTATGCTCACTACGGGTTAGATCCGACGAGGTCTCGGTAGGGGTCCACAGAGACGTGGATCGACGAGCTTGATTTTAACCACTACGGGTTAGATCCGACGGGGTCTCGGTAGGGGTCCACAGAGACGTGGATCGACGGTTAATTGTGGTGCATTTTATAAAGGTGATTTGATATTGGCATTTCCGGAAATGAGTGCTTTGGAACTATGTTTCTTTATTGCATGCATTTACTATATGTGTAAGATGTAAGTTGTTCATCTGGTTACTTGTACTGGCGTAATTGCTAACCCCTCTGTGGACCCATTTTGGGGAAATTCGTTTTATGAATTTCAGGTCAGGTTCATCGAGACGAGCGGGCACTGGACCAGTACACGGATGATGGCCGTGCGTGATGATTGTGCACGAGTGACGTCTTAGTGTCTTTTATCTTTTCATCTTTTGTGGTTTTTGAACTAATAGTAGTACTCGAGTACTTAAGAGTTCTTGTTCGTCCGGATTGTATTGTCGTCTATTATGTTTGTGTTGGATGATAGTGTTGTGTTTGACCGGTTGAACCGGGTGGATTATTCTGTTTTGCGTCTTTATGACGAGGTGTTATTTTGTCGTTTCTGTGAGTTGATGAGTATGATGTTGTTCAGCCTGGCGGGTCCCATATAGGGATTCACGGCGCTGTAATATACCTCGAATATCTTGGGGTGTTACAGCAAATAGGTTGTTACTTACATTATTCATATTGTATGACTATCACATCGCGATTGTAAATGAATTTAATGTGCAAAGTGTAATGTTAATCATGAAATACTCTCACTTTACAAACATTAGGTTGGAAAAGGTGCAAGGTATCCTACCCTCCATCAAACTCTTGGAAGATTGAAACCTAAATTGAAATGCTATGCTTCCGAGTATGCCGGGGTAGTATTTTAGGGAAGGTCGATAAATTACTAGGGTGCATTAGATGCCTTCGGTTGTGACAAATTGAACCCCTAAAAGCCGTATGGGTTGCTGGGTAAGATTCAATTGTCAGACTGATAGGAGTTGATAGTTTAAACTTAGATAGATCAACGAGCCATAAAAATCATATGGGTTGAGGGCAAGTGAACTAGGGGTAAAAAAAAGATCAAATCATCCATTACATGGTTTGGTGTTGGACACCACTTTGTGAAGCTAATAAACCAAAAACCATATGGGTTGCCCTCTATTAATTTCATAAAGAACTTGATCACCACTAAGAAGTCGATCTCATGATGACTTCTGTGTTTTCACATGGGAGTGTTATTCCGATAAAATTAGTGGGAGTCGAGTCATGGATAGAGAAGTCCTTTATTCTACTCGGATCATAATCCACATAACACTAATTAAATCTGATTTACTTTCTGCAAAATTTTATCTCAAATATGACAATGAATCCACTTGCAATACTTCTTGAAATGAATAACCTAACCGGACCAAACCTTGTCGACTGGCTCCGAAATCTGAGGATAGTCCTCAGTATGGCATCATTGGGTTACGTCTTGGAAGCGGATATTGTAACACCCCCGATATATTAAGGAATATTACAGCGCCGTAAATCCTTTACATAAGAATTTACAAGGCTGGAGAAATGAAAAGACAATAAAAGATACCAACATATGAAAGTAATTGAAATAAAATACAACAGTTCTGGGCTAATACCGAAAATACAAATGTCCAAATGAAGAATATTAATAGATAACCAAATTCAACATCACAACTGACAACGTACTCGAGTACTATTTAAAACAACACAAACAATAGACATTTAGACCCGTCCGGAACATCACTCTGCACCCTCATCGTCATGCAATTCCAGTGGTTGTTTTCCTGCTCTCCTGGATCCAGAATATAAACAAATGTTCACTCCCGAAGGGGTTAGCAAAACAATGCTAGTACAAGTACCACAACATATTATTCAACGATTCACGAAAAACAAAACCAACATAAATGACAAAATACTAACGAACCTCTTCCTACGAGAAACTCATAAATATCATACACAAATGATAATCACAACATGACATCACAACATACACATTCCGATGATCCAGCGTTCACTGCCTAGATCCCACGATGATCCCGTCAGACCAACCCGTGGTGGAAAAACCTATCCGATGATCAAGCGCACGCTAGCATAGATCCCCCGATGATCCCGTCGGACCAACACGAGGTAGACATACAACAACGACATATATGAACAACAATATGTATAACATCAATACATAAAAACAATTAAAGTACTTCCCTCGACTTGATGACAAGAATAAAACTTCGACGAATATAAATACACTCGAAGGTCGCCCCTTCGATCAATCATGTTGCAAAGCTTGAACCTTAAACAAAAGAAATAATATAGGGTTCATCTCACGTCGAATAACTAACATACGAACATCTAGCAATCGAAACTGCGGCCGAAAGTTCAACAAAATGTATCCTGCCTGGTCTGCGTAACGTACGTTACGTACCCAACATAGCATACGTTAAGCCTACTCATTAGCATACGTACGCTACAAAGTCTAGCATACGCTAATCATGCATTGACAGTTCCTCTCTGATCAGACGACTGACTCGTCTGATAATATAACGTATGTTACCTACCCAACGTAGCGTACGTTAATTCTGCCCGTTAGCGTACGTAAGCTACGGAGCCTAGCACACGCTAAACATGTATTTGATAGTTCTCCTATGATCAGGCGACTGACTTGCCTGATGGTATAACGTACGTAATGCATGATGCTTAACGTACGTTATACTCGCAAATACACTTCTCATGCAAACAAGACTGATCCTAGAGTGTTTGACGTCTTCGAATTTCCAGGATAAACATGCCATCATAATACTATACTCTAATCTTGATGATAAATCCTCAAATGTAGTTTGAAAGGTCTATGGTTGTTAATCAATATCATTATTACATTCAAACTATCATCTTAAAGATTGGTTAACAATCCACCTTTACAAGATACAACAAATCATTCCATGGTCATCCTCCTAGGCTCATCTAACAAAAGTGATATTAATACCAAGTCCGTGATTACTACGAAGACACCTTCCAAATGTAGATTATCAACCTCAGAAAACTTCCTTTACTTGTTCATCGTAACAAGATTCAAACTATGATGTTCTTAACTAAGGTACTTATAGCATAATCGTCTCAATTTCCTAGACATGATTTTTGGTTGAATAAATCATCTATGGAACTTAATATCTTGATAGCATGATCATAATATCCTTAAGAACACGAATCTAAGGTTGGAGATAGCATTAACATAACTTAAGATGAAGAAAACACCGAGACAATAGGTAGAATCCAACTCTGGTTGCTTGTGTGCCAATCCAAAATGATTCTCCACTTCAATGATCAATAAGCGATATCTAACATCCAATGGTCAAGTATAGAATGTCTTTATGTGTTTAAGGAGGCTGGGAACTCTCTGGAATGAGATAAGTTGATGGCCAAGTGAAAAGGAATGAAATGAATTGAAATGGGGTGTTGTGCCATTTATAATGTTTTTGACTTTACGTACGTTAGCCTTCATGCATAACGTACGTAATTCTCTTAGCGCACATTATCTGTTCTCCTTAGTGTACGCTATCGTCCAAGGATAGCTTACTGTCTCGTTCTGTACTCGATTACGTATGCTACACCATTAGTTTACATACGTAAGCAACACCCATTAGCGTACGCTAGACACATACCTTAGCGTACGTTAACATCCGTTGACTTCAAAACTGTCCAGTTCATCCGCAGGAATCTTATCCGGACCCATCGTCCGGCTGGCGCATGTGCTAGCCGCCCTGCTCAATTATTGGCTGCCTTACGTACACTACACTTCATTCGTAGCGTACACTAATCTTGGCACATAACGTACGCTATGCTCACCTCGTAGCGTACGTTATCACGTGTTTGCATGTGAAAATACATATGTTGATATTATCATGCACATGGATATGAATACGAGAAATATCATACTTCGATTATCGATATCACAAATCCGAATAACACAGGGTTCAATTACAGATGAAATACTCAATAATTAATCCGGATATTATATACTCCCCTTCTAAAAACGAGTTTCGCCCCGAAACTCAAGACGAAAATAACTCTGGGTATATGGATTTCATGCTGTCTTCCGTCTCCCATGTGGCTTCTTACACTCCATGGAGCGACCACTGAACCTTAACCAAAGCGATCGATTTATTTCTAAATTGTTTTACTCGACTTTCGAGTATCTTAATCGGCCTCTCTTCAAACGTACCATCCTTAGCGACTTCAATCTCGCCGAGATCAATGACATGACTAGGATCTGGTATATACTTCCATAATTGGGATATGTGGAATACGTTATGAACATGGCTAAGCGATGGCGGTAATGCCAACCTGTATGCCAACTCACCAACTCTCTCAAGAATCTCGAATGCTACGATATATCTTGGACTCAGCTTTCCCTTTCTCCCAAAATGAATGATTCCCCGAGTAGGAGAAACTTTTAAAAGCACGTGATCTCCAACACTGAACTCTAATGGGCGATGGCGCACGTCTGCATAAGATTTTTGTCGACTCTGGGCGGTCAACAGTCTTTCGCGAATCAAGGCTGATACGAATTACGTAAGTAATGCGTATAAACACAACGGAAGATTAACAAGTTTGCAATATGGATCAAAAATTACAAAGGTGATGGACGAATTTAATGGGATTCGGCCGTGATATAGTAGGATGTACGGAGTTTGGTGTGTTTTTATCGAACTAGACCTATAACTCGATAAAAGGGTAATCTCTTCCCAAGACCTTTTGAGAATTGATCAAGTTAAAATCTCGAGACTCGTCGAAACAATAACTAAGGTTTGTCGAACTCGTTCAACGTATATTTCAAAGGAAATACAAAGTTTATTATGATTCTCGATATGTTACAAATACAACGAGCACTACTATATATAGTAGTTTACAAGGATAATGTTACCAAAAACAACAAGAAAAAAACGAAACACCAAGCTTCCTTATGTCTTCGGCCGAGATGTGGTGTGGGGGAGGAGAAATCTTGGACAATCTTCAAGTATCTTGGAATGTAGTATGACTTTGACATGTTGAACAAAAACTTGATGAAAGTCTTCATCCATGGGAGATTTTCGGATTGTGTGGGGAGTCTTGGGAGATTTATTCTTCATGTATCTTGATAAGATATGAAGATCTTGATCTTTTATTTGTCTTGGCCGATTTATCAAACAAGGTGGGGAAGGGGGTGATCTTCACATATCTTGTGAAAGATATGAAGACAAAGGGTCCCTTTCAAGCATGTTTTGGTCGATCTTCATGCTTTCGGACCGGTTCCGTCGTCGAATTTTACATTACTCCGATTCCGATTAACAACGTAACTCCAATCCGTTTAACATTTTCTCCTAAGTATGACGATGCATGGCCATGCGAATTTACATCATCATGGATGTCGATTTTTATCGGAGTTTCTTCGACTGGAATATTAGATATCGTATCATTCCCTCCGTCTTTGAAAGGAATTGACCTCAATTCCGCAATGCCATCGTCGTCAAGATAAGGTGAGAGATCACCTACGTTGAATGTCGCGTGTACTCCGTATTCGCCCGGAAGTTCGACTTTGTATGCGTTGTCGTTCACCTTTTCCACAATTTTGTACGGACCCTCGGCTCTCGGCATCAATTTGTTCTTCCGTTTGCTTGGGAATCTTTCTTTTCTCAAATGTATCCAAACCAAGTCGCCAACATCAAATAGTCTCGCCTTTTTATTTTTGTTCGACTTCCGTTTGTATATTTCATTTACTTCTTTAATCCGTTCCCGTATCTTTTCATGTAACTTCACCATTGATTTGAGTTTTGCTTCGGCGTCTTTGTGAACCAACTCGTTGCTCGGTAAGGGAATCAAGTCCAATGGCAAGTGCGGATTTAATCCGTATACCACTTCAAAAGGTGAATGGGCCGTGGCATAACCGGGTGATCGGTTGTATGTGAATTCCGCATGAGCAAGTTTAACGTCCCAATCCTTCTGTGTTTTATTTACCAACCCTCGCAATAATGCTCCCAAGGTTCGATTAGTCACCTCGGTGCATCCGTCGGTTTGCGGGTGATGTGAAGTCTTGAATAGGAGTTTAGTACCAACTTTCCTCCATAAAGTATTCGAGTAACTCAGAAATTTGGAATCTCGATCCGACACGATAGTTTTTGGAACTCCGTGTAAACGAACTACTTCCCGGAAGTACAAGTCCGCCACATTGCTTGCATCATCGGTTTTGTGGCATGCGATAAAGTGAGCCATTTTCGAAAAACGGTCGACAACCACCATGATCGAGTCTTTGCCTCGTTGAGTACGAGGTAAAGCCACAATAAAATCCATCGAGACATCCTCCCACGGTCGTAACGGTATCAGCGGCATGTATGTACTCGGCTTGAACGAACTTTTCATCATGTGACAAGTGACGCATTTACTCACGATTGTGCTTACGTCACCATACATCTTTGGCCAAAAGAAATGTTCTTTTAGCACTTCTACAGTCTTGGTCGAGCCGAAGTGACCGGCTAGTCCTCCTCCGTGCGCCTCCCGAACCAGCAATTCCCGAATTGTATGTCTCGGCACACATAATTTATTCCCCTTGAAGAGAAAGCCATCCTGTAAAACAAATTCCTCGTACGGGGCCGTTTTACAACGGTTAAAAATTTCCCCGAAGTCCAAATCGTCGTTGTAATGATCTTTCAAAGTCTCGAACCCCAACAAACGAACATCTAGCATCGACAGTAAGGCATACCGTCTTGATAGTGCATCCGCCACTACATTACTCTTCCCGTCCTTGTACTTGGATGAAAAGTGAAAAGATTGTAAAAATTCCACCCATTTTGCATGTCTCGGGCTTAGCTTACTCTGTCCGTTGATGTATTTCAACGACTCGTGATCCGAATGCAGCACGAAATGTTTCGAACGCAGATAATGACTCCAATGATCGAGTGCTCTTACGATAGCATAGAATTCCTTGTCGTAAGTACAATAATTCACTCGGGCGCCACTTAACTTCTCCGAAAAATAGGCGATGGGACGGCCTCTTTGAATAAGCACTGCCCCGATTCCAACTCCGCTAGCGTCGCATTCTACCTCAAACGGTTGTGAAAAATCGGGTAACGTCAAAATCGGCGCTTCACATAATTTTCCCTTTAAGTTTTCAAAAGCCTTTTGGGCCGTTTCGTTCCAAGCAAAGGTTCCCTTTTTCAGACACTCCGTGATCGGGCTGGATATAGTGCTAAAGTCCCGTATGAATCGTCGGTAAAACGAAGCGAGGCCATGAAATGACCGTACCTCCGTGATTGTCTTTGGGGTCGGCCACGACTTGATTGCCGCGATCTTCTCTTGGTCGACCGAAACTCCGTCTTTCGAAACAACATAGCCGAGAAAGACAAGACTCTCGACTAGGAAAGTACACTTCTCCCGTTTTCCATAAAGTTTTTGTTCCCTTAGCGTCTCAAACACGTACCGCAAATGTTCGAGATGTTCTTCTACGGACCGACTGTAGATCAAAATGTCGTCTAAGTACACGACAACAAACTTTCCCAAGAAAGGTTTAAGAACCTCGTTCATCAACCTCATAAAAGTGCTCGGGCGTTAGTCGGGCCGAATGGCATCACAACCCATTCGTAAAGTCCATTCTTTGTTTTAAACGCCGTTTTCCATTCGTCTCCCTCTCGCATGCGGATTTGATGGTATCCGCTCCGTAAATCAACTTTGGAAAATATAACCGAGCCATGTAACTCGTCCAGCATGTCGTCTAGTCTCGGGATGGGAAACCGATACTTGACGGTGATGTTATTCACGGCTCTACTGTCAATACACATTCGCCATGTTCCGTCTTTTTTTGGCACAAGTAGAACTGGAACCGCACACGGACTTAAACTTTCTCGGACATATCCGTGATTCATGAGTTCATCAATTTGTCGTTGTAGTTCTTTGGTCTCTTCGGGATTACAACGATACGCCGCTTTGTTCGGTAATGGAGCTCCTGGTATAAGATCAATCTGGTGTTCAATCCCGCGGATAGGTGGTAATCCTACCGGCAAGTCTTCGGGAAATACGTCCGAAAACTCGTGTAATAGTACGTCTATCTCTTCTTCATGTTGCGATTTGGTGGCAAGATTTCGGACCTCTTTGATCATCATCAAATAAACACGCTCGCCATCGTCAATGGCGTGCTCGACTTCTTTCTCGTTTGCAAACATCGTAAGCTTCGGTCCTTCGACTTTTTTCGAACTCATCGTCCGGATAGCTTGAGGTGACATAGGTTTAAGAACAATTTTTTTACCTTTGTCACGTAACTCATACTCATTACTCCTCCCTCGATGTAGTACGTCCCGATCAAATAACCAAGGTCTTCCTAATAACACGTGACATGCGTCCATCGGTAGTACATCGCATGTAATATCATCGCCATACGA
Source organism: Orobanche coerulescens (assembly GCA_033398695.1). Taxonomy (NCBI): domain Eukaryota; kingdom Viridiplantae; phylum Streptophyta; class Magnoliopsida; order Lamiales; family Orobanchaceae; genus Orobanche; species Orobanche coerulescens. Next base: position 104,977,723 of record CM065815.1, read on the forward strand.
ACCCATGGTGAGTCCGACCTTCACTTGCCTTGATACTTTCACCTTGTTTCCATCATCGAGCCAATGGAGTGCATACGGTTTAGGATGGGCCGTGGTGATCAAACCGAGTTTTGAAACCATCTCGCTTGATGCCACGTTTGTACAACTTCCACCGTCAATGATCAAGCTACACCATTTATCTCCGACACGACACTTCGTGTGGAAGATTTGGTCCCGTTGTTCTTCGTCACTTGGGGCGGCCTTCGTTTGTAACATGCGAAGGACAAGGTTCGTGTCATAGTTCGGGGCATCGTATGCCTCGCATTCTTCTTCTTCTTCGTCAGCTTCTAAGTTAAAAACGTCTCCAACTCTTTCTTCTTCGGCTAATAATTCCTCTCGGGCGGCTATGGCTTCTCGCAACGTTACAATCCTTCGATTTGGACAAGCACTTTGATAGTGTCCAAATCCTTGACATTTGAAACACCGGACTTTAGATAGGCTTGTTTCTTTTGGTGTGATAGGAGTTTTTGGAAGGGTAGTAACGGGCTGGCTTGTGGTGACAGGTTTTGGAAACGAGCTAGAACTCGCGCCAAAGTTGGTATTTCCGTATTTAGGTGGGAATTCGGGTTTAGAGAGTTTTGTTTTGTTTTGATTTTCCAATTTTATGCAAAGCCCGCATAAAGTATCGAAGTCGGAATAGGGGTAGAGTTCCACGGAATTAGCAATATTTTTGTTCAAACCTCGTAGGAAACGGGACATGCGCAATTCTTCGCTTTCTTCAAGTTCTCCCATCAAGGATAAGTTTTCAAACTCCTCGATGTACTCCTCGACACTTAGCTTTCCTTGCGTGAGGTCAGAAATTTTTCGGTACAGACTTAGCTTGTGTGTAGCCGGGACATATCTTTTTCGTAGTTTTCTTTTTAGGGAATCCCACGAACGTATCTTCTCTTTTCCGGCACGACTTCTTTGCGTCTTCATTCGCTCAAACCAAAGGGAAGCTCCCTTTCCAAGTTTGAGAATCGCGTACTTGCAACGTACCTCGTCATTGAGCTCCTTGAACTCAAACATTCGTTCAATTTTTCTTTCCCACTCCAAATAAACCTCAGGATCGGTGCCGCCTACGAACTCCGGAAGTTCGCTGGTCTTGTATTCATCCGCATGTCGTGGTGCATGCATGGTGTCATGTCCTCGTCGTGCATGGATTCTGGGCTCCGGCAAGCCACGAAGAACGTCACGTAGTTGTGCTACTTCTTCATCGGTGAACGCCATCTTCTTGATGATGTCGAGAACTGTGAGACAAATGTCTCTGATACCACTTATGATACGAATTACGTAAGTAATGCGTATAAACACAACGGAAGATTAACAAGTTTGCAATATGGATCAAAAATTACAAAGGTGATGGACGAATTTAATGGGATTCGGCCGTGATATAGTAGGATGTACGGAGTTTGGTGTGTTTTTATCGAACTAGACCTATAACTCGATAAAAGGGTAATCTCTTCCCAAGACCTTTTGAGAATTGATCAAGTTAAAATCTCGAGACTCGTCGAAACAATAACTAAGGTTTGTCGAACTCGTTCAACGTATATTTCAAAGGAAATACAAAGTTTATTATGATTCTCGATATGTTACAAATACAACGAGCACTACTATATATAGTAGTTTACAAGGATAATGTTACCAAAAACAACAAGAAAAAAACGAAACACCAAGCTTCCTTATGTCTTCGGCCGAGATGTGGTGTGGGGGAGGAGAAATCTTGGACAATCTTCAAGTATCTTGGAATGTAGTATGACTTTGACATGTTGAACAAAAACTTGATGAAAGTCTTCATCCATGGGAGATTTTCGGCCGATTGTGTGGGGAGTCTTGGGAGATTTATTCTTCATGTATCTTGATAAGATATGAAGATCTTGATCTTTTATTTGTCTTGGCCGATTTATCAAACAAGGTGGGGAAGGGGGTGATCTTCACATATCTTGTGAAAGATATGAAGACAAAGGGTCCCTTTCAAGCATGTTTTGGTCGATCTTCATGCTTTCGGACCGGTTCCGTCGTCGAATTTTACGTTACTCCGATTCCGATTAACAACGTAACTCCAATCCGTTTAACATTTTCTCCTAAGTATGACGATGCATGGCCATGCGAATTTACATCATCATGGATGTCGATTTTTATCGGAGTTTCTTCGACTGGAATATTAGATATCGTATCAAAGGCTATGTTCTCTCGTGTCTGTACGATCAATTCTAGTTCCGTCCTGATCAAGTCTAATGAATCATCCCAACATAGGGGTGATCTGCATCTCCTCCCATATAATGCCTCAAACGGTGCCATCTTAATGGAAGCATGCCAACTATTGTTGTAGGTGAATTCAATCAATGGTAGATGAACTTCCCAATCAGTCGACCAATCTAAGGCAGAAGCCCTCATCATGTCTTGCACTGTTTGAAAGTCCTCTCGGACTGTCTGTCTATCTGCAGATGATAAGCTGTGCTGAAGTTCAATTCGGATCCCAAGGCCTTATGAACCGCTTTCCAAATATGAGACACAAAGCGACCGTCTCGGTCAGTAATAATAGTCTTCGACGTACCATGCAATCGGACTATCTCTGAAATAAATACTCGTGCCAACTTCTCGGGTCCCCAAGTGTCCTTAATGCCTAGAAAATGAGCTGATTTGGTTAAACGGTCAACTATCACCCAAATCATGTTAATTCCTATTCTGGTCTTCGGCATATTAGTGATAAAGTCCATCGATATGTCCTCCCACTTCCTTTCAGGAATTGGGCGCGGCTTCAGCATTCTGGCAGGTCGTTGATGCTCGATCTTAACCTACTGACAAATCAAACATTTCGAGACATAATTGGCTAGGTCTTTCTTCATGTTGCCCCACCAGAAATTCTGCTTCAGATCCTTATACATCTTACTGGTTCCTGAGTGGATAGAATAGGGCATACTGTGAGCTTCCTTCAGAATTGTTTGCTTCAAAACATCGACATCGGGAACACAAAGTCGGCTCTGGAATCTCAATACTCCATCATTGTGAATTACAAATCCTGGGGCTTTTCCCTTGATCACTTCATCGCGTAACCGAATTATCAGAGGACGATCCAATTACTTAGATATAATTTATTCAGTTAACGATGATGTTATTTCCATCACACACAACTGTCCTTAGACTCTTTGCAACCATATTTCAATTCCTTCACGAATCAATTCCCATTGAATGCTGGTCTGGGAGGTGAGAGTCTCCAGCATTCGAATAGAAACAGGCTTGCGGCTCAGTGCATCGACCACTACATTTGCTTTGCCTGGATGATAAAGAATCTCCAAGTCGTAGTCCTTAATCAATTCCAGCTATCTCCTATGCCGCATGTTTAACTCTTTCTGACTGAAGATGTATTTGAGACTCTTATGATCCGTGAAGATCTGACAGTGAGTCCTGTACAAATAATGTCTCCAAATTTTCAGAGCGAAAACCACAACTGCCAGCTCCAAATTGTGCGTTGGATAATTTACTTCATAAAGATTCAGTTGTCGTGACGCATAGGCGATCACCTTCTCATTTTGCATCAGTACACATCCGAGACCTTGGTTTGAAGCACACTATAAACTGTGAATCCTACAGTTCCCTATGGAAGTGCTAAAATCGGTGCTCTTGTCAATGTCTTCTTCAATTCATCAAAGCTGGTCTGGCACATCTCGTTCCACTCAAATTTTTGGGTCTTCTTAAGTACTCGAGTAAGTGGGTGGGAAATTTTGGAAAACCCTTCCACGAACCGACGATAATACCCATCAAGTCCTAAGAAACTTCTGACTTCCTTCACGTTCTTAGGAGATTTCCAATCCATAACTGCTTCGATTTTCTGTGGATCTACTCGGACTCCTTGTGCTGATACTACATGACCGAGGAACATTACTTCTTTTAGCCAGAATTCACACTTTGAAAGCTTGGCGTACAATTGCTCATTTCTCAAAAGGTCTAAAACGATCCACAAATGTTGTGCATGCTCTTCCGGGCTCTTGGAATAAACCAGAATGTCATCAATAAATACGACCACGAATTTGTCCAAATACTCTATGAACACTCAGTTCATCAATTGCATGAATACAGCAGGTGCATTAGTGAGACCAAATAGCATCACTAGAAAACACCATTGCTCCTTGTAACTGGTCAAACAAATCATCAATCCGTGGCAGTGGATACTTGTTCTTGATCATCATCTTGTTCAGCTCTCGATAGTCAATACACAATCGAAGCGATCCATCTTTCTTCCGGACAAAAAGAAATGGTGCACCTCAGGGCGAAATGCTTGGCTGGATATAGCCTTTGTCCAGTAACTCTTCCAGTTGCTTCTTCAATTCATACATCTGAGTAGGTGCCATATGATACGGCACCTTAGAAATCGGTGTAGCTCCTGGTTCCAGTTCGATGGTGAATTCTACATCCCATTGTGGAGGTAGTCCAGGTAATTCGTCAGGAAACACATACGGAAATTCGTTCACAACAAGAATGGAGGAAAGTTCCACTTTTCCATCTTCCTTCTTCATTGCGTAACACCAGTATCCAGTACAACCCTGTTTTAGCAGTTTGACAGCTTTCATCGCTTTGATCATCTTTTCTGAGCTTCTTGGTCCCCATCCCTAAAACAGTATTTCGGAACCATCATCAGCTATCATCGAAATATTCCTCTTCCAGTAGTTTACAATAGCTCCATATCGATTAAGCCAATCATCTACGAGTATCAGTTCGTCTCCTTGCATTTCTATCACAATCAGATTTGAGGGCCAATCTCTACCTCCAATTGCTATGGGAAAATCTCTAGTTTTTAAGTTTCCCACAATTCTCTCTCTAGTCGGTAGACCCACAACATAAGGTTCACAATTATAAAAGCTAGAAATGTTCAAACGATTTACACAAGACAAAGATATAAAAGAATGTGTAGCCCCTGTATCGAGTAAAACACTAACGGGTTGTGAAAGGATCTGAACGGTACCTGATGCGACAGCAGCATCCTGATTGTCTACCCTCCTCATCTCATACAGATGTGGGGGAACGGATCCGACACTCGATGTCCCCTTTCGGTCCAACTGTCATCTGCCTCGTCCGCGACCAAAATTTTGGGGCAACTGAACACTCTGCTGCGTCTGCTGAGTACTCCCTTCCTTCTGAGCTGGCTGTGATGTACGGGCTCTAAAAGATTTTTCAACCTCTTCACAGAACACTGCACGATGTCCCTCTTGACCAAAATCAAAACAAGTCACGGCAGGAAGGGGGCAATTTCGTCGATAGTGTCCCGTTTGGCCATAGTTAAAGCACTTCCTTGTTACATCCGTCGTGGCTGATACTGTTCCGAAGTTCTTTCCGCTCTTGGATGGGTGAGGAGGTTTCTTGAAAGAATGAAAAGATGATTGGGCCTTGCGGGGGCCACTGCTCTTGTGCTCTGTGAAACTACCAGAGACTTTCTGCTTCTTGGATTCTGCAAACTTTTCTATCGCTGCTTCTTTGATTTCATACGCCAATGCTTTATTCTGATATTGATGGAGAGTGGTACATTCGAAACCAGACATGTAGCTCTGAATCTCTGGTTTCATTCTCATATCAAAATGGATCATAATTTCCACATCTGTTCTGACCAGATGTCGAACAAACGCTATCGGTTGGTTAAATGTCTTAATCGCCTGAGATACTGACACATCCGAAGGCTGCACGGAGAAAAACTCTCGAAATTTGACTTCCCTCACTGGACGAGGGCAGTACTGAGATTCCATCATCAATTTAAATTCTCCCCAGTCATTATCATGATCTACAAGCCGGATGGCTTCCCACCACTCGGACGCTTCCCCTATCAGAAAGTATTGAGCAATAGAGGCTCTCTGGTTATCTGGGCAATTAATCCCAGCAAACATTTTCTCCAGTTCTTTTAACCAATGATCCCACGCCGGTGTCTTAGAAAAGCCGTTGAATTTGGGTGGTTGCATCTTCACCACCTCTTGCAGCCATCGGTCGCCTCGATTTCCCAAGTATGGGATGCCCTACTGTTTTTCTCCCTGTTGTAATCCCACTGCCACCTACATTCGGTCCACGACCTGAGCAAACTGAGTGTCATTTGGTTAACCACCTAACGAAGGATTTCGGGAACGGCATGTTCTGGTTCGTTGTTAATAGATTCTTGTGGCTCGCCTGAGCTGTATCTGGCCTGATTACAAGGCGAAACTTCTCTTTCAGCATTCCTTCGTCCGCATCCGCGACCGCGACCACGTCCACGTCCTCCTCTCAACATACTGTAAGCATAGATACTCAATATATAGGAAACAATATCGTTCTAATGTTCAAGGATAAAGAGGTATAATATGTAAAGGACGAGATAGAGTTTAAGAACTTACAACCACCGCTCGCACGAAGAAGTAGGCAGTACAATGATGTTATGCACGGCCAGTTACTTCAAAAGACGTATACAACCCCTATTTTAACCCAGTGGCCAAGATATACATAATCTTAGCTCCGATACCATATTCTGTAACACCCTCGATATATTCAGGAATATTACAACGCCGTAAATCCTTTACATAAGAATTTACAAGGCTGAAGAAATGAAAAGACAATAACATATACCAACATATGAAAGTAACTGAAATAAAATACAACAGTTCTGGGTCAATACCAAAAATACAAACGTCCAAATGAAGAATATTAATACATAACCAAATTCAACATCACAACTAACAACGTACTCGAGTACTATTTAAAACAACAAAAACAATAGATAATTAGACCCGGCCGGAACATCACCCTGCACCCTCGTCATCATGCAATTCCATTTGTTGGTTTCCTGCTCTCCTGAATACTGAACATAAACAAATGTTCACCCCCGAAGGGGTTAGCACAACGATGCTAGTACAAGTACAACAACATATTATTCAACGATTCACGAAGAACAAAACCAACATAAATGACAAAATACTAACGAACCTCTTCCTGCGAGAAACTCATAAATATCATACACAAATGATAATCACAACATGACATCACAACATACACATGGTAATTCCGATGATCTAGCGTTCACTGCCAAGATCCCACTATGATCCCATCAGACCAACCCGTGGTGGAAAAACCTGTCCGATGATCCAGCGCACGCTAGCATCGATCCCCCGATAATCCCGTGGGACCAACACAAGGTGGACATACAACAACGACATATATGCACGATAATATGTATAACATCAATACATAAAAACAATTAAAGTACTTGCCTCGACTTGATAAGAAGAATAAAACTTCGACAAATATCAATACACTCGAAGGTCGCCCCTTCGATCAATCACGTTGCAAAGCTTGAACCTTAAACAAAAGAAATAATATAAGGTTCATATCACGTCGAATAACTACGAACATCTATCAATCCAAACTACAGCCGAAAGTTCAACAAAATGTATCCTGCCTGGTCTGTGTAATGTACGTTACGTACCCAACGTAGCGTACGTTAAGCCTGCTCATTAGCATACGTAAGCTACGAAGTATAGCGTACGCTAATCATGCATTAACAGTTCCTCTCTGATCAGACGACTGACTCGTCTGATGATATAACATACATTACCTACCCAACGTAGCGTACGTTAATTCTGCCCATTAGCGTACGTAAGCTACAGAGCCTAGTGCACGCTAAACATGTATTTAACAGTTCTCCTCTGATCAGGCGACTGACTTGACTGATGGTATAATGTACGTAATGCATGATGCTTAACGTACGTTATACTCACAAATACACTTCTCATGCAGACAAGAATCCTAGAGTGTTTGACGTCTTCGAATTTCCAGGATAAACATGCCATCATAATACTATACTCCAATCTTGATGATAAATCCTCAAATGTAGTTTGAAAGGGCTATGGTTATTAATCAATATTATTATTACATTCAAACTATCATCTTAAAGATTGGTTAACAATCCACCTTGACAAGATACAACAAATCCTTCCATGGTCATCCTCCTAGGCTCGTCTAACAAAAGTGATATTAATACCAAGTCCGTTATTACTATGAAGACACCTTCCAAATGTGGATTATCAATCTCAGAAAACTTCCTTTACTTGTTCATCTTAACAAGATTCAAACTATGATGTTCTTAACCAAGGTATATAAAGCATAATCATCTCAGTTTCCTAGACATGATGTTTGGTTGAATAAATCATCTATGGAACTTAATAACTTGATAGCATGATCATAATATCCTTAAGAACACGAATCTAAGGTTGGAGATAGCATTAACATACCTTAAGATGAAGAAAACACCGAGACAATAGGTAGAATCCAACTCCAATTGCTTGTGTGCCAATCTAAAATGATTCTTCACTTCAATGATCAAGTATAAGTGATATCTAACCTCAAATGGTCAAGTATAGAATGTCTATATGTGTTTAAGGAGGCTGGGAACTCTCTGGAATGAGATAAGTCGATGGCCAAGTGAAAAGGAATGAAATGAATTGAAATGGGGTGCTGTCCCATTTATAATGTTTCTGACTTTATGTACGTTAGCCTTCATGCATAACGTACGTAATTCTCTTAGCACATGCTATCTGTTCTCCTTAGCATATGCTATCATCCAAGGATAGCTTACTGTATCGTTCTGTACTCAATTACGTACGCTACACCATCAGGTTACGTACATAAGCAACATAGTGACTTGGCAGGGACCGAGCACGATCCCTCAGCTGTATCAGCCGGCAGGTGCCGGTAGGTTTCCTGGTGCTGCTTGGCAGCTTCTAGGCCGTCGAGCATCGGGTCTCGTTTTTCAGTATATTTTCGAAAATTGATTTTCCCAATAGTAAATTATATTTAATTTGATTAAATCATTAAATTTGAAATTTTTTGATGATGGGGAAATTTAAGAAAAATATTTTAAGGGTTTACTACGGACGAAAATTAAATTGTTGATTATTGTTGAATTAATTAGATTAATTCACACCATTGCTTGTTGTATGTTTGACATATTTATGTGATGAGGATGTAGTTCATGGACTTAGTTTTGAATGGTTCGATGGGGTTGTAAAGGCAGGTTTTGAGCCTATTTATTTATTTACTAGAAGATTTGTAGAGAATGCAAATTATTCAAATGTAATAGATAGTATTTTCAAAATAGAGTCCCAAGACGATCCATCATGAAGAAGGCGATTCAAGTTTTTTTTTTATTTCCTTGTTTTGATTGGGTCATTCGCTTGGTCCAATATATAGGAAAGGTCCATGAACTGCATATTGGTAGAAACTAAGTTGTTATTTACATTATTCATATTGTATGACTATCATATCGCGATTGTAATTGAATTTAATGTGCAAAGTGTAATGTTAATCGCGAAATACTCCCACTTTACAAACACTAAGTTGGAAAAGGTGCAAGATATCCTACCCTCCATCAAACTCTTGGAAGATTGAAACCTAAACTGAAATACTATGCTTCCGAGTATGTCAGGGTAGTATTTTGGGAAAGTCGATAAATTCCTAGGGTTCATTAGGTGCATTCGGTTGTGAAAAATCGAACCCCCAAAAGTCGTATGGGTTGCTGGGAAAGATTGAATTGTCAGAATGATAGGAGTTGATGGTTTAAACTTAGATAGTTTAGCGAGCCATAGAAATCATCTGGGTTGAGGGCAAGTGAACTAGGGGTAAAAGAAAGATCAAATCAACCATTAGATAGGTTGGTGTTGGACACCACTTTGTGAAACTAATAGACCATAAACCGTATGGGTTGCCCTCTATTAATTTCATAAAGAACTTGATCACCACTAAGAAGTCGATCTCATGATGACTTCCGATTTTTCATATGGGAGTGTGTTATTCCGATAAAATTAATGGGAGCCGAGTCATGGATAGAAATGTCCTTTATTATACTCAGATCATAATTCACACAGCACTAATTAAATCTGATTTACTTTCTGCAGAATTTTATCTCAAATATGACAATGAGTCCACTTGCAATACTTCTTGGAAAGAACAACCTAACCAGACGAAACTTTGTCGACTGGCTCTGAAATCTAAGGATAGTCCTCAGTATGGAATCATTGGGATACGTATTGGAGGCGGATATTCCACCGGCTCCTACTCAGTCCAGGGCTAATCAAGAAGAGATTGAAACCCATGAGAAGTGGGTCAAAGATCATGTGAGACTATGTGGCTTCATGATGGGATCTATGACTAATGAGATGCAGAGAGCACACGAGACAATGACTTATGCTAGGCAGATTCTGGCTCATCTGACCGAACTCTATGGGGAACATAGCCACACAGCTCGATATGAGATATCGGAGTAGTTGTTTGGGGCTAGGATGAAAGGAGAGAAAGTTTGGGACATGTCCTCAAGATGATCTCTATGACCGAGAGATTGGAAGCTCTCGGTTTTAGGATGCATGTTTCTCTCCAAACCAATCTCATCCTTCAATCTCTACCTGACTCCTTCTCACAGATCGTTATGAATTTCAACTGCAATGAGATTGCTTGCAATCTTAGACTTGGTCATGTTGGCTAGACCAAGATTCATACGATGGAGAAAGATGGACTTATGGGTCCATTGGGGTCTGATCCCTATCCTACTTGTGAATCTTGCCTCAAGGGCAAAATGACTAAGTCGCCTTTCATAGGAACTTTTGAAAGAGGTACTGAAAAACTTGGATTGATTCATACCGATGTATGCAGTGCTTTAGAAGCAGCACGAGAAGGATATCAGTACTTCATCATGTTCACTGCTGATCATAATAGGTATGGTTTTGTATACTTGATGAAGCATAAATCCAAAGCCTTCGAGAAATTCAAGGAATTTAAGGCTCTAGTCGAAAATCAAACTGGTGATCACATTAAGGCACTTCCGTCAGACCGAGGAGGCAAATACATGAGTACCAAGTTTGATGAGTTCTTGAAAGAACATGGAATAGTATCACAATTCACACCTCCAGCAACTCCTCAATTAAATGGTGTTTCAGAAAGAAGGAACCGAACCTTGTTGGACATGGTTCGATCGATGCTTAACTATACTGATTTACCAATTTATTTATAGGGACATGCACTACTTACTCCCGCATATATCTTGAACAGATGTCCTTCCAAGTCCGTTCCTACAACACTACATGAGATGTGGAGAGGTAGGAAATCAAGTCTTAATCACATTAAGATTTGGGGATGTCCCGCCTATGTCAAGAAGACTAAGGTGGACAAATTGGAAGCTAGTTCTATAAAAGGACGTTTCATAGGATACTCATCCGAATCAATAGGTTATCTGTTCTACATGCCCGATGATCATAGGATCATCGTTGCTTTACAGGCACACTTTCTGGAGGACGAGTTCATTCAGGAAGGTGGAGCAGGTAGAAATGCTTTTTTGGAAGAACATATTGAAACTCCCGAGGAGACACCTGTACAAGAAAAAACCGAACCTTCTGAAACACAACCACTACCACCACGTAGGTTGAATAGGATATCTCAACTACCTGATAGGCATGGCTACATGCATCTGGAGGAACTAGGTCTCCAACAAACAGATGGTAGCCAAGAGGATGATCCTATGTCATATGATCAAGCAATGGTAGATGTGGACTCCGCAAAGTGGCGAGAGGCCATGGAAGCAGAGATAGACTCGATGCATGCCAATCAGGTTTGGACTTTGGTAGATCGACCAGAGGGCATGGTGCCCATTGAGAATAAATGGATCTTCAAAAGGAAGACTGACGGGGATGGCAACGTTCAAGCTTACAAAGCTAGGCTTGTGGCTAAGGGTTATACCTAAAGAGAAGGAATAGAATATAAGGAAACCTTCTCACAGTTGCCAGGATCAAGTCTATTCATATGATGCTTGCCATAGCCGCCCACTATGATTATGGGATATGGCAAATGGACGTGAAGACGGCTTTTCTAAATACGTACCTCAAAGAGGAAATCTATATGGAACAGCCTATAGGCTTTGTGTCCACTAGTGATACTCATAAAGTTTGCAAACTTCAGCGTGCCATTTATGGACTGAAGCAAGCATCGCGAAGTTGGAATCATCGTTTTGATGAAGCAGTGAAAGAGTTTGGCTTCGTGCAAAATGAAGAAGAGCCTTGCGTTTTCATGAAGGTTAGTGGGAGCAACATCGCGTTCTTAGTAATATATTTAGATGACATTATACTAATAGGAAACGACATAGGGCTGCTCAGTTTTGTGAAAGCTTGGCTTTCAAACATATTCTCCATGAAAGACTTGGGAGAAGATTCCTATGTTTTGGGCATTCGCATCAATAGAAATAGAGCTAAGAGAATATTAGGACTTTCCCAAGCAGAGATATGATCCTAAAGAGATTTAGGATGGAAGATTCTAATATACGGTTCTTACCTATGCGACATGGTTTGAACTCTCCAAATCTATGTGTCCTCATATACGCGATGTTGTACACGAGATCGGACATTACATACGCTCTGAGCATAGTCAGTCGGTTTCAAGAAAACCCAGGTAAAGAACATTGGACATCCGTAAAGAACATTCTAAAGTACCTTAAACGGACTAAAGCAATGATTCTCACATATGGTGGCGGAGAATTAAGAGTGGATGAGTTCACAGACTCAGTTTTCGGTGGCGATGCGGACAAGGGAAAGTCCACTTCAGGGTATATATTAACTCTGAATGGTGGAGCAATTTCTTGGATGAGTTACAAGCAAACTGCGGTTGCACATTCCACCTTCTAGGCCGAGTACCAGGAAGCCTCAGAGGCATCAAGGGAAGCATGTTGGATCAAGAAGTATCTTGAAGAACTTCAAGTGGTCCCAAGCACAAAGCTGTCAGTGTCACTTTACTACGACAATGAAGGAGCTGTTGCACATGATAAAGAACCTGGGTCTCATCATAAGACCAAGCATATTCAGAGAAAGTATCACATCGTCAGAGAAATGGTGAAGAATAGATACATTGAACTGCAGAGGGTAGACTCAGCAAATAACCTTGCTGACCCACTTATGAAGCTACTATCGCAGATTGTCTTAGAGAGACATCTGGATAACATGGGTATTAGATATCAAAATATGTGGCATTGAGTGCAAGTGGGAGATTGTTAGCGTATGCCCTCTAATGGCACTCTGAGGGTAATAGAGTTAGGGCGTTTGTATGTGATTATGTATTAATTAATAAAAGGCAGTGATTATTTCTTTATTTATTGTATATCATTAGCGTTCTTGATTTGGTAAATAAAGATAAATGATGTTCGTGCTTTTGATTAGAAGCATTCCACTCCTTATGAGATAAGGAGTGTTGCACAAGTGTTTTAGAACTTAAAAGCTTAACTTATCCGCAAGTCTAAGTTATTTGATGAAGACTTGTATATCGTATGATTGGACATGTGCATGTCTTCACTCAAGAATAGTGGGAGCAATTGGTATGGGTATATTAATTGGATTAATATATTCGGATACGACTCACCTCTATTCGGTCACATGGATTTCTCTCTAGGATCGTCAATGACAGAATCGTAAGGTTATCATAGGTATGCGTGAACCTTTGAATTGAGGGTCCAGTAGAAGATGTGTTTGTTTCATTTAGTCATTAGAGTAGTTCGATCCATTCACCTATTGGTAGGGATCAACCTCTAAGTGCAACTTAATGGGCAAGTAGCAGTCCTTACCAAATGCCAAGAAAGGATTTTTTTTTCTCATGCAAGTGAACAGCAAATGAGATCAAAAGTCTTTGGCCAAAGCGATTGAACTAGTTGTATTAGATACAAGAGAGTTCTATGATCTTGATTTACACTAACATATGCATAGAGTCAAGTATAGACATGGTTTGACTTAACTGTGGCCCTAAAGTTGATCGGGATATATGATTGAAAAGTTTATACGTATACGGTATTCATAACATGTTTTGAAATGATTCCCATCATTCTTTCTCAGTTGGGTTTCGGTGTGAGCCACAGACTGGCTAAGTGTTCCTCTCACTCTTTGGATCCTCCCATTGCTAACTGAGACGAACCTACAGAGTCGCGCATATAGGATTAATGATGGATTAAATTATGCCTATTCTCTCTTAATAAATATTAGATATTAGATGTCTAATTGAATTTAATTTATTGGATAAAATAAATCGGTGAGATGAATTAAATTATTACTGGGTAATTAATTTAATTCAAATATAATTTTTGATTGGGGAACTTAATTATATTGTACTTGATATAATTAATTAATTAGATTAATTAATTAAAATATAAAGTAACGGACCAAGGTTTATCTGTCAGACTGGATACACGAGGTCCGAAACACGGACTAAATGGTTGGACCATTTAATTAGTCCATTATGGCCGCCCATTTATGCTTGCATTCACATGCTAGGTGACTTTTATCATAACCTGCATGTGAATGAATAATATATGGGATAAGACTTTGAAAAGGTTGCCAAGATGTTTTATATAAGATATCACTCCTTTTGCAAAGTGGACTCACGAGAGAACCAACAGTAGAGAGAGAAAATTTTTTCTTCATCTTCTCTTCTGGGTCTTGAGAATCAAAGGCATACTCCATATTCTTATAGCCATGTTCTTGGAGAACGAGAAGAAGGAGTTTAATCCAGGTATTTTTCCGACGCGTGTTTCATAATTACGTTAGGCACTTTCGACGTTGGGATTTCCAAAAGCTTCATGGATTGGATTTGTGCTCGTCGTCATCAACATAAAGAAGTCCTGTCTACGAGGGTATGATTTTGATTCTTTTATTTATTTGTTTATACGATTCTTTATCGATCCTCTTTAGGAGTTCGGATGAGCATAATTTGTGCGATTTAATTTCCGCTGCATATTCGATTTATAGCGTGAACTCCAACAAGAAAAACCCAACACTTTTGCACCAAGAATAGTAAACATGGCATACCTTCTTGAAAGAGCATCTGCAACAATGTTAGAACTTCCAGTCTTATATTTTGAAGCAAAGGTAAAGGAATGGAGAAACTCTACCCATTTGGCATGTCTTGGATTGAGTTTTCTTTGGCCATTTATATGCCTCAAAGCTTGATGATCTGAATGTAACTCAAACTGCTTTTGTCTCAAGTAATGAGTCGAGTGATCTAGAGCACGCACAATAGTATAGAATTATTTGTCATACGTACTATAGTTTTTCCTTGACCCATTTAACTTGATGAAATAGGCTATGGGGCATTTGTTTTGCACTAGGAGAGCCCCAATGCCAACTCCACTTGCATCACATTCAACCTCACACAATTGGTTGTAATCTGGGAGGGCCAAGATAGGAGATCTGCACAAGTGTTGTTTGATTTCTTCAAATTCCCTTTGAGCATATTGAATCCATCTAAAAGAACCTAGATTGATACAATTGGTGACAGGGGCAACAACTGTGCTGAAATTCTTAACAAACCTACAGTAGAATGGAGCAAGACCGTGGAAACTCCTCACCTCGATGCCATTACTAGGTGCCGACCATGTTTTGATTGTTGCCAATTTTGATTCACCCAATGCAATACCATCTTTAGATATAACATACCCGAGAAAAATTGATACGAAATTGACTAGTCATGATCCGAAATTTACTAGTCCGAGAGAAAAAGGCGAAAAGCGGACAAAATTACCAATTCCCGCGCGTATGACTACTTCATAGCAGTTTTGGTATTTTAATCATAACTCTCTCATACGAAGTCCGATTTAGGTGATTCAAGCGGCCATGGAAATATAAAAGAAAGATCTATAAATCATGTGAAACGGTCCAAGGTCCAATTATGCTTCTATCAAGCCACACTGTTGTTGCCCAAAATATTTATCCGAAGATTAATACTGCTGGAAGACGGACAACAAACAACAATTGCGGGAGCACTTCCGAGAGTAGATAAATAATACAAGATTAGCCGGGTTTCTTAGGCCCGGGCTTGAATGCTCTCGCGAGATGTTATTAATACAAATATTCGTGGATACAAGTATTAATGAGAGAAATCTAAATACAATGAGTGTAAAAAGACTCTGTTAATCCGGCTCTTGAGCGAAGCTTGGTGTTCTTCGTCCCCGCCGATAATCTGCTGGATGAGATAGGCCGGGAGAAGTAAGACCGAATGATAGCTGTTGCCAAGAGTTGGATGTTAGCCAAGTGCTTGATGTTTGCTTCTGTATAGTGTGAAATCCGAAGGGAGTTGAAGGAAGCTGAAGCCTTTTTTGTGGTAAAGGTTCGATCCTTTTGACAAGTGCTGGGAGCCATGCTTATATAGGGACAGCCGGGTCCTGTCCTTTAGCTGCCGATCGCCTGCCGGTCCATATAATATTGGGGCGATCTCCTGGGCTGTCGGGCTAAAGTCCAAGGGAGATGCTGGCTGTCCGAATAAAGTCCAATGCAGTGGCTGGCGCCAGCTGGGCGGTCCAATAAGGAGCCATCACGTGTCCGGAGTCAGTCAACATGCGGCCCTACTGACAAGCTTTCGGCGGCTTGTCGGCTGGTGGAGAGAATCTGCCAGGCCGCGGTCAATGGCCCGAGATTCGCGGATCTTGTCTCGGATCTTGCACGTGGTGTCAGTCTTGAGACTTGGTCTTCGCCGACTGGATGGTCATTGGTGCTGATCGACATGAGGCAGTCGCCCCTGGATGGTCATCTGAGGTCGCCATCGGCCAGTGGATGGAGGTCGCCAATGGTCGGTCACCAAGTGTAGGTCGGCAAGATGCCGAGAGAGGATCGCCCGATTGTCGATCGCCAGGAGTCGGTCGCTGGATACCGAGAGGAGATCGCCCGCTAGTAGATCGCCAGGAGTCGGTCGCCGAGTATCGAGAGGCGATCGTATCTGAGGTTGATCGCTCGATACCGGGACTTGTCCTGGGACCTTCGGTTGGTCGATGCAGCTTGTCCGCTGGGCTGAGGCTCGGTCGCCAGGTCGCTGATCGGCAAATCCGCCTTGGCCGCTCGGCCGTAACTCGGTCGCCAGTCCTCCTAGTAGGTCGCCTGTCGGAAGGTGTTAATTCTTGACACAACAATTGCCCCCCAGCTTGCTCCTATGTTGAAGACATGGGGCGAGGTGGTTCTTGCTGGCGATCGTGTCTGGATGAGGACGGGCGAACAGGGCTGACTTAGGACTCGGACTTGGGCTATCATGGTCGATTGGCTTAGCTATCTTTCGGTCTTGTACCTGCAAAAACAACATTGGCCGATCCCCCATGGAAACTTGGTGGTTTCGCTTTGTTTGAGGAATCGTGCACAGTCGCGGAGATCGATGGTCCGACTCCATGACCGCGTCTTGGTGCGCGAAGACAATGAGTGTCTCGTGACTCACTTTATTATGAGGGTCCTCTGTAGCCGCGCCTCGCCTCGTATTTAAACGAAGGGCGTGCGGTCTTGGTCTAGAGGAGTCCTTGCGCGGGCGGCGTCGGATGAATCAACTCCACGCCCGCGCTTGTTAGCTGCTTCCACCTCGGCCACCATGGAGATGGACGACCTCGACGGTGCACGTTGAGACGGGGTTGTGGCATGTGTCCACCGATTAATGTTGAGAGCTCGACTACGCCGGCCTCGTATTTAAACGAAGGGCGGGCGATCTCGGCCGAAAGGGACCTTGCATGACCGAAGCAGCCGGTTCCATCGACTGCCAGGGCCATGGCTTTATGATGTGCGGTGGAGGCGATCTTATGCCTTAGTCCGTCATGTTATGTGCTGGACTGTAGATGGCGATCGTGTCCACCGGGTTGCTGATGATGTTGCGATCTGGCCGGATGACTGGCGATCATCGCTCGGCGGCCGATCGCCTTATTCGTAGGTCGATATTGGCGATCGGGCGGCGATTAGTCCGTCATTTAAAATTAACTGTAGGCGGGGATCGAGTCCTCCGGTTCTGCTGGGTAGTAGCGATCGGGCTGGTAGACTGGAGGTCGTCGTACGGGCGCCGATCGATCTACTCCTAGGCTGAGAAAAAGCCTTTGCCTGGACAGGAAATCTGCGGCTCTAGCCCCGAAGGCTGCGTAGGTCGTCGGTAGGGTCTTCGTGAGATGCCTCAACATAGGCGAGAAGCCCTGGAAACCTCCTAGGACCGCGTAGAGGGCGGTCTCATCGCTTACGGGCTCGCCGTTGAGGATGATCATGTCAACCCGGTCGATGTAGTCCGAGTCGGACTCCTGTTCCCCTTGCCTGATCCGCCACATGCGATGGGGACCTTCTGGCCGAGCGGCCCTGGTGGCGAAGTATTCTGTGAAGACGTGCGCCAGCTCGTTAAAGGAGCCAATGGACCGAGGTGGCAATGAGGTGTACCACCGGTGGGCGAGGTCGTCTAGCGTCAGAGGGAACATTCGGCACCGGGTCGCGTCCGATGCCCCACACCCGGTCATGTAGATGTTGAACTTGTGCAGGTGTGTTTGGGGGTCCGATCGCCCCTGGTACACGGTGTCCGGGAGGAGCGATCTTGGCCGCACGGGGCGAGCTCGATGTCGATCGTGAGCGGCTCGCCGGGCGCGGCGATCGCCTTGGTGGCGCCCGCCGGATTGCAGGAGCGCCTTCATGTCGTTGAGTTGACGTTGCATCGCGCGATCGCCGCGCTCGGCCGCTATGCGGATCGGCTTTGGGAGCGGGGCCGAGGCGATCGTGTACCGACCTCGGACCCGCCGCCGACCTCGGGAATTTGGCGAAGCGGGAGCAGCGGTGGATCGCCTTGTGGGAGCCGGGTAGGCCGAGCTCTGGTGACGGATTCGAACTCGCCGTGCCTCGTAGCCGGGCCGGACGCCCGGCCGCTGTGTCGGGTCACCGCCTGTGCGATCAAGACAGACGTGCCCCGGGCCGCGAGCGCCTCTTCTTGCGGGCGAGAACCTCTGGCGCCGCTCGGCGGCAGTGCCTTGAGCTTCCGCTGATCTTCCGGGCGGGAGACCGAGGGGTGATAGCCGGAGGCGCGTCGAGAGCACTCCGCCGCTCCCGAAGGACGGCTATGGCCTCTTCGATCTGTTCATTGGTTCGAATCGATCGAGCGAGAGGCTCGGGCCGCCTCCGTGGACGGGTCGAGCGCCTCTCGACGCGGCGGCTACCTTCCACCATCGGTTGCGGCTCGACCGGGACGGAACAGGGTCCGGCCGGCCGGGCCGGCCTTCTTCGACGCGGAGGCGGAAGACATGATTTCGAAGGATTTCTTTGAAGTGCGGTGAGTGTCACTTCATATCCGCCCGAGAACAGTGAGTGTTTGGGACGGTAGGTGTAAAAATTCGAGGGTTGGATCCTCCTTCTAGCGCCAATTGTTGTTGCCCAAAATATTTATCCGAAGATTAATACTGTGAAGACGGACAACAAACAACAATTGCGGAGCACTTCCGAGAGTAGATAAATAATACAAGATTTGCCGGGTTTGTTAGGCCCGGCTTGAATGCTCTCGCGAGATGTTATTAATACAAATATTCGTGGATACAAGTATTAATGAGAGAAATCTAAATACAATGAGTGTAAAAGACTCATAATCCGGCTCTTGAGCGAAGCTTGGTGTTCTTCGTCCCGCCGATAACTGGATGAGATAAAGCCGAGAAGTAAGACCGAATGATAGCGTTGCCAAGAGTTGGATGTTAGCCAAGTGCTTGATGTTTGCTTCGTATAGTGTGAAATCCGAAGGAGTTGAAGGAAGTCAAGCCTTTTTGTGGTAAAGGTTCGATCCTTTTGACAAGTGCCGGGAGCCATGCTTATATAGGGACAAATGGGTCCTGTCCTTTAGCCGCCGATCGCCCACGGCCCATATAATATTGGGGCGATCTCTGGGCCGGGCTAAAGTCCAAGGGAGATGCCGGGCTGTCCGAATAAAGTCCAATGCGGGCCGGGCGCCACTGGCGGTCCAATAAGGAGCCATCACGTGTCCGGAGTCAGTCAACATGCGGCCCTACTGACAAGCTTTCGGCGGCTTGTCGGCTGGTGGAGAGAATCTGCCAGGCCGCGGTCAATGGCCCGAGATTCGCGGATCTTGTCTCGGATCTTGCACGTGGTGTCAGTCTTGAGACTTGGTCTTCGCCGACTGGATGGTCATTGGTGCTGATCGACATGAGGCAGTCGCCCCTGGATGGTCATCTGAGGTCGCCATCGGCCAGTGGATGGAGGTCGCCAATGGTCGGTCACCAAGTGTAGGTCGGCAAGATGCCGAGAGAGGATCGCTCGATTGTCGATCGCCAGGAGTCGGTCGCTGGATACCGAGAGGAGATCGCCCGCTAGTAGATCGCCAGGAGTCGGTCGCCGAGTATCGAGAGGCGATCGTATCTGAGGTTGATCGCTCGATACCGGGACTTGTCCTGGGACCTTCGGTTGGTCGATGCAGCTTGTCCATTGGCCGAGGCTCGGCCGCTGTGTCGCTGATCGGCAGATCCGCCTTGGCTGCTCGTCCGTAACTCGGTCGCCAGTCCTCCTAGTAGGTCGCCTGTCGGAAGGTGTTAATTCTTGACACAACACACACGAACCGTTCAAATGTGCAGTGATTTTTATGGCCGAAAATTGATAAAGATTTGTGAAGATTTGGTGAAGATTTGTTGAAAGATACTTGCCCACACCAAATATACAAATCAACCCACACCCTTTCCTTTTTCAAAGTCTTCACATGTGAAGATTTGTCCCCATATTCAATGTCTTAAAGTTTGGGTGTGTCACTTTCAATCACTAGTTTATTTTCCTTGTCTTTGTTTCCATGTGGAAAAATCCATCCCACCATGTTTGTGTGGACGCCCCCCCCCCCCCATTCAAGTCTTTCTTTCATTTTAGTTTCACATGTGAACATGTCCTTGCCCTTGTCCCCACTCCTTTCTTAATTTTATTTTGGCTCACTCCACACCTCACCAAAATCGGCCAAGAAGGAAGAAGATGCCCAGAAGTTGCTTCCATTTTTCAAGCTTTTGTCAAAGTCTTATAAGGAGTATCACTTGTGAAAGATTTTGTCCCCACCACTCCCCTACCTCACGGCCGAACCAAGGAGATATCCAAATCTATGTGTTGATTTCTTTTCTTTGTCACAATCTTGTTAGAATAGTTTAATGTTTGTTTGATTTTTAGTTTGATCTTGTTTGATTTTGTAATGGCTATATATAGGCCTCATCCTCAACCTTTTGTAAACATCTTGAAGTTAAGAAAAACGAAATACACTTTGTATGTATTATTGTTGAATGATTTTCAGCACACCTTGATTATAATTCGACGCGTCTTCGAGTTGTAATTTAATCAATTCTCAATAAATCTTGAGGAGAGATTGCCTTGTCAAACTATAGGTCTAGTTTGATAAATTACTTTCATATATGATTTTCAGCACACCTTGATTATAATTCGATGCGTCTTCGAGTTGTAATTTAATCAATTCTCAATAGGTCTTGAGGAGAGATTGCCTTATCAAACTATAGGTCTAGTTTGATAAAGTACTTTCATATTATCTTGTTTACGTAATCCGAATTGCCCTACTTTCGGTTAATTCTTACGAGTGTTACACATATACGAGTGTTCTGAGGTAACAAAATATATCCGCTGTATTTTCTTGCGAGTTTACGTGCATTTTCATACATAATTCGTATCATTAGTGGTATCGGAGCCCAAGGTCATATCCTTGGGCGATATATTCAACTATTTCTTGTCAAAAAAAATTATCTCTTGACTCTCTTGTTATGGATTTCTCTGATCTCGATTTCTTGATGAAACTCCGTGACGCACTAACGCAAGCCAGATGCAAAGACGACACCAACGATATTGATTTCTTGGCTAAATTCCGCAGCATACCCGAGTTTCATGGATATAGTAATCCAGATGTGTGCATAGATTGGGTCCGTGCTTTTGAGGAGCACTCGGACTTCAAGGCTGCCCCGATCAACCGCCGCGTTTCGTTGGTGGCAAGGCGCCTCCGCGGTAGTGCCGCCGTCTGGTGGCAAAAACTGAAACAGTCCCGTTCACAACAACGTAAGCCAAAAATCAGAGATTGGCAAAAATTCAGGAAATATTTCGCCAGAAAATTTATCCCAAACGCGAAACAAGATCACGGCTTTATGCTTTCTGAAACGGCTAATCTTGAAGATGAACTCCTTTTCACTGCCGACTTTGATATGACAGAATTTCCTGCGGCATTTTCTGATGACAAAGAAGACGATGGTTGGAGTCGAGCTGCCCTATCGGAGCAAAGTGGGTCGTATGACTTTGTTGCGGTACGAAACGAGCTTAGTTGGTTAATTTTTGATAAGACATTATTCAAGGAGCCCGATAATATTAAAATGGAAAGTGGATCGGGTTATGATGGACCGCCAGTATTTGATACCGAACCAGTTGACGAAGAGGAACCCATAATTGATTCCGTGTTTCCCATTTTTGATGGTGAACTCGGCGTGAAATCATTAATGCTTCCCATTTTTGATGTTGTGCCCGACGACGATCCATATCTCGACGAAAGTTGTTTTGAAGACTTTTGTCCAATTTATGGGGCAGACTTCAATGAGGTGTTTTCGGTTCTTGATACGGAGCAAGAAGATGTTATGATTCCGGAATATCTATATCTTGAGCCTTACCAAGATTTTGATATGAAATTCGACGACAAGGCATTTTTCCCAGGTCTTGAAGTGGCATCCGATGAAGAGCGACCTATTATTACTGTCGTGCTTCCCATTTCCGATGTCCGGTTATATGATGATTCATATCGTGATATCGGTATTACCTCGCAGAATAATTATTATTATTTCATTAATAATGGTAGTTATTTATTTGGTGATTCCCTGAGATCCCCTATTACCTACCGTCTCAAGATTTTGGGTCATATACGCACTGCGGATATTTTTGAAATCAAGTACGTAGAGGTTTTAGCTATTTCATCTGGAAACGATGGGAGTTCGGAATTGAGGACAATTCCCTTTAAAGGGGGAGAGAATGATACGAAATTGACTAGTCATGATCCGAAATTTACTAGTCCGGGAGAAAAAGGCGAAAAGCGGACAAAATTACCAATTCCCGCGCGTATGACTACTTCGTAGCAGTTTTGGTATTTTAATCATAACTCTCTCATACGAAGTCCGATTTAGGTGATTCAAGCGGACATGGAAAGATAAAAGAAAGATCTATAAATCATGTGCAACTGTCCAAGGTCCAATTATGCTTCTATCAAGCCACACAAACCGTTCAATGTGCAGTGACTTTTATGGCCGAAAATTGATAACGATTTGTGAAGATTTGGTGCAGATTTGTTGAAAGATACTTGCCCACACCAAATACACAAATCGACCCACACCCTTTCCTTTTTCAAAGTCTTCACATGTGAAGATTTGTCCCCATATTCAATGTTTTAAAGTTTGGGTGTGTCACTTTCAATCACTAGTTTATTTTCCTTGTCTTTGTTTCCATGTGGAAAAATCCATCCCACCATGTTTGTGTGGACGTTCCCCCCCCCCCCCCCCATTCAAGTCTTTCTTTCATTTTAGTTTCACATGTGAACATGCCCTTGCCCTTGTCCCCACTCCTTTCTTAATTTTATTTTGGCTCACTCCACACATCACCAAAATCGTCCAAGATGGAAGAAGATGCCAAGAAGTTGCTTCCATTTTTCAAGCCTTTGTCAAAGTCTTATAAGTAGTATCACTTGTGAAAGATTTTGTCCCCACCACTCCCCTACCTCACGGCCGAACTAAGGAGATGTCCAAATCTAGGTGTTGATTTCTTTTCTTTGTCAAAATCTTGTTAGAATAGTTTAATGTTTGTTTGATTTTTAGTTTGATCTTGTAATGGCTATATATAGGCCTCATCCTCAACCTTTTGTAAACATCTTGAAGTTAAGAAAAACGAAATACACTTTGTATGTATTATTGTTGAATGATTTTCAGCACACCTTGATGATAATTCGACGCGTCTTCGAGTTGTAATTTAATCAATTCTCAATAGGTCTTGAGGAGAGATTGCCTTATCAAACTATAGGTCTAGTTTGATAAATTACTTTCATATTATCTTGTTTACGTAAGCCGAATTGCCCTACTTTCGGTTAATTCTTACGAGTGTTACACATATACGAGTGTTATGAGGTAAAAAAATATATCCGCTGCATTTCCTTGCGAGTTTACGTGCATTTTCATACGTAATTCGTATAAAAATCACCTTCGGAGAAGAGAATTTACAGTTCTTCAACTTTCCATAGAGTTTCTGGCTTCTCAAAACTTTCAATATTCTCCTGAGATGTTGAGCATGTCCTTCTTCATCTTTGTTGTGCACATGTATGTTGTCAAAGTATACAACAACGAAATGACCAATAAAAGGCCTAATAACCTTATTCATGAGCCTCATGAAAGTACTAGGAGCATTGAAGAATCCAAATGGCATTACCGACCTTTGATACAAACCACTTTTTGTCTTAAATACCGTTTTCCACTCATCACGCATTCTGATTTGATGGTATCCACTTATGAGATCAAGTTTTAGAGAACTAATTGGCACCATGGAGCTCATCTAGAATATCATCCAATCTTCGATTTGGGTAGTGGTCATAGAGAATAAATTGGCACCATTAGCTCTGCTGTCAACATACATTCGCATGGTTCCATCTTTGTTAGGAACTAACAAGGCTGGAACCGAACACAAACTCATGCTTTCACGTATGTAGCCACGATTAATGAGGTCTTGGACTTGACGCTGCAACTCTCGCGTCTTTTCTAGATCACACCAATAGGCTGGCTTGTTAGGAAGTGGCGCTCTTGGAATGAGGTCAATGTGATGTTCAATACCCCTTAATAGGGGTAAGCCCGGAGGTAAGTTAAAAGGAAACACATCCTTGAACTCTTCTAAAAGAGGACAATCAACATCATTCAAATCCATATCCTCTTCACTCAACCTATTTTCAACTAGTAGCAAAGTATAAACATCTTTTCCCTTGCTAATAGCTTTCTCCACTCGTGTTTCATTAACAAATAAAATTTTCTCAACCTTGTTCTCCAAACATGGTTCAATTTTCTAGAGTAGGGTAGGCGGTAACGGATCGAGAATTACCTTTTTCTTGTTCATGATAAAAGAGTGCGTGTTCTGGTGACCATCATGCAAAACCTGCATATTTCTAGGGTCTACCAAGTATCACATGGAATGCATTCATAGGTATAACATCACAAAGAACTTGAGCTTGATAAGATTTGCCAATATAAAATGAGAGTAGGGCCTGTTTGGTTACCTTGACATTGGTTCCCTGATTTAGCCATTGAAGCTTGTATGGATCCGGGTGAGATGAGGTTGTAAGCTTGAGTTTGTTGGTAAGAGTGGTGGATGCAACATTTGTACAACTTCCACTATCAATAATAAGGCTATGCACTTTTCCCTTGATCGCGCACATTCGATGGAATAAGTGTTCCCTTTGCTCGTTATTAGAAATCACCTCTTTCATATGGAGAGCTCTTCGTATAACCAAAAGGTATCCTTGATCAGCTTTGATTCACTCTTCAAAATAGTCTTCCTCATCATAAATTGGCATCTCGTCTTCCCCTTCTTCTATGAAAGTAACCCCTTCAATCTCTTTCAAAGTCACGACTCACCGATTTGGACTTTCAGCTTGAAAATATCCTAATCCATGACATTTGAAGCATTTCTTCTTTGGTGCATCTAGAGCCAAACCTTTACCTTTGTCACCTTTACCTTTACTTTGTTTTGTTGAGCCATCACCTTTTGATGGATTTTTCGCTTTGTAGAATGGGCTTTTGAAAGAATTTTCCTTTATAGACCTTGGTTTTGCCCTTTCCACTTTCTGATTCTTAGCACGCTTCTCGATTTTGGATGCCAAATTGCACACATCTTCAAAGGACATGTAAGGTTGCAGTTCAAGCTTCTCCATTATATCAAGGCTCAATCCACCCCATGTAACGAGCTATGGTTTTCTCCTGTTTCTGTTGAATCCCACTTCTTAACATAAGCTGTTCAGATTTACGGGTGCAACAACGTTAGGATTACCTTGCTTAAAGTTTGTCATCTTGACGTATAGATCTTGCTTGGTATGAATCTGGTAGGAACCTCTCCTTGTGCAACTTCTTGGGTTTTCTCCATGACCTGATATTAGAATTCCCATTCCTTTCTTGCTTAGATTTCATGCTTTTCTACCATTACGAGGCATATTTCTTCAGCTTCAAAACAACAACTTTGTCACTTTTCTCATCAGAATATCCCTTGACGTCAAAGAGGTTCTCTACATCTATCATCCATTCGATAAAATTATCTAGATCAACCCTCTATGGAACTCCAGTGCTTCTATTTTCACATCTCTAAGATCATCTCTGAACCTTCTTCTCCTATGTGAAGAAGATGGACCAAAAATATCTGAATTAGAGTCACTTGGGCTGATTGAATTACCATCACTTATAGCATGAAAATCATCTTGACGTTTTCGGCTGAACCTTATTGGTTGTTCATCAAGTAGCCTTGCAAGTTGCTGAGTAATGCACTCATTTTGTTTATGGAGTTCTTCAATCTATCTATCACGCCTTAATTTTGAGCTTGTTCCATAGTCATGTTGTGAGGAATTGCCATAGCAAGCTGGACAGCAAGGAATAAGTCAAGAATGACAAGAACACAACCCGAGGATAACCTAGGTTTTTCTGGTACCAATTGATACCTAGGTTGAAGTGTAAAAGGTTGAGATAGGCTGCTGAAATGTATGATTAATTCTTGAGAAAAAAAATAGAAGTTGGAATTTAGTAACAAGAAAGGGATAAGAGATGGATAAAGTTACAACCACCAAGCCAAACAATCTGAATCAATCAAGGAAAAAGTAATTAAACACCACCCAGATTAACAATAGATCGGCAAAAATTGAAAAACTATTAGCGATAAAGCAAACATCACCACGCTAGCAATAATCAGGAATCAACTCCTCTTGTGTATAGAACACTCATATCCCTTCACAAGCTGATATATATTTCAAATCAAAGGATGTTCTCTAAAGTAAAACTTCAAAGGCCTTTTATAGTGGCTAAAAGGAAAGTGAAAAAGCTAGGCGAAGATAAAAACCTAGAAATTATTAAAGAAGTATTAATTATACTCATAACTCTAATAAATAAGTTGAGTGAGTTAAAGCTTATCAACTTCAGGGGCTACAATCTGGACTTAATTAGGTTCGATGGGCTGCCAGAAAATTATGTTTCTTCCTCCAATTGTGTTGAACCCAAATATTAGCTTGAGAAACCAAGTCAGAGGTGAGAATGCCACATAAAATGGGGCTGTTTTGCCCTAAAAGAATTTATTAGATCAGAAGTCTTGGATGCCCCAGCATCATTGTGCCGTTGAGATAGCGCAATAGAAGCTTGGCCGTATTTAAATCTTGGCCAGAGGGATTGGCCATAGATTGGGTGATGCGAATGATTGTGAAAGCAATGTCTGGACAAGAGTGAGTAAGATAATAGAGGCCACTAGTAAATCTACATAACAAAGTGGGTTTAGACGGGGTAGTGACAATGCCAAAAAATTTGGCAGCCATAGGTGTAGATAGAGGTTTGGCACCATCCATGTGATGATGACGAAGAATATGAACACTGTACTTGTGTTGCGAAGAATATGAACAATATTTGCAAGAGACGACTTCGACGTTGGGTAAGTAGGTCAAGGGGCAATGGCATTAAATTGAGTGCAAGTGAGCAGTCGCCGCAGTGAGATAAGAGGAACTTGATCTGATAACTATTATATCGTCCACATAATCTAAGATAATAATCCAAACAAAGGAACACATGCATGTAAAAACTGAAGTGTATGCGGTGGATTGATGAAAGCCAAATGAGAATAAGATATCAGTGAGAGCTTGATACCAAGATCGGGCAGGCATCAGATAACTCAGAAGGCTGAGTCATGTAAAGATTGGAACTGAATAACTAATGTCAAGTTATCTAACGGGCCAATGATACATACGAGAAATAGAGGGGATATTAACTAGCTTGATGATAGGGTTGAAGGTTTCATGGTAGTCAACTGTAGTGCGCTGATGAACTCCCTTCGCAATAAATTAAATTTTATTACTATCTGGAATCTTTAAGTTTGTTTTTGATGTGAAAATTTCATCTGTGGCCAATGACGTCGGAGTAAGGTGGAGAAGGCATGAATGCCGCGTAATGCTTGTGATTCAAACGTGAGAGTACACCAATTAAGATTGCTGGCTCAATGTCATCGAGAAGGGGATGCTTACTGGCCATACAAAATAATCAGTTGTGAATAATCATTCTATTTGTATGAGTGGGCACCAAAGAAGGCGTCTCAGCAGCCATTATGTCATGTTACTTGGCGTAATGTGATCGTCAGTCGAATTAGGAGAAGTATGAGCTCGAGAGTGTAGTGTGGGTGGTGGATTAATACCCCAAAAAAATGGCTAATACAGTGTTGTCGACCCCACACTGGGATCCACCAGGCAGTACAAAAATGTTAATCAACCGTAATATAACTACAGTATCAAACCACATTAAATTACTATATACTGCGACAAGAAGTTTATATAGGACTAAAGTATAACTACCACAATACACAAGATCCAACATGTAAGTATAATCCATATGAAGATGGAGAATACTCAAAACAACACAAAATACGAAAAGTACGAAATAGCAGAAAAAAATTACACAGTTTAACATAATCAGAAATAAGAAGACTCGGGTCTTAAACTAGTATCATTCAAACCCTTCGCCGTCACAAGGCTTTTCCGGTCGCTTGACCTTCCCTGACCAAAAATACATTCAAAAATTATTTTTACCAAAACCTCAACGTCAGATGTACACGATAACAAATATCAAGATGTTATACAAATCACATAAAATATGTCTGAAACAAATAAACCTGAATGGCGAGCATACCCCTCGTGCATATGAACAACAAATCCTAACTCTCGAACATACCCAATCACACAAGGTGTTGGGAAAATTATGTTTTGATAAATGCAGCATACAACCTCTCCATACATCGCCAGATCATATAGCTAAGCCTTCAAGATACAGGAGGATGAGACGTTGGCTACAATAAACAATGATGTAGATATTTTACTTAGGAAAAGTAAAACACAAAACCAATAGGACAGAGAAGAAACTTTTAACTGTTTTGAAACAAACATTATTTATTCATAAAGTATTCACTAAAGTAGCATTTAATGTTGATAGGACAGCATTTACTGCTGTCGAAGAGACTACAAACAAAAGAGCATTTAATGCGGGTCAAAGAGAATGTCTGAGGCATTAAATATGAATCACCTTTAGTCCAAATATTTTGAACGTGCCAATCAGAGCTGTCTCAATCTCACCAACTGGCCAACAGCTATATTTATAATGGATCTATTCCAAAGTTATAAATAGCCCATGCAAGAGGATATGGCTCACCACTGAACACACGAAAATTCTGGAGAACTAAAAGGTGAACATCAAGCTCATAAGAGTAATATATTTCTTTAAGCATATAACGATATATTAAATGAAGAAATATACAAGTCCTCAACAATGAACAACATATAGCATAAGCTTACCAAGACTACAGCTGCTGTTCGAGTCGTGATAAACCAAATACTTACTGTTGAGATACTTAGCACTTTGTGGACTAAGCAAAGGTATTCTAACCTGTGTGGGATGAATAGTGTTCATGATGAACCTTCAATCTGTGTGAGAAGAAGCAAGTCGAAGAAGCCTGATACGGGATTGACGAATACAAATGAAGAAGACGAGGTAAGAATCAATGTAAGTGACCTTACAACACGCCATGCACTTACCAAAACAAATTTTGCCGAGAAACCGGACACAAAATGTGGAGTGACCATGGTGCTCGGTCTCGGCCATGTCATATGACACGGCCCGTGTCGCACTGTTTCGGAAAAGCAAAAGTCACTGCCTGCCGAACTCGGCCGTGTCAGGCTACACGGCCCGTGCCGAACTCTGTCGGAAAGTGCCGAAGGCGCTTCCTACCTAACCCGACCGTGTCCCGGGACACGGTCGAGTCCTGCTCGACCAAGATTCGCCCGCACATGCCGCCACGGCCATGCCAATAGACACGGCCCGTGTCCAGTCGCCAGCCTCCTTTTTTATACACTTTATGTGTGTTGTTTGTCTTCTTTTCCTTTCTTTATCAAGATTGTGTTCCCCTTCCCTTTGATATGATTTGATTTTGTATTCCCCTTTGTATTTTTATCTTGATTTTGTCTTTATTTTCAAGATCATGTGATCTTATGTTTTTGTTTTCTTTAGTTGATTTTAGAAGACTACATCCCTATAAGTAGTCTTGGTGATTCTTGTAATAGCTATTATTGAATGTTGAAATAAAATACATTTTGTGTTTTCATCCTTGTTGAATGAGTTTCATCAAACCCTTGATTATTATTCAACGCGTTTTCGAGAATTAATCCGATCGATTCTCAATAGGTCTTGAGAAGAAATCATCTTATTGAGTTATATGTCTAATTCGATAAACCTTTGTTCTTGTTCGGTCGAACCTCTTTAATCGATATTGTCACTAGATGATCTCCATAATTTCACATTCGAAATACCCTATCCATAAAAATACACTTCCGCTACGATACACTTCTATACTTATACATTTTCCAACCGATACATATTCACTTTCCGAGAATATTCATATCATTAGTGGTATCAGAGCCCAAGGTTATTTCCTTGGCGATTTTATTGGCGATTTCTTATTAAAACTATCTCGTGACTCTCTTGTTATGGATTTATCCGATCTCGATATCTTGATCAAACTCCGTGATGCACTAAACGGTTTACCGGAGCAGTGTATGCAAGCAAGACGTAGAGACGACACACATTCACCGCACCATGCAGACGAGTTTAAAGTAAACGAACTTCCGGAGTTCGTTGGAGGTACCGATCCCGAAGCTTATTTGGAGTGGGAACGGAATATTGAGCGCATGTTCGAATTCAAAGACCTTAATGATGAGAAACGTTGCAAATATGCAATTCTCAAGTTAGGGAAGGGTGCTTCTCTTTGGTTCGAAGGAGTAAAGACACGAAGACATCGGGCGGGAAAAGCAAAGATCCGTTCGTGGGATTCATTAAAAAGAAAACTTCGGAAAAGGTATGTGCCAACATCACATCGGTTAACCTTGTACCGGAAGATTGCCGACTTCATGCAAGGAAAACTAAGTGTTGGTGAATACATTAAAGAGTTCGAAAGCTTGGTCTTAATGGGAGAATTAGAAGAAAACAAAGAGCAAAAGATGTCACGTTTTTTACGTGGCTTGAATAAAAATATAGCTAACACGGTGGAATTGTACCCATATGAATTCGATACTTTATGTGGGCTATGTGCGAAGATAGAGGCCCAAAATAAGGTGAAGTTTTCAAGACCCGAATTTCCATCCAAATTCAGAAATCCAAGTATCGGTTCAAGTTCAGGTACTAAAAGCACCACGCCAAGTCCAGCCCCAATTACGGCTCCTAAGGCTCCCTACGTACCCAAAGAAACGAGTTTAGTAAAGGTACTATGTTTCAAGTGTCAAGGGTTCGGTCATTACCAAAATGCATGTCCGAACAAATGGGTGGTGACACTAAGAGAGGCTCTTGAGGTCCGGGAAGAATTGTTAGTCAGGAAGAAAGAGAAAGGATCGGTGACGTGTTTAACATGGACGCCGAATAAGAAGAGGAGTGCGAGGTTTATGATGCTCCAGATTATGATACGAATCTAGTCCTTCACACTTTGCAAGTCAAAACGGTTTTGAGGGATACGGAACAACGAGACCAAATATTCCACACTAAGTGCCAAATCAAGGACAAATGGCTATTTGATAGAAATGTTTTATATCGAGTAAGAAGTAACGAATATGAATTATGGGATAAAATCAAGAATATTGTGCTTAAACCAATGGCACCTCAAGCCATTCATTCGATGAGTTCTAGCCAAATGAAAAAATTGAAACTTACTATGTTTGCTAGTGAGAAAGAGGTGAAGCACGCTATTGATGATGGCGAGCGTGTGTTTTTATTGATGATTAAAGAAACACAAGACATTTATATGGTTGTGCAAGGCAAAGGGGAGATCGATACCTTGTTACGCGAATTTGCGGATGTTTTTCCGGAAGACTTGCCGCCGGGTTTGCCGCCCTTATGTGGGATTGAACAACAAGTCGATATTATACCAGGTGCATAACTCCCTAACAAAGCCGCCTATCGATGTAACCCCAAGGAGATGAAGGAGTTACAAAGACAAATTGAGGAGCTAATAAACCGTGGGTACGTTCGAGAGAGTTTGAGTACTTCTGCGGTTCCGGTTTTGCTTGTCCCGAAGAAAGATGGATCATGGAGAATGTGTATAGATAGTATAGACGTGAATAACATAACCATCAAATATCGATTCCCAATTCCGAGACTTGATGATATGTTGGATGAATTGCATGGTTCGGTGGTTTTTTTCAAAGTTGATTTGAGAAGCGGCTATCGTCAAATTCGCATGCGAGAAGGTGATGAATGGAAGACGTATTTTAAAACAAAATATGGATTGTACGAGTGGCTCGTCATGCCCTTTGGTCTTACAAATGCGCCAAGTACTTTCATGAGATTAATGAATGAGGTACTTAAATCGTTTTTGGGAAAGTTTGTCGTCGTAATCTTTGATGACATGTTGATTTATAGTCGATCATTACAAGAACATAGCGGGCACTTGAGGCAAATCTTCGAGATCCTTAGGGATCAAAAGCTTTATGGGAATAAGGAGAAGTGCTTGTTTATAGTCGAGAGTGTAGCTTTTCTTGGCTACATTGTTTCTAGGAAAGGAGTGTCGGTTGGTCAAACCAAGATTGAGGCAATTAAATCTTGGCCTACTCCTAAAACCATCATGGAAGTCCGATCCTTCCACGGACTTGCTTCATTCTATCGGAGGTTCATCCGAGACTTTAGCACCATTTCAAGTCCGATAACGGAATGCTTGAAAAAAGGACCATTTGTGTGGTGCGGGGCTGCCCAAGGGGCATTTGAAAAGTTGAAAACAAAAATGTGTGAGGCGCCTATCTTGGCGTTACCCGATTTTTCACAACCATTCAAGTTAGAGTGTGACGTGAGTGGAGTGGGTATTGGGGCGGTTCTCGTCCAAGGCAGATGACCAATTGTATACTTCTCAGAGTAATTGGGTGGGGCTCAACTCAACTATTATACTTATGACAAGGAGTTCTATGCCATTGTGAGAGCTCTTGATCATTGGAGTCATTACCTTCGGCTGAAACACTTTATTCTACATTTGGATAATGAGTCTTTGAAATATATTAATGGGCAACAGAAGTTACGATACAAGAAGGCTTCCTCTTCAAAGGAAATTGTCTTTGCTTACCCAAACACGCGGTTCAAGAATTGTTGGTTTGGGAAGCTCACGGTGGAGGCTTGGCTGGCCACTTTGGTTCGGCTAAGACGTTGGAGGTACTTAAGGAACATTTTTATTGGCTGAAGATGTAAGGGGATGTGAATGACATAACTAGTAAGTGTGAGACATGCCACATTGCGAAGAGTTCGTTCAAGCTGGGAGTATACATGCCTTTCCCTATTCCGGAAAGGCCATGGGAAGATGTCTCGATGGATTTTATTGTTGCTTTACCTCGTACTCAATGAGGGAGGGATGCTTTTATGGTTTTTATAGATCGATTTTCGAAGATAGCTCACTCTGTGGCTTGTCACAAAATGAACGACGCGAGCAACGTCGCCGATTTGTATATTCGAGAGATCGTACGATTGCATGGGGTCCCGAAGACGATTGTTTCGGATCGGGACTCAAAATTCCTTAGGTATTTTTGGAACACCCTGTGGAGAAATGTGGGAACCAAGCTTCTATTTAGCACGTCACATCATTCACAAACGTACGGCCAAACCGAGGTGACCAATCGAACATTGGGCACTTTATTACGCGGTATTGTGATCAAGATAACAAAGGATTGGGATTTGAAGCTTGCACATGCGGAGTTTGCTTATAATCGTTCTCCTACTCATGCCACGGCACACTCTCCATTTGAAGTAGTTTACGGGCTGAATCCTTACATGCCATTAGATCTAATTCCATTGCTGAGTGACGAGTTGGTGCATAAGGATGCGTAGTCGAAGCTGAATTCAATGGTGAAATTACACGAGCAAGTACGTTATCGAATCAAGAAGATAAACTAAACTTACAAAAGAAAGTCGAACAAGCAAAGAAAACCGAGATTATTCGAAGTTGGTGATTTGGTTTGGGTGCATTTGAGAAAAGAGCGATTTCCGAGTAAACGTAAGAACAAGTTAATGCCGCGAGCGGATGGACCATTTAAAGTAATTGCGAAGGTGAACGATAATGCATACAAGTTAGAACTTCCAGGCGACTATGGGGTTCATGCAACCTTTAATTTTGGGGATCTTTCGCCTTACCTTGATGATGACGGAATTTCGGAATTGAGGACAATTCCCATTAAAGGGGGAGGAGATGATACGGGATTGACGAATACAAATGAAGAAGACGAGGTAAGAATCGACGTAAGTGACCTTACAACACGCCATGCACTTACGCAAACATATTTTGGCAGGAAAATAGACACAAAACGTGGAGTGACCATGGTGCTCGGTCTCGGCTGTGTCATATGACACGGCCCATGTCGCACTATTCCGGAAAAGCAAAAGTCACTGCATGCCGAACTCAGCCATGTCAGGCGACACTGCCCATGCCGAACTCTTCCGGAAATTGCCGAAGGCACTGCCTACCTAACCCGACTATGTCCCGGGACATGGTCGAGTCCAGCTCGACCAAGATTCGCCCACACATGCCGCCGCGGCCATGTCAATCGACACAGCCTGTGTCGTCGCCAGCCTCTTTTTTTATATACTTTGTTTGTGTGTTGTTTGTCTTCTTTTCCTTTCTTTATCAAGATTGTGTTCCCCTTCCCTTTGATATGATTTGATTTTATATTCCCCTTTGTATTTTTATCTTGATTTTGTCTTTCTTTTCAAGATCATGTGATCTTATGTTTTTGTTTTCTTTAGTTGATTTTAGAAGACTACATCCCTATAAGTAGTTTTGGTGATTCTTGTAATAGCTATTATTGAATGTTGAAAAAAAGAATACACTTTGTGTTTTCATCCTTGTTGAATGAGTTTCATCAAACCCTTGATTATTATTCAACGCGTTTTCGAGTATTAATCCGATCGATTCTCAGTAGGTCTTGAGAAGAAATCATCTTATCGAGTTATAGGTCTAATTCGATAAACCTTTGTTCTTGTTCGGTCGAACCTCTTTGATCGATATTGTCACTATATTATCTCCATAATTTCACATTCGAAATACCCTATCCATAAAAATACACTTCCGCTATGATATACTTCCATACTTATACATTTCCAACCGATACATATTCACTTTACGAGCGAATTCGTATCAAAGCCCAAGCTAATCTATGTGAACGATATAGTGATAAGTTTATTTAAATCATACAGTTGTGTACGCCTTGATTTTGATAAACTATTTACTCTTGTGTGGAGGGCTTGTGGACGTAGAGGGATTTACCTCGAACCACATTAAATCGTGTGTCTTTAATTAATGTCTTTATTATTTTCTTACTGCCTATGTGATTTTAGTATACTTATCCTGAAAACCCTATATGTACCAAGATAAAGGAGACCATCCAGTTGCTGTATTTACAACAACTTAGTTTTAAACTTCCGCTACGCAAACAAACTTCGAAAAAGATACAACTTATTCAACCCACCTTCTAATATGTATAATTGTATATTATGACGAACAAGTGGTATCGGAGATGTTGATTCTACAAAGAGTCAGTCGATTTTTAACCTTAATCAGATCCACGGAATCACTAGCTTTTGAAAACTTCATTTTTATATCTTTATCATTCATCTACTTTTGCCATGGATACATCTATGATCAAAAAAGTTCCCATGTTTTCTATAAATGAATTTGATGACTGGAGGATCAGGATGGAAGCCCGTCTTGCCGCAATGCACGAAGAGATGCGCCTTTTCATCAAAGAAGGACCTATTAAGATCACGAAGTTCAATCCATTTGCCAGCATAGAAGAACAACCTCATGCAGAAATGCTTGAGAAGGAACGGGAACAGTGGATAGCTGATGATCGCAAGTGTGTGAATCTATATAACATCGCCAAGAATGTGCTATTTGCCACTCTTGATAAAGGCACATTTATAATATCCTAGAATTTCGCTATGAATTTTTCGCATTGTTTGAGAATATTATCAATGGGTGTATACGTACCCAGTATGTCGACACAGACAGGAGCGATGGAATTGGCTAAGTGCATAAGCTATTACGTATGCAAAGCTGAGGGGTTAACGTACGCTAAGCTGGAAAACATAATGTACGTTATGTGACATGCATTATGTACGTTATTAGAGCAATCAGACATGATCCAGGCTGTGGCCAACAGTGGGCCCGTGGTCGGCAACTTTCGGCATAGATTTGAAAGGTAAGTCAAAATTGAGCTTTACGTACGTTAAGGATAACCCATTACGTATGTTAAACGAGTATGTTACTGTAGCAAGTCAACTGTGTGTTACGTACGCTACGACACAAGTGTTACGTACGTAATACAAGGTACGAAATGAGGCAGTGAGCCATGAATGCTAATTACGTACGCTATGTAGGACATGTAGCATACGTTAGGAGGTCTTATGTACATTAATTTTGGGTGTTAACATACGTAACGAGTGGTGCAGATTATATAACAAGGATCGGTCTTTCATTTCTTCACGACTAGAAACAGATTTTTCCTCCCAAGCTTCGTCCCTCTTCATTTCTAATCCTATTCTAGAATCTTATACCTTGGTTGAGACCTTGATGGTTTGATTAGAAGCTTGAAGTTTAGAATTCTTGATGTCTCTTGAAGTGTTTGATTGTGGTGATTCTTCTTCCAGAGGTATGTTGGATAATCCTCTCTTTAATTTCGATTTTTGATGTTGTTGTTGATGATTAGTTCGTATGATAATAGTTTATGGAGGTGTGATGATAATCCTTGGTATTTCACGAGAATTTTGTTAAGGAAGATGATGACATGATAATATATATTGGATTTTGTTATTTTGTCATGAGCATGGTTATGGAATCATAGTGTTCTTGGTGTTCTTGGTAGTATTATTGCGATTCTTGATGTTATGAGAAGTGTATGTTAACATGATGATTTACGTTTCGAATTATGAATGAGGATTGTTTAGATGTTAGAACACATCAGATTATGTCGTTTTGTTGATTATGAACGTGATTTCAGAATAATTCGTGTTCTTGAGGGACTCTTGAATTATATGATATGATTATCGGATTTCGGCTCGTATTGTGGATATGAGTTCGTGATTGTTTGAGTTGTGTTGTTTGGTTTTGTATATGATTGAGGTATTGTTGAACCGTTGAGTTTCTTGGTTGGGTATATTGGTTGTTGATTGTCATCGAACTTGTTGTTAAACGATTATTGCAATAGATCGTAATAATTCATTGTTGATTATGACCGTTGTATTGCGGTTGAGGCTAAAGAGTTCGTAGATTGCATTGGTCGGGGCTGAGGAGCTCGTATACGAAGGCAATGGAATTTGTAACAACTTCGTTGTATCGGTATCGAGGCAAGTTATACTTGTTCAGTTTATGATATTTAATGAATGGTTTCGGTTTCATTTCATTTATAATTCATATAGCAATGATGTATAAATATACGTTGTCGAGATGATGGTTCGTATATTATGCTTTGGTTCAGGATAAATCATAATGTACATGATTTAAAGGTGTCTGGTGAAAATGGAGGTGTGAATTATCTTTAGTCTATGACATGGATGTTGGATATCAAGAATAGTTTACCATGCCGACATTGATCTCGAGGTGATGGTTTGTTGATAGTGATGAACTGTACTTCATTTTAGATTATTCGTACAATTGTGTACTCGTTCAGGGATGTTGTTCGTGAAAAGGTTAGTGTCTCCGGCTTTGAGGTAATTTTGTATTGCTCAGATATGAGAATATTTATCCTGTTGCATTGTTGTACATGTTGTATGTTGATATTTCATGTAATGAGTGTGCATCATTATTTGGTGTATTTTGTGATGTGCTCTTTTTTAGAACTGCGATTTTAATGGTCCGATGTGTTGAGGGATAAAACCTGAATGGTACCCACGTCCGGAGTATTCCTGTGTAGATACTTCCGTGACCCTTGGTTGCGACCGTGGGAGTTTATGTGTTAATGGGCCGATGTGTTGAGGGATAAAACCTGAATGGTACCCACGTCCGGAGTATTCCTGTGTAGATGCTTCCGTGAACCTTGGTTGCGACCTTGGGAGTTTATGTGCTAAATATGATGTGCATTGTTGAGCATTCTGTGAACTATTGTCCAACGGAAATACGATATCATGGTCGTGTCGATCCTTCATTATCGAGCTATCATTGTTCACTTG
Organism: Orobanche coerulescens; assembly: GCA_033398695.1. Lineage (NCBI taxonomy): Eukaryota > Viridiplantae > Streptophyta > Magnoliopsida > Lamiales > Orobanchaceae > Orobanche > Orobanche coerulescens. Next base: position 105,015,995 of record CM065815.1, read on the forward strand.
GGAAGTCTTATGATCCATATTGGATATGCATTTCTTTGAGTTTCATTGTCATGTTGCATCGTGACATATCTGGAGTCATATCTATGTACTGATTGGTCATGTGTAGGATTTTCAGGGCGGGCACGTGTAGTCATGTGCTGGTTACAACCTCACACTGAACCGTGCACACGTGACGTACTTCGTGAGACGGATTAGGTACAAGACCACATGTGCATTCGATCGATACCCGTTGGTGGCTTGTGCACGGACAAATTTCCGGATCGGGTGTATCGTGACGTCCATCTTCAGCTATATTGATTGGTCTTTCATAGTCCTTGTATGATCGGGTATGTTCGACAGTTGGGTTTGTCTTCCAGATCCAATATAAGTGATTTGTATATGGTTAACGAATTTATTCTCCCGTGTATTTATCCCTGTGGTTCTTTATTGATCTTGCTTGGAGATTACCATATCGTTGGGATTCTCGGTCATTGTTGATCCTTTACTGATCTTGTTTGGAGTTTACCTTATCGTTGGAATTCTCGGTCGATGTTGATCCCTTACTGATCTTGTTTGGAGTTTACTTTATCGTTGGTATTCTCGGTTGTTGTTTATCCCTTACTGATCTTGTTTGGAGTTTACCTTATTATTGGTATTCTCGGTCGTTATTGATCCTTTACTGATCTTGTTTGGAGTTTACCTTATCGTTGGTATTCTCGGTCATTGTTGATCCTTTAGTGATCTTGTTTGGATTTACCTTACCGTTGGTATTCTCGGTCGTTGTTGATCCTTGTTGATCATGTGTGGAGTTTATCGTGTCGATAATATTCTTGTTGATGCATTGGTTGTTTATTATTATTGATTGTGTGAGCGTTCGGACTTTGTATTGATATCTGGGACTTGTCATTATTTCGCGCAATTGATCTACAGAGGTATTGTGTATTATCGGTTTTACCAGAATTGGGATTCGATTGTGTGATCCAGCGGACAGAATTGGACATGGGTGGATTATTCTATAGTGGAGATAATTATGTTTTGAGAATCTTGGTATTGTTTGAACACATTTCAGCTGGTTATTTTTGAATTCATTCGTCACTTGAGAATGCGAAGTGTAGATTGAGGTAAGGGTTGATTCGATATAAGTTACCACCAATTGGTAAGGTTATTATGGTAAGGTTACACTGGATGTATTCTACATTGTAATTACATTGATATGTAATTGTTTATGATGATGTTATCGCTATCATTGTTGAGTATTATGACTGACCCCGTCGTGGGCTTTATCTTTTAGGTACTCGGAGATTGAGCTAGTAGCAGTCTTGAAGGGATGAGCTTCACGGGTGATACTGGCTATGGCATGTATTTGAGAACTGAGTATTTTCCTGACTGATATGATTCCGCTGCAAATGTATTTTTCTTATGTTTATATCCATTGCTGTGTATTTTAAAATGGCTTCCGGTATTTTACTAACTCGCATATACTTTTGAAATGGCCTTTTTAGTAATTTGAAAACTTGGGTTATTTTGTAAAACTTTCTCAAACTATATTATCGGTGCATGTAAGTAATGACTTAATGTACGTTTTGAAACTTTTGAAACCTGGCATTTTGCCTTGTACTTTCAAATGAAATTTTAAGACGGTATTTGAGAACTATACTTTGGAAACATATAATTATTCGTAACATATTACCGTCTTTGTCTCTTTGGCGTGTTTGAAATGATTGTGAAAATGATTTTTAGCCTTGTGGGGGCCGGCATGGGGCCCACGCCGCTGTAACATTCCTGGTTGGTTTTGGGTGTGTTTCAACATTCTACAAGGTAAAGAGTTGCAAGATAGCCAAAGAAATCTTCGAGAAACTCAAGTTGATATGTGAGGGAACCGAGCTTTCAAAAGAAAACAAGATTTCAAAACTATCTCAACAATTTGAATTGAAATTAAATCTTTCAAAACACTTAAAGAACTTGACCTCAGATTTACCGGCATTCTCGGTGAACTTGAAGCATTGGGTAAAGTGCATAGCCAAAAGGAGAAATATCTTTAAATCTTTAGATCACTCCCTGCTCGATGGGACATTAAGACCACAACTATGTATGTGTCTTGCAATTTAAATGATATATCTACTTTTGATCTCTTCTATGACCTCAAATCTTTTGAGTACGATATTAAAAGGAGAGAGAAGGCCGAAAAGTCACCTGCTAAGACTGCAACATTCACTGTTGGATCCGACCAGAGACCAAACTCTGCCCCCAGCACATCCAAATCCACATCTGAGGCATCTGACAGCGATGATGACATCATGTCAAAAGATGAAATGGCCTTGCTCATGCACAAATTCCGAAATTCATTAAGAAATCCGGAAAGGACCCTACAGGCCTAAACCAATCAACAAGTTGAGTTTTGAATCTCCATCATCCGCAGATTCTAACTTATGCTATAACTGCACAAAACCGGGACACTACATAAATATATGTCCTCGTCCTAAAGTGCAGAAGTTGCCCGAAGTCGAGCAACTAGAAAAGGATGAGAAAAGGCGCGTCTGGAGAAACTAGCTAAAGGCCCTGATCGGAGAATCAGAAGCCTTGCCCTACCAATCAAAATAGAGGAGTGCTTCCAGGTAATCACCGATAGTAACTCCTCTGATGATGAAATCGAGGTTTAATAGTACATCCCAACAGGGGACGACCATACTTGTTCAATTTATCTCTTTCAACTTGAATTCCATGGGGCGGGCACATTCTGATTCATCTGCGCTAATTAGGTCCCTTGTTATCCCCCAAAGATATGGCTAGAACAAGGTGGTTGGAGCTTACAATATAATTTATAACACTCTAAGTGTATAAATATTTTTCTCTCTTGATTTTCCTAAGCACTTTAAGTGTTTTGGAAAAATTTCTTTCTCTCAATTTTTCTCCAAGAAAATGAAGAAGAAAGATGAAGAAGACAAAATAAACACTTTTCTCTCTCCCTTGAATGTTATTGCCATTGATCACTAATTGAGGAGGAGGTGAGTTTTAAGCTTTTGTCTTCCACTCTTTTTTCTAAGTCAATGGTTCCTCATTATTGTTCATTATTAAAATGAAAACAATCTTTAATTGATCTCTTTGGTCTTCCACCATGTTAGGTGGAATCAAAGACTAATTTTAAAAACAAAATGGGAGGGGCGGCAATCTAGAAGATCCAGAGGAGTTCAGTTCGTTTCGGACACTAGTGTGTCCAATCAGATAAACTCCGTTGGATTTCTATGTATTTATATCAATTGATTAATCCAATTAATTATATCAAATACAAAATAATATAATTAATTTATCCAAGAAATAATAATATATGTGAATTAAATTAATTACCCAGTAATTTATTTAACTTATTAGGCCGTAAATTAATTTATCCAATAAATTAATTTATGTTTGAGGAGAAAGTAAAAGATAGCAAATCAATTGTATTGATAACAATGAATAGAGGGGCCTTTATATAGGCATTACAATGAGAGTTCTTCCATACATAGGATTCCTAGTTAAGGTAAGACATCTAACAGGGTCCTACTACCTCTGGAATAGTCTAGAACCTTTCATAACTCTATCCCCCTACAACCAGTATTAGGTAAGACACCAATAAGGAAAGGATTTCCCGGAACACTCCCCCTGTGTCGAACACTAATACTAACATGGTGCATAAGGAGTTGCCTCGGTAAAAAACCTTTCCAAGTCAAATAAAACCCCGTGGGAAAAACAAAGACTTTGGTGAGGAAAAAGAGCACAACGCACCAACTACAAATGAAAGAATCATGTGAAGTATACTCCCCCTGAGGTATACATGACGGCTCATTACGTCGAGCTATCATTAGTTGAGCTCGGATAATCGACACATGCCGATGCTTCTCACATGTTTCTCAAATGTAGATTTCGGCAGAGACTTAGTAAACAAGTCTGCGATATTCTCATCGGAACTCACTTGTTTCACTTCGATATTCAGCAATTTCTGCTGCTGCTGATTATAAAAGAACTTCGGCGCAATATGCTTGGTATTGTCACCCTTAATGAAACCTAACTTCATCTGCTCAATGCATGCCGCATTGTCCTCAAAGTTGCAAGTAGGGGTTGCTGTAGTGGGATCTAATCCACACGTTCCTCGTATATGGTCTATGACTGACCGGAGCCAAATGCACTCCCTTACGGATTCATGCAATGCAATTATCTCTGCATGGTTCGAGGAAGTGGCAACCAGGGTCTGCTTGGTAGATCACCAACATATCGCCGTATTCCCAATGGTGAACACATAACCAGTTTGGGAACGTCCTTTATGCGGGTCAGAGAGATAACCGGCATCAGCAAATCCAACTAACATGTCGTTAGGATTCTCTGCATAAGGGGTAAGCTTGCTCGCATTAGCACTTCTGGTAGTCAAGCTACCATGCTTAGCTGCAATATCAGAGGAAGATCGACGGTCGGTATGCATCGTCTTAACCTCAACAATTCCTTTCGGAATATCGCTCTCTCTTGCGTAGGGAAAGAACAATCCAAGGTCACTGGAGCCTTTCAAGTATCGAAAGATGTGTTTTACTCCATTCCAATGCCTTATCGTGGGAGCGGAGCTAAATCTCGCTAACAGATTCACATAGAATGTGATGTCTGGACAAGTACATTGAGCCAGATACAACAACGCATCGATTGCGCTAAGGTACGATGTTTCTGCTCCAAGGATCTATTCATTCTCCTCTTTGGTACGAAACGGATCCTTGTTCATTTCCAGACTTCGACCAATCATGGGGGTAGCAAGAGGATGTGCCTTGTCCATACTAAATCGCCTGAGCATTTTGTGGACATAGGAAGACTGATGAATGAGTATGCCATCATCTCGATGTTCTAGCTCTAAGCCCAAGCAGAATTGAGTCCTCCCCAGGTCTTTCATCTCGAATTCGTATTTAAGGTAGCGGGCCGTTTCATTGACCTCATCTATGGTACCGATAACATTCATGTCATCTACATAGATAGCTACAATCACGAATCCTGTATCTGTTCTTTTCATGAAAATGCATGGACAGATGTCACTGTTCTCGTATCCCTTCCCAACCAAGTATTCACGTAGGCGGTTGTACCACATTCTTCCGGATTGTTTCAACCCATACAGTGAACAACGCAATTTCACAGTGTAAGTGCTCCGTGGTTTAGAGCTACTTGATTTGGGCAATGAAATCCGTTCGGGGACTTTCAGATAAATATCCGTATCTAGATCCCCATAAAGATACGTTGTACCCACATCCATAAGCTGCATGTTCAGTTTTTCGGACACTACCAAACTGACTAAGTAGCGGAAAGTGATGATGTCCATAACGGGAGAATACGTCTCCTCGTAGTCAATGCCAGGGTGCTGCGAGAAGCCTTGGGCAACTTGTCTCGCTTTGTAACGCATGACCTCATCCTTATCATTGCGTTTACGAACAAAGAACCACTTATGTCCAACTGGTTTAACGCCGACAGGTATTGGCTCGATACGGCCAAATACCTCACGTTTAGTCATTGAGGTTAGTTCAGCCTGCATTGCATCTTTCCATTTCGGCCAATCCGCTCGCTGTTGACATTCAACAACCGAGCGCGGATCAGCGTCGTCGTCTTCAATAATTTCTTGAGCGACGGAGTAGGCAAAAGCATCATCGACTAGCGTGGACGACCTGTCCAATAGTATGTATTCACTCGTACATTGCATCGAGATTTCTTTATTTTCTGACATCAACAAAGTTTCTGACGCGTCCGTCGATTGTTCCATTGTTGATTCGAGGACATATCTGTAGTCAGAGATAATCTCGTGTGATGGAGTCACTGTGTCGATGATGAGAGGATTTTTTGCCTCCGTTCCTCTTCTCTTTCGAGGTTCGGTATCCTTTCTACCCACTGGCCTTCCCCTCTTTCGAGCAGGGATAAGAGCAGCCGAAGCAGCCGTCCCACCACTAAGGTTGACGCTGGGGGCATCATTCCTTTGGGCGGCTGAACCTTGACCTATAACTTGGACTTCTAACCTTGCAGGAACATTCGCAGCGGGAATGGTAGATCTTGTCACTTTCACAGTATCAGTAAAGCTGTCGGGCATTGAATCCGCAACTTTCTGAAGACTGAGAATACGTTGCACTTCTAGCTCAGATTGAGCTGTGCGGGGATCTTGATGAGGCAAGGAGGGACCACACTAGACAATTTCCTGGCGTTCAACTGGAATCGTTCGATTCCTTTCTCCCCCTAACGATGGGAAGTTTGTCTCATCAAAGTGACAATCTGCAAATCTTGCAGTAAACAGATCTCCTGTCAAAGGTTCCAAATAGCGGACAATTTTAGGCGATTCATAGCCAACATATATACCTAATCGTCTTGCGAACCCATTTTAGTACGCTGTGGAGGCATAATCGGCACATAGACTGCACAACGAAAAGTGCGTAAGTGTGAAATATCAGGCTCATATCTAGTTACCAACTGGTACGCTGTAACACCCCCAAAATATCTCGAGGTATTACAGTGCCGTGAACACCACGTGGGACCCCCAAGGCTAGTTGGAAAAATAGGCATTTTAAGAAAATCGCGATAAAACATTAAATTCAGGGTTTACATAACGTGAGTCGAAAGATTTAAGGAAAAATGTAGTTTGTAGTCCAATTATTACACAACAAAAGTTTTTCCAAAGAAAACAATTTATTTCAATCTCAGCAGCGTCTAGAGATAATTCCAACACCGTTCAAGTCTGACCGGACCCCTCGGGAATGTCCTGCACATGATGAACAATTTTACCTGGTACGACGAATCATACCAGGTAACCAAGGTCAGAGAATGCATACCAAATAACAGTTACTAACATTGATATACGTCATCTTTACAATCACAGTATCTAGTAATCACATGGAATATTTCATCACTCGACCGACGTTGTCTCTCTCTTTTATCACATAAGCCCCAAGGTCGCAACCAAGGGTCACGGACGTATCCACACGGGAATACCCCGGAACATAGGCGCCCAATTCGGGTCTTACCCCCTAACACATTTCCACACGGGTACCATACAGGTTTTATCCCCAACACATTGGCCCATTTATAACATTTTTAGAGAAAGACAAACGTCGGCTTTTATCAAAATGGCACATACGCACATACGGTATAACATTGATATTAGAAAATTCTCGAGCAAGGTTTCACTTGCCTGTGATCCGATAGTAGGTACTTTGGGATAAGGAGTCCCCACGCCCGCTCGAGCTTGACCTAGCCACGAAATATCCGATTAACACCTCATACGGATTATGATGAATAAAACTAGTCTCCCTTTCCTAATCGGATTCCTAGTGTAGTTTTGGTTGTCGATATAAGTACCGTTTCTAAGTTTTAACGCATTGCGTACCATTATCCCGTTCAATCCTATAATTATCATTAGGTATATCGATTTACTCAAGAAGATAATCCTATCATTCTCCGATTGACAACGAATTATTATGGCGTAATCGATTCTCATGCCTTCTAATTCAATTCTGTATTCCGAATACTATAATCGACGGATTCTATTGCACAATAACTTTGGTGGTTTGATACCCAATATTAATTATACTATCGAATCGTTTTCCTTAGTTTGCTAAGTGTCAAAAATCACAAGGTAAGGGTGGCTACGAACAATGGAACATACGGTAACGGATTACTACGAATTTTCCCACAATTGATTCGTCAAATTTTACATTCTTAGCGATGATTTGAAGTGAAATTTCGTATGATAGATATGATTTGCATGAAACGAAACATATGAGAAACGATACTTCCGGTTACTACAATTCCATCCGACAAGATTGTTTACGAAGTTTAGCAAAATCTACCCAATACCCGCAATCTAATAAGTATAAATACGAAAACATCAAAGATATAACTCCAGGGATTGGTGGCTTACCTTATTGGAAGAAGAATAATGAAGATAGTTGACGGATTCACAAGAACTACGGGGAAAACGAGAAGTGACTTGAACGACTTGGATAATCTTCACCGGAGCTCAAGAATCCACCTCCTCAATGCTAGTTCAAGTGTATAAGAGGCTTAAGAACCGGGTATAGGGCTAGGAATTTCTCCAAGGGTGATAGTTTGTGATGTTGGGTCGTGCAAATGAAGAAGGGAATTGCCATTTTATAAAACTTGTTTTTGGTAACGTACGTTAACGATAAGAGTGTTACGTACGTAAGGCATATTACGTACGTAACAGTGTAATGACAACGTACGTAAAGAACTCACTGCCCGAAATGTGCCCAAGTGTTACGTACGTTAAATTTGGGACATAATGTACGTAACGAATAGTTGACTCATTTGTCCTCTAGCCCGCCGAAAGTAACTCTGTCCGTGTCAAAGGAAAGATTCTGGTCGGGAGACCGACCCACCCGTTACGTACGTAATATAGCTACCCTAACGTACGTAACAATCGAAATATAGCGTACGTTATACATGAGTGATAGCACGCGTTAGACAGAACTTTAACGTGCGTTAGACATAAACTCTTTAGCCTCAAAGCCATATTCTAACCATCTCGGGGTGACTATCCCTTCCACTCGTCAACAATTATCGGGGAACAAGACGTTGGCCACCGTCATATTCGCACCGACGATCGTCCCACGGCGTCAAGGCGTGTCACCCCCGTTTCATTCACATCGTACAATTATATAGCACTCAATGGAATACATAAATAGAAATGACGTCACATTACCAAACATTCACACAGTACAAAGTAATCAAGCATGGAATACTGGAGGTATTACATATCACCCCTCTTAAAAATAGTTTCGTCACGAAACTTAAGAAAATAACTCGGGATGACTCTCCTTCATGCTCGACTCGGTTTCCCAAGTCGCTTCTTCCGTGCCGTGGTGCGACCACTGAATCTTCACGAGGGGTATGGCTTTATTTCTTAACATCTTCACACGCCGATCCAAAATGGCGGTCGGTATCTCTCTAAAGGTAGCGTCATCGGAAATTTCCACTTCTTCAAAATTGAGCTTGTGACTCGGGTCATAGACATACTTCCTTAACTGGGAGACGTGAAAAACGTTATGTACTCCATCCAGATGCGGCGGTAGAGCTAATCGATACGCGAGTTTCCCTACTCGGTACAATATCTCAAACGGACCTATAAATCTCGGGCTTAACTTGCCCTTCTGGCCGAAACGCCGGATACCTCGCATAGGTGATACTTTGACCCAAACATGATCCCCGACCGTAAATTCTAACGGTCGCTGTCTATTTTCGGCATAAGATTTCTGTCGGCTCTGCGCGGCTAGCATGTGTTTCCGAACGATAGAGATCTTCTTAATGGACTCCTGGATAAGATCCAACTCGGTAACCGTGGTGTCGGAGGCATCATCCCAGCATAACGGTGACTTGCATCTTCGCCCATACAGGGCCTCGAATGGTGCCATGCCTATGCTTGTATGCCAGCTGTTGTTGTACGAGAACTCCACTAACCCCAAATGTCTAGCCCAATCCTTTCCCCAATCGAGCACACATGCCCTCAACATATCTTCCAAGGTTTGAATTGTACGCTCGGTCTGTCCATCTGTCTGAGGATGATAAGTCGTGCTAAAGTGTATTTGGGTCCCCATAGCTTTATGGACGGCTTTCCAAAAACGAGACACATATCTGGTGTCCCTATCGGAAATGATGGACGAGGGAACACCATGTAGCCTTACGATCTCTCTGATGAAAATGACGGCCAGCTGTTCTGTCCCGGTTGTCTCTTGAATAGGAATGAAATGTGCTGATTTTGTCAATCGATCAACAATGACCCAAATTGTATCCTTTCCTCCCACTGCCGTAGGTAGCTTAGTGACAAAGTCCATTGATATGCTCTCCCATTTCCACTCCGGGATGGGTAGGGGTTGCATAATTCCGGCTGGTCTGCGGTGTTCAATTTTCACTTGTTGGCACGTCATACATCGGGCGACGAACCTAGCAACTTCCCATTTCATATTCTTCCACCAAAAACTCTGTCACAAATCTTTGTACATCTTGCTTGCTCCGGGGTGAATAGAATAGGGAGTAGAGTGCGCCTCTTTCAGTATAGTTTGCTTCAGCCCGTCATTCGGTGGAATACATATCCTGTTCTTGAACCTCACCAAATCACCCTGAATCTTATAGTCGGAAACATCTCCTTTCTCGATTCTTGCACCAATCGCACGTAATTCAGGATCTTCCATCTGTGCTAGACGTATCTCATCTAGTAAGGACGAAAGTATATTGATTGAGCATAATTGTCCTTGCCTACGTTGTACCCATACTTCGGTGTTGCTTCTCCTGATATCTTGCTGCAGTTTGGGCTGAACTGTTATGCTGGATACCATTACCTCTTGTGTAGTTTTCTGACTAAGAGCATCAGCCACCACGTTGGCTTTTTCGGGATGATAAGAGATTTCCACATCGTAGTCCTTGATTAGCTCCAACCAACGCCTCTGTCTCATGTTTAATTCTCTCTGAGTGAAGATATATTTCAAACTCTTATGATCCGTGAAAACTTTGCAAGTAACTCCGTAGAGATAGTGCCTCCAAATCTTGAGGGCATGTACCATCGCGGCTAGCTCCAAGTCATGTGTCGGGTAATTTACTTCGTACAGCTTCAGTTGTCAGGATGCGTACGCAACGACTCTGTCATTCTGCATGAAGACACACCCTAGTCCATGCTTGGATGCATCCGTGTATATAACGAATCCTTCTGTACCCTGTGGTAACACTAGTACTGGGGCGGTAGTTAACCTACTCTTGAGCTCGTCGAAGCTCTTCTGGCTGTCTGCAGTCCACACAAATTTGGTGCTCTTTCTCAGTAGGTTCGTTAACGGTCGGGCGATACAGGAAAAAGCCTCGACGAATCTTCGATAGTAACCCGCCAGTCCCAGGAAGCTCCTAACCTCCTTGACATTCTTCGGCGGTTCCCAACTCATTATTGTCTCGATCTTCTGTGGGTCGACCTTGACACCTTCTGCCGAGACAACATGTCCAAGAAAAATTACCTCTGGCATCCAAAATTCGCACTTGGACAGTTTCACATAAAGTTGGTGTTGCCTTAACACGCTCAGCACTTGCCTCAAATGTTCCTCATGTTCCTGTCGGCTTCGAGAATATATCAGGATGTCGTCGATAAAAACCACCATGCATTTATCGAGGAAATCAATCAAAACTCTATTCATCAGTTACATGAAAACGGCTGGGGCATTAGTCAACCCGAATGATACCACGATATACTCGTAATGCCCATACCTCGACCGAAATGCAGTCTTGGGTATATCTTCCTCCCGAATCCTCAATTGGTGATATCCAGACCGTAAATCGATCTTTGAAAACACGACTGCCCCTTGTAGCTGATCCAAGAGGTCATCAATTCTTGGTAGTGGATAACGATTCTTGATAGTAACCTTATTCAACTCCCTGTAGTCGATGCACAAGCGTAGAGAGTTGTCTTTCTTCTTAACGAAAAGTACCGGCGCGCCCCACGGTGAGGTGCTCGGGCGGATCAACCCTTTCTCCAACAGATCTTCGAGCTATATCTTTAATTCCTTCATCTCGGCCGGTGCCATCCTGTAAGGATCTTTGAAAATAGGCCTCGTCCCTGGCTCGAGTTCAATGGAAAGGTCAACTTCTCGGTGCGGTGGCAGCCCTGGTAGTTCATCAGGAAAAATGTCTGGAAACTCATTCACCACCGGAATGTTTGTGATTGCAAGTTGTGAAGTGTCCTCTTGAAGAACATAACACCAATAGTACTCACTTCGAGAGCTGCAGGAGGCTTCTGTTGCGATAATGCTGAGAGACCCTTTCGTACTAAAGTGTTCACGTCCGCTGATGACATATGTGGTACCGTCATGAGCCGAAATGGAAATAGTCAAGTGGTAGGTATCCAAGATCGTTTTGTGCAATGGCATCCAGTCCATACCTAATATGATGTCTTCATTCTGGAGCGGAAAGACCATAAGATTAGCGGTCCAGCTATGATTGTTGATGCAGATCCGACAGTCTCGAACCTTTTGATCGCCGCTTAATCTACTACCCTCGGGTAGTTTAACAGTAAAGGGCTCACAAGGTACACAAACAAGATTTAAGCGTTCAACACATTCCACAGTTAACAAGAAGAGTTAACAAGAAGAGTACCTGAGATAGCTGGCGCAGACTGACCATCCATAGCCCTCAGCTCAAATACACGAGATGGCACTGACTCCGAAAAGGACGAGGTACATCCGCCGCGCCCACGGCCTCATCCGGCACCGTGTAGTGGTGGTTGGTTCTGGTGGGATGGGGCTTGGTAGTTGGAAACAGCAGGCGTCCTAGGGAATTGCACAGAGCCTTGTTGACTTGGTTGGGAAGCTGGGATCTGAGTGGAATTAGCCCGCCAGCAGTAACGAGACATGTGTCCACTCTTTCCGCAAGTGAAACATTTGGTAGCCGTCTTCTGACACCGATCCTTAGTATGCCCAGTCATACCACAATTGAAGCAGTCCCTACGGTAAGGCCGATCAGATACACCCTTCTGTTGGTACGAAACCGCCGACTTAAAAGAAGATGCGGGCCCCGAATTCGTTTTGTTGTTGCTTCCAGGCTGAACTGATGTCTTCTGCTTCTTCGAGTTATGCCCGATGTCGGTATTAACAACTGTACCGGCATATGCTGTGACTACGTCTTCGTATGCTCTCAGGGTCGTGCAGTGAAATCTGGCGGCATAGCGTTGTACATCCTCCGGTAACCTCTGTGCAAGATGGCATATTCGTTGATCTTCTGATGGAACCATCTGGGAGATGTAACTAAGCTCGGTTCAGTAGGCCCGAATGATCTCTGGTACTGGCATGTTCTGAGGCCCGGCACTGAAAAAGTCTCGTGCGCGAGCGGTTTGGGCTGATCTGGGACAATACTCGCTCCGTAGTAGTCGGGCAAATTCGGTCCACCCGACCACTCGGTCCTCTGGCCTGTAAGTCCACCAACGTGCAGCAGTGTCACGGAGTTGATTAATTCCGAGCGGCACCTTTCTGTTCTCTGGACATCCGATTACCTCGAATGCAGTCTCCATTTCAGAAATCCAGTCGTCCACGTGTTTCTCTCCTGTTTCGTCGAATAATGGAGGCCTAGCCTTCAACATCTCTCCCAACCATCGATCTCTTCCTGCGTTTTCTTCCACATTGATGACCGGTATCCGTTCCGCCTGATTGACCTGAGCAATTCCCATGGCGATGGCATGGGCAAGGGCCTGAACAAAAGCTGGGTCCATACCCCCCAGGTTGTTATTCTGGTGCTCCGCCTCCTGATCGTTTTGATTAACTGGTGGCGGCTGGCCCCCAGCAGGAGGGGTCTCGGCAGTGTTCCCGTCCTCATTGTGGTTCGCGGCCGAACCCTGAGCGTCATTCACCATCCTCCTAGCTCCTCGGCGTGCCATCACTAATGGTATTAATCTAAAGCCAGTTCCACACACGGTTTACAATCAAATGTTGTACAAAAATAGAAACACACACATATCACTTACTTGCATTCCCATGAGGAGTTTCGATCGCTTGGGGTGTTGGACTTTGAAAAAAAAAATAGGAAAGAGTTTATTCAAACCAGGAGTTTCGCTCTGATACCATTTTCTGTAACACCCCCAAAATATCTCGAGGTATTACAGTGCCGTGAACCCCACGTGGGACCCACAAGGCTAGTTGGAAAAATAGGCATTTTAAGAAAATCGCGATAAAACATTAAATTCAGGGTTTACATAACGTGAGTCGAGAGATTTAAGGAAAAATGTAGTTTGTAGTCCAATTATTACACAACAAAAGTTTTTCCAAAGAAAACAATTTATTTCAATCTGAGCAGCGGCTAGAGATAATTCCAACACCGTTCAAGTCTGACCGGACCCCTCGGGAATGTCGTGCACATGATGAACAATTTTACCTGGCACGACGAATCATACTAGGTAACCAAGGTCAGAGAATGCATACCAAAAACAGTTACTAACATTGATATACGTCATCTTTACAATCACAGTATCTCGTAATAACATGGAATATTTCATCACTCGACCGACGTTGTCTCTCTCTTTTATCACATAAGCCCCAAGGTCGCAACCAAGGGTCACGGAAGTATCCACACGGGAATACCCCGGAACATAGGCGCCCAATTCGGGTCTTACCCCCTAACACATTTCCACACGGGTACCATACAGGTTTTATCCCCAACATATCGGCCCATTTATAATATTTTTAGAGAAAGACAAACGTCGGCTTTTATCAAAATGGCACATATGCACATACGGTATAACATTGATATTATAAAATTCTCGAGCAAGGTTTCACTTGCCTGTGATCCGATAGTAGGTGCTTTGTGATAAGGAGTCCCCACGCCCGCTCGAGCTTGACCTAGCCACGAAATATCCGATTAACACCTCGTACGGATTATGATGAATAAAACTAGTCTCCCTTTTCCTAATCGGATTCCTAGTGTAGTTTTGGTTGTCGATATAAGTATCGTTTCTAAGTTTTAACGCATTGCGTACCATTATCCCGTTCAATCCTATAATTATCATTAGGTATATCGATTTACTCAAGAAGATAATCCTATCATTCTCCGATTGACAACGAATTATTATGGCGTAATCGATTCTCATGCCTTCTAATTCAATTCTGTATTCCGAATACTATAATCGACGGATTCTATTGCACAATAACTTTGGTGGTTTGATACCCAATATTAATTATACTATCGAATCGTTTTCCTTAGTTTGCTAAGTGTCAAAAATCACAAGGTAAGGGTGGCTACGAACAATGGAACATACGGTAATGGATTACTACGAATTTTCCCACAATTGATTCGTCAAATTTTACATTCTTAGCGATGATTTGAAGTGAAATTTCGTATGATAGATATGATTTGCATGAAATGAAACATATGAGAAACGATACTTCCGGTTACTACAATTCCATCCGACAAGATTGTTTACGAAGTTTAGCAAAATCTACCCAATACCCGCAATCTAATAAGTATAAATACGAAAACATCAAAGATATAACTCCAGGGATTGGTGGCTTACCTTATTGGAAGAAGAATAATGAAGATAGTTGACGGATTCACAAGAACTACGGGGAAAACGAGAAGTGACTTGAACGACTTGGATAATCTTCACCGGAGCTCAAGAATCCACCTCCTCAATGCTAGTTCAAGTGTATAAGAGGCTTAAGAACCGGGTATAGGGCTAGGAATTTCTCCAAGGGTGATAGTTTGTGATGTTGGGTCGTGCAAATGAAGAAGGGAATTGCCATTTTATAAAACTTGTTTTTGGTAACGTACGTTAACGATAAGAGTGTTACATACGTAAGGCGTATTACGTACATAACAGTGTAATGACAACGTACGTAAAGAACTCACTGCCCGAAATGTGCCCAAGTGTTACGTACGTTAAATTTGGGACATAACGTACGTAACGAATAGTTGACTCGTTTGTCCTCTAGCCCGCCGAAAGTAACTCTATCCGTGTCAAAGGAAAGATTCTGGTCGGGAGACCGACCCACCCGTTACGTATGTAATATAGCTACCCTAACATACGTAACAATCGAAATATAGCGTACGTTATGCATGAGTGATAGCGCGCATTAGACAGAACTTTAACGTGCGTGAGACATAAACTCTTTAGCCTCAAAGCCACATTCTAACCATCTCGGGGTGACTATCCCTTCCACTCATCAACAATTATCGGGGAACAAGACGTTGGCCACCGTCATATTCGCACCGACGATCGTCCCACGGCATCAAGGTGTGTCACCCCCGTTTCATTCACATCGTACAATTATATAGCACTCAATGGAATACATAAATAGAAATGACGTCACATTACCAAACATTCACACAGTACAAAATAATCAAGCATGGAATACTGGAGGTATTACATACGCACTAAACGGTTGATTGGCTGTGGGTCGAAAGCAAATAAGTATAGCCGCATGCAAAATTGCATAACCCCAGGCAGAAATCGGCAAGTTGGTGCGCAATACCAATGCTCGGGCGATAAGCTGTAACCGCTTAATCATAGCCTCGGCAAGGCCATTCTGTGAATGAACATGGGGGACGGGATGTTCAACTTCAATCCCTATCGACATGCAATAGTCGTCAAAAGACTTTGACATAAACTCACCAGCATTGTCCAATCTTAATGACGAGATTGGAAAGTCGGGGTGGTTAGCCCGTAACTTGATGATTTGTGCTAGGAGTTTAGCAAATGCAGCATTTCTCGTGGATAGCAGAGCGACATGTGACCATCGCATCGATGCATCAACCAGAACAATAAAATATCAGAATGGTCCGCATTCTGGCTGAATATGTCCACAAATGTCCCCTTGAATTCTTTGTAAGAAGTGAATGTTTTGTGTTGAGTCTTTAGCAAAGGACGGAGAGGGTATCAACTTTGCTAGTGAACAGGCTTTGCAAAACGATTTATGGGCATTAGAAATTGCCACGGAAGCCTCGGGATTTACGAGAGATGCACCGTCAACCTTATCAGGGTGTGCGATCTTTAGTCCCGGTGATACGGTATCAAGCTCACTCACATCAATGTCGATATCGAGTGGTGCTTCCAATCATTTTCTGGACTTGAAAAATGGATGACCGTGTGAGTTTTTCCAAATGTGAATCATCATGTCGTGTCCAGGGTGACCGAGTCGGTCATGCCATAGTTGGTATGCTTCGGAATCACACAGTTCATGACTCACAGCATAGGATTCAATAACCCTTATTGTAGTCTGGTATAAACGACTACTTAGACTCATTAGTTTCTCGAGAACGCGGCGTCTTCCGCATTCTGCCAGAGTAACACACAAAAATTCTGTCCCATTCTCACAATGTGTATCAAGGTGATAACCGTTGGCACGAATGTCCCTAAAACTTAGCAAGGTTCGGTTTGCTCTTGGGCCATAGAGAGCATTTGTGATATTAATATGCGTACCATTAGGTAGCAAGAAATGAGCAGGTCCCCTCCCTTGAATTACTTGGGAGGAACCAATCATTGTTGTCACTGAGGATATATATGGCACAATATCCTTGAATAATTGCCTATTCCGAAGAATAGCGTGGGTTGTTCCACTATCAACAAGGTTTCACCACGAGACATCTACAATAAGATATGAAACTCGATTAGTCTTGTGATTAAAGACAGAGCGAAAACTCATTAACTTCGAGTTTAGGGAAATTCGACCAAGTCGGTTAGGATCAAAGTTAGCACAATCGCTGGAAATAATTTCCGCGTAGCTTGACCTTTGTTCACTAAAACAGCAATAACTTCTTCGTTAAAAAGGCTATGGACTAACAGTAAGTTGTTCTGAAAATTAGCCTTCCGTATCTTTCAGTCCATAGGTCGTGCACTTTCTGGATCATTAAAGTCAGATCTCAGTGCTCGTTTCAAGTTGCTATTTTGGTATTTCCCTATTTTTGAGTGATAGAGCAAGGTTGGAGCCTTTTTCAAAGGCATTATTGTTGATACAATACTATGGTAATATGG
Source organism: Orobanche coerulescens (assembly GCA_033398695.1). Taxonomy (NCBI): domain Eukaryota; kingdom Viridiplantae; phylum Streptophyta; class Magnoliopsida; order Lamiales; family Orobanchaceae; genus Orobanche; species Orobanche coerulescens. Next base: position 105,033,462 of record CM065815.1, read on the forward strand.
CCATAGGAGCGTTTAAATACTTCAAAACGCATCTTGGTGTTCGATTTATATCTCGGCTAATGGTCCTTTCGGTAACTCCAACTTGGTAGACTTGCAGAGAAAGTAGGAATGTCGGTACAGCTAAGGCTGTTTAAAAACCACTTATTCCGTTTGAACTTTCAAAGCATAAACAAAATACCAAGGAAGATGCGCCTAGTCTTGATTAAAAGTTTTGATGAAATCCACCAATGTATCAATTTACCCAAGTAATTCATTGCTAGCAATTATTTTGTGATAAACCAAACATGCTTTCGAAGGGAAAAATAAAATTCGTTTTTGCACAATCACAGCAATTAAAAGAATTTTATTCATCATGGCCAACTTTATTACATTCATAGAAAATCCAAAGTAGTTCTCGGAAACTAGAAACAAGACAAAACATAACCAAAGCGTAAAACTAGTCAAAATACAATGATCAAGTCAAAGTCGGCAACATCCATATGTTGGTCTTTGTCCGCAATGGTGAGAGGAGGGATCTCAATCGGGATCTCAGTATGGTTCACCTCCGTATTCTCATTATCTTCCTCCATGTAATTTGACTCTTGAGTCAAGTACTGTTTATAGTGCTTGTAGTAAGCTTGGATGTTCTTTGGCGCCTTGCAATTGCGGTAAGTATGCTTCTTCGATCAGCAAGTATAGCAATTCCGGCCTTCCTTTGGAGTGGTTCCATTCCCGGCGGCAGGAGGCGGTCCACGTGGTTGGGTTCCACTGGGTCCCGTGGCCGAGCCACCTTGCCTCTTCCACACATTGGAACGACGACCTCGTCTTTTCCCTCGCTTGCTCGAGTCATGAACCCGTGGTGCTTACAAAAACTGAGTAGCATTGCCTTTTCTATTTTGTCGTGGTGCCTTCCTATGGGTAGACTGATTCACTTCCGGAATCGGCTTCGTACCAGCTGGGTGTGCATTGCTATTGAGAATAATCTCATGGTGCCTTTCTTTTTTCGCGAGGTGGGAGATAAGGTCACTAAAATTTTTAATTCTCCCTTCCTCATAGGCAACGCGCAGCTGATGAGCAATCACACTTGCTCCCACGGAAAATGTGTTAAGAGTCTTCTCGATCAAATCTTGATCAGAGTTCTTGACACCACAAAAACCAAGATCAGCGCGAAGATCGAGGATAGCTTGATTATAGGCTTCCACATTCGCATAATCCAAAAATCGGATTTGCTCCCACTGAAGTTGCAATTCGGGGAAGCGCTGATCATGCACATTATTAAATCGTTGTTCGAGTGTATCCCATAGTTCTTTGGGGGTTTGCAAATTCATATAACACTTTTTCAACAACGTATGTATATGTCTACGCAAGTACATCAGCGCATTAGCCTTGGTTTCCTTGCTCGGTTCTTGAGCGGTAGGCTCGTTAGAGGGAAAGATGGTGGTGGTAAATCTCTTACCGACGAACGCCAAGCGAACGTCTGAGACCCACCTATGTTACTCCTTACCAGCATGGTCAAGGATGTCGAACACCGGATGAACATTGGAGCTTTGTGCCATCTACAAGATATAAACAAGAGGAAGTTACTCTTGTTGGATTTTCAGTGACAATGTAAACGGTCACAATCGATGCTTTTAAAAGCGTGTAACATAACCGTTACTCGATTTACTTCCCTTAATTGTTGTTTAGTAAAGTCGACAAAAAAAACGGCGATATCAGATCGCACCTAGATACGTGGTGTATGCAACAACCACAAGTATCGACTTTCAACAATTCCGTGACTCCCCCAGGACCATCACACAGTTTTCTTCGACACGCAGAGATACCGACTTCTCGCGCAGTCTCATCCACCGCAAAGTAGCGTGGGAGATAAAGAACCCAAGAACCCATGTCCCCAAAAGAAAAATTCCCAAAAAGAGAGAATTGAATAGGGACAAGTCAGATAATTACCTCGATTATAAAATTAGGCACGTGCTGAATTTGTGGTGTGCTTCGATCTACCGGTTGGTAATCGATGCGACGACGTGAAACCGGAGGCGCAATTTTGGCAGCTTCCGAAGATAAGTTGATGTTCGGGTTTTGGTCCAAGATTCAGAACCGGTTCGGACTTGGCTGGGCTGGAGCTGGCCGGCGGCGGTGGTCAGCGGCGGTCGGCAGCGGTTGGCGGCGGTCGGTGGCGGCGGTCCGGCATTGATGTTCCGGCTGGACTGGATCGGCGGCTTTCCGGCTGGAGCGGTGGCGCAGCCGGGCAAGGCGGTGGGCGGCAAGGCGCGGCGGCGTGTGCGGCGGGCGGCGGCTGGCGGTGGTAAGCGGCGGCGGCTGGCGGTGGCAAGCTGGCGTGGCGGGCGGTGGTGCGGCGGTGGTGGCTGGCCGGTGCTGGGCGGTGGCTGGCAATGCTGGCTGGCCAGGGTGGTGGCATGGCGGTAATGGCAGGCGGCTGGGCAAGTGGCGGTGGCAGTGCAAGCGCGGTGGCGCTTGGCGGTGCCAAGCAGGCGCGCGGCGAGGGTCGGCGATTTTTTTTTTCGTTCGAGCTACGTGCTGATAACGTGTTTGAGGAGAAAGTAAAAGACATCAAATCAATTGTATTGATAACAATGAATAGAGGGGCCTTTACATAGGCATTACAATGAGAGTCCTTCCATACATAGGATTCCTAGTTAAGGTAAGACATCTAACAGGATCCTACTACCTCTGGAAGGGTCTAGAACCTTCCACAACTCTATCCCCCTACAACCAGTATTAGGTAAGACACCAATAAGGAAAGGATTTCCCGGAACAATTTAGACATCTAATATCCCTTAATTAATTAGACATCTAATGTCCAATAAATTAGATATCCAATATTTAATATTTATAAAGAGAGAATAAGCTCGCGTCCATCCTAATGCGCGACTCGGTTGGTCTGTCTCAGTTAGCAATAGGAGGAACCAAAGAATGATAGAACCACCTAACCAGTCTCGCGGGCTACACTGTAACCTAACTGAGAACAAATCCTTTGGATCATTCCAAAACCTTTCTGTCGTGAATACCAGTATACGTATAAACCTTTCTTTCAAATGTCCCGATCATGTTATAGGGTCACGGTCACTCAAACCCTATCTGTACTTGACGCTATGCATGAGTTAATGCAAATCGAGATCACTGAGCTCTCGTGTATCCAATACGACTTGCTCCAATGCTTTGGCCAAAGACTTATGATCTCATCTTCCAATAACCGCATAGGACATCTACCCGTTCACTAATAGGTGAAATAATCCTATCTTTGTATTTAGTAGAACCTTATACTTGTCCGTCAAGATGCACGTCGAGGTTAACCCCCACCTTCCGGTTTTTTGGGTTGAACTACTCTAATGAAAATCTTAACGTCACAAGCACAACCCTACTAAATCCTCAAGTTGACGGTTCACGAATACCTATTACAACCTTTCGATTCCGTCATTAACTATCCCAGAGTGAAATATGTGTGACGAATCGAGGGTGAGTTGGTTCGAGTATACTAATCTTATTAGCTTACCTATAATGTGTGCTCCCACTAACTATTAGTGATCGACGAGCACTCTCCAAGTCAAAGAACACGTCATACAAGCCTTCACATTAACTTAATGCCTAGTCAAGTTTCATCAACTTGCGAACGATTAAGTATTTGAGCCATAAACTTTCCAGTGCCGATCCCCTTATCCAATAAGGAGTGGAATGTTTTGCTCTCAAATGCACGGACTAGTTTATATATATATATATATATATATATTTATGAGTCAGGAATACCAGTGACTACCAGTAAATAACGAAACATACAATTGCCTTCTGATAATGATTTACATAACAACAAGTACAAAGCCCTCACTCTAACATCCTTTGAGTGGAATTTGAGGGCATACTCCTAACACTTCCCACACAGGTCAGAACTAGCAAGGACATTGTCCACACAGGGCTAAGGTTGATCTCAACGGTAAAGATGGTAGAACAAGTTCAAACAGCAGTTGTATGCTTTGAAGAGAGATTGTTGTATGATGTGTTATTTGCATTGAGGACTTGTATATTTCTTCGCTTTGATAACGCTGTATGCTCAAGAAATATACTATGCTTTCTTAGCTTGATTGTCAGAGCTAATTGCCATATGTAATGCGCGAGATTTAGTAAGTGAAGTTAGCAATGTCCTCTTGCTTGGGGCTGTTTATAACCTTGAAAATTAATCCGTTATAAATGTAGCCATTGACCGGTTGGTGAGATTTAGACGTCTCTTATTGGCGGCTGTAGAATGTTTGAATTAAAGGCGATTCGCATTTAATGCTTAAGATATTCTTTTTGACTTTGCATTAAATGCTCTTCAGTGCGTTCAGACTGTTGTCTCTTTTGACTGCATTAAATGCTGTCCCATCACCATTAAATATTGCTTTAACTGTGAATACTTTATGAATAAACAAAGTTTATTTCACAATGGTTTAAATATATGCTTCAGTCCTGATGTGTTTTACTTTTTCTCAGTAAAACTCCTACAGCAAGGATGATGTATCCAACTCTCTTAACTTTTACTATATGAAGATGTAGGCTCTGTCGTATCAAAATCAGTAGGAAGATTTCTTGTTGTATGGATATGATGTATGGAGTTTCCTAATAGCTTCCATACTTAGCGAATTGCTGACTCTGAAGACTTCTTGTTGTATGATGGCGATTATCAAAACAGACTATGTTTATCCCAATAATTTCCTCCTTTTTGATAATGCCAAAACTTCCTAGATACGGAGATGCTGTCTTCAAGTCCTCTGTTCGGAAGATATGATCTTCATGATAGTGAAAGAAATTTTGAACTGCTCGCAGGCAAGTTCTAAAATGAAAATCCTACAGAATTAATGTATTACAGAATAACTTATGATTGGCGCGTAGGCACAATCATACAAAATTTAATCCACATTGAATACAAATTAATGTATGAACTATTCGCAGACAAGTTCTTACAGCTTGTGAATTTAACAAGTTTGTACTTGTTGAATATATCAGTACTTCGTAATCAAAACATAAAATTAGTAAAAGTAGATTTCGACCTGTAATCTTTCAAGAAACCAGAAATTTTATTGATGATGCAAAATTAATGGTTTGAAAGATAAAAGATAAATACTGCATCAACGAGCATACAGTAGGATAAGATACAGCATATAACTGACATAAGCTATTCCCTATAATCAGAATGTTTCCAAGTCTTCCAACCGGGATCATGATCGTTTCCTCTCCACCAATTGACTATGGAGTCTTTGCCTCGGTCCCTGTAGATACTTTATCCTTTATGGGAGACGTCGTAGGGAAGGATCCAATCTTTTGGATGAGTTACTCGTCCATTATTCTGGTGTTTAGACTTCATCTTAAGATGTAAGGGAATCTTTCCTTCTGCTAGTAACCTCGAGAACTCGTTGGCGGCATCCTCCAGAGTTTTGAATCTGTTGAACATGGCAGACTCCCTGATGAGCATAAGGAAGTATCTCAGTAGTTTGTTGTTTTTCCAGTCCTTCAGTTCAGCTGCTTTAGGCTGTCGATCAGTTGGGAGCTATATCTCGACGAGTTTTCGTATTGTACTCTTCCATGGGAAATTGGGATCCTGGAACTCAGATCGAGAACCAGTTACCATCTATCTTTTTACTCCTTGAACTGGCCTGGGTCCGACCAGTCGTTCGATTGAAGTAGCGATGCTTTCTTCTAGTGCAACCTCAATTTCTCTTTCTCTCCCTGGCCTCCAATTCCTGGCAGCCTCTCTAGATTCTTCCCCCTTTCTGGCATCGTCAAGTTCCGAGACCTTGTCGTGGATATCCCTAAGGAGTTTCATTGATTTGGCCTGTTAGGACTTCAGATCATTGACGCTATCGACCAGCCTCCCCACCACTGTTGTAAGATAATTGATCTTGTGATCGTGGTCAGTCAGTTTGGAGCCAGTGTATTCAAGGGTGATGACAATATTGGCTTTGGCGACATGAAGCTTTTTCTACTATTACTTCATATCCTATTCATTGATGTCCGCTTTCAGCTTTGGGAGCTCGTATTGAGTGGTTTCACACATCCAGTCTAACTCTTTTCCAATGTCATACAGGTCCTTGATGGCATCCAGTAGAAATACAGTGTGGCGACTGATGGCTTGAAGTTGCTCAATTCGTGCTTCGGTGCACGGAGATCCAGGGCGCGCAATCTTTGAGTCTGATGGTTCTCCGAGTTGTCTAAGAATCACGTTGTGATGGGGTTTTCGTGGTCTGTTGTCAGGGAGGAAACTGTCATTAGATTCAAAATGGGAACCTGTAGAGATAGGAGATTTAACCTGTTCAGAAGCAGGGGTTCTGAAGGTTGAGATGCAGGGTCTGTCTGGGAAACAGAAGGGATTGATTCCTCTTTTCTTGTATTGCACTCGCGGTAAAACAGCAGTAGCCACAGATATGATTCTCAATCAACAAGGTCATAATATAAATGTGTTTATGTAGCTATTAGGGATCGAATTTGATTCGTATATTGCTTCCGCTGGGCCTTTGTTTTAGGAACCGAATCCCAACAGTGGTATCGGAGCGAGGTCTTGCGACCGTATACACGATATATAGCATTTGGAATGCTTGATTGAATGGTTTATGATTTTAATCATTTATTGTCATGATTGTAGTATATGTTCGATTGTTCATTGTAGTTGTATTTTTCGTAAATCTATATCTAAATATGAATCTTTATTCTCTTGGAAATATGATATATATATCGGAGATATGAAAGTCAAAAAATATTGATATTGGATATCCGGTCAGAAATCGAGGCCCGGATTGCCGTTGGACGTCCCCCGAAATAGGACCCAGGGGGCTGCCGTGTGGTCCAGCACTTGGGATCGCGGTTCGGTCCTGCTTCTGGCCCATCCGTGCGGTCTGGACCCAAGGGACCACAGTCCAGGCTGTTCGGATCGCTGTCCAGGCCCCTTCCGGACCTGTTTCAGGCTCATTTTCTTCATATATTCCAAAAAATTAATATCCCGTATTTAAATTGGATTTAATATGATTAAAATGATATATGGTATTTCATTTTACAAGGGAAAATTAATTTATTGGAATATTTGTGATTGACCGAATTACTTTGAACGATTTTATATTACCGATTGTGTGAATTGATTGGATCAGTTCTATTTAATTATTAATTTTATATATTGGTGGCTATATTTATTAATTCCATTTACTTAGTATTTATTGGATGAATGCTTGTGAATGGGGATATAGTTCATGGACCAAGTTTTGAATCGTTCGGTTTTATTCGATTGGGTTGTAAAGGCCGTTTTGAGCGTATTTATTTTTGTCACGCCCCCAACATCGGGAAGGACGAGGGCGCGACGCATCGGTCGATCAATCAAAATGCGATAATAAATAGCGGAAGCAAAATAAAGATTGGATAACATTTCAAACAACCATCTTAGCCCGATGTACTAAGATTCGCTGTGACAAAGCTGATAATCGAAATTACACTGTTCATAAGTTTGCAGCGGAAAATACCAAACGAATTAAGTACGAAGCATAACTAACTATTACAAGTTGGGATAACAACAGAAATTCTAAGAACAGAAGTCCTAAATCTTGAAGGCAATCTTCTATTCGGCCTCTTCCACGAAGCCTTTTTCGCCCTATGCTGTTTGCTCATTCTCTGGTTTAAAAGGGAAAACGGTGGGGTGAGACAAAAGGTCTCAGTTAGTGGGTGATCTTGTGCGAGTGTGGCTCTTTTCTTTGAAAATTTTTTCAGTGATGCATGATTTGATCAAATAAAAAAAAATGAGAACAATTACAATTAGGTTGGAATTTTATGAAAACAATCATTGTACATTCGTAATATTATAATACAGTCCCCGTGGACAGATTTCAAGTCAAGCAGTCAGTCAATCAGTCGATCAGTCAATTCAGTTTCGAATCCTGCCGATGTGGACTTTGGATTCTAGACTCTCCTTATCACTCCTAGCAAGATAGGCCGTCACCCCAAGATGCTGAGACTTCGCTCTCACACTTAGCGTGTGCTTCTTTATTTCTTATCTGGGCTCGGTATGTCCTTAGCTATGGGTCAATACCTGGATCACACCATAATCGCTATTATACCCCAAGTCCCTTGGAACACTCCGTTCCTCGGTTATGGGAATAGGAAACAACGGTAGCCTTGTTCATGAACCGCAGCCGCGCTGCTCGATCCAAGACTCGGTCTAACCGTCCCTGACACGATTTGGGACTCTAGAGGTGGCTCCTACAGCTCAAGAGGTGGCCCCCAGATTGTAGGTCGGCACTCTGTTTCATATGGACTCAAGAGGTGGCCCCCGTCCATCGACGTGGCACTTTGTTCCGATAGAGTTAGAGGCGGACCCGTCCGTGGCACTTTGTTTGTATAACACTTAGTTCCCGGACAGTCACAGTTATCAATTTAATGCGTTTCACAAGTATCACGTAAATGTTCGGTCAGTGAGGTTAATAACGTCTTTGATTAAGTATGGAATATGGTTAATTATATTTGTGGCCCTGTAATACGGAATAGGACTTGTATATAAATTTGAAAATATTCTCAATAATTTCTTAACGGTCTGATGGGTTCAGATCAGATATATTAAATGGGTAGGTTCGACGAAACGAAACAAGAGTTTCGTAAATAGTTTGAAAGGACGTTTTTGCCCTTAGGTTCAAACCTAAGCGTTGGAGTATGAAACGAAGTCGGATGGTTATGAAATTTTATGAGGAAGCCAAAAATAATTCTTCGACTCCATATTTAAGGAAAATTCGTAAATTTTCAGTTTCGGGACTGAAATTTTTAGAAATTACGATATTGCCCCAAAACTAAAGGAAATCGTTCCGAGGCATATAGAGCTATTAATTTAGCTCGGAATTTAACGAAATTTTACGAGATGACTCATGATGAACCTGGAATTACAGATTTGTGAAAATTCCAGAAAATTTCAGACCTGGTACAGAAGTTTGAATTTTTGCGTTTTGGCCCCGAAGTTATTTAAAATTTACGATTTGGACTATTAAGTTTAGATATGGAACTCCGAATCGCTTGAAACTTTATGAACAGCCTATACGTGGTATAATACGTACTGTCCAAGGTCCAGAATGTTGTATTTTTCTAAATTTTCAGTTTAGTCCTCAAACTTTAGGAAATTACAATTTATGCCCAAAGGCTCCGTTTACTCGTTTCAAGTCCCGTTTTGGCCGCAAATAAATTATCCATATATCATAACAAAATCATATAACACAAGATTTCAAATTTTGGTAGGGTTTCAACAACATTTAGAAGAAAACATATAACTTTCAAGTTATCACAAAATCGACACCCGACTACCAAATCGGTTGTCGTTTAAATTCGATAAATTATATTGCATGTTGTTATAACCATAACATTCATCTTTAAAAACATGCATTTATACAAGAATTTCATATTAGTACATACTTTCATATTTTTCATAATATTTGATGATTATGTTTAAGTAAAACGAATTTCACATAGTTATACATAAAATCATAACATGAAATTATAACATGAAGATTTTAACAAAGATCATATCAAAATATTCTTGAAATACTTCAGATTTAACACATGCATCACAAGAAGAATAGATTTCTACTTTGAAGTTTGAAAGAGTTTTCACCCACCTCGATCTTGTCGGATTTAGTCGGTTATAGGTCTTGAAAGTTGGAAAACGCCCTCTCCTCTACTACTACATGGTTTGGCCGATCCACATGCACCCACAAGGTGAGAATTATGTTTGCATGTATTAAGATTGAGGTTAGATTATGGAGGATTTCATAAGAAATTATGGAAATAGTTATAAGGGATGAGATTACCTATTTCTTGTTGAAAATTTTCTTCCTCCTCCTTCTTCTTCATCTTAGTTCGGCCCTGTCTCTCTATTAGACTCTCAAATGCAGATTTTTGTTGTTGTAGTAAGTGTAAAGGGTGGTTAGGTTAAGGTGTAAGTATTTAATGTTGGGATAAGGAGGGTTGGGAAGTGAAATGTGTAGAAGACTTGTTACATGTGTCAAGATGTTTCATGCAAGTCTTGCATGTGATGAGTGAAGAATCTAGTGCTACACTTTTCTACTCCCTTATGGCCGCCCATATGTATGTATATATATATATATATATATATTTTTATTTTTTTTAAATTAAGAGTATAATTAAAATGGTAAAGGATTTAATTAGTTGGTTTGGGCTTTGAAATGTAACTTCAAGTCTTATGATTTTTAATAAGTTGGGTTGAGTCTATTAGTGAGTCCACATGTAGTTAGGTGTTGACAATTAGCCCAATAGGTGAATCAACACACTATTTTAATTTTTATTATTTGGTTTATTAAGTAAATTACAAAGTTAAATAGTGAAATAAAATAAAATAGATGTAGGTTATATCATGACATAAAGTAATTATTATTAAATTACATCATGATTTGATATATTATACATGTGATAAGTTATCGAATTTAGGGGGTTTTACATCCTCCCCTCCTTAAAAGAATTTGGTCCCCAAATTCCTACTTAAACAACTCGGGGTAAGATTTCTTCATTTCTTCCTCTGCCTCCCACGTCGCATCTTCCTCTCTGTTGTGACTCGACCAGACGACTTTAACCAAAGGAACTCGCTTCTTCCTCAATTCGCGTACTTGCCGGTCGAGGATCTTGATTGGCTTCTCTTCATAAGACAAGTTATCCTTGATCGGCGGAATGTCAGAAGTAAGAATGTGTGTTGGGTCTGGATGATACTTATTTAATCTCGAAACATGGAAGACATCGTTCACTCCAGACAGATTGGGTGGTAGTTCCAATCGGTACGCTAGTCGTCCAATCCTTTCCGTGATTTTGAATGGTCCTACATATCGGGGACTTAACTTTCCCCCTTTTCTTGATACTATCAAACCTTTCCGTGGTGTTAACCACAGGAAGACTTGATCTCCTACTTCAAATTCTAGATCCTTCCGATGTTGATCGGCGTAACTCTTCTGTCTGCTTTGTGCTGTGCGGATCCTATCCTTGATTAGTCGTACTTTATCTACGCCTTCCTTCACCAAATTTGTGCTCATTGCTGAAGGTTTTGTTCGTTGAGTCTTCGGCATCCACTGGTCATCGATTTCCCAATAGAGCGGGGATCGACACTTCCTCCCATACAGAGCTTCATAAGGTGCCATTCCGATTGTTGCTTGGAAACTGTTGTTGTATGCAAACTCGGCTAATGGCAGGTGGTGATCCCAATTTCCTTGAAAGTCTAGTACACAAGCTCGTAACATGTCTTCAAGGGTTTGAATGGTTCATTCAGATTGTCTGTCGGTCTGGGGATGTGCACTTGTGCTGAAGCTTAAGGAAGTTCCTAATTCCTTATGAAAGACTTTCCAAAAACGAGATACGAATCTAGGATCTCTGTCCGATACTATGTCTGTTGGCACTCCATGGAGTCGAACGATTTCTCTAATATAGGTCCTAGCCACCTTTTGCAAACTGTCGTCCTTTTTAACTGGCACGAAATGTGATGATTTTGTCAATCTGTCGATGATCACCCAAATGGTCTTATAACCTCCTCTTGTGGTCGGTAAATCCATGATAAAATCTATGGTTACCATTTCCCATTCCATTCAGGGACTTCAAGTGGCTGTAGTAGTCTTGAGGGTCGCTGATGCTCAGCTTTGACTCTCTGACATGTGAGGCATCGCGCCACGAATTCTTCGACTTGGTTCTTCATGTCCATCCACCAAAAGTGTTACTTCAAGTCTCGGTACATCTTGTCACCTCCTGGGTGTATCGTATATCTCGAGCAATGAGCTTTCCCGAGAATTCGTCTTTTGAGCTCCTCATCGTGAGGTATGCATAATCGTCCCTTAAACCTTACAATCCCATCCTTGGTAATTGTAAACTCAGGTTTCTCGCCTTTAGCGATCTTGTCCTTAAACTCTTGAAGTTTTGGATCTCTCTCTTGGGCTAATCGAATATCGTCCAATAGATTCGATTTAACTGTGAGGTTGGCGCAATTTAAACGAGTACCTTTATGAATGGGTTTCAGGTAGCTCAGTTCCTTGAGAGCTTGCCATTCTCGAACCATGAGTCGGGCCACTCTAGCCGTTCTACTTAAGGCATCAGCCACGACATTCGTTTTCCTTGGGTGGTGTTGAATTTCACAATGGTAATCTTCTAAAAGCTCTATCCATCTTCGCTATCGGAGATTAAGGTCCTTTTGATAAAATAGGTACTTGAGACTTTTATGATCCATAAACACGGTGAATTCAACGCCATATAAATGATGTTGCCATTTCTTTAAGGCGAATACTATTGCAGCAAGTTCGAGGTCGTGCGTTGGATAATTCTTCTCGTGTGTCTTGAGTTGCCTGGAAGCATATGCAATAACTTTACCATTCTGCATTAGTACAGCACCGAGGCCATCCTTTGAGGCGTCACTATATACGACAAATCCTTGGGTTCCTTCTGGAAGTGTCAGTATAGGTGCGGTGGTAAGTCTCTTCTTGAGTTCCTGGAAACTTGACTCGCATTTATCCATCCATTCAAATTTTACTTGTTTCTGGGTTAGCCGGGTGAGGGGTCCCGCTATCTTCGAGAAGTTTTTGATGAATTTACGGTAGTAGCCCGCAAGTCCAAGAAAACTTTTGATCTCAGTTACATTTTCTGGCCTCTTCCAATCCATAACAGTTTCTACCTTAGATGGATCAACTGCAATCCCTTCTCCAGAAATAATATGGCCTAGAAATTCCACTTCCCTCAACCAAAATTGACACTTGCTGTACTTGGCGTAAAACTTGTGCTGCCTTAGTGTATCCAACACTAGTCTAAGATGTCTCTCTTGATCTTTTTCCGACTTAGAGTACACTAGTATATCATCGATGAAAATTACTACGAATTGGTCGAGATATGGTTGAAATACTCTATGCATTAAATCCATAAATGCTGCAGGAGCATTCGTGAGTCCAAAAGGCATCACTACGAACTCGTAGTGGCCGTATCTAGTTTGGAATGCAGTTTTAGGAACATCTTCATTCCTAATCATTAACTGGTAGTATCCTTGTTGAAGATCGAACTTGGAATACACCGTAGCTCCTTGGAGTTGCTCAGACAACTCATCTATCCTCGGGAGAGGATACTTATTTTTAATTGTAACGCTGTTGAGTTCACGGTAATCTATGCAAAGCCTCAATGTTCCGTCCTTCTTTTTGACAAACAATACCGGAGCTCCCCAAGGTGATACACTGGGTTGTACAAAACCCACGTCGAGTAACTTCTGCAGTTGGACCTTCAACTCTTGCAGCTCCAGTGGTGCCATTCGGTATGGTGCCTTTGCAATAGGTGCCTTCCCAGGCATGATTTCGATATTGAATTCAATTTCTCTGTCAGGTGGTAGGGAGGTCAATTCTTCGGGAAATATGTCAGGGTATTCGGATACCACACGTATAGTTTCTATGCCCGACTTACTCGTGGGTTTGTTGATGATGAAGGCTAAAAATCCGGTCGCCCCTTTGGCAACTGCCTTACTAGCTTTGATAGCTGATATTATAGGTGCTAGGTTGACTCTAGCGTCTCCAATTAATTCTACAATTGGCTTGTTAGATTCGCAAAACCTAACTATCTTAGAATGACAATCCAATTGTGCGTAGTGCTTAGATAGCCAATCCATTCCTAGGATGACGTCATATTCTAATATTGGAAGCACTACTAAATCAACAGAGTAACAGTTACCACTGATGATCACATCATACGCAGAATGGACTTTATCTGCTAGCTGACTAACTCCCATCGGGGTAGATACTTCTAGGCATAATGATAAAGATTCTAACGGTCTATCAAGTTTCTTAGAAAAATGCGGTGCAACAAACGAATGGGATGATCCTGGATCTATAAGTATTCGTGAAAGTTGATTAGATATCAGGAGTGTACCTTCCACTACATCGTTGTTCTCTGGTGCCTCCTGACCAGTCAATGCGAACACTCGAGCTGGGGCTTTTCCTTTGTTGTTTCCTGGTTTGGCTGCAATAACTGGTTTGATTTCCGGGTTGTTCATATCTGGGCACTCTCGAATTTGATGATCTTGGTTGCCGCAACGTAGGCACTTTCCGAGCTTCCTCCAACATAACTCTGATTTATGCCCTTTCCTTCCACAGTGAGTGCAAGGCGTTGTTGGTTTGTTGAGAACTGGTGCCTTCGTTCCACTCGAGCTTCCTTGAGTTCCCGTCCTCTTAAACTTCTGTGGTGGTATTGATGTTGGTCGGGTAGCAGGCCTCTTGGCGTTGTTGGAGAAACGGCTTTGCTGTTGAGCTAACCTCATAGTTCCACTCTCGATCCGGGTGGCGGCTTCTACTACTTGAGTAAGTGTCGTCAGTTGAACTGTTAGAAGACTCTGTTGAAGTGACTGCCTCAGTCCTCTAGTGAACTTATAGAGCTTGTCCTCTTCGGTTGTTACCAATCCTGGTGCGTATTTAGACAACTTGTTAAACCGGGCTTCATATTGAGCGACTTTCATGGCTCCTTGCTTCAGGTCGTAGAACTTGTCTCGTCTAGCCTCTCTGGCTGCTGCTGACATGTATTGAGTTCGAAAGTCGGTCAGGAAGTTAGCCCATGTCTTGACACGGTTTTCTCTAGTCCAGCGTTTGTTGACATTCCTCCACCAGTCATGAGCTGCGGCCTCGAGTCGGAATGTAGCTAGTGAAATTCGCTGTTCATCAGTATACTGAAGGGCGTTGAAAATTCCCTCAATTTTCTCTAGCCAGAGTTCAGCTTTGATATCGTTGAGTTCCCCGTCAAAGGTCGGCGGGTTGAAACGTAAGAATCTTCCCAGGGTACGATCATGAGTTTCATTGTGGTTCCGTTGTTAGTAGTCTGTTGCTGTAGGAAGTTCGTCAGTTGAGTGAGGGCTTAGGCCATGGCATCGTTCTCAATTCCTCCTCGTAGAGGAGAGCGTGAGCGATCATCGCGTTGATGCTGCTCTTCACGATTCATGCGAGGTCGTCCGCGTCTTCGGTCAGCCATCTAATATAAGTTAGGTAATGTGTGAGGATTAGCAATTTTATGTGGAGTTATCAGTAATTTATGTTGTTATGCAGAATTAAGTGTACGGTTGAACACTAATAGTTCATTCTGGTTAAATTTGGCTTATCCGCCTGAGCATTCATGTCGAGTTAGGAGTATTCTGATTTTCCTTGGTTAAATGTTTCTCGCCAGAGGGGTCCATAAAACTAATAAAATAAAACTAAGTCAGTATCTCGTAAAATATAATATCCAATATAAGGCTCTATTAAGCATGAATAATTATTAAGGCAGTGAACTTAATGATTCAACAAATGCTTAGATGATTTTTAACGATGAACGAACAATAATACCCCATTTTAAGAAGTAATGGAGTTTAGTAGAGTTTAAAGGAACTTCATCAATTTTGAATGAATAGTGAGATGACTTTGAGAAATGGATAAGTGAAGTAAGCTATATCCGTTTCAAGAGTTCAATAGAAGAGTTAATTCAGCCGGGAAATGCCGTGGGTACTTAATAATGTACTTTGGCCAATGACATAGGAATTTTGAATTTGAGTATGCATATTCCAAGTAAATAGCGATAAGTCGAAAGAGATCTTTAATGAGAATTGACTCGAGAAATCTACATTAGGTCTCAATCCTATGGTTCACTTCATCTTAGGTGGAATTCCCATCTAAGTCCGAAGAATCTTATCCTGGTTAGCCCGTTATAAGTGTCCTTCTCACAAAGCGGGCTCCGATACCACTCCTGTCACGCCCCCAACATCGGGAAGGACGAGGGCGCGACGCATCGGTCGATCAATCAAAATGAGATAATAAATAGCGGAAGAAAAATAAAGATTGGATAACATTTCAAACAACCATCTTATCCCGATGTACTAAGATTCACTGTGACAAAGCTGATAATCGAAATTACACTGTTCATAAGTTTGCAGCGGAAAATAACAAACGAATTAAGTACGAAGCATAAATAACTATTACAAGTTGGGATAACAACAGAAATTCTAAGAACAGAAGTCCTAAAACTTGAAGGCAATCTTCTATTCGGCCTCTTCCACGAAGCCTTCTTCGCCCTCTGCTGTTTGCTCATTCTCTGGTTCAAAAAGGAAAATGGTCAGGTGAGACAAAAG
The DNA here is from genome assembly GCA_033398695.1 of Orobanche coerulescens. NCBI lineage: Eukaryota > Viridiplantae > Streptophyta > Magnoliopsida > Lamiales > Orobanchaceae > Orobanche > Orobanche coerulescens. Next base: position 105,049,555 of record CM065815.1, read on the forward strand.
GTCTCAGTGAGTGGGTGATCATGTGCGATTGTGGCTCTTTCCTTTGAAAAATTTTTCAGTGATGCATGATTTGATCAAATAAAAAAAATGAGAACAATTACAATTAGGTTGGAATTTTATGAAAACAAAATCATTGTACAGTCATAATATTATAGTCCAGTCCCCGTGGACGGATGTCAAGTCAAGCAGTCAGTCAATCAGTCGATCAGTCAATTCAGTTTCGAATCCTGCCGATGTGGACTTTGGATTCTAGACTCTCCTTATCACTCCTAGCAAGATAGACCGTCGCCCCAAGATTTGGACCGTCGCCCCAAGATGCTGAGCCTTCGCTCTCACACTTAGCGCGTGCTTCCTTATCTCTTATCTGGGCTCGGTATGTCCTTAGATGTGGGTCAATACCCGGATCACACCATAATCGCGATTATACCCCAAGTCTACGACGCAGGTCCCTCGGAACACTCCGTTCCTCGGTTATGGGAATAGGAAACAACGGTAGCCTTGTTCATGAACCGCAGCCGCGCTGCTCGATCCAAGACTCGGTCTAACCATCCCTGACATGATTTGGGACTCTAGAGGTGGCTCCTACAGTTCAAGAGGTGGCCCCCAGATTGTAGGTCGGCACTATGTTTCATATGGACTCAAGAGGTGGCCCCCGTCCGTCGACGTGGCACTTTGTTCCGATAGAGTTAGAGGCGGACCCGTACGTGGCACTTTGTTTGTATAGCACTTAGTTCCTGGACAGTCACAGTTATCAATTTAACGCATTTCACAAGTATCACGTAAACGTTCGGTCAGTAAGGTTAATAGCGTCTTTAATTAAGTATGGAATATGGTTAATTATATTTGTGGCCCGGTAATACGGAATAGGACTTGTATATAAATTCGAAAATATTCTCAATAATTTATTAACGGTATGATGGGTTTATATCAGATATATTAAATGGGTAGGTTCGACGAAACGAAACGAGAGTTTCGTAAATAGTTTGAAAGGACGTTTTTGCCCTTAGGTTCAAACCTAAGCGTTGGAGTATGAAACGAAGTCGGATGGTTATGAAATTTTATGAGGAAGCCAAAAATAATTCCTCGACTCCAGATTTAAGGAAAATTCGGAAATTTTCAGTTTCGGGACTGAAATTTCCAGAAATTACGATATTGCCCCAAAACTTAAGGAAATCGTTCCGAGGCATATAGAGCTATGAATGTAGCTCGGAATTTAACGAAATTTTACTAGATGACTCATGATGAACCTGGAATTACAGATTTGTGAATATTCCAGAAAATTCCGGACCTGGTACAGAAGTTTGGAATTTTTGCTTTTTGGCCCCGAAGTTATTTAAAATTTGCGATTTGGACTATTAAGTTTAGATATGGAACTCCGAATCGCTTGAAACTTTATGAACAGCTTATACGTGGTATAATACGTACTGTCCAAGGTCCACAATGTTGTATTTTTCGAAATTTTGAGTTTAGTCCTCAAACTTTAGGAAATTACAATTTATGCACAAAGGCTCCGTTTACTCGTTCCAAGTCCCGTTTTGGCCGCAAATAAATTATCCATATATCATAAAATAATCATATAACACAAGATTTCAGATTTTGGTAGTGTTTCATTAACATTTAGAAGAAAACATATAACTTTCAAGTTATCACAAAATCGGCACCCGACTACCAAATCGGTTGTCGTTTAAATTCGATAAATCATATTGCATGTTGTTATAACCATAACATTCATCTTTAAAAACATACATTTATACAAGAATTTCAGATTAGTACATACTTTCATATTTTTCATAATATTTGATGATTATGTTTAAGAAAAACGAATTTCACATAGTTATACATAAAATCATAACATGAAATTATAACATGAAGATTTTAAGAAAGATCATATCAAAAGAATCTTGAAATACTTAAGATTTAACACATGCATCACAAGAAGAAGAATAGATTTCTACTTTGAAGTTTGAAAGAGTTTTCACCCACCTCGATCTTGTCGGATTTAGTCGGTTATAGGTCTTGAAAGTTGGAAAACGGCCTCTCCTCTACTACTACATGGTTTGGCCGATCCATGTGCACCCCCAAGGTGAGAATTATATTTGCATGTATTAAGATTGAGGTTAGATTAAGGAGGATTTCATAAGAAATTATGGAAATAGTTATAAGGGATGAGATTACCTATTTCTTGTTGAAAATTTTCTTCCTCCTTCTTCTTCTTCCTCTTGGTTCGGCCCTCTCTCTCTCTTAGACTCTCAAATGCTGATTTTTGTTGTTGTAGTAAGTGTAAAGGGTGGTTAGGTTAAGGTGTAAGCATTTAAAGTTGGGATAAGGAGGGTTGGGAAGTGAAATGTGTAGAAGACTTGTTACATGTGTCAAGATGTTTCATGCAAGTCTTGCATGTGATGAGTGAGGAATCTAGAGATACACTTTTCTACTCCTTTATGGCCGCCCATATGTATATATATATGTATATATATTTTTTTTAAAATTAAGAGTATAATTAAAATGGTAAAGGATTTAATTAGTTGGGTTGGGCTTTGAAGTGTAACTTCAAGTCTTATGATTTTTAATAAGTTGGGTTGAGTCCATTAGTGAGTCCACATGTAGTTAGGTGTTGACAATTAGCCCAATAGGTGAATCAACACACTATTTTAATTTTTATTATTTGGTTTATTAATTAAATTACAAAGTTAAAGAGTGAAATAAAATAAAATAGATGTATGTTATATCATGACATAAAGTAACCATTATTAAATTACATCATGATTTGATATATTGTACATGTGATAAGTTATCGAATTTAGGGGGTTTTACAATTTTACTAGAAAAAACTTATATAGGATGCAAATTTTGAATTATAAATTTATATGTAATGACGAAGACCGGAGGAAGATCCACTCAAGAAGACGAATATTCAAGACCGAAGACATGTAATAAGATTACGATTTTTTTATTCTAGGAACGGTCCATGAACTGCATGTTGGTAGCAACTTGGTTGTGAAAGTTTTATTCATATGGTATGAACGCCACAAACGCGCTTAAATGAATTAATGTGCAAAGTGTAACATTAATCGTGAAAATTCTGCCACGACAAAATATTAATTTTAAAAGGTTTCGAGGTTTTCCTTCCCTCCATCGAGCTTTTGGAAAATTGAAATCCAAACCGGATGTGCTATGCTTCCGAGTTATCGGGATAGTCATTTGGGGAGGGTCGATAAATTACTGAGAGCACATTGGATGCCTTCGGTTGGAGCAATTTTATCCCTAGAAACCTGTTCGGTTGCCGAATAAGATTCAGTTGGGAAACTGATCAGCGTCGATGGTGTCAACTTAACTTGTTCACGAACCATAGACACTGTATAGGTTGACGAGAGTGAACAAGGGGAAAAAGAAGATCAAATCATACATTAGATGGGTTGTATTAGACAACACTTTATAAAGATTAATAGATCAGAAACCTGTTCGGTGGCCCTCCATTAAAATTTATAAAGAACTCGATCACCACTATGAACTAAAGCGAACAAATACTTCCGGATTTCCCGTGGGAGTGTGTTATTCCGATAAAAATAGTGGGAGCTGGGTTAAAAGAATATAAAGGTCCTTAATTCCAAACTTAGTTTCATAATTGAACGAGTACCTAAATCAATCTAGCGTACTTTATGCAGATATAAAACTCTTAAAAATAACAATGAACTCACTCACTATACTACTCGAAAAGAACACATTAATCGGGCCTAACCTTGTGGACTGGCTCCGCAACCTGATGATAGTCCTCAGTATAGAGACGCTGGGATACGTCTTGGAGGCGAATATTCTGGCGGCCTCGGTATGGATCAAAGCCAGTCAAGAAGATGTGGAAAACCACGAAATGTGGGTAAATGATGACATTGGAGTCCATGGCTATATGATGGCCTCTATGTGTAATGAGCTTCAGAGAGCTCATGAGAAAATGACTTCTGCTAGGCAGATTTTATCTCACTTAACCGAGCTTTATGGTGAGCACAGTCGAACTGCTAGATATGAGATATCAAAGAAGCTCTTCGGTGCCAGGATGAAGGAGGTGAGAGATTCGGGGACCATGTCCTCAAAATAATCTCTATGATCGAGAGATTCGAGGCTCTTGATTTTAGGATGCATGCTTCTCTACAAACCGACCTTATCCTGCAATCTCTTCCTGATTCCTTCTCATAGTTTGTTATGAACTTCTACTGCAATGAGATTGCTTGTAGTTTACAGGGTTGAAGGAGTAACCGCTCAGTCTCAGATGAAGACTCCGCAGGTGAAGGAGTCTGCCCTTGTGATTTATTCTGGATCTTGGATATAAGAAGAAAAAGACCAAGAAGCAGATGAGCCTACAAAGCAGGGAAATTAAGGGTAAGGGCAAGGCCCCGATGGTTCCTAAAAGCAAGAAGGTGAAGTTGGACGTATGTCTCAAATGTGGTGAGTTGGGCCACTGGGCAAGAGACTGTCCGATCCTTCATGGGGCTTCAGGTACGAAACTTTTAGTTTTGGAAATGAATTGTTCTGCTACCGTATTCTATACTTCTTGGATATTGGATTCAGGTGCTAGTTCTCACATTTGTACCTTGAATCAGGATCTGGAACAAAGTAGAAAGCCTGGAGCTGGGGAAGTGATGGTTACTGTCGGAAGCGGACATAGTGTCACAACAACTCATATAGCATCACTTCTTTTAAGATTTGGAATCCGGTTTCGTTTTAACATTAGATGATGTACTAGTGTTGCCCAAGTGGCATAAGAACATTGTATCCATTCCGGTCATGGATCGGGAAGGCTTTTCATTTTTCATTGGTGATGGTTCTTGCAAAATTGTTTTCGTAATAAATTAGTAGGAACTGCTACATTGTTAAATGGATTGTATCATCTAAACATAAGTAACAAAGTTGTTGTAACTACTATGACTGGGAAGCGTAGTATAGGGATGAAACTAATCAAGTTTTGAAATGGTATCTTATACTTGGTCATGTTGGTCACACCAAGGTTTACAAAATAGAAAAGGATGGACTCATGGGTCTATTGGGATCAGATCCCTTTCCAACTTGTGAATCTTGCCTTAAAGGCAAAATGACTAAGTCCCCCTTCATAGGGATGTTTGAAAGAGCCGCTGATAAACTTGGATTAGTCCATTCCAATGTATGTGGTGCTTTGGAAGCAGCACGTTACGGATATCAGTATTTCATTACGGGTACGGATGATCATACTAGGTATGGTTATGTATACTTAATTAAACATAAATCTGAGGCTTTTGAGAAATTCCACGAATTTAAGGCCCTAGTTGAAAAACAAACTGGTAATCATATCAAAGCACTTCGGTTGGATCGAGGTGGCGGGTATATGAGCACTAAGTTTGGCGAGTTCCTAAAGGAGCACGGAATAGTGTCACAACTTACACCTCCAGGGACCCCTCAGTTAAATGGTGTGTCGAAAAGAAGGAACCGAACCTTGTTGGGCATGGTTCGTTCCATGCTTAGCTACAGCGACTTACCGATTTACCTGTGGGGTTATGCGCTCCTGAATACTGCTTACATCTTGAACAGATGTCCTTCCAAGTCCGTTCCTAAAACTCCACATGAGATGTGGGAGGGCAGGAAACCAAGTCTTAATCATATTAGGATTTGGGGATGTCCCGCCTATGTCAAGAAGACTAAGGCGTAGAAGTTGGAAGCAAGGTCTGTTAAGGGACGTTTCATTGGATTCCCATATGGGACGATGGCTTATCTATTCTACATGCCCGAAGATGAGTTCATTCAGGAAGGTGGAGCAGGTAGAAGTATTTCTTTGAAAAAATACAACGAAAATCCTCAGGATACACCTTTACAAGAAGTTGGAACCGAACCTTTTGAAACACAAGTACAACCACATCGTAGGTCTAGTAGGGTTTCCAAATTACCTGTGAGGTATGGTTTTATGCACTTGGAGGAAGTGGGTCTCCATGAGGTTCCAGGTGATAACCAAGAGACTGACCCGCGACCTATGACCTAGCAATGGTGGATGTAGACTCCATGAAACAGACTATAGCTGGCTTGACGTAGTTGTGACCTTCGTTTTGATGAGGCAGCCAAAGAGTTTGACTTCGTGCAAAATAAAGAGGAACCTTGGGTATACAAGAGGGTTGATGGGAGTAATCGCATTTTTAGTACTATATGAAGATGAAATTCTACTAATAGAAAACGATGTGGGAATGCTCAGTTTCGTGAAAGCTTAGCTTTTTAGTAGGTTCTCCATGAAAGACTTGGGAGAAAAAACCTATATTCTTGGGATTCGGCTACAATAGGATAGAGCGAAGAGAATGATAGGTCTTTTCCCAAGCCCTCTATATAGATAAGATCTTAAATCAATTTAAGATGTATGATTCTAAAGGAGGGTTCCTACCGATGCGACATGGAATAAAACTCACCTTGAAGATATGTCCTCAAAGTGAGGAACAACGAAAGGAAATGAGTAATATACCATATGCTTTGGTCGTGGGTAGCCTTATGTATGCCTTGTTATGTACGAGACCTGAATTTGCGCATGCTAGGAGCGTGGTAAGTAGGTTTCAGGTAGACCCAGGTAGGGAACATTGGACCGCCATAAATAATGTTCTCATGTACTTTAGAAGGACTAGAGATCTGGTTCTTATGTATGATCAGACTTCCAAGGACAGAAAGACGACTCTATGTCTACTTCTGGCTACATTTTACTCTTAATGGAGGAGTAGTATCTTGGAATAGTTCCAAGCATAGCGCGACTGCTGATTCCACCTGTTAGGGTATGTTTCGAGCGGCTTCGGAACCCTCCAAAGGAAGGGTTTTGGATTAAGAAGTTATTGGGTGAACTTCAAGTGACACCATGTGTTGCGCTGCATGTTTTCATTTTATGTGATAATGATGGAGCTGTAGCACAGGTCTAGCAGTCGAGGTTTCATAACGGTACAAAACACATTGAGAGAAAGTATCATCTTGTGATAGAATTTGTTCGCAAAGGATACATTGTGCTGTGTAGAGTAGACTCAGTAGACATCGTCGCTGATCCACTGGCCAAGCCACTTTCTCAGTTAAGCTTGGAGCGTCATCTGGAGAAGATGGGTATTAGATACCATAGTGTGTGACATTTAGTGCATGTGGGAGACTTTTAGGAGTATGCCCTCGAATGCCACTCAGAGGATGTTAGAGTGAGGGCATTGTACTTGTTATTATGTAAATCATTATCAGAAGGCAATTGTATGTTTCTTATTTACTGGTAGTCACTGGCATTCCTAACTCATAAATATATATATATATATATATATCACTACTACAAAAACAAACAAAGAGACCCTTAATAAATGACCCGTTGGTCAAGATAACAGGTCTGTTTAATGTAAGAGACCTAATATTAAAAATAAAAAGTCTCTAGTGTGTCAAATGGACCGACCATTTTTTTTAGTGAAATAAGAGATCCGTTGTTTGATCTAACGGGTCTCTGATGTTTATCAATAAGAGATCAGTTGTCTGATTTAACGGGTTTCTATTGTGTCAAATAGAAAAAGAGACCCGTTTTATGAAATAACGGGTCTCTTACCCTTCAAGCACAAAACATAAAAATAAATTTCGCTCTCTCCCTCTTTCTCCCGATCTCTCTATTCTTCGCCAGACGCCGCCCCTTCTCCTACCTCTCTTCTTACTCTTTCATCTTGTAAATTACATATACACACTCAACACTATATTTATACACACTACCCACTATCGGCGGGGTAACGACAATGACAATAGGTGGTAGTCGATGAGTAGATAAGCAATGGATGGGGTTAGATTGCTGATATTTCCGGCGAGACACGACGGTCGCAGCGACCAGATGAGGCGACGCCACCGTGCACCGAATGATTCTCGATCCATCGGAGGACTAACTCACGATGGCTTCAGTTTCTGCAATCGGAATTTCTGACTGATTTCATCCGGCAAATCCACAGGATTCCAACCGTAATAGGTCGGGCTTAGACTCGGTTGACTCGGTAATATATGGTTTCTACTATCGGCTCAATCTGGTTCGGGCAATTAATCAGCTTCAGATCTTCGGTGAATGCGGTAGGCCAGTGATGGGAGCTCGCCATTTAGTCATGGATTCTGGATAATCCGAGAGCGGACTGGACTTGCAACAAGAATCTGGTTTGAAGTATTATTTGTATGAATATTATGTGTTTGATCTTGAGTTGGTGTCATTTTAAATTTTCTCATTTTCTAAAATTTCCACAATAATAACCATTAATTACATATGTTATATGTACTAGAAGCACTAATGTCATTGGGCTCAAACGCGTCTAGTTCTGCGTTTGGATCATTCAAAATGAATGAGGGGACTTATCTTCGAATCTAGACTCGACAAGTCAAATGAGTCAAAGAGGGTCTGAGTTCTGAGCATTGGTCTGCTGCCACCCCTATCACTGTTCCGGCGGCGGAGGTCTTTTAAGATGCGGGATTGTAGACGTAAGAAGTCAAGTCAGAACCTTATTTTTAAGATTTTTGTTGTTTCTGAAATTACTATGCTGACTTTTTTGGTATTAACTTTCTCTAGGTGGGTGGACATACAAGGTTCACAAGAAATCGAACCAAACTTGGAAAGGTCACAACAATAAACAGATCAATCCAGAGCAATATCAAAACTCGCTTGAATGACAGGCGGAAAATAGTACAAGGTCAGAAGTACCAACGAACACAAACGAGTCGATAGAGTCGAACAATACGGAAGCGAAAAAAATGGTTATTACACTCTATCAATATTAAAAGAGGTTTCGTCCCTGAAACCAAAACAACGAGAGCGAGGTGCTTGCATAGCAACCTTCGCGGTGATATTCTCTTGGTCCCGCATCTGATCTTCATGACCATTTGTACCATGGTCACGACCACGACCTCTGCCCCTCGGCATACTGAACAAGTAACCACTCAGCAGTGTGAAACCCAACATCTCAAAACGATACACTAAAATGCCAATGCAACACAACATATCGTCATAAGGCATCAAATAGCAACACGATAAAAATGCCCACTACGGATAATTACACGAATTCAAAATTACTATCGCAACAAATGAAACTCACGGTCGTAATTCACAGATCACATAGCCGTATCAATAGAAAATTGACGACCATAATCGTTACGATCACGGCCATAGTATACTACACATGGTAGCCAATTATTTTTAACATTCTTTTTAAGACTTCACGTGGTATCTATTTAAATTTGAAAATCTTTGAATTTATATGTTTATTCGAATATAAAATTTTGAAAGTACTTTTGATACCTTGGCTCTTTTATTAAGACTAAAACCACAGCTCATAATCGTTTGTTTTAAAAACCTTTACAAAAATAGTAATTCGAAACAGCAAGTTTCCCCGAACTCGACATCATCAAGATGATCCTCGAAGGTTTTTCCGAACTGCTCTCAATTGTACAAACCATTCTCATTAGCACTAATAACTTCCACAACTAACAATCTCATTCTAATAACATCATACGAGCTAGAAGGCAGGTCCAACTCATGCAAAACACAAGTGAATACTCAACCAAAATTCCTTAGCAAGAAAGGCAGCACGACGATAAATCAAATCACTCAGCCTCACAAGCAATCACTTTAGTTTAATATCTAGTCTCTTACTCTAAGTGATTAATCCACATTACGCACACATCGCATCTTAATGTGCGCTATCAATAAATTGGATAAGATTCTTCAACTTTCACTATTTATTTTTGAAAATACAAATCGCATTATATTTTGAAAAAAAAATTATGGTGTGAAATATTTTTAAAATCATGTACTCGAGTTATTTGAAAATAAAACAATAAGTTAAAAATCATTTTTGAAAATTGATTTTCCACAACTTGCTCAAGTTTATGAAATTTTTAGGAAAGCGTTTTCGAACACACACGCAGCAGACATAATTTATCAATTCATCAAACCCAATCCATTACCACCAAATCCAATCACGCGTCAACACCATCTGTTCACATAATTACAGTATTACACAAGCAACCATCAAAAGACAATTAACATCTAAAACTGAAATCCTACCTGTAACACCCCCAAGATATTCGAGCCATATTACAGCGCCGTGAATCCCTATATGGGACCCACCAAGTTGAACAAACATCATACTCATCGACTCGTGGAAACAACAAAATAACACCTCATCATAAATACGCAAAACAAAATAATCCACCCGGTTCAACCGGTCAAACATAACACACCATCATCCGACACAAACACAATAGACAACAATACGATTCGAACGAACAAGAACTCTTAACTACTCGAGTACTTCTATTAGTTTAAAAACCACAAAAGGTAAAAATATAGAAGACAATAATACACCACTCGTGCACAATCATCACGCACGGCCATCATCCGCATACTGGTCCAGCGCCCGCTCGTCTCGATGAACCTGACCTGAAATTCATAAAATGAATTTCCCCAAAACGGGTCCCCAAAGGGGTTAGCAATTACGCTAGTATAAGTAACCAAATGAACAACTTACATCTTACACATATAGTCAAGGCATGCAATGATAAAAACATAGTTCCAAAGTACTCATTTCCGGAAATGCTAATAATCAAATCACATTTGTAAAATGCACCACAATTAACCGCGGACCCACAGCTTCGTGGACCCCTACCGAGACCCCGTCGGATCTAACCCATAGTGGTCAAAAGCAAACTCGCGGTTCCACAACTTCGTGGAGCCCTACCGAGACCCCATCGGATCTAACCCATAGTGAGCATACACACACACACACATAATTATCATGCAATACTACTACGTTAAGATTGTAAGTTCATAAGTGTACTTGCCTGGATTAATAGACGGTGACACGAACGGAAAGGAAGAATCGAACACGACCGCAAGGAACCGGCGGAAACGAACCTAATGAATCGAAGAACACAATCACAACCACAACTAAATTAATACGGAAACGAAATACACCCGAAACCCCGCCTACGATTCATGTATATCCGTTTAACAACAACAACGAGGGCGGACCACAACCAAACCCTCTCAAATACACAACAACTACGAAATATACCATGAATCCGTAGGAAAACCAATAGTACCAATAAGATTAATCATATTCATCATGAATTAATCTATCATACGGAACGAATCTGACGAAAGTGTGAAAATCCCCAATTTACCCAAAAACAAGGTTCTAGGAGTTTACCTCGAATTAATGACGAAGAACACGATTAGGTGTTGATAATATACTCCAAAAACTCAAAGAAGATGATGGCTTGGAGTTAAAAAGCTTCAAATCGCCGGAAGTGCCAAGAAAATCGTGTAGGAGTCGGATGGGGAGGAGGAGAAGTGAAAATGGCCGAAGTCGGTCAACTCCTGGGATTATAACCCAGGCCGCGTTACGTACGTTAGCCAAAGGTAGCTAACGTACGTTAGCTTGTTAACGTACGTAAGCTATCCCATGCTTACGTACGTAACGAAAATCGCAGAATTCCCTGTACTATTTTACGCACAACCGTTACGTAGGTAACGGCAACATGCATTACGTACGTAATGCTCCTTCCTGGGGAGTACAGGCCAACCACTGAAAAGGAAGGAACCGAAACAAAAATCGAAATGCAACGGTGAATGACTCACGATGGTACGAACGTAAAGGATTCGAGACGACGAACTTAAGTGTTGAAGGAAAACCTATTCTCGACTACCCAAAGGTTCGGAAAAACAACAACAACGTAGTTATCCCAAAACTTTGGGAAATTACAAAACGGCCCAAAACATCTGAAATGTACGATACATGACCGAAACATCACATCAAGCTCACAACACGCGTAATAACATGATATGGATCCTCGGAAACCCCGAAACGGCGGTTCCGAATGACGATTTACGAGAATACACGAAATAGCGAAGAAAACGACATAAAACACCGAATCGAGTAAAACGACTCCGAAACAAGCTCGAACGACAAAAAGTCCAATATTAAATATCCCCAAAATGTCAATACGGTTACAAGCGAGTTTCCAAAAATGAAAATACACTAAAATGAGAATATTAAGAGAAAGGAAAAACGCGGATATTACATTCTACCCCTCTAAAAACAAGTTTCGTCCCGAAACTTAAGAAATAAACAACTCGGGGTACTTAGCACGCATGCTATCCTCGGTTTCCCAAGTTGCCTCCTTGACACCATGTCTCGACCACTGCACTTTGACCAAAGGAATGTTCTTATGCCTCAGTCGCTTCTCACGGTGCTCCAAAATCTTCAAGGGACGCTCCTCGAAGGTAATGTCCTCGGTAATATCGATCTCGCCAAAGTCGATGATATGACTAGGATCCGGAACATATTTCCTCAGCTGCGAAACATAGAAAATGCTATGAACATGACTCAAGGCCAGAGGTAGCGCCAAACGATATGCCAAATCACCGACTCGCTCAAGAATCTCAAAGGGTCCAATAAATCTCGGACTCAACTTTCCCTTCTTTCCGAAGCGGAAAACTCCCTTCGTCAGCGACACCTTTAGCAAAACGTGGTACCCCACCTTTAAGCGGTCAACATCCGTTCTCGAATCAAATCCACCTTCCGCCTCGTCTCTAGGATAATATCCGGTTCGGTCCCGACCAAATCGGACGCTTCGTTCCAACAAATCGGCGATCGGCAATGCCCCCCATAAAGCGCCTCATACGGTGCCATCCGAATCGACGCATGCCAACTATTGTTGTACGTGAATTCGATCAATGGCAAATGCTCCTCCCAGTCGCTACTCCAGTCGAGAGCACAAGCACGCAACATATCCTCAAACGTCTGGATAGTGCGTTCCGACTGTCCATCTGACTGAGAATGAAAAGAGGTACTCAGACGAAAACGAGTACCCAATGCCTTATGCACCGCCTGCCAGAAATGCGATACAAAACGGCCATCACGACCTGAAACAATAGACTTTGCAGTACCATGAAGCCTCACAATCTGCGAAATAAACACACGAGCCAACTTCTCTGGGCCCTAAGTATCCTTGATGCCCAGAAAGTGTGCCGACTTGGTCAGGCAATCAACAATCACCCAAACCATATTCATGCCCGATCTCGATCTCGGCAAACTCGTAATGAAGTCCATCGATATGTCTTCCCATTTCCATTCTAGAACGGGAAGTGACTGCAATAACTCGGCTGGTCACTGATGCTCGATTTTGACCTGCTGGCAAGTCAAACATCTCGCTACAAACTGTGTGACCTCCTTCTTCATATCATTCCACCATAAATTCCTCCTCAGGTCCTTGTACATCTTACTCGAACCAGGATGAACGGAGTAAGGCGTAGCATGGGCCTCACGTAAAATACTCTGTCTCAAATCCAAGTCGATCGGTACACAAAGCCGACTCTGGAATCTCAATACACCATCTTCATGAATCACAAACCCAGGAGACTTTCCCTTAAGAACATTCTCTCGGATTTGCACAATCATCGGATCCTCCAGCTGTTTCAGTTTAATTTCATCGATCAGAGATGACGAAATCTCTAAAGCACAAAGTCGCCCTACGGCTCCAGGCAACGAAATCTCAACACTCTACTCAATCAAATCCCACTGAAGCTCAGCTTGAGACGTAAGGATCTCAAGTGTTCGCAGCGAGACTGGTTTCCGACTCAAGGCGTCGGCCACAACGTTCGCCTTGCCCGGATGATAAAGGATTTCGAGTCATAATCCTTAATCAACTCTAACCACCTCCTCTGCCTCATATTCAACTCCCACTGAGTAAATATATACTTCAGACTTTTATGGTCGGTAAAAATCTGACATGCAGAGCCAAAAAGATAGTGACGCCAAATCTTGAGCGCAAAAACAACTGCCGCTAACTGCAAATCGTGAGTAGGGTAGTTAAGCTCATATGGCCTCAACTGCCTCGACGCAAATGCAATAGTCTTGTCGTGTTGCATCAACACACACCCAAGACCCTGACCCGAAGCATCGCTATAAACGACAAAACCCTCGTTGCCACATGGCAACGCCAAAATCGGGGCTGAAGTCAAACGCCGCTTCAGCTCCTCAAAACTCGACTGCCTCTCCTCATTCCAGACGAACTTCTCGGATTTCTGGAGCAACTGTGTAAGTGGTCGAGCTAGTTTCGAGAAACCCTCGACGAACCTATGGTAGTAGCCAGCTAAACCGAAGATACTACGGACCTCCTTCACGTTTTTAGGAGGTGCCCAATCCAACACTGCCTCAATCTTCTGCGGGTCCACATGAACATCCTCGGCTGAAATCACGTGACCTAGAAACATCACTTCCTTCAGCGAGAACTCACATTTCGAGAACTTTGCATAGAGTTGCTCGGTCCTCAAAATGTCTAACACTACTCGCAAATGATACACGTGATTCTCCTCGTTCCTCGAATAAATAAGGATATCGTCAATGAAGACAACGACACACTTATCCAAATACTCGATAAAGACCTTGTTCATCAACTGCATGAACAAGGTCGGCGCATTAGTTAACCCGAAAGGCATAACTACAAACTCATAGTGTCCGTATCTCGTCCGGAAAGCTGTTCTCGGAACGTCGGACTCCTTCACCCGAAGCTGATATTACCCCGATCTCAAGTCGATCTTCGAGAATACCGCAGCTCCCTGCAACTGGTCGAACAAGTCATTAATCCTCGGCAGAGGATACTTGTTCTTGATGGTCACCTTGTTTAGCTCGCGGTAGTCGATACACAAACGCAGTGAACCATCCTTCTTCCGAACAAACATCTTCCAGCAGCATAATATTCGGACTCATCTGTAGAAAGCGAGTTGGCCAATTGCTTCTTGTTGAACCATGACACAAGTCTAGGTCTAATGAAGTGACAAGTTCCACTTGTACTCTTCCTATCCACCTTGCAGCCTCCAAGATCCGAGTCACAATAGCCTACCAAATCGAATCATCCTACCTTACGATACCAGAATACTATATTGATTATTCCTTGGACGTACTTAAGGATTCATTTGGTTATGGTGAAGTGTGACTCTTTAGGTGTAACTTATATCGAGCACACACTCCTTCAACAAATCAGATATCGGGCATGCTGGCTATTAGTTATAGGAGTGAGCCAATAAGCTTCCTGTAGAGTAATTGGTCTACTGATTTTCCAGCTTTGTCAACACTTATCTGTGTAGAAGTGCTCACGGGGGTCGATGATGACTTTGAAGTGTTCATCCCAAATTTTTTGAGCAGCTCCTTAATGTATTTCTCCAGGTTGATGAATATATCTGTAGAAAATAGTTTGACCTGTAACCCTAAGAAATATCTAAGTTCGTCCATCATACTCATTGCAGATTTACTTTGCATGAGATGAGAGAACTTCTTACACATATCATCGTTAGTTGAACCAAAAATAATATCATCCACGTAAATTTGTACCATAAGAAGGTCATCACTTTCCTAGATTTTGAAGAGTGTCTTGTCGACAGCACCTTTCAAAAATCCGTTGTTGATAAGATACAGCGACAAGGTTTCATACCAGGCCCTAGAACGCCTTCTTTAGCCGGTATACAAGATTACCTTCCTCCATGTTGGCAAACATTAGAGGTTGTTCAACATAGACTTCTTCTGCTAAGTCGCCACTCAGGAATGTGCTCTTAGCATCCATTTGATGCACGGTGAAGTCCTTGTGAGCACAAATGCTAGAAATATCCTAATGGCTTCTAATATGGCTACATGGACAAAAGTTTCATCACAGTCTATGCCTTCTTCCTATATGTAACCTTAGGCAACCATCCTGGATATGTTCCTTATAACAAGGCCATTCTTGTCCTTCTTGTTTCGAAGAACCCATTTAATTCCAATTACAGCTTGATGGGTTGGTCTGCGAACTAAGTAAACATTGTTCCTTTCGGGATGACTTAGCTCTTCTTCTGTAGATGAAATCCTGTGAGAATTATTGAGAGCTTCATTGGTCGAGACAAGCTCTGATTGAGCAAAGAATACAGCTAGTGTGCACATGGCAAGTCTCCGTAATTCAGTTTTTGACTTCCATACAAGGAATTAGTATGGTTTAGGTCCAGATTCTGTTTCCTCTTATGTACAAAATACAGTTCCTTGTGCACTATGTACTCTTCTTCTGGTGGAAACACCAACATCAATATCACCAATTCCTAACTCCAATGGATGATCTCTTAACCACCTCATGTCGGGTTCTAAGTCTGGATCCCTTGTTGTGTCCTGTTGGACTGTAGGTTTGGCTTCATCTTCCATAGCATCAGCTTCAACTACATCTATTCCTATAGCTACATGATTTATTTTTAGAGTGATGGCATGGTCTTCCTGAGGATATGGCACTTCCTCACGAGTTAATGTCTGGAAAACTTGGGTTAGGTTGTCTACTCCTGTAGGATCATAATAGGGTTCATCGAAGACCACATAGACCGACTCCTCTATAGTCAGTTTCCTTCTGTTGAAAATCCTAAATTCCTTGCTGACAGAGGAGTATCCAACAAATATATCGTCATCGGATTTCTCATCAAAGGTTCTGAGCTGATCCTTTCCATTGTCAAGAACGTAACACCTGTTGGGATTCGATGCCTAAATCGAAGGCCCTGCGGAAGCGGTAAAATGAAAATTAATTCGATCCGAATCCCTATGAGGATCGATCTAGCTACATATATACGAATAAAACACAAGAGATATAGAACCTCACCCTTGTAGTCCGTTGATTAAATGGATTTCTTCTCTTGAGCTATTCCCCAAGCTTTAGATTGATCTCTACGAATCCAATCCACTCCAAGCCCTTGGATGATCCAACGTACCGGAGAAATGAACGGAACGACAATCAACTTGCTATCCTCCAAGGATACGGCTAGAGCTAGGTGATGAAGCTTTCTTATCAAGATTACAACACTCTAAGTCTTTAATCTTTATCTCTCTATCTCACAAATATTTTCTCCAAGAAAATATATGAATGTATGAAGAAGATGATGAATATTATGAAGCCTTTTGTAAACAATTTCCTCTCTCTTTTCTTCTCTCAAAAATATGAGATCATATGTAGGCAAAAGAGATTTGGTCTTCACATATATTCTCATCATATCTCTCCATTCCACATACCTTTTAACAAAATCACCCAAGGTGATATTTTGTCCCCTTGATTGGTCACAAGGATTGAACCACACCAAGTGAAGACCATGACCAATTGAGGGGTAGGTGATTGGGGCGTCCATCTAGAAGGTGTCGGACGAGTTCGGTCCGTTTCGGACTCCCGTGAGTCCAAACAGATAAATTCCGATTCCGTTCCTATATATTTATATTGATTAATTAATCATATCAAATACATAATAACATAATTAATTTCTCCAAGAAATAATTATATTCATGAATTAAATTAATCACCCAGTAATATATTTAATTCATTAGGCCGTAAATCAATTTATCCAATAAATCGATTTAGACATCCAATGTCCCAAATTAAATATTAAATATCTAATATTCATAATGAGATAATAAGATCGGTTCATTCCGTCATAAATCCTATTGCGCGACTCAATAGGCCCGTCTCAGTCAGCAATGGGAGGAACCAAAGAGTAGTAGCACCACCTAGCCAGCCTGGCGGCCTACACTGTACCCCAACTGAGAACGAATGATCGGGATCATTCAAGAACCATTCTATCGTGAATACCAGTATACGTATAAACCCTTATTTCAAATGTCCCGATCAAGTTATAGGGACACGGTCAGTCAAACCCTATCTGTACTTGACGCTATGCATGCGTTAATGCAAATCGAGATCATCGATCTCTCGTGTATCCAAAACAACTAGCTCCAATGCTTTGGCCAAAGACTTATGATCTCATCTGCCAATAACCGCATAGGACATATAACCCGCTCACTAACGGGAGAAAGAATTCTATCTTGGTATTCAGTAGGACCTGCTACTTGCCCATCAAGATGCGCGTCGAGGTTGACCCCCGCCTCCCAGTTTATAGGGTCGAACTACTCTAATGAAAATCTTGACATCACAAGCACATCCCTACTAAATCCTCAAGTCGAAGGTTCACGAATACCTATCACAACCTTTCGATTGCGTCATTGACTGTCCCAGAGTGATATCCATGTGACGAATCGAGGGTGAGTCGGTTCGAGTATACGAATCCAATTAGCATACCTATAAT
The DNA here is from genome assembly GCA_033398695.1 of Orobanche coerulescens. Lineage (NCBI taxonomy): Eukaryota > Viridiplantae > Streptophyta > Magnoliopsida > Lamiales > Orobanchaceae > Orobanche > Orobanche coerulescens. The sequence continues at coordinate 105,067,670 of CM065815.1, forward strand.
GTGTGCTCCCACTAACCATTAGTGTTCGACAGGCACTCTCCATGTCAAAGAACACGTCATACAAGTCTTCACATAAACTTAACGTCCAGTCAAGTTTCATCGACTTGCTAACGATTAAGTATATGAGCTATAAACCTTTCCAGTGCCGACCCCCTTATCCAATAAGTAGTGGAACGTTTTGCTCTCAAATACACGGACTAGTTTCAATATATATATTTACGAGTTAGGAATCCCAGTAACTACCACTAAATAAAGAAACTTCCATTGCCTTATATTAATGGTTTACATAATTACAAGTACAATGCCCTCACTCAATCATCCTCTGAGTGGCATTTGAGGGCATACTCCCAACAATCTCCTACTTGCACTCAATGCCACACACTATGGTATCTAATACCCATGTTCTCCAGATGATGCTCTAAGCTAATCTGAGAAAGTGGCTTGGTCAGTAGATCAGCGACGTAGTCGGCTGACTCTACTCTATGCATCACAATGTATCTCTTTGCGAACAAATGCTCTTACGGGATGATACTCTCTCAATATGTTTGGTACTTTTGTGCAACCTCGGCTCCTAGTCCTGTGCTACCACTCTGGCATAACAGCACAAGGTGTCACGATAAGTTTACCTAGTAACTTCTTAACCCTTGCTTTGGAGGCCTCCGAGGCCGCTTTATACTCAGCCTAACTGGTGGGATCAGCAGTCGCACTATACTTGGCACTATGCCATGATACTGCTCCTCCATTAAGAGTAAATGTATCGAAAAGTAGACATAGAATCATCTTTCTATCCTTGGAAGTCCAATACAGTGAATCCCATCACATTCAGTTCTCCACCACCATATATAAGAACCAGATCTCTAGTCCTTATAAAGTACTTGAGAACGTTCTTTATGGCGGTCTAATGTTCCCGAACTGGGTTAGCCCGAAACCTACTTACCACGCTCCCAGCATGTGCAATGTCAGGTCTCGTACACAATAAAGCATATGTAAGGCAACCCACTACCAATCATATGGTATATAACTCATTTCCTTTCATTGTTCCTCACTATGAAGACACATCTTCAAAGGTGAGTTTTATTCCATGTCGCATCGGAAGGAACCCTCTTTAAGATCTTTATCTATATAGAGGGCTTAGGAAAACTTGTCATTCTCTTCGATCTATCCTAGTAGAGCCGAATCCTAAGAATATAGGTTTCTTCTCCCAAGTCTTTCATGGAGAAATTACTCGGAAGCTAAGCTTTCACAGAACTGCGCATTCCCACATCATTTCCTATTAGTAGAATGTCATCTACATATAGTACTAAGAATACGATCTTGCTCCCACTAACCCTCTTGTATACACAAGGTTCCTCTTTAGTTTGCACGAAGTCAAAACTCTTTGACTGCCTCATCAAACGAAGGTCCCAACTACATGAAGACTGCTATAGTCCATTTCATGGAGTCTACATCCACCATTGCTAGGTCATTAGTCGCGGGTCGGTCTATTGTTTATCACCTGGAACCTCGTGGAAACCCAGTTCCGCCAAGTGCATAAACTATACCTCTCAGGTAAATGAGACACCCTACTAGACCTACGAGGTGGTTGTACTTGTGTTTCAGAAGGCTCGGTTCCATTTTCTTCCACAGGTGTCTCCCGAGGAGTTTCATTGTATTCTTCTAAAGAAATACTTCTTCCTGCTCCGCCTTCCTGAATGAACTCATCTTCCAGGAAGTGTGCTTGTAAAGCAACAACAATCTTTCGATCTTCGAGCATGTAGAATAGATATCCCATCGTCCCAGACGGGAACCCAATGAAATGTCCCTTCGCGGACCTAGCTTCCAACTTCTCCACCTTAGTCTTCTTGACATAGGCGGGACATCCCCAAATCCTAATATGATTAAGACTTGGTTTCCTGCCCTCCCACATCTCATGTGGAGTTTTAGGAACGGATTTGGAAGGACATCTGTTCAAGATGTAAGCGGCAGTTAGGAGTGTATACCCCCACAGGTAAATCGGTAAGTCAGTATAGCCCAGCATGGAACGGACCATGTTCAACAAGGTCCGGTTCCTTCTTTCTGACACACCATTTAACTGAGGAGTACCTGGAGGTGTTAGTTGTGAAACTATTCCATGTTCCTTAAGGAACTCATCAAACTCCATACTCATATACTCGCCACCTCGGTCCGACCGAAGTGCTTTGATATGATTACCAGTTTGTTTCTCGACTAGGGCCTTGAATTCCTGGAATTTCTCAAAGGCCTCGGATTTATGTTTCATTAAGTATACATAACCATACCTAGTATGATCATCCGTAAACGTAATGAAATATTGATATCCATCACGTGCTGCTTCTAAAGTACCACATACGTCGGCATGGATTAATCCCAGTTTATCAGCGGCTCTTTCAAAAGCCCCTGTGAAGGGGGACTTAGTCATTTTGCCTTTAAGGCAAGATTCACAAGTAGGAAAGGGATCCGATCCCAATGGACTCATAAGTCCATCTTTTTCCATCTTGTAAACTTTGGTCTGACCAACATGACTAAGTATAAGATGCCATTTCCAAACTTGATTGGTTTCATCCATACCACGTTTTCTAGTCATAGTATTCACAACTACTGTGTTGCTGAGATTTAGATGATACAATCCATTTAACAATGTAGCAGTACCCACTAGTTTATTTCTGAAATAAATTTTGCAGGAACCATCACCAATGAAAAATGAAAAGCCTTTTCGGTCCATGACCGGAATGGATACAATGTTTTTGTGCCCCTTGGGCAAAACAAGTACATCTTCTAAAGTCAAAACAAAGCTGGATTCTAAACCCAAAAGAAGTGATCCTATGTCGGTCGCCTTGACACTATTCCCAGTTCCGACTGTGATCAACACTTCTCCAGCTCCAAGCTTCCTACTTTGTTCCAGATCCTGATTCACGGTACAAAAATGAGAATTAGCACCAGAATCCAGTATCCAGGAAGTAGAAAATACAGTAGCAGAACAATTTGTTTCCAAAACTAAAAGTTCTGTACCTGAAGTGCCATGAAGAATCGGACAGTCTCGAGCCCAATGGCCCAGCTCACCACACTTGAGACAAGCATCTTTCTTCTTCTTGCCTTTTGGAACCATCGGGGACTTGCCCTTTCCTTTAAGGTCCTTAACTTGTAGTCCAGTCTGCTTCTTGGTCTTTTTCTTCTTATTCTTAGACTTCCGAAGTCCAGAAAAAATCACAAGGGCAGACTCCTTCATCCGCGGAGTCTTCATCTGAGACTGAGTGGTCACCAGTTTGTTCATTAGCCCAGCTAAATTACACGCAATCTCATTGTAGTTGAAGTTCATAACAAACTGTGAGAAGGAATCAGGGAAAGACTGTAAGATAAGGTCGGTTTGGAGAGGAGTATCCATTTTAAAATCAAGAGCCTCCAATCTCTCGATCATGGATATTATTTTGAGGACGTGTTCCCCAACCTTCTCACCTTCCTTCATCCTTGCACCGAACAGTTGCTTGGATATCTCATATGTAGCAGTTCTGCTGTGCTCACCATGAAGCTCGGTTAAGTGAGATAGAATCTGCCTAGCAGAAGTCATTTTCTCATGAGCTCTCTGAAGCTCATTAGACATGGAAGCCATCATATAAGCACGGACTTTCACGTCATCCTTAACCCACTTTTCGTGGTTTTCAATCTCTTCCTTATTGGCTCGGGTCCGCACAGGAGGTGCTGGAATGTCCATCTCCAAGACGTATCCCAGTGCCTCTATACTGAGGACAATCATCAGATTGCAGAGACAATCCACAAAGTTAGGTCCCATCAAGGTGTTCTTTTCGAGTAGAATTGCGAGTGGATTCATTGTCATATTGAGAGTTATGTCTGCATTAAGTATAACAGATTAATTAGTGACTCATTTAATTATGTTCTGAGTATAGAATTAAGGTCTTTTCTATTCTTATTACCTAGCTCCCACTATTTTTATCGGAACAACACACTCCCATGTGAAATCCGGAAGTATCGTCGCACTACTTCATAGTGGTGACTGAGTTCTTTATAAATCTTAATAGAGGGCAACCGAACAGGTTTCTAGTCTATTAATTTTCATAAAGTGGTGTCCAACACCAACCCATCTAATGGATGATTCGATCTTCTTTTTCCCCTTGTTCACTCCCCTCAACCTATACGGTTTCTATGGTTTGTGAACAAGTTAAGTTTATACCATCGACGCAAATCAGTTTCACAATTGAATCTTATCCGGCAACTTATTAGGTTTCTAGGGATAAAATTTGCTCCAACCGAAGGCATCCAATGCGATCCCAGTAATTTATCCGTCCTCCCCGAACGACTACCCCGATAACTCGGAACCATAGCACATCCGGTTTGGATTTCAATTTCCCAAAAACTCGATGGAGGGAAGGAAAACCTTGAAACCTTATAAAATTAATAATTTGTTGTGGGAGAATTTTCGCGATTAACGTTACACTTTGCACATTAATCATTTAAGCACGTTTGTGGCATTCATACAATATAAAACAACCCTTCACAACCTAGTTGCTACCAACATGTGGTTCATGGACCGTTCCGAGAAAACAAAAACTCCATAATCTAATTACAAGTCTTCGTCTTGAATCTTCATCTTCTCAAAACGGATCTTCCTCCGGTCTTCGTCATTACATATAAATTTTACATTGAAAATTGCATCATAGATACAAATATTTCTAGTAAAATAAATAGGCTCAAAACGGCCTTTACAACCCAATCGAATAAAACGAACGATTCAGAAACTAAGTCCACGAACCACATCCCCATTCAAAAGCATTCATCTAATAAATACTAAATAAATGGAAAGCATAGAGATACATTGATACAATCAACACCACGAACCGATCCAATTGATTCACACAATTGGTAAGGATGATTGACTAAGGGCATTGTGCTTGTAATTATGTAAATCACTAATATAAGGCAATGGATGTTTCTTTATTTACTGGTAGTTACTGGCATTCCTAACTTGTAAATATACATATAGAAACTAGTCTGTGTATTTGAGAGCAAAACGTTCCACTCCTTATTGGATAAGGGGGTTGGCACTGGAAAGGTTTATAGCTCAAATACTTAATCGTTCGCAAGTCGATGAAACTTGACTGGGCGTTAAATTTATGTGAAGACTTGTATGACGTGTTCTTTGACATGGAGAGTGCCTGTCGAACACTAATAGTTAGTGGGAGCACACATTATAGGTATGCTAATTGGATTAGTATACTCGAACCGACTCACCCTCGATTCGTCACACGGATTTCACTCCGGGACAGTCAATGACGGAATCGGAAGGTTGTGATAGGTATTCATGAACCTTCGACTTGAGGATTTAGTAGGGATGTGCTTGTGACGTCAAGATTTTCATTAGAGTAGTTCGACCCTATAAACCGGGAGGCGGGGATCAACCTCGACGTGCATCTTGACGGGCAAGTAGCAGGTCCTACTGAATACCAAGATAGAATTCTTTCTCCCGTTAGTGAGCGGGTAATATGTCCTATGCGGTTATTGGCAGATGAGATCATAAGTCTTTGGCCAAAGCATTGGAGCTAGTTGTATTAGATACACGACAGCTCGATGATCTCGATTTCCATTAACGCATGCATAGCGTCAAGTACAGATAGGGTTTGACTGACCATGACCCTATAACTTGAACAGGACATTTGAAAGAAGGGTTTATACGTTTACTGGTATTCACGACATAATGGTTCTTGAATGATCCCAATCATTCGTTCTCAGTTGGGGTACGGTGTAGGCCGCTAGGTTGGCTAGGTGGTGCTACTACTCTTTGGTTCCTCCCATTGCTGACTGAGACGAACCTACCGAGTCGTGCAATAGGATTGACGACGGAATGAATCGAGCTTATTCTCTCATTATTAATATTAGATATTGGATATCTAATTTATTGGACATTGGATGTCTAATTGAAATTGGGACATTGGATGTCTAAATTGATTTATTGGATAAATTGATTTACGGCTTAATGAATTAAATAAATTACTGGGTGATTAATTTAATTCATTGATATAAATATTTCTTGCAGAAATTAATTATATTATTATGTATTTGATATAATTAATTAATTGGATTAATTGATTGTTATAAATACATCGGAACGGAATCAGAGTTTATCTGTTTGGACTCACGGGAGTCCGAAACGAACCGAACTCTTCAATTCCCTTCTAGATGGACGCCCCACCCATCTCACCTCCATGTGAGTCCTCTTGTCTACATCATGATGTTTGGAATATCATTTCGTCAAGGGGACAAGTATCATGATCTTTATTAGGTGGGAATTTTATTTGTGAGATGAAGAATATGTGGTGAAGACTTGACATATCTCAAAAAAAGCCTCACTCCTTATTATTGCTACGGTGGAGAGAGTTTTCAAGAGAGAGAAAATGGTTTTCTCATATGGTCTTCAACATCTTCAATTTTCTTAGAGAATTGTTGAGAGAGAAATAGAGAGAAAAAGATTAAACACTTAGAGTGTAATAATCTTTATATTCAAGCTCCTATAATGTTGTTCTAGCTGTATCCTTGGAGGATAACGAGATTTAGTCGTTCCGATCGTTTCTCTGGCACGTGGCAAGTAGAGACGCGGTACTTTCGGCGTTGGATCATCCAAGGGCTTGGAGCGGATTGGATTCGTAGAGATCAATCTAAATCTTGTGGAATAGCTCAAGAGAAGGATACCATTTATGCAACGGACTACAAGGGTATGTTTTCTCGTAACTCTTGTGTTTCGTTTATATATTCGTATATACGTAGCTCGATCGATCCTCGTAGGGATTCAGATCGAATTAATTTTCATTTTACCGCTTCCGTTTGGCCTTCGATTTAGGCACCGAATCCCAACAGTGGTATCGGAGTGTAGGTCTTGCGATCGTATATATGATATTAGTATTTGGAATGCTTGATTAGATGGTGAATGATTTGGAATCATTTTAGTCATAATCGTGGTACATGTTTTACGTTCGTTGTAGTTATATTTTTCGTAAGTTTATGTATAAATATAAATCTTTATTTCTTGGAAATATGATTTATATTGAAGATATGAATGTTGGAAAATATAGATATTGGATATCCAATTGAAAAACTAGCCCCGAATTGCCGTTGGACGGCCCGGGAGTGGTCCGGAAGCAGGGGGCCGCGGCCCAGGGCTGTTGCAGCCCGCATACTACCTTTCTGGACTGGGGACCGCGGTCCAGGGCTGCTGGGCAGCCCTGCATGCTGCCTGGTGGCGTTTCGGGCGCGGTTCAGCCCATTTCGGACCCGTTTTGGGCTTGTTTGCTTCGTGTATTCTTAAAAATTATTTCCCATATTTTAAATTGGATTTAATATGATTAAAATTATTTATGGTATTTCATTTTATAATGGAAAATTGATTTATTGGAATACTTGTGATCGACCAAATTATTTTGAACGTTTTCATATTACCGATTGTGTGAATCGATTGGATCGGTTCGTGTTGTTGATTGGATCAATGTAACTCTATGCTTTCCATTTATTAAGTATTTATTAGATGAATGCTTTTGACTGGGGATGTGGTCCGTGGACTTAGTTTTGAATCGTTCGTTTTATTCGATTGGGTTGCAAAGGCCGTTTTGAGCCTATTTATTTTACTAGAAATATTTGTATCTAGGATGCAATTTTCAATGTAAAATTTATATGTAATGACGAATACCGGAGGAAGATCCGTTTTGAGAAGACGAAGATTCAAGACGAAGACTTGTAATTAGATTACGGAGTTTTTGTTTTTTAGGAACGGTCCATGAACCACATGTTGGTAGAAACTAGGTTGTGAATGGTTGTTTCATATTGTATGAATGCCACAAACGCGCTAAAATGATTAATGTGCAAAGTGTAACGTTAATCGCGAAAATTCTCCCACAACAAATTATTAAGTTTATAAGGTTTCAAGGTTTTCTTTCCCTCCATCGAGCTTTCGGGAAATTGAAACCCAAACCGGATGTGCTATGCTTCCGAGTTATCGGGGTAGTCGTTCGGGGAGGACAGATAAATTACAGGAAGCGCATTGGATGCCTTCGGTTGGAGCAAATTTTATCCCTAGAAACCTGATAGGTTCCCGGATAAGATTCAATTGTGAAACTGGTTTGCGTCGATGGTATAAACTTAACTTATTCACGAACCATAGAAACCGTATAGGTTGAGGGGAGTGAACAAGGGGAAAAAGAAGATCGAATCATCCATTAGATGGGTTGGTGTTGGACACCACTTTATGAAAATTAATAGACTAAAAACCTGTTCGGTTGCCCTCTATTAAGATTTATAAAGAACTCGATCACCACTATGAAGTAGTGGGACGATACTTCCGGTTTTCAGATGGGAGTGTGTTATTCTGATAAAAATATTGGGAGCTAGGTAACTAGAATAGAAAAGACCTTAATTCTATACTCAGAACATAATTGAACGAGTCACTAATTAATCTGTCGTACTTAATGCAGACATAACTCTCAATATGACAATGAATCCACTCGCAATTCTACTCGAAAAGAACACCTTGATGGGACCTAACTTTGTGCATTGGCTCTGCAATCTGATGATTTTCCTCAGTATAGAGGCACTGGGATACGTCTTGGAGACGGACATTCCGGCGCCTCCAGTTCGGACAAGAGCCAATCAGGAAGAGATCGAAAACCACGAAAAGTGGGTTAAGGATAACCTAAAAGTCCGTGCATACATGATGGCTTCTATGTCTAATGAGCTTCAGAGAGCTCATGAGAAAATGACTTCTACTAGGCAGATTCTATCCCACTTAACCGAGCTTTATGGTGAGCACAGCAGAGCTGCTATATATGAGATATCCAAGCAACTGTTCGGTGCAAAGATGAAGGAAGGTGAGAAGGTTGGGGAACACGTCCTCAAAATGATATCCATGATCGAGAGATTCGAGGCTCTTGATTTTAAAATGGATACTTCTCTCCTAATCGACCTTATCCTACAGTCTCTCCCTGATTCCTTGTCACAGTTTGTTATGAACTTCAACTGCAATGAGATTGCGTGTAATTTAGCTGGGCTAATGAACAAACTTGTGACCGCTCAGTCTCAAATGAAGACTCCGCGAATGAAGGAGTCTGCTCTTGTGATTTCTTCTGGACCTCGTAGGTCTAAGAATAAGAAGAAAAAGACCAAGAAGCAGACTGGACCACAAGTTAAGGACGTTAAAGGTAAGGGCAAGGCCCCGATGGTTCCGAAGAACAAGAAGAAGAAGGATGCTTGTCTTAAGTCCGGTGAGCTGGGCCACTGGGATAGAGACTGTCCGATTCTTCATGGCGCTTCAGGTACAGAACTTTTAGTTTTGGAAACAAATTGTTCTGCTACTGTATTTTCTACTTCCTGGATACTAGATTCTGGTGCTAGTTCTCATATTTGTACTGTGAATCAGCATTGGGAACAAAGTAGGATGGTTGGAGCTGGAGAAGTTATGATCACAGTCGGAAGCGGGCATAGTGTCGAGGAGACCGACATAGGATCACTTGTTTTGGGTTTAGAATCTGTCTTTGTTTTGACTTTAGAAGATGTACTTGTTTGTCCCAAGGGGCACAAAAACATTGTATCCATTCCGGTCATGGAGCGAAAAGGCTTTTCATTTTTCATTAGTGATGGTTCCTGCAAAATTTATTTCAGAAATAAACTAGTAGGTACTGCTACATTGTTAAATGGATTGTATCATCTAAATCTCAGCAACAAAGTAGTTGTGAATACTATGACTAGAAAACATGGTAGGGATGAAACCAATCAAGTTGTGAAATGGCATCTTAGACTTGGTCATGTTGGTCAGACCAAGGTTTACAAAATGGAAAAATATGGACTTATGGGTCCATTGGGATCGGATCCCTTTCCTACTTATGAATCTTGCCTTAAAGGCAAAATGACTAAGTCCCCCTTCACAGGGACTTTTGAAAGAGCCACTGATAAATTGGGATTAATCCATATCGACATATGTGGTGCTTTGGAAGCAGCACGTGACAGATATCAATATTTCATTACGTTTACGGATGATCATACTAGGTATGGTTATGTATACTTAATGAAACATAAATCCGAGGCGTTTGAGAAATTTCAGGAATTCAAGGCCCTAGTCGAGAAAAAAACTGCTAATCATATCAAAGCACTTCGGTCGGACCGAGGTGGCGAGTATATCAGTACGGATTATGACGAGTTCCTTAAGGAACATGGAATAGTTTCACAACTAACACCTCCAGGTACTCCTCAGTTAAATGGTGTCTCAGAAAGAAGGAACCGGACCTTGTTGAACATGGTCCATTCCATGATGGGCTATACTGACTTACCGATTTACCTGTAGAGGTATACACTCCTAACTGCTGCAAATATCTTGAACAGTTGTCCTTCCTAATCCATTCCTAAAACTCCACATGAGATGTGGGAGGGCAGGAAACCAAGTCTTAATGACATTAGGATTTGGGGATGTCCCGCCTATGTCTTTAAGACTAAGGCGGACAAGTAGGAAGCTAGGTCCGTGCGGAGACTTTTCATTAGATTCCCATATGAGACGATGGGTTATCTATTATACATGCCCAAAGATCAAAAGATCGTTGTTGCTTTGCATGCACACTTCCTGGAAGTAGAGTTCATTCAGAAAGGCAGAGCACGTAAAAATATTTCTTTGGAAGAATACAATGAAACTCCTCAGGAGACACCTGCGCAAGAAAAATGGAACCGAACCTTCTATAACACAAATACAACCACCTCGTAGGACAAGTAGGGTGTCTCAGTTACCTATGTAATATCCGGAACTTCTACTACCGGTGTTTAATATTATTTTATCCGAGTTATATTGTACAGCGTGGAATCTGTACAGTATAGATAAAATAAATGAAGGACTGAGATGTCAGTATCGGTATAATTGTCGTACTTGGTCGACAATTATATTAGAGAATATAGTGCGTCATGTATACGTAACCAGTATGTCGAGACGGACGAGTAAAGTTGGAAATGGCTAAGTGTAACATTATTAGCGCACGCTAATAATCACGAGTAGCGCACGCTATCGTGCAGGTTTAGCACATGCTACGGACATTACTTAGTGCACGCTAGTGCAGAACAGATCAGAAGGAATCTATGTGTGGACCAGGCCACTTTCGGCGCATGTTCTGAGTAGTCAACTGATGTTTGTCACAAAGCATTAGTGCACGCTAATGCCTGTTGTTAGCGCACGCTAATATCAGATCGGTCAACATGGAATCTTAGCTTTCGGCGGGTGGACCCGTCCACTTGCGACGCGTGTCCAGATAAGGTCAGCGGGTGTTTGTCATGTAGGGCTAGCGCACGCTAAACCGTATGGTTAGCGCACGCTAATTCCAGATCGGTCAAAGGAATCCCGATAATCGCGGATGCTTTCGGCATGTGGGGGCACGAGTGGTAGGTGTGTACTGTAGCAAGTCAACTTCGGATAGCGCACGCTAAGGTAAATGACTTGCGTACGCTAAGCAGGATGTTTTACGTACGTTAATGCATGGGCATTACGTACGTAAGCTAGTTTACGAAGCGAGGCAGTAGCCTGCAGGCTGATAGCGCACGCTAACAAAGTCAGTTAGCGCACGCTAAGGCGGTAGCGCACGCTAAACATGAGATGTTAGCGCACGCTAATAATGAATATTATAAAAGGGGACAGAAGGGTGCTGAGAAGCATTTCGTCATTTTTTCTTCTTTCAGTCGAGAGAGAGAGAGAGAGAGTTGGGATATATTTGAGGTTCCCAAACACTGTATAATGATAATCTTTAACAACATTAGATTGAGAGCTTGGATTCAAGCCTTGTTCTTCAAGTTGTTCATGATTCTTTGGATGGAGTTCTAGTGTTCTTCTTTTTGGTTCGTCTAAACCAGGTAATCTTCGTATTCCTTTGTTAATGGTTTGTTTTTCTTGGATGATTTCATGTAAGGAGCATGTTGGATAATCATATGATGATGTTATATGAGATTCAATGGAATTTTGATAAGAGTTTCGGATGTTAGTTAAGATTCTTCATACTGTAAGGATGTTGATTCATTTAACCCGAACTAAGAGGGATTTCTGAATCTTGGTAATTATATTGGTCGATTTAGATGAGATGAATCATGATACTAGGTTGAATTCCAGATTTAGCATGATACGATCCTTGTTATCGAGTCGGTTTGATTGTTGATGTTGTTATTGATATATGGACATTGACATGATCATTGTGATAATTATGGGGTCGTTTATCTTCAAGAGATATGGATATTTATGTCTCCCTTCATTCGGATTCGTAGTCGCAAGATGTGAGTCGATGTTTGGAATGCATGCCACTGTACAGCATTAGCGCACGCTAACGGGACAACTTAGCGCACGCTACGTTATGCGTTTAACGTGCGCTAAGTAGGCAGACAGTGCAGTATTTTTGTGTTTTGATTATGAATTTGTGATGGTTTGAGACTGTGTTTATTCGAGGTTGTATTGAACCGTTGAGTTCGATTGGTTAGTTTTGTCGGTTGTTGATTGTTATCGGATATGTGTTATTTGATTTCTTCGATAGGTTGAGATTATTGATCGGTGATTATAACCGGATATTGCGGTCGTGTTCGAGTATGTCCATTGTATTTCTTTTGATCGGGGCTGAGGAGCTCGTAGACAAAGGCAATGTGTTCGGTAGCAGCTTCGTGGTATCGGTATCGAGGCAAGTTATTACTTGCTCAGTTATAATATTTAATGAATGGTTTCAGTTTCATTTCGTTTATAATGCATACAGCGATGATTATTATTGTGAACTCTGGGTATTCGGATCGCATATCGTTCTTTCGATTCTGGGAGATAAATCATAATGTATATGCTTTACCTCAGTTATTGGTATGTTCGAGTATCAAGGTTACATTATGGTAAAGACGAGGATATGAGTATCTATAGTTCATTGTACGTTTAGATCGCCGAGCATTGAGGATAATCGTCGGTGATGATTGGACATCAAGGTTGCTCCCGAAGGACTCGGGGCAAGTATTCCATATTGATTATGGTTTAATGTTATTTATTTTGGTCTCTTACATTTTCTTTCATGTTGTTGAACATGGAGTCGTCCTAGAAAATTGTCATGTTGTCGTGCATGTTATGTTGTTCATGTTGATGAACGTGTTGATTTACATATGTGTATGCATATTGTGTTGTTCATGTTGTGTAAATAATCCGATGGGATTATGACGATCTATGCTGAGGGCGCTGGATCGAATGTCCACCATGCGTTGGTTCGACGGGATCATCATGGGATCTATCTTGAGAAGCTGGATCGCTGGACAGGTTTTCCACCATGCGTTGGTCCGACGGGATCATCATGGGGATCTATGCTGAGGGCGCTGGATCGTTGGATTACCTAGTATTGTGTTATTGTTGTGCATATGTATATTGTTGGTTATCCACCTCGTGTTGATCTTGTAGGATCATCTTGGGATCTATCTTGAGGCGCTTTGGATCATGGGATTTCCATTGAGTATACATAGTTGTTATTGTTTTTGAGCATATTGACGTTGTCATATGAGTATACATTTGTAGGTCTTGTGTTAGGACCTTGTCCCTATTGCATTGTTCTGATCTCGGATTAGACTGATATGATTATCGTGGCACATCATATCTCGAGGTATGTTCCATATTTTCTTTGGTCTTGTCTTTGGTGGACAATCGGTTATCGTCTTGGGATTTGATGATATTATTCGATGGATCGTATTGGTCAGAAATGGTAGATTTCCGTATCGTGAGTTGGTTATGATAGTTTGAGGATCTTGAGTATTGTTTGAGGTACAATACAGATATTATGTTCGAGTTTATTGGTTAATCGAGTACAGGATGTGAAATGTGATAATGGTTATACTGATGAGAATGACTTGAGTAAGTAAAGTTATGGCAGTAAGATTACGTTGGTCGTATTCTTATGTTGTATTCTCATTGGTATGTAATTATTAATGTGACGTGACTATTATCATTGTTGGACATTATGGCTGACCCCGTCGTGGGATTTCTTTTTAGGTTCTTAGAGTATCGAGCTTGTAGAGGTTGTGAAGAGATGAGCTTCCCGGAGGATACTGGCTAGGACATGTTTTCTGCATTGAGTTTCTTGATTGGTTCTTGTATTCCGCTGCTAGAGTATCTTTATGGTTGATCTTTTTCCGTTGCGTGAGTATTTTGAAATGCTCTTTTGGTATCTGGTAACTGAGGTTACTTTGGAAATCGTTTTCTAAACTTTTGAGTGTCGGCCGTTTGGCCTTGCGATTTCAAATGAGTTTTTACGACGGTTTCTGATAAATGGATTTTATAAGTCTTTGTGAATTTTTAAAGATAGTACCGTCGTTGGCCTCTTGAGCATTTGTAAATGTTTGTGAAAAAGTTCGTTTGGCCTTGTGGGTTCCATCTCGGGGCCCACGGCGCTGTAATATTTCCGGTTAAATCCGGGGGTGTTACAGAATACGGTATCGGAGCTTAGGTTGAGAAAACCTAGGCATTTGGGTCGAGTTGGGTCGCATTTTGTCGCGTCATTCGAGTTGTCAATTGACTAATACTAGAGTCGTGAGTTTTTGTTGTTCACTCGGGCCTATGGGTTATGTGATTTATCAGTGTGGTACTGGGATTGTTGTAAACTTTTCCAAATGGTGTTAACGTGATATATTGTGTTCTTCAGTTGCACTGAGTTTGCAAAACGTGTGTTTTGAAAATATTTGTGTCGAGTATTTCCTTGAGTCGAGACATGTGCCAGTATCACGGGGAATCGTCGGCTTCACGATCTGTAAGTATTTGAATTTTTTGAGTTTCATTGAGATTTATTGCCGTTCTAAGTTGATACGTTTTGAGATTCAGCAGATATTATACGTTACAGTATAAGGTGACAGATTTGGGACAGGATTGATGATCTTGAGAAACTATGATTTTGGAAATCAATATGTTGGTTAGATTTTGGAACGGAATTGTGCATTTGGGGAGAAATATTGTCCATGGTTGAGAAGAACATGTAGCATGTTAATTCATTTTGTGATATATGAAACTGCTTTTGAGCATTTGAAAACGATACTTTTCAAATTGAATGTGTTTACGGATGTTTTACGGAAAATGATTTTTGGGTCGAGACCCAATAGATTTTGAAATAGTTTTGTAACTCAGGACTTGGAGTCCGAAAAGAGTTTTCTACTTTTTAAACATCTTGTAATACGGAATAAGATACGGGCTGAGACCCTAATGTTTCAAAAGAAAGTTTTTCTGTTTTCTAAAACTCCCGAGATTTGTAAAACTCTTTATCAATCGTTTATTTATTTTGTTCCTACCTTTTGAGGTTTTTGGTTTACTTGTTCAAATGGAACTTCTCGGGAAGTCTTTCGTTGTGTTTGATTTGTTTATTTGTTTCAATGTTTTGTCATATCATATTTGAGGTGATCCAGGATGGATTAAGGAATGACGTTGCGAGTAGTATGTGGAGAGGAGTTTTTATCAGAGTTTATATATTTGAGATTTTGGAACTCTATCATGTGGTTTTTCGATGGAATATCAGTGGATATTGGTGACGAGCCGAAGTGGTATACAGGAGTATGGATATGCACAAGCATTTGCATAAATTCCATTTTATTTAATCGTGTGTATTCGAAAAGAATTTTTATCGAGAACTTGGCACCAGCGAGCCAATTTAATTTTTAAAATTGATTTCGTGGTCTTACGAGAATTTATGTTTTGAGTTTTCAAACTCTTGAAAGAACTTTCGAAAATTGTCTTCGTGACAAGAATATATGATTTCAAATTGGTTTTGAAAATGTGATTGATGTACATACGCATTTAGTGCACCGGACATATCATATCGATGGTACAAGGAAAAGAGATTCGAAGTTTAGTATGGTAGATTGGTTATGCAAGGATGATCGGTTGATTGATCAGATAAGAGAAATATACTGCGTGTTGTAGATTCATGTGCAGGATGTAATTTTGGAACTTTGGACTTTGTAAAAGCGGGACGTATGTGCTATGTGAGTCCATTGGTGCGGTAGTAGCGCAATCTTACCATGGTGATCTTTGAATGATTTCTTTGTAGGTGTAAATTTGGGGATGGTGACCCTATGCTGGTTGTCTTGGATATTGAGTGGTCGTTCCCACTCCTTGTATGAATTAGTATGTTCGTCGATTTGCGATTCGTTGTTCGTATGCCGAGGGAAATGTTCGCCAGTTGGGTATGTTTATTGAGATCTACTATACGTGATTGATTTGTCGTTTTGAGAATGTTATTCTTTCGTATATCTGTTTCTGTGGTTCTGTGTTGATCGTGTTGGAGTTTACCGTGTAAAGGTATTCTCGATTTTCGTTGATCGTTCGTTGGTAATATTGGAGTTTATCACGTTGATGATATTCTCGGCTAATTTATTGGTTGAACATTGTTGGTGATCATTTGAGCGTTCAGATTTTGTGTCGATGTTTCGGAATTTATGTCGTTGTTTTGGGCAGTTGTTTCACAGAGGTATCGTGTATTATTGATTTGTACCCGAATTGGGACTTGATTATGTAATCAGGCAGACAGGATTTGATTCGGGCAGATTGTTTCATCCGAAGATGATATATTTGGTTGGGACTTATGGAATTGTTATTGTAAGCGTGTTGAGGCTTTACCGTGAAGTCACTTGCTAGTATCTCAGGAGATCGTTGACTTGGCGCATATGTAAGTATGTTATTTTGGTTATTCGGTAATAATGATGATTGATCGTTGTCGTGATGGTTTTGGAATATTTTGGTTGAACGGTTTCCTTGTTTTTCTATGACGGATTGCAAGTTTCGAGGACGAAACTTATTTTAAGTGGTGTAGTATGTAATATCCGGAACTTCTACTACCGGTGTTTAATATTATTTTATCTGAGTTATATTGTACAGCGTGGAATCTGTACAGTATAGATAAAATGAATGAAGGACTGAGATGTCAGTATCGGTATAATTGTCGTACTTGGTCGACAATTATATTAGAGAATATAGTGCGTCATGTATACGTAACCAGTATGTCGAGACGGACGAGTAAAGTTGGAAATGGATAAGTATAACATTATTAGCGCACGCTAATAATCACGAGTAGCGCACGCTATCGTGCAGGTTTAGCGCACGCTACGGACATTACTTAGTGCACGCTAGTGCAGAACAGATCAGAAGGAATCTATGTGTGGACCAGGCCACTTTCGGCGCATGTTCTGAGTAGTCAACTGATGTTTGTCGTAAAGCATTAGCGCACGCTAATGCCTGTTGTTAGCGCACGCTAATATCAGATCGGTCAACATGGAATCTTAGCTTTCGGCGGGTGGACCCGGCCACTTGCGACGCGTGTCCAGATAAGGTCAGTGGGTGTTTGTCATGTAGGGCTAGCGCACGCTAAATGGTATGGTTAGCGCACGCTAATTCCAGATCGGTCAAAGGAATCCCGATAATCGCGGATGCTTTCGGCATGTGGGGGCACGAGTGGTAGGTGTGTACTGTAGCAAGTCAACTTCGGATAGCGCACGCTAAGGTAAATGACTTGCGTACGCTAAGCAGGATGTTTTACGTATGTTAATGCATGGGCATTACGTACGTAAGCTAGTTTACGGCGGTAGCCTGCAGGCCCGATAGCGCACGCTAACAAAGTCAGTTAGCGCACGCTAAGGCGGTAGCGCACGCTAAACATAAGATGTTAGTGCACGCTAATAATGAATATTATAAAAGGGGACAGAAGGGTGCTGAGAAGCATTTCGTCATTTTTTCTTCTTTCAGTCGAGAGAGAGAGAGAGAGAGAGTTGGGATATATTTGAGGTTCCCAAACACTGTATAATGATAATCTTTAACAGCATTAGATTGAGAGCTTGGATTCAAGCCTTGTTCTTCAAGTTGTTCATGATTCTTTGGATGGAGTTCTAGTGTTCTTCTTTTTGGTTCGTCTAAACCAGGTAATCTTCGTATTCCTTTGTTAATGGTTCGGTTTTCTTGGATGATTTCATGTAAGGAGCATGTTGGATAATCATATGATGATGTTATATGAGATTCAATGGAATTTTGATAAGAGTTTCGGATGTTAGTTAAGATTCGTCATACTGTAAGGATGTTGATTCATTTAACCCGAACTAAGAGGGATTTCTGAATCTTGGTAATTATATTGGTCGATTTAGATGAGATGAATCATGATACTAGGTTGAATTCCAGATTTAGCATGATACGATCCTTGTTATCGAGTCGGTTTGATTGTTGATGTTGTTATTGATATATGGAGATTGACATGATCATTGTGATAATTATGGGGTCGTTTATCTTCAAGAGATATGGAGATTTATGTCTCCCTTCATTCGGATTCGTAGTCGCAAGATGTGAGTCGATGTTTGGAATGCATGCCAGCATGCGGCATTAGCGCACGCTAAGCTTACTGGCTAGCGCACGCTAACGGGACAACTTAGCGCACGCTACGTTATGCGTTTAACGTGCGCTAAGTAGGCAGACAGTGCAGTATTTTTGTGTTTTGATTATGAATTCGTGATGGTTTGAGACTGTTTTTTTCCGAGGTTGTGTTGAATCGTTGAGTTCGATTGGTTAGTTTTGTCGGTTGTTGATTGTTATCGGATATGTGTTATTTGATTTCTTCGATAGGTTGAGATTATTGATCGGTGATTATAACCGGATATTGCGGTCGTGTTCGAGTATGTCCATTGTATTGCTTTTGATCGGGGCTGAGGAGCTCGTAGACAAAGGCAATGTGTTGATAGCTGCTTCGTTGTATCTGTATAGAGGCAAGTTATTACTTGCTCAGTTATAATATTTAATGAATGGTTTCAGTTTCATTTCGTTTATAATGCATATAGCGATGATTATTATTGTGAACTCTGGGTATTCGGATCGCATATCGTTCTTTCGATTCTGGGAGATAAATCATAATGTATATGCTTTACCTCAGTTATTGGTATGTTCGAGTATCAAGGTTACATTATGGTAAAGACGAGGATATGAGTATCTATAGTTCATTGTACGTTTAGATCGCCGAGCATTGAGGATAATCGTCGGTGATGATTGGACATCGAGGTTGCTCCCGAAGGACTCGGGGCAAGTATTCCATATTGATTATGGTTTAATGTTATTTATTTTGGTCTCTTACATTTTCTTTCATGTTGTTGAACATGGAGTCATCCTAGAAAATTGTCATGTTGTCGTGCATGTTATGTTGTTCATGTTTATGAACGTGTTGATTTGCATATGTGTATGCATATTGTGTTGTTCATGTTGTGTAAATAATCCGATGGGATTATGACGATCTATGCTGAGGGCGCTGGATCGAATGTCCTGTAATACCCGATTGTAATTCAGTCATTATCATTCAGTAATTTCATTCAGTGATTGTCACTCAGTGGATTTTCACTCAATTATAATCATTCATCAATCATGTTCATTCACCGTGTTCACCGTTCGGAAAAACTTCGAGTTGTGTATCGTTATTGTTCATTGTTTCAACTTTCCTCATATGAGTTCGACTTTGTTAGATCACCATTAATTTTTGGTAACTCCAAAGAATTCTAAATCTTTTCAATATTATAGAGCATCGAGTTAGCTTTCCAATGGTTCAAACGGTGAGTCAATCGGAGTCCGGACGAGAGAGTTATGGTCGTTTTAGCTCACCCGCTCATTTTTTCAGTTATTGGCCGATCACTGCCGACCGAACTCGGCCGTGTCGTCCGACACGGCCCGTGCCGTACTCTTCCGGAAATGCCGATGTTTCTGTCACAGGACCCGACCGTGTCAAATGCAGCACGGCCAGTCGAACTCTTAGGATAAGCGAACCGTCGCCGACACGCCGGCCGTGTTCCGGGGACACGGTCGAGTCATGCCGAAGTCGCCGTCGGACGGGTCACTATCGGAAGGCCTCGCGCCGCGACCGTGTCAAGCGGGACACGGTCGAGTCCTGCTACCAGGCTGCGCGCCGCGGCCGTGTCGGCGGACACGGTCGAGTCTGTCGGCCGAGTCAACCCTATAAATTCGTTTTTGAGCATTTCACTCATTTCTTCCATTTCTTTCCCACTTCTTCACCGCAACCGAGAGAGAATAGCTTGAGGGAGAGATTTCTTCATCAATTATCATTTGAGTGTGTATTTTCATCACCTTCAATCATTTGGGAAGCTTGGATAGTCGATTTTACACGTTTTCATCGGATCGAATTGGTTGGATCTTCAAGAGGTAAATTCTTCAACATCTTGGATTTCGATTTTGTGTTGAGATATGATGTTTTGGACGCGATTATCATGTTATATGAAGGGATATGTATATGATTATGAGTTTGTATAAGGATTCATTGGATTATTGAGGGATTATTCAAGAACACTTTGAATATCGAGTTGAAATTGGGGGTTTTCGATTAATTGTCGTTATAATCACGTTTTCGGATATTCGTCTTGGATTATTAATCATATTGAAGATGTTTTGTTGGTTTGAAACACTTCTTGGGGGATTTGATATTGGTATATTGAGGTTTGATTGTAAACAATCGGAGTTTGGCCGCAACATGTTTGATTTAATGCCTCTATGGACTTGGTTTAGTCGTATCGACGTTTTGAGTTCGTTATATTCGTGTTTGATTCGTATATTGAACGGATTGTTGGTAATTGTATTATTTAAGGTTGTTCTAGCGACCGATATCTCAATGGGGCGTTGTTCGTGGAAGGATAATTGTCGCGGTGTTGTGTAAGTTAATTCTTACTCGGTTAAAAGGACATTCATTACTTTTGTTGTTGATCATTCATAATCATAACTCATTCATCATTATATTAATCATTTTGAGACTGTAATTGTCGAATAATCATTTCATTCACGAGAGCGATGGTTCCAAATCATTGCATTGGGTTATCAATCACTTCACTATTATTTTCATCTCGGTGAGTCATTCTTGGCCTTGTCTAATTATTATTCATTGATATTCATTATGGTCATTCGTTCATGTGACCTTACGGGTTCATATTGCGTGGCGGGTGTGGTGTGTGGAATTTTTAGTCGGGCACACGATGGTTGTGTATCGGGTTTACCGATACATTGGACCGTGCACACGGAAAGCGTTACACCGTGAGACTAATTAGGTACAAGGACGGGTGTGTCGGTCATTCGTCTTGTACACTCGCACGAGAACACTACGGGCGTACTATGGTACTCCTCTTGACGTAATTCATAATTAAGAATTTTTTCATAACTTCGTATATAATCATGATTGTGTATTTTCAACCCTTGAGGATTGTTGTTCTTTATGAATCGACCCCATTTGGGGATTTTGTTTTTCAGTCATGGCAAGGCAAATGCAGAATAGCATGTTGATGTCGAGGAGTCCTAGTGATACTAGTAGGGGCCCCGATCTTTGATTATTCATGTTATTGTCCTTTATTTTCCGTGCGAGACTTTCATTTGGATACTCCGTTTCATTCAGTGTCGTGTATTTTATCTTCATATAAAATATACTAGTATTGATATTGTCTGGTGTGTTGTACTTAAACTCCTCATCGGAGTATTTGGTAATATAATGTGGTTCGGTACTACAATTATATTATTTAATTCATCCGTTTCATTCGCACAGTGGGTCCCAGGTTGGGGATTCACGGCCCGTAATATCCGCCTAGTTTGGGGTGTTACGAGTTGGTATCGGAGAGTGGTTTTGAATACTACCTTCCGAGTCATGTCTCATTTGAAATCATCGTTATCGACTAGTATCATTGGACTTTCGCGTCACGTGTGACTGTGCAAATGCCGAGCCAATCGGGCCAAGAAAGAAGCGTAAGATTTCTAACGCCATGGTATAATTTCTGGCAATAGTCATTCATTCATCATTCATCAATTAACAATCCTCAAACATCATCATTCATTGTGATTAGGACGATCATGTTAACTCATTAATCACTTAATTCATTTCATTACTTAGTTAATAATCAGGACGATCATGTTAACTCATTAATTACTCAATTCATTTCATTACTCAGTTGTCAATCTGGATGATCATATGATCAATCTTGTTAAGTTATTCAAGATAATCATTTCAAGAATTTCATCAGATAATCTTGTAACTTCAGTAAATCATTCATATAATCACTAAGTTAGAGCATGTATACTCATTTTCATCATCTCATGACATAATCATAACGTGATAATCATGCGGGGAAATATAATCATTATGCGACCTTCCTACTTGATATGGAGAGAAGCGTCGAGGATGCACGGGGAGAGGCCGCGGTGCGGACCGAAACCCGAGAAATAATCACTCGCTGCCGGGAAATCGTGCCTAGGACTCGGCTCGATCGGGAGATGTTCGGGTTGATCCACTCACTTTTATGCAGGCCATGATGACCCATATGCAATTGCTCAATCATCATTACGCCACTCTGGCCGGTTTAATCGAGAGAACTCTCCCGTATGAGCCAGCTGCTAAGGAAATTGCTGAGCAGCAACCTGCATATGTCAACAGGAAATCAACGAAGCGTAATCTATCCGAAGGCAGTCAGTCAACCTTCAAGAAGCCTCGTGTGGGCCCTAGCGTTTCTGAGCGACCTTCTACGGCGCATGATCGTGCGGGATCTCAATCTCGGCGGCCGGCTCGGCCATCACCTGTTTCAAATGTGCAAAACAAGGTCATTTCGGTACTAAATGTCCGAGGCGGACTGTCATATGCCATAAGCTGTGGAATTGCGGGGCATAGGGCCCGTTTTTGCCGAAAGGACTCAAAGTCGGCTCGGCATCTCAGCCCAAGCAACAGCGTTTGAATCAGGCTTTGTCATCGTCGTTTAAGGCAATGGAAGCAAATAGAGTTGGAGCCGTATTTATCGAGGCGGAGCGTCGGTTCGAGGACCCGGCAAGTCCCGATTCATATGATGAGGAGGATCGACGATCCGGTGGTCCGAATGATTTCAGGTATACTCGTAATTTTATTTCAGCTTGTGTGTACCTTTTGATGCTGGTACACCGCATTCTTGCATTTTCGAATCATGCTTGAATAGATTTATTTCGGGATAGTCCTATTGCTTGTGGACCTCATACCATCGGTCTACCTGACGATGGAAGAATTTTCGGAATCATACCGAATTAAGCTTAATGACCGCGATTGGTTGATGGATCTAATCGTGGTGAATTTATCTTAGGACGATGTAATTTTCGGTATTAGTTGGTTTGATCGTCTTGATACTATCCTCAGTGTTTGTTAGCGTTTGGTCGCTATCTTTCCGTCGTTGGTTGTCGAATGTGTGCTTCAGGGAAGTAATCCCCGTTGTTCCAGAAGAAGTATTATTATGACGAAAGCAGAGAAATTCCACAATCGAACTATTCAATTATTCATTGTATCATTTTCATCGATTGGCCTTTCTAAGGCAATCGAGTTATTCAATCATTCCTTGTATCATTTCCATCGATTGGCCTTTCTAAGGCAATCGAGTTATTCAATCATTCCTTGTATCATTTTCATCGATTGACCTTTCAAAGACAATCGAGTCATTCAATCATTCATTGTATCATTTTCATCGATTGGCCTTTCAAAGGCAATCGAGTTATTCAAACATTCATTGTATCATCTTCATCGATTGGCCTTTCTAAGGCAATCGAGTTGTTCAATCATTATTGGTATCTCTTTTTATCGATTGACCATTCTAGGGCAATCGAAATGTTCAATCATTCGTAGTATCATTGTCATCGGTTGACGATGTATTTCCAGACGAGTTATCTGGTTGCCTTCACATAGAGTAAGGGAATTCAGGAGTGAGTTGGAGCCGGTACGTCCCCTTTATCGAAGGCACCGTATCGGATGGCCCCGAACAAAATGCAGGAGTTGAAGATTCAACTTGAGGAATAGTTTGAGAAAGGTTATCTCCGACCGATTGCGTTCCCGAGAGGAGCACCAGTGTGATATGTCAAGGAGAAGGATGGCTCGTCTCGTGTGTGTATAAATTACCAGGAGTTGAACAGGGTGATGATCAAGAGTAGTATCCTTTACCCCGTATTGATGATCTTTTAGATCAACTTCAGGGAGCCTCAGTATTTTCCAGGATCGACTTAAGATCTGGATATCACCAGTTGCGGATTCGAGAGTCGGATATCGCGAGGACAGCGTTTCATACACGCTATGGTCATTATGAGTTCGTAGTTATGCCGTTCGGGCTAACTATTGCACCTGTGGTATTCATGGGGTTAATGAATCGGGTTTTCATCGACTTTTTGGATCAGTTTGTTGTTTTCTTCATCGACGACATTTTGATTTATTCTCGTGGCGAGAGGAATACGAGGTTCATCTTCATCGGGTTCTCGACGTGTTGAGACGAGCAACTTTATGGAAAGTTTTCCAAATGTGAGTTACGGAGGTCGAAGTGACTTTCTCGGGCATGTAATTTCATCCGAGTTCGTGTCGACCCTCGAGAAAGGCGGAGACTATCCGAGATTGGCAACCTCCGAAAGATATTAAGTAAATCCGATGTTTCCTCGGATTAGTTGGTCAATTATCCAACCCACGACCTGGAGCTAGCGGCCGTGGTTTTCGCGTTGGGGATTTGGCGTCGTTGCCTTTATGGCATCACGCCGATCTTCACCAATCACAAGAATTGAAGTATATATTTACTCACAAGGAGTTAAATATCGGCAGAATGCGGTGGTGGGAATTAATCAAAGATTATGATATCGAGATCCTTTACCACCGGGGAAGGCGAATGTTGTCGCCGACGCCTTGAGTCGTAAGTCCGTTCGGAGCGAGATGCTTGCTCGTTTATCGATTCGAAGGAGCTCAACAGAATTCCTTAGACCCGAGATCGAGGTCCGCTTGGCGAGTTCGGGACGACTTTGTATGTTAGAGATTTCATCATCTCTTGAGGATGCAATCGGGGAGAATCGAGTTCGGACCCTTCATTGTTGCGCATCCGTGAAGATGTGGCTCGGGAAAGCCACGGATTCGTGGTCCACAAGGATGGACTTTTGAGGTTTAAGAACCGGTTGTGCATACCGTGAATGACGAGTTGAAAAACTCGATTTTGAGAGAAGCTCATGCTACCCTTATTCGTTCATCCAGGTCTAGCAAGATGTATAAGGACTTGAAACAAAATTGCGATGGAGTAATATGAAGCGAGAAGTCGCGAGAATTTGTTTCGAGATGCTTAACCTGTCAACAAGTCAAGATTGAACATCAGTGACCGACAGGTATGTTAAAACCTCTTCCTATTCCAGAATGGAAGTGGGAATACATTTCTATGGATTTCATCACGAGTTTGCCGACGAGTTGTCGTGGCATGAATACGATCTGGGTGATTGTGGACCGCTTAACCAAATCAGCTCATTTCCTTGAGATCAAGGATACGTGGGGTCCCGAGAGACCGCGATTATTCATCAAGGAGATAGTAAGACTGCACGGTACTCCTAAGAGTATCGTTTCCGATCGTGACGGACGATTTGTGTCTCATTTTTGGAAATCAGTTCATCGTGCTATGGGAACTCAGCTCAATCTCAGTACCGCCTTTCATCCTCAGTCCGACGGACAATCAGAGAGAACTATTCAGACATTAGAAGACATGTTGAGGGCATGCGTCCTCGATTGGAAGGACGATTGGGAAGCCCAACTACCACTGATCGAGTTCACGTATAATAATAGTTGGCATGCCTCCATTAAAATGGCACCTTACGAGGCCTTGTACGGTCGTCGTTGTCGATCTCCTTTGTGTTGGGATGACTTGTCAGAATCAATCGGCACCGAGCCCGATATGCTTATAGCCGCCCGGGAGAAGGTAGCTTTGATCAAGAGTCATTTGTTGATTTCAGTCGGCGAAATCATATGCGAGATAATCGTCGCCGACCACTAGAGTTCGAGACGGGTGACCACGTGTTGGTCAAGGTATCCCCAAGTTGAGGTACTTTCCGTTTGGAAAACGGGGAAGTTGAGTCCGAGATTCATTGGACCGTTTGAAATTTTGAATCGAGTAGGCGAGTTAGCTTATCGATTGGCTTTGCCTCCGGCATTGAGCCGAATTCATAATGTGTTTCATGTCTCTTAGTTGCGGAAGTATGTTGCCGACCCGAGTCACATACTTCAGTTCGACGAAATCGAGATCGCGGATGATCATTCGTACGAGGAGCGTCCTGTACGAGTATTGGAGCGGAGAATCAAACAGTTGAGGGACAAGACGATCCCTTTGGTCAAGATTCAGTGGTCCAGACACGGAGTCGAAGAGGCTACTTGGGAAACCGAGGATAGTATGCGGGAGAGTTATCCCGAGTTGTTTGACCCTTAGTTTCGGGGACGAAACTCTTTTAAGGGGGGGTGTATGTAATACCCGGTTGTAATTCAGTCATTATCATTCAGTAATTTCATTCAGTGATTGTCACTCAGTGGATTTTCACTCAATTATAATCATTCATAAATCATGTTCATTCACCGTGTTCACCGTTCGGAAAAACTTCGAGTTGTGTATCGTTATTGTTCATTGTTTCAACTTTCCTCATATGAGTTCGACTTTGTTAGATCACCATTAATTTTTGGTAACTCCAAAAATTCTAAATCATTGCAATATTATAGAGCATCGAGTTAGCTTTCCAATGGTTCAAACGGTGAGTCAATCGGAGTCCGGACGAGAGAGTTATGGTCGTTTTAGCTCACCCGCTCATTTTTTCAGTTATTGGCCGATCACTGCCGACCGAACTCGGCCGTGTCGTCAAACCGCGGCCGTGCGTACTCGTCCGGAAATGCCGATGTTTACATCACAGGACCCGACCGTGTCGTGCAGCGCGGCCAGTCGAACTCTTCCGGATAAGCGGAACCCGTGCCACACGCCCGGCCGTGTTCCGTGACACGGTCGAGTCATGCCGAGTCATTGTCGGACAGTCACTATCGGAAGGCCCCTCCGCGCCGCGACCGTGTCAAGCGGGACACGGTCGAGTCCTCGCCGGCAGTGCGCGCGCGCGGCCGTGTCAAGCGGACACGGTCGAGTCTGTCGGAGTCAACCCTATAAATTCGTTTTTGAGCATTTGCTCATTTCTTCCATTTCTTTCCCACTTCTTCACCGCAACCGAGAGAGAGAATAGCTTGAGGGAGAGATTTCTTCATCAATTATCATTTGAGTGTGTATTTTTCATCACCTTCAATCATTTGGGAAGCTTGGATAGTCGATTTTACACGTTTTCATCGGATCGAATTGGTTGGATCTTCAAGAGGTAAATTCTTCAACATCTTGGATTTCGATTTTGTGTTGAGATATGATGTTTTGGACGCGATTATCATGTTATATGAAGGGATATGTATATGATTATGAGTTTGTATAAGGATTCATTGGATTATTGAGGGATTATTCAAGAACACTTTGAATATCGAGTTGAAATTGGGGGTTTTCGATTAATTGTCGTTATAATCACGTTTTCGGATATTCGTCTTGGATTATTAATCATATTGAAGATGTTTTGTTGGTTTGAAACACTTCTTGGGGGATTTGATATTGGTATATTGAGGTTTGATTGTAAACAATCGGAGTTTGGCCGCAACGTGTTTGATTTAATGCCTCTATGGACTTGGTTTAGTCGTATCGACGTTTTGAGTTCGTTATATTCGTGTTTGATTCGTATATTGAACGGATTGTTGGTAATTGTATTATTTAAGGTTGTTCGAGCGACCGATATCTCAATTAGGACGTTGTTCGTGGAAGGATAATTGTCGCCGGTGTTGTGTAAGTTAATTCTTACTCGGTTAAAAGGACATTCATTACTTTTGTTGTTGATCATTCATAATCATAACTCATTCATCATTATATTAATCATTTTGAGACCTGTAATTGTCGAATAATCATTTCATTCACGAGGAACGACGGTTCCAAATCATTGCATTGGGTTATCAATCACTTCACTATTATTTTCATCTCGGTGAGTCATTTTTGGCCTTGTCTAATTATTATTCATTGATATTCATTATGGTCATTCTCGTTCATGTGACCTTCTGGGTTCATATTGCATGGCCGGGTGTGGCTGTGTGGAATTTTTAGTCGGGCACACGATGGTTGTGTATTGGGTTTACCGATACATTGGACCGTGCACACGGGAAAGCGTTACACCGTGAGACTAATTAGGTACAAGGACGGGTGTGTCCGGTCATTCGTCTTGTACACTCGCACAGAACACTACGGGCGTACTATGGTACTCCTCTTCAGCGTAATTCATAATTAAGAATTTTTTTCATAACTTCAGATATAATCATGATTGTGTATTTTCAACCCTTGAGGATTGTTGTTCTTTGTAACTGACCCCGTTTGGGGATTTTGTTTTTCAGGTCATGGCAAGGCAAACGCACGGGAATAGCATGTTGATGTCGAGGAGTCCTAGTGATACTAGTAGGGGGCCCCGATCTTTCAGTTATTCATGTTATTGTCCTTTATTTTCCGCTGCAGACTTTCATTTGGATACTCCGTTTCATTCAGTGTCGTGTATTTTATCTTCATATAAAATATACTAGTATTCGGTATTGTCCTGGTGTGTTGTACTTAAACTCCTCATCGGAGTATTTGGTAATATAATGTGGTTCGGTACTACAATTATATTATTTAATTCATCCTTTTCATTCGCCTGGTGGGTCCCAGTCGGGGATTCACGGCACTGTAATATCCGCCTAGTTTGGGGTGTTACATGTCCACCATGCGTTGGTTCGAAGGGATCATCATGGGATCTATGCTGAGGGCGCTGGATCGCTGGACAGGTTTTCCACCATGCGTTGGTCCGACGGGATCATCATGGGGATCTATCTTGAGAAGCTTGGATCGTTGGATTACCCAGTATTGTGTTATTGTTGTGCATATGTATATTGTTGGTTATCCACCTCGTGTTGATCTTGTAGGATCATCTTGGGATCTATGCTGAGGGCGCTGCATCATGGGATTTCCATTGAGTATACATAGTTGTTATTGTTTTTGAGCATATTGACGTTGTCATATGAGTATACATTTGTAGGTCTTGTGTTAGGACCTTGCCCCTATTGCATTGTTCTGATCTCGGATTAGACTGATATGATTATCGTGGCACATCATATCTCGAGGTATGTTCCATATTTTCTTTGGTCTTGTCTTTGGTGGACAATCGATTATCATCTTGGGATTTGATGATATTATTCGATGGATCGTATTGGTCAGAAATGGTAGATTTCCGTATGGTGAGTTGGTTATGATAGTTTGAGGATCTTGAGTATTGTTTGAGGTACAATACAGATATTATGTTCGAGTTTATTGGTTAATCGAGTACAGGATGTGAAATGTGATAATGGTTATCCTGATGAGAATGACTTGAGTAAGTAAAGTTATGGCAGTAAGATTACGTTGGTCGTATTCTTATGTTGTATTCTCATTGGTATGTAATTATTAATGTGACGTGACGGTTATCATTGTTGGACATTATGGCTGACCCCGTCGTGGGATTTCTTTTTAGGTTCTTAGAGTATCGAGCTTGTAGAGGTTGTGAAGAGATGAGCTTCCCGGAGGATACTGGCTAGGACATGTTTTATGCATTAAGTTTCTTGATTGGTTCTTGTATTCTGCTGCTAGAGTATCTTTATGGTTGGTCTTTTTCCGTTGCGTGAGTATTTTGAAATGCTCTTTTGGTATCTGGTAACTGAGGTTACTTTGGAAATCGTTTTCTAAACTTTTGAGTGTCGGCCGTTTGGCCTTGCGATTTCAAATGAGTTTTTACGACGGTTTCTGATAAATGGATTTTATAAGTCTTTGTGAATTTTTAAAGATAGTACCGTCGTTGGCCTCTTGGGCATTTGTAAATGTTTGTGAAAAAATTCGTTTGGCCTTGTGGGTTCCATCTCGGGACCCATGGCGCTGTAATATTTCCGGTTAAATCCGGGGGTGTTACAACTTAAGAGGTATAGTTTTATGCACTTGGAGGAACTAGGTTTCCACGAGGTTCCAGGTGATAAACAAAGACCGGCCCGCGATCAATGACCTAGCAATGGTGGATGTAGACTCCATGAAATGGACTGTAGCAGTCTTCATGTAGTTGGGACCTTCGTTTGATGAGGCAGTCAAAGAGTTTTGACTTCGTGCGAAATGAAGAGGAACCTTGTGTATACAAGAGGGTTAGTGGGAGCAAGATCGCATTCTTAGTACTATATGTAGATGACATTCTACTAATAGGAAATGATGTGGGAATGCTCATTTCTGTGAAAGCTTGGCTTCCGAGTAATTTCTCCATGAAAGACTTAGGAGAAGAAACCTATATTCTTGGGATTCGACTCTACTGGGATAGATCAAAAAGAATGATAAGTTTTTCCCAAGCCCTCTATATAGATAAAGATCTTAAAGAGGGTTCCTTCCAGTGCGAGATGGAATAAAACTCACCTTGAATATGTGTCCTCATAGTGAGGAAAAATGAAAGGAAATGAGTTATATACCATATGATTCGGCAGTGGGTAGCCTTACATATTCTTTATTGTGTACGAGACCTGACATTGCGCATGCTGGGAGCGTGGTAAGTAGGTTTCGGGCTAACCCAGTTTGGGAACATTAGACCACCATAAAGAACATTCTCATGTACTTTAGAAGGGCTAGAGATCTGATTCTTATATATGTTGGTGGAGAACTGAATGTGATGGGATTCACTGTATTCGACTTCCAAGGACAGAAAGATGATTCTATGTCTACTTCTGGCTACATTTACTCTTAATGGAGGAGCATTATCATGGCATAGTGCCAAGTATAGCGCGACTGCTGATTCCACCAGTTAGGCTGAGTATAAAGTGGCCTCGGAGGCCTCCAAAGGAAGGGTTAAGAAGTTACTAGGTAAACTTCTCGTGACACCTTGTGCTGTGCTGCCAGAGTGGTAGCACAGGCCTAGGAGCCGAGGTTGCACAAAAGTACCAAACATATTGAGAGAGTATCATCTCGTAAGAGCATTTGTACGCAAATAGATACATTGTGATGCATAGAGTAGAGTCAGCCGACTACGTCGTTGATCCACTGACCAAGCCACTTTCTCAGATTAGCTTAGAGCGTCATATGGAGAACATAGGTATTATATACCATAGTGTGTGGCATTGAGTGCAAGTGGGAGATTGTTGGGAGTATGCCCTCGAATGCCACTCAGAGGATGATTGAGTGAGGGCATTGTACTTGTAATTATGTAAATCACTAATATAAGGCAATGGATATTTCTTTATTTACTGGTAGTTACTGGCATTCCTAACTCGTAAATATACATATAGAAACTAGTCCGTGTATTTGAGAGCAAAACGTTCCACTCCTTATTAGATAAGGGGGTCGGCACTGGAAAGGTTTATAGCTCAAATACTTAATCGTTCGCAAGTCGATAAAACTTGACTGGGCGTTAAGTTTATGTGAAGACTTGTATGACGTGTTCTTTGACATGGAGAGTGCCTGTCGAACACTAATGGTTAGTGGGAGCACACGTTATAGGTATGCTAATTGGATTAGTATACTCGAACCGACTCACCCTCGATTCGTCACACGGATTTCACTCCGGGACAGTCAATGACGGAATCGAAAGGTTGTGATAGGTATTCGTGAACCTTAGAATTGAGGATTTAGTAGGGATGCGCTTGTGACGTCAAGATTTTCATTAGAGTAGTTCGACCCTATAAACTGGGAGGCGGGGGTCAACCTCGACGTACATCTTGACGGGCAAGTAGCAGGTCCTACTGAATACTAAGATAGAATTCTTTCTCCCGTTAGTGAGCGGGTTATATGTTCTATGCGGTTATTGGCAGATGAGATCATAAGTCTTTGGCCAAAGCATTGGAGCTAGTTGTATTAGATACACGACAACTCGATGATCTCGATTTCCATTAATGCATGCATAGCGTCAAGTACGGATAGGGTTTGACTGACCGTGACCCTATAACTTGATCGGGACATTTGAAAGAAGGGTTTATACGTTTACTGGTATTCACGACAGAATGGTTCTTGAATGATCCCAATCATTCGTTCTCAGTTGGGGTACGATGTAGGCCGCTAGGCTGGCTAGGTGGTGCTACTACTCTTTGGTTCCTCCCATTGCTGACTGAGACGAACCTACCGAGTCACGCAATAGGATTGACGATGGAATGAATCGAGCTTATTCTCTCATTATTAATATTAGATATTAGATATCTAATTTACTGGACATTGGATGTCTAATTGAAATTGGGACATTGGATGTCTAAATTGATTTATTGGATAAATTGATTTAAGGCTTAATGAATTAAATAAATTACTGGGTGATTAAAGTAATTCATTAATATAATTATTTCTTGGAGAAATTAATTATATTATTATGTATTTGATATAATTAATTAATTGGATTAATTAATTGATATAAATACATCGGAACGGAATCGGAGTTTATCTGTTTGGACTCACGGGAGTCCGAAACGAACCGAACTCTTCAATTCCCTTCTAGATGGCCGCCCCACCCAACTCACCTCCATGTGAGTCCTCTTGTCTACATCATGATGTTTGGAATATCATTTTGTCAAGGGGACAAATATCATGATCTTTATTAGGTGGGGATTTTATATGTGAGATGAAGAATATGTGGTGAAGACTTGACATATCTCAAAAAAAGCCTCACTCCTTATTATTGCTACGGTGGAGAGAGTTTTCAAGAGAGAGAAAATGGTTTTCTCATATGGTCTTCAACTTCATATTCATCTTGTTCATTCTTTCCTTCAATTTTCTTAGAGAATTGTTGAGAGAAAAATAGAGAGAAAAAGATTAAACACTTAGAGTGTAATAATCTTTATATTCAAGCTCCTATAATCTTGTTCTAGCCGTATCCTTGGAGGATAACGAGATTTATTCATTCCGGTCGTTTCTATGGCGCGTGGCAAGTAGAGACGCGGTACTTTCGGCATTGGATCATCCAAGGGATTGGAGCGGAATGGATTCGTAGAGATCAATCTAAAGCTTGGGGAATAGCTCAAGAGAAGGATACCATTTAATCAACGGACTACGAGAGTATGTTTTTCATATCTCTTGTGTTTTGTTTTATATATTCGTATATACGTATCTCGATCGATCCTCGTAGGGATTCGGATCGAATTAATTTTCGTTTTACCGCTTCCGCTGGGCCTTCGTTTTAGGCACCGGATCCCAACAATTAGGACCTCGATGTTTTTGGTGTCCATCACCTCCAGCACGAACAATCTTCATTATTCCAGTGTTCCGAGTTATACAGGGTGCCAAAAAGGGCAACCCTGTAGTTCTTCTAAAGTCTGAAGCATTCAATTGCAGCTTCAATCTGTACTTGAAGGAAGATCTGGTTGATTATAGTCGAAAGGGAGGGACTCCGAACATTAGAGGGTTATAATGCTCGGTTGGGATCCTCAACAGGTGTGGGAGCCTGTGGAGGAGAATGATCCATGACAAGATGGGGTGCCCTATTGGGAGAGGGGCTCCATACAGGGGTAGAGGTCCTGTGAGGAGAAGTGGTTGTCGGCTCCGATGGGGCATCCAATTCACCAACTTCTTCAATCTTGCAAAACACATGGTCATCTGTCATAGCCGCAGCTGGATCAGGATCTGTTGTTGGAGCAGCCAGTTTTATTCCATTGGAATAGATTCTGGTGGGTTAACTACTCCAGGGGCAGGTAGAGTAGGCGGGATCTCGGGGGGCCGCTGTAGCCATTTGAGGTTTTATAGGAACAACTTCTGACTTTGAAGACTCCTTCTTAGTCTTAAGCTTCTTCTTCTTCTTCACGACAGTTGAAGGTGAGTTGCTGTCGGGAATCACCCTCTCCTTGTGTAACACCCCCAAAACTGACCGGGAATATTACAGCGCCGTGGGCCCCATATTGGAACCCACAAGGCTAAAATCATTTTCGCAACCGTTTAAAAATGCCAAAGGCCCTTTTGAAGTACACACACACAGCGGATAAAAACACAGTTTAGAAGAATACCGAAAAGCCATTTAGAAACATACACACAGAACGGATAAAAACATAATTAAATACATTTGCGGTGGAATTAGAAAAACCAGAAAAGAATACACAATCCGAACAATCACGCCATAGCCAGTATCACTGGAAAGCTCATCCCTTCACGACCGCTACTAGCTCGAACTCTGAGTACCTAAAAGATAAAGCCCACGACGGGGTCAGCCATAATACTCAACAATGATAACGATCACATCACAAAAACAATACATATCAATGTAATTACAAGGTAAGGATAATTCCAGTGTAACCTTACTGATCCATCACAATCCATATCAAATCAGTTCTTACCATAATCCACGTCCCGCGTCCTTAAGTAATTAACGAATTCAAATGTAATCACCTGTACTGTATCCGAAACGCTACCAAGATTTCCAAACATAACCATATCTCGAGTATAGAATAATCTAGCCAAGTTCGATTCTGCTGGTTGGGTCGCACAATTGGATCCCAATACTAATAGAAACCGATATCACACGATAAATCTGAAACTCAATTGTCCCGAAACAATGGCAAGTCTCGGATATCAATACAAAGCATGAATGCTCACACAATTAACAATGATAAACAATCAATGCATCACAACGAAAATATCACGGACATGATATCTCCACACAAGATCGACAAAGGATCAGCCACGAACGAGAATACCGTGATGTGGTAACTCCAACAATATCAATGACATAATCAATAACCGATAATACCGGCAATACGGCAAATCCCAACAAGATCAATAAAAGGTCGACAACTGAGAATAACGACGATACGGTAAGGATCAATGAAGAATCAATAACCGAGAATACCCACGATACGGTAAACTCCAACAAGACCAATAAGAGTCGACAACCAGAAATACCAACGGTACGATAAACTCCAATAAGATCAATAAATGGTCAACAACTGATAATACTGACGACACAGTAAACTCTAGCAAGATCAATAAGGACCAACAACCGGGAATACCAATGATACGGTAAACTCCAACAAGAGCAATAAGGAATCGACAACTGAGAATACCGACGACACGGTAAACTCCAATAACATCAATCAAGGACTAATAACTAAGAATGCCAACGGCGAGACAACTCCCAAACGGAATCAATAAGGATCAATAACGAACGAGATTACCAATGACAGGGTGAACTCCAAACGAGATTTATAAAGGATCGATATCAATGAGTTGACCATCGATATGGTAACTCCGAACGAGATTAGTAAAGGTTCAACGGCGACAGATACACGAGAGAATAAAATCGTCAACCATATACAAATCATATATACAGGATTTCAAAGATAATCCGAATATCGAACAGATCCAATTATACATGGACTGTGAACGACCAATAAATAAGACTCAAGATGGACGTCACGATATGCTTGATCCGGACATGTGTCCGTGTACAAGCCAACCACGGGTATTGATCAATACACGTCTGGTCTCGTACCTAATCAGCCTCACGAAGTACGTCTCGTGTGCACGGTTCAATATGAGGTCGAAACCAACATATGCTACACGTGCCCGTCCCGAAAATCATACCCATGAATGATCAGAACGTATCAGACTCCAGATATGCCACGATACAACATGACAACCAATCTCGAAGAAACGTATATCCAACAAGGATTAGAAGATTTTCTAAGAAGGAAACAATAACTCGATCATGAAAGACCGACACGACCACAATGTCGTATTCCGTCACACATCAGTTTACAGCATGCTCAACAATGCATATAATAATAGCACATAAACTCCCAAGGCAGGAGCCGAGGGTCACGGAAGCATCTACTCAGGAATACTCCAAACAATAACACATAAACTCCCAAGGCAGTAGCCGAGGGTCACGGAAGCATCCGGACAATATCACATAAACTCCCAAGGCAGCAGCCGAGGGTCACGGAAGCATCCGGACAATATCACATAAACTCCTAAGGCAGCAGCCGAGGGTCACGAAAGCATCTACTCAGGAATACTCCGGACATAGGTGCCATTTAGGTCTTACCCCCTAACACATTTCCATTCGGGTACCATACAGGTTTTATCCCCAACACATCGGCCCCACAGATTACGGCTCAAAGACAGAGCACTTCACAAAACGTAACAAACAATGGTGCACATTCACCGCATGAAATATCAACACACACATGCAATAATGCAACATGATGATTATCATAATTAAAAAATATTAATTTACCTCAAGCTGGAGACGCTAACCTTTCCACGACCAACCGCCCTGAACGAATACACGGTTTATCCGACAATCCAAAATGAAGTACAGTCCATAACTTATACCAAACCACCATCCCGAGTTCAACATCGACACGATAACTAACCTTTATATCCAACTTGTCATGCAATAGACCAAATTATAATTCACGACTCCATTTCCTCTAGACATCTTAAAATCATATACATTATGATTTATCTTAGTCCAAAAATAATATACATACCATCATCCCGACAATTCATATTCCATAATACCATTGCTATATGAATCATAAATGAAATGACAGCGAAACCATTTATTAAATATTATAAACTGAACAATCATAACTTGCCTTGATACCGATACGATGAAGTTGTGACCAATCTCGTCATCTCCATCTACAAGCTCCGCACCCCCGACTCATCCGCAGCACAACGGTTAACTTCAACGATCACTAAACGCGACCTAATGCAATAATCAATCAACGATACGTTCAATAACAATCAACAACCGGTATAATCAAACAATCAAACTCAACGGTATCTCGATCATACATAATCAAAACATATCAACTCTTATCAATACGAATACAAGTTGAATTTCGATAATCAATAGTTCTATCAACGTCTACAACATTCTTGGTTCCGACTTCAATCTTAAATTTGGATTAACACGGCTCATTCTTGCAAATTCATAGGAATACAATTACCGGCTATCATCATGAATAATCATATACCAAAAGTAACTGTAATCCTTCCAATTTACGGACATATATCATTCAAGAATTCTTCAAGAACATGAATTAGTCCATAATCATGTTTGAAGCCAACAAAACGACGTAATTGGATGTGTTCTAACATCTAATCATCATCTAATCCATAATCCAAGGCATGTATCATTTTGTTCTTCAATATACGATTCGTATAATCTCAAAATCATAACATCAACACCATAATCATCACTATACAGAGAAGAACATCAATGCTAACATCAAAATCTGAATTCAAGGAGTAGAGTTCATCAACATACCTTTTGAAGAAGAACCACAAGGATCAAACACTTCAAGAATCATTATATCCAAGCCTCAAATTCATGCTCTCAAGCTTCTAGCCAAGTTAAAAGTGTCTAGAATACACTTAGAAGTGAAGAAGGACGAACTAGGGTGGGAGAAATGAGTTTCCTTTCGTGAACAAATGAGCTCTTATTATATAAACTGCGCATCTCGTTACGTACGTTAAGTCCCAATCTTAACGTACATAAGGCCTTTGACGTACGCTATATGTACTGTATAGCGTACGTAATCGTCATCCAGGGTTAACTGTACTATTTTGTACCTTGCGTTACGTACGTAATACCATCACCATAGCGTACGTAATGTAGCAGTTGACTTGCTACAGTATCAACCCATATTACGTACGTAATATGCCATGCATAGCGTACATAATGCCGAGGTTGACTCGCCTGTCCACATCCTGTGCCGAAAGCAGCCGACACTGGGTCCCACCTGCCGACTACGGCTCGATTCAGTCTGAATCCCTTCTTAACGTACGTAATGTACATGCCTTAACGTACGTTAATCCTGATTACTTATGTACGTAAGACTCCTTACATAGCGTACGTAATGGCTTTCATACTTAGCCATTTCTGCCCCTGTCTGTCGTCTCAATAAACCGAACACATACACGCGACATACCGAATACATATACTCGTTCCGATAACATTTCCATACGATACATCTGATGCACGATATCCTCAATTACATCTGTCGACCAAGTGCGGCAATCATACAAATACTCATACGGTATATCCTACATCGAAAACACACCAAGCATGTAATATCCTAGAATCAAAATAACCTCGATAGACATACTGGCAAGACTGTCACGGTTTCCAAAATTATCCACTCATATCGTGTCGGTCCCACTCTGTACAGTACAACCCAGATAAAATAATGCGAAAAAATCATATTGAAATTCTAGGATATTACATATCTACCTACTTAAATAAGTTTCGTTCTCGAAACTCAACACCTATGATAATCAGTATCACAATCCCGAAATATCTAAAAATCACGACACCATACTCAAATAATCATCATCAAAACTGAAATAACTGAAAGAACATACTTACAGGTCCGTGAAGTCGATGATTTTCCGTGATACCAGCATACGACTCCCATACAAAGTCTCAACACGCTAACAACACACCGGCATCGCAAATACATCAATTTGAAAATATTTCAAAAATTTTAAAACCTCCGAAACCGATTTGACTCAAAAGTTAGAAAATCATTTTCAAAAGTCACGCTAGTACCGCACCGGTAGAGCCACATAACACACACGCCCGGGTTTTACGAAACCCAAGCTCCGATACCATCTTCTGTAACACCCCCAAAACCGACTGGGAATATTACAGCGGCGTGGGCCCCATATTGGAATCCACAAGGCTAAAATCATTTTCGCAACCGTTTAAAAATGCCAAAGGCCCTTTTGAAGTACACACACACATCGGATAAAAACACAGTTCAGAAGAATACCGAAAAGCCGTTTAGAAACATATACACACAGCGGATAAAAACATAATTAAATACATTTGCAGCGGAATTAGAAAAACCAGAAAAGAATACATAATCCGAACAATCACGCCATAGCCAGTATCACCAGAAAGCTCATCCCTTCACGACGGCTACTAGCTCGAACTCCGAGTACCTAAAAGATAAAGCCCACGACGGGGTTAGCCATAATACTCAACAATGATAACGATCACATCACAAAAACAATACATATCAATGTAATTACAAGGTAAGGATAATTCCAGTGTAACCGTACTGATCCATCACAATCCATATCAAATTAGTTCTTACCATAATCCACGTCCCGCGTCCTTAAGTAATGAACGAATTCAAATGTAATCACCTGTACTGTATCCGAAACGCTGCCAAGATTTCCAAACATAAACATATCTCGAGTATAGAATAATCTGGCCAAGTTCGATTCTGCTGGCTGGGTCGCACAATTGGATCCCAATACTGATAGAAATTGATATCACACGATACATCTGCAACTCAACTGTCCCGAAACAATGGCAAGTCCCGGATATCAATACAAACCATGAATGCTCACACAATGTATAAGGATAAACAATCAATGCATCACAACGGAAATATCACGGACATGATATCTCCACACAAGATCGACAAAGGATCAGCCACGAACGAGAATAACGTGATGTGGTAACTCCAACAAGATCAATGACATAATCAATAACCGAGAATACCGGCAATACGGCAAATCCCAACAAGATCAATAAAAGGTCGACAACCGAGAATACCGATGATACGGTAAGGATCAATGAAGAATCAATAACCGAGAATACCGACGATACGGTAAACTCCAACAAGACCAATAAGGGTCGACAACCAGAAATACCAATGGTACGATAAACTCCAATAAGATCAATAAATGGTCAACAACCGAGAATACTGACGACACAGTAAACTCTAACAAGATCAATAAGGACCAACAACCGGGAATACCAATGACACGGTAAACTCCAGTAACATCAATCAAGGACTAATAACCAAGAATGCCAACGGTGAGACAACTCCCAAACGGAATCAATAAGGATCAATAACGAACGAGATTACCAATGACAGGGTGAACTCCAAACGAGATTTATAAAGGATCGATATCAATGAGTTGACCATCGATATGGTAACTCCGAACGAGATTAGTAAAGGTTCAACGCCATGTATACACGAGAGAATAAAATCGTCAACCATATACAAATCATATATACGGGATTTCAAAGATAATCCGAATATCGAACAGATCCAATTATACATGGACTGTGAACGACCAATCAATAAGACTCAAGATGGACGTCACGATATGCTTGATCCGGACATGTGTCCGTGTACAAGCCAACCACGGGTATTGATCAATACACGTCTGGTCTCGTACCTAATCAGCCTCACGAAGTACGTCTCGTGTGCACGGTTCAATATGAGGTCGAAACCAACATATGCTACACGTGCCCGTCCCGAAAATCATACCCATGAATGATCAGAACGTATCAGACTCCAGATATGCCACGATACAACATGAAAACCAATCTCGAAGAAACGTATATCCAACAAGGATTAGAAGATTTTCTAAGAGGGAAACAATAACTCGATCATGAAAGACCGACACGACCACAATGTCGTATTCCGTCACACATCAGTTTACAGCATGCTCAACAATGCATATAATAATAGCACATAAACTCCCAAGGCAGGAGCCGAGGGTCACGGAAGCATCTACTCAGGAATACTCCAAACAATAACACATAAACTCCCAAGGCAGTAGCCGAGGGTCACGGAAGCATCCGGACAATATCACATAAACTCCCAAGGCAGCAGCCGAGGGTCACGGAAGCATCCGGACAATATCACATAAACTCCTAAGGCAGCAGCCGAGGGTCACGAAAGCATCTACTCAGGAATACTCCGGACATAGGTGCCATTTAGGTCTTACCCCCTAACACATTTCCATTCGGGTACCATACAGGTTTTATCCCCAACACATCGGCCCCACAGATTACGGCTCAAAGACATAGCACTTCACAAAACGTAACAAACAATGGTGCACATTCACTGCATGAAATATCAACACACACATGCAATAATGCAACATGATGATTATCATAATTAAAAAATATTAATTTACCTCAAGCTGGAGACGCTAACCTTTCCACGACCAACCGCCCTGAACGAATACACGGTTTATCCGACAATCCAAAATGAAGTACAGTCCATAACTTATACCAAACCACCATCCCGAGTTCAACATCGACACGATAACTAACCTTTATATCCAACTTGTCATGCAATAGACCAAATTATAATTCACGACTCCATTTCCTCTAGACATCTTAAAATCATATACATTATGATTTATCTTAGTCCAAAAATAATATACATACCATCATCCCGACAATTCATATTCCATAATACCATTGCTATATGAATCATAAATGAAATGACAGCGAAACCATTTATTAAATATTATAAACTGAACAATCATAACTTGCCTTGATACCGATACGATGAAGTTGTGACCAATCTCGTCATCTCCATCTACAAGCTCCGCACCCCCGACTCATCCGCAACACAACGGTTAACTTCAACGATCACTAAACGCGACCTAATGCAATAATCAATCAACGATACGTTCAATAACAATCAACAACCGGTATAATCAAACAATCAAACTCAACGGTATCTCAATCATACGTAATCAAAACATATCAACTCTTATCAATACGAATACAAGTTGAATTTCGATAATCAATAGTTCTATCAACGTCTACAACATTCTTGGTTCCGACTTCAATCTTAAATTTGGATTAACACGGCTCATTATTGCAAATTCATAGGAATACAATTACCGGCTATCATCATGAATAATCATATACCAAAAGTAACCGTAATCCTTCCAATTTACAGACATATATCATTCAAGAATTCTTCAAGAACATGAATTAGTCCATAATCATGTTTGAAGCCAACAAAACGACGTAATTGGATGTGTTCTAACATCTAATCATCATCTAATCCATAATCCAAGGCATGTATCATTTTGTTCTTCAATATACGATTCGTATAATCTCAAAATCATAACATCAACACCATAATCATCACTATACGGAGAAGAACATCAATGCTAACATCAAAATCTGAATTCAAGGAGTAGAGTTCATCAACATAACTTTTGAAGAAGAACCACAAGGATCAAACACTTCAAGAATCATTATATCCAAGCCTCAAATTCATGCTCTCAAGCTTCTAGCCAAGTTAAAAGTGTCTAGAATACACTTAGAAGTGAAGAAGGACGAACTAGGGTGGGAGAAATGAGTTTCCTTTCGTGAACAAATGAAAGACCAGCTCTTATTATATAAACTGCGCATCTCGTTACGTACGTTAAGTCCCAATCTTAACGTACATAAGGCCTTTGACGTACGCTATATGTCCTATATAGCGTAAGTAATCGTCATCCAGGGTTAACTGTACTATTTTGTACCTTGCGTTACGTACGTAATACCATCACCATAGCGTACGTAATGTAGCAGTTGACTTGCTACAGTATCAACCCATATTACGTACGTAATATGCCATGCATAGCGTACATAATGCCGAGGTTGACTCGCCTGTCCACATCCTGTGCCGAAAGCAGCCGACACTGGGTCCCACCTGCCGACCACGGCTCGATTCAGTCTGAATCCCTTCTTAACGTACGTAATGTACATGCCTTAACGTACGTTAATCCTGATTACTTACGTACGTAAGACTCCTTACATAGCGTACGTAATGGCTTTCATACTTAGCCATTTCTGCCCCTGTCTGTCGTCTCAATAAACCGAACACATACACGCGACATACCGAATACATATACTCGTTCCGATAACATTTCCATACGATACATCTGATGCACGATATCCTCAATTACATCTGTCGACCAAGTGCGGCAATCATACAAATACTCATACGGTATATCCTACATCGAAAACACACCAAGCATGTAATATCCTAGAATCAAAATAACCTCGATAGACATCTTGGCAAGATCACGGTTTCCAAAATTATCCACTCATATCGTGTCGGTCCCACTCTGTACAGTACAACCCAGATAAAATAATGCGAAAAAATCATATTGAAATTCTAGGATATTACATATCTACCTACTTAAATAAGTTTCGTTCTCGAAACTCAACACCTATCATAATCAGTATCACAATCCCGAAATATCTCAAAATCACGACACCATACTCAAATAATCATCATCAAAACTGAAATAACTGAAAGAACATACTTACAGGTCCGTGAAGTCGATGATTTTCCGTGATACCAGCATACGACTCCCATACAAAGTCTCAACACGCTAACAACACACCGGCATCGCAAATACATCAATTTGAAAATATTTCAAAAATTTAAAAACCTCCGAAACCGATTTGACTCAAAAGTTAGAAAATCATTTTCAAAAGTCACGCTAGTACCGCACCGGTAGAGCCACATAACACACACGCCTGGGTTTTACGAAACCCAAGCTCCGATACCATCTTCTGTAACACCCCCAAAACCGACTGGGAATATTACAGCGGCGTGGGCCCCATATTGGAATCCACAAGGCTAAAATCATTTTCGCAACCGTTTAAAAATGCCAAAGGCCCTTTTGAAGTACACACACACATCGGATAAAAACACAGTTCAGAAGAATACCGAAAAGCCATTTAGAAACATATACACACATCGGATAAAAACATAATTAAATACATTTGCAGCGGAATTAGAAAAACCAGAAAAGAATACATAATCTGAACAATCACGCCATAGCCAGTATCACCAGAAAGCTCATCCCTTCACGACGGCTACTAGCTCGAACTCTGAGTACCTAAAAGATAAAGCCCACGACGGGGTTAGCCATAATACTCAACAATGATAACGATCACATCACAAAAACAATACATATCAATGTAATTACAAGGTAAGGATAATTCCAGTGTAACCGTACTGATCCATCACAATCCATATCAAATTAGTTCTTACCATAATCCACGTCCCGCGTCCTTAAGTAATGAACGAATTCAAATGTAATCACCTGTACTGTATCCGAAACGCTGCCAAGATTTCAAAACATAAACATATCTCGAGTATAGAATAATCTGGCCAAGTTCGATTCTGCTGGCTGGGTCGCACAATTGGATCCCAATACTGATAGAAACCGATATCACACGATACATCTGCAACTCAACTGTCCCGAAACAATGGCAAGTCCCGGATATCAATACAAAGCATGAATGCTCACACAATGTATAAGGATAAACAATCAATGCATCACAACGGAAATATCACGGACATGATATCTCCACACAAGATCGACAAAGGATCAGCCACGAACGAGAATAACATGATGTGGTAACTCCAACAAGATCAATGACATAATCAATAACCGAGAATACCGGCAATACGGCAAATCCCAACAAGATCAATAAAAGGTCGACAACCGAGAATACCGATGATACGGTAAGGATCAATGAAGAATCAATAACCGAGAATACCGACGATACGGTAAACTCCAACAAGACCAATAAGAGTCGACAACCAGAAATACCAATGGTACGA
Source organism: Orobanche coerulescens (assembly GCA_033398695.1). NCBI lineage: Eukaryota > Viridiplantae > Streptophyta > Magnoliopsida > Lamiales > Orobanchaceae > Orobanche > Orobanche coerulescens. The sequence continues at coordinate 105,111,949 of CM065815.1, forward strand.
TAAACTCCAATAAGATCAATAAATGGTCAACAACCGAGAATACTGACGACACAGTAAACTCTAGCAAGATCAATAAGGACCAACAATCGGGAATACCAATGACACGGTAAACTCCAGTAACATCAATCAAGGACTAATAACCAAGAATGCCAACGGTGAGACAACTCCCAAACGGAATCAATAAGGATCAATAACGAACGAGATTACCAATGACAGGGTGAACTCCAAACGAGATTTATAAAGGATCGATATCAATGAGTTGACCATCGATATGGTAACTCCGAACGAGATTAGTAGAGGTTCAACGGCGACAGATACACGAGAGAATAAAATCGTCAACCATATATAAATGATATATACGGGATTTCAAAGACAATCTGAATATCGAACAGATCCAATTATACATGGACTGTGAACAACCAATCAATAAGACTCAAGATGGACGTCACGATACGCTCTATTCGGACATGTGTCCGTGTACAAGCCAACCACGGGTATTGATCAATACACATCTGGTCTCGTACCTAATCAGCCTCACGAAGTATGTCTCGTGTGCACGGTTCAATATGAGGTCGAAACCAACATATGCTACACGTGCCCGTCCCAAAAATCCTACACATGAACGATCAGACGTATCTGACTCCAGATATGCCACGATACAACATGACAACAATCTCGAAGAAACGTATATCCAACAAGGATCAGAAGATTTTCTAAGAGGTCATGAAAGACCGACACGACCACAATGTCGTATTCCATCAGACATCAGTTTACAGCATGCTCAACAATGCATATAATAATAGCACATAAACTCCCAAGGCAGCAACCGAGGGTCACGGAAGCATCTACTCAGGAATACTCTGGACAATATCAAATAAACTCCCAAGGCAGCATCCGAGGGTCACGGAAGCATCCGGACAATATCACATAAACTCCCAAGGCAGCAGTCGAGGGTCACGGAAGCATCCGGACAATATCACATAAACTCCCAAGGCAGCAACAGAGGGTTACGGAAGCATCTACTCAGGAATACTCCAGACATAGGTGCCATTTAGGTCTTATCCCCTAACACTCCATTCGGGTACCATACAGGTTTTATCCCCAACACATCGGCCCCACAGATTACGGCTCAAAGAAAGAGCACTTCACAAAACGTAACAAACAATGGTGCACATTCACCGCATGAAATATCAACACACACATGCAATAATGCAACATGATGATTATCATAATCTAACAATATTAATTTACCTCAAGCTGGAGACGCTAACCTTTCCACAACCAACCGCCCTGAACGAATACACGGTTTATCCGACAATCCAAAATGAAGTACAGTCCATAACTAATACCAAACCACCATCCCGAGTTCAACATCGACACGATAACTAACCTTGATATCCAACTTCTCATGCAATAGACCAAATTATAATTCACGGCTCCGTTTCCTCTAGAAATCTTAAAATCATATACATTATGCTTTATCTTAGTCCAAAAATAATATACATACCATCATCCCGACAATTTATATTCCATAATATCATTGCTATATGAATCATAAATGAAATGAAAGCGAAACTATTTATTAAATATTATAAACTGAACAAGCATAACTTGCCTTGATACCGATACGATGAAGTTGTGACCAATCTCGTCATCTCCATCTACAAGCTCCGCAGCCCCGACTCATCCGCAGCACAACGGTTAACTTCAACGATCACTAAACGCAGCCTAATGCAATAATCAATCAATGATACGTTCGATAACAATCAACAACCAGTATAATCAACCAATCAAACTCAACAGTATCTCGATCTTATGAAATCAAACCATATCAACTCTTATCAATACGAATACAAGCTGAATTTCGATAATCAATAGTTCTATCAACGTCTACAACATTCTTGGTTCCGACGTCAATCTTAAATTCGGATTAACACGGCTCATTCTTGCAAATTAATAGGAATACAATTATCGGCTATCATCATGAATAATTATATACCAAAATTAACCGTAATCCTTCCAATTTACGGACACATATCATTCAAGAATTCTTCAAGAACATGAATTAGTCCATAATCATGTTTGAAGCCAACAAAACGACGTAATTGGATGTGTTCTAACATCTAATCATCATCTAATCCATAATCCAAGGCATGTATCATTTTGTTCTACAATATACGATTCGTATAATCTCAAAATCATAACATCAAGACTATAATCATCACTATACGGAGAAGAACATCAATGCTGACATCAAAATCCGAATTCAAGGAGTAGAGTTCATCAACATACCTTTTTAAGAAGAACCACAAGGATCAAACACTTCAAGAATCATTAACATCTTCATATCCAAGCCTCAAATTCATGCTCTCAAGCTCCTAGCCAAGTTAAAAGTGTCTAGAATACACTTAGAAGTGAAGAAGGACGAACTGGAGTGGGAGAAATGAGTTTCCTTTCGTGAACAAATGAAAGACCAGCTCTTATTATATAAACTGCGCATCTCGTTCCCAATCTTAACGTACATAAGGCCTTTGACGTACGCTATATGCCCTGTATAGCATACGTAATCGTCATCCAGGGTTAACTGTACTATTTTGTACCTTGCGTTACGTACGTAATACCATCACCATAGCCTACGTAATGTAGTAGTTGACTTGCTACAGTATCAACCCATATTACGTACGTAATATGCCATGCATAGCGTACATAATGCCGATGTTGACTCGTATGTCCACATCCTGTGCCGAAAGCAGCCGACACCGGGTCCCACCTGCTGACCACGGCTCGATTCAGTCCGAATCCCTTCTTAACGTACGTAATGTACATGCCTTAACGTACGTTAATCCTGATTACTTATGTACGTAAGACTCCTTACATAGCGTACGTAATGGCTTTCATACTTAGCCATTTCTGCCCCTGTCTGTCGTCTCAATAAACCAAACACATACACGCGACATACCGAATACATATACTCATTCCGATAACATTTCCATACGATACATATGATGCACGATATCCTCAATTACATCTGTCGACCAAGTGCGGCAATCATACAAATACTTATACGGTATATCCGACATCGAAAACACACCAAGCATGTAATATCCTAGAATCAAAATAACCTCGATAGACATACTGGCACAACTGTCACGGTTTCCAAAATTATCCACTCATATCGTGTCGGTCCCACTCTGTACAGTACAACCCAGATAAAATAATGCGAAAAATTCATAGTGAAATTCTAGGATATTACACCTTGCTTACATACCTCTTCTTCTTATCATTGTCACCAACTTTGACCCTACAAGAATGACCACTGGCATCGAGTGGGTCACTCGACATTGGCATAGAGATAAGGTCTGGATGGTTGTACAGGGTGGGTTTAGAACCACCCATGAACTTCCCTGCAAGGATCTTGTTCGCTGCAAGTGATTGCTGGATACCATAGCTTGTGAGGATAAAGTTCAGCATGAGGCCGAAAGACTTCCTGGCCGATTCTGGCTTGGCAGCTTCCTCCTATAGGAGCCTCATCACAACTTGGCATCATTTCAGCATTTGACCAGACATAATGGCCATTATCATCGTAAACCTGAGATTTGTGCATATCTCAAAAGCACCAGTCAGGTTCTCCACAATCCGGCAGCAGAATTCATGCAATTAAAAATAAGGAAGAGTGAAGCTCTTCTTATGGCATGAAGTATATATTCATCTCCTGCATACGAGTTCCCAGTAAATAAACTCCAGTATGCTTCAATCATATTATCGTCCCCGAATGTTGCCAATTCCTCCAAGATGAGGCCATCAGAAGGGAGTTTGTAGAGTTTCTCCAGAAGATCCCTATTGATGGAGATCTCCTTTCATGCACAATGCTCAGGATTTTAGACACCGGAGCACCCTTTTTCTCAGAAGCATATTTGAAAATTGCATTCACATAAAATTCTTTCACAATCAACTCATCATAGTTCTCTTGGTGTAGGATACCAAGACTGAATAAACCTTGTTGACATGGGAAATCACCAAGTTCATCCCGGCCATGTCTTCCTCATCAGAGATGTTATGTTCTTGCAGCATAGCTATGGCAAAGATTCTTTAATAGTGGTCTCTTTCTTCTTTAGAGAGAGAGTTTAAGTGGAGAGAGATGAAGTGAGATGAAGTCATTTTCACAAAGAGAGAGGTGAAAACTGAAATAGAAATATGCAGAAAAGTCTCTAAGTATGTAGGTTGTATGTTGTATGCTTGTACAATTTGCAAATGTAATAAAGATTCTTTAGGTCAGCATACTTTCCCTTTATAGGTGAAGAGAAGCTAGGTTATATTGATGGTCAAATTTAAGGGATGGGAACCATTTTTGAATAAACATACTAGATGAATTCAGACGTAACTGGTATGTCTAATCCATCAATTTTGAATTTAATGCTCGGTCACACCTCTAACACATTACAACCTCCACTATTACATGTTCAGGAGGTTTAAATTTTAAAATTGCGGGTTTCAAGTCTTTAAAGTCCAGATGTCATTTTGATGTTGAAATGTTAAATAGTTTTAAAATTCAGACAATACACGTGGACTTAAAGTTGTTTTGGAAGGTTAAGTGTATAAAATTGGATACAAATAAAATATTAATTAAAATCGTATAGTTTTTGTGCTGTATCTGCAAAAGTACATCATTCCACCTTAATTGGTATATACAAGATTCAATTCTTACAGCAGTTGGTGATTAATACTTTATTCAAGAGTCCTACTGTGTTCGCCCTTAATTAATGCACACTACAATTGTAGGAAGGTAACTATACCCTCTTATTCCTACAGTAAGGATATTACTTGTAGTTCTGCGTGTACAATTAATAAGTTCGAACACTTTATTCACGGGTCTTACAGTATTCCCCCTCAATTGGCAAGTAAAATAAGTACTTACAGTCCTCTAGTGAAATGATGTTCCATATCAATGTGCTTAATCCTATAATGCAATAGATGATTGTGCATGATTGAAATTGCACTCATACGTTCACACATGATAGGAGTTTCGTTCGCCTCGATGCCATAGTCTTGTAGTTGTTACTGCATCCATGGGATCTGCATACAACATCCTCCAGCAGCATAATATTCGGACTCATCTGTAGAAAGCGAGTTGGCCAATTGCTTCTTGTTGTGAGAATAGTAGAGTCCTAATGTACAAGGTTCATGAAGTAATACTTCTCACAATGCCCTGGAATTGATTACGAGAAAATGTACTCCCACGTATATGTATCCGCTATTTGATTAGCGTAGTAATTTCCAAGGGACTGGAAATGCAGCCAATAGATGTGGTTACTATGTATCTCTATGGGGATCTAGATACGGAGATATATATATATATATATATATATATATATATATATATATATATATATATATATATATATATATATATATATATATATGAAAGTGCCCGATGGCATTTCATTACCCAAATCAAGTGACTCTAGAGCATAGAGTGCGTTTGCAATTAGATTGAAACGCTCAACTTTACGGTTTTGAAGCAATCCTTAAGGATGTGGTATAACCGTCTAAGTGACTACTTGATTGGTAAGGGATTTATCGGTTTTGGGTGATTTCGGGCGTTTTGGAGAGATTTCTTCGAGCTGAATCCATCTATCATCGAGAATCGATTGCACTTCGGTACAGCAACAATGGAATACACTTCGGTAGAGCAACACTGGACGCGGAGATGACGAGGGCACTTCAAACCCTTAGAATTAATCATTATAATCCCCTTATAATCCCGTTCTAAAGAAACGTTCGGAATTATTCTAAGAACTCATGTTTCTGTGACTAAGACTTAGCAATTTTATGAACTAAAATTGTAAGAATGTAGAAGTGAGAATTATAAGAATAATACTCAAGAAAATTCGAGAAGCAGCTCTTGATTCGAGCACAAGGCCGAAATATCTTTTTAATTTCAAAAGTGGTCTGTCTTTTCATTACCAAAAGGTCTCCTTTTATAGGAGTGTAAAGAACAAACTATTATCCCTGACATATTAAACTAAGGGAATAAAATCAAGGGTGTCCCTATTTCTAAGACTATGAAGGGCGGTCACACATGTGACTAGAGTAAAAGGAAATAAACTAACAACAACTATCCTAGAAAGTAAATAAAGAAGTCTTGAAAAGGTCTTGGTCTTCACAACATCATGCTCATTTTGAAGCTCCCACATGCTAAAGTTCTTTTTCCAAGACAAAATAAAATATCACACCTTCCTTGAAGCTTCCTCAGGCCTAAGTCTAATTTCCATGCTAGGATGGATTTTCCTTAATCATCAAGTCGACCTTCGTTTGTTCATCCTTTTTTATAGAGTATTTTCCTTTTCGATTTTTATGAATTAACTCTCATTTTCAGGAAATACGACAAAGACACCCTCATGCCATTATTTAGGCAATAGCTGGGGTCCGCCCTCAAGCTTTCTATTTTTAGCTATATCTGGGCTGCCCTCAAGCAAAGCTATATCTGGGCTTAGGATTTGAACAACTATCGGGCCTTCTTGAATCTCAAGTAGATCCACCGTCGCATAGTCACTAAAGTTAGACATGATTTCCACTTCAAATTCGGGCAGCTTAAGGACGAGTTTGCCTTCTTCTTTTCTTTGGACGTGAATTCTTCTAGGCTCGGGGTTTTTATTTAGTGCACTCCAAGCAGCCTCAGTGTGAGGGTCTTCAAGAGAGTATTTGGTCGAGGCCATATAATAAACCTCTTGAGTAGGCATCGAGTTGTCTTCATAAGAGTTAGTAACAGATAATAAGGTAACAGGTTTGGAACGTGCAATAAGTTTATTTCATGAGGTGGTGCTAGTGTCACTCGTTCTTAATACTTCACTCGTTTGTTCTCTCAACTTCCTAACACGTGTACGTGTGATAGGACCAGTGGGGTCCATGACGGCTCCAACCGTTCCTAACTCTCTTGGTAGCACAACCGTGGTTGTATCACTTATTTTAGGGGCTGAAATTATGGACGAAAATACTCCTTGTTTTGCATGGCCTTGCATGACCAAACACCCCTTATACGTCTCCCATGCAGCCCCTAGACGGGGGTCTTGAACGTCGAAGAATTCCATGCAGCCCCTAGACGGGGGTTTTGTTCAATGTGATCCTTATAATGGAGCATAGAATCGAACTTATCCGGATAGTGAAGTTGCGAGTTGAAATCTTCAATGTGTTCTCTAAATGCAGCCTCTAAACGAGGGTCCTCAATCTCAGATTTAAACATGAACAAACACTGTAATTCCATGACGGGAACGTGGCCTTCGGAATTGGTGACTTGAAGTAGAGTTATAGAGCTAGAACGTAACATCATGTTATTTCGTGTACTGGTGCTAATGTCGCTTATTTTCAATAGTTCATTTGTGTCTTCTCTCAATTTCTTAGCACGTGCTCAGGTGATAGGACAAGTGTGATTTACGATGGCTCCTACCGAATCTAATACTCTTGATGGTGCAACTGGGGTTGCATCACTACCCGTTTGATCTTTCAACCCTACGCGGACTCTATTATCTCCAGATTCTCCCGTTACATCGGATCTTCCATCTCTATGGTGGGTCGGGCTTGTTTGGTCGACAGCATTATCTCTAGCGCTCTTTTTCATTCCACGATGATATATCTATTGTTGGTCCCTTTTTGTTTTAAGTATACTCGATACAGCTTGGGAAATGTTTAAGCAACAGGCTGTATGGTTTTCGAATCTGAGTGCGTAGCGGAAGTCTTTAATATAGTAAGTTGCCATCGATACAAAGAATCCCTGGTCTATTCTCCTGTTAGCTTGGTGCGTGCAGGGTTTTGCAGTGTATACTTATATAAATTACAATTATGAAAACAGTAACGGCGAAAGGTAAATAACACAGTATTTAAGTGGTTCGAGGTAAACCCCTCTACGTCCACTGGTCCTCCACACAGGAGTAAAACGTTTATTATAAATACTGCGTACACAACTATGTTTTTATAATCAAACCTATCCTTGTATCGTTCACACAGATAGATACAAAGACTGTCGCTTTCAACCGTTCACACAGATTGGTTAAAGCTTCCTTCTTGACTAGCTTCTTCACACACAATTCCAAAGCTTCGTCCTCTTATTCGTCCCACACAGGTCAGAATAACTTGTTGAGTTCACACAGAGCTCAGTTTTTACACAAGGTAAAAGGTAGGTAACCAGGTAAGAACAACAGTTTTGAATATGAAGTTTTTGAGCTGATGATGACTGTTCTTGATGTTGAGCACTGTATATCTCTTTGGTTCTTAATTTGCAGAAAGCTTCTGGAGATATGTTTTGCTCTGATGTATATAATGATAGCTTCTTCACTTGGTAACTTAAGTATATGTATATCTGTATATATCTTCAACGCTCTTATGAGATATATATAGTCTTCTGAATATTATATCCGTTGAGATAGATCCGTTGGGCAAGATTTCATGACAACTTGAATAGACCGGGATCCGGATATTGCTGGATTTGAAGATCTCTGACATCTTCAGTATTTAAATACTTCTTTATCAAACGGTACTTGACTTTAGTGAATACTTAAGATTCCTTTTCAAAGCGGTCTTCAGTCCTGTTCCGATGTGAATGCTGTATCCACTAGTGCTGTAGCCATATTGGAATAGTCAGGCGCTGTATGGAAGGGTGCTGTATTGAGGTTTCGAGACAGCTTCCATACTTGGCGCTTATTTAGACTTTGTTGATGTATCTTGGTAGCGCGAGAGCTTGCTGTATGCTGGCGCTATCAGAAGGTCTTCGATACAGGATTGCAACTTCAACCGGCTTTCGATACAGGGCTTGCTGTATCAAGTTTTGTTGTTTGGCAATTATCAAAACAATATTATTTATCCCAACAATTTCCCCCTTTTTGATAATTTCCAAAACTTCTTTCATGATTCAAAAACTTCTTGATCATGCCAAGTTCTTGATATCAAAACCTCTTCAGGCTAAAAACAATTTCCCTCTTTTTCGATAACCACTTGTTGGCAACTTCGATACAGGGGTTGCTTAATTTTCCCAACAGTTTCCCTCTCTATTTGATAATTTCTTGAGCAGGCTTCTTGATCTTCGGTCAAATGATCTGGTCTTCAGCACTTAGTTTAAAAGAAATGTGAACTGCTCACTGGCGATTTCTAACATGATAGGAAAGTTTATTACATCTTAAACTTATGATTGGCGCGCAGGCACAATCTTACATTTGTGATCTAGTTGAGTGCAACTGAACCTATGAACTGTTCGTAGACGAGTTCTTACAGCAATACACAATAAAATAAATTTATCAATCATAATTGATGTCCTGTTGTGAATATAGTATAATGTTCTTCCTTAAGAGGTACATACAGGATTCAATTTATGTTCGGATTAACGCTGTATTCATGGGTCGTACTGTATTCCCCCTTAATTAATGCACACGTCAGCTGTAGGAAGGTTTCATGCCTTCTTTGTCCTGATCTTGTCTTGGCTTACGAGTGTACAGTTAATTAATGGCAGATACTGTATTCATGGGTCTTACAACATTCCCCCTCACTTAATGAGTAAAAGCATAAAAACTTACAGGGATTTCTGGCTGTAGCGTTTCCAATTCATGTCGACGCATGGATATCAAGTAACTTTGGGTCCTGGTGTGATATTGCCTTTTGGTACCCAAATTTGCCGGGCAACAATTTGTTTGTTGTAGGGTACTTTTGGTCCATTATATCGATATCTACGTGGGGCAGGCACGTAGTCATTGTAATCATTATAATGCACGAAAAATCGAGAATTACAGTTGTTATTCCAGTACGATTGTCGTCTCGGAAGTGGAGCCATTTTCTTTGGCCTAACATCTTGCCTTCTGGGTCTCCAGTTGGATTCCCAACGATGTTGTTGATACTGCGCGGACACCTGCTTTCTTGATGGATAACGGGGCTCCTGTATCCAGTGCCTAGGTGCGCTGTACTGAGAGTACTGCTGTACGGGCCTTTGTTGGTTGGATCTGACCTTCTTCTGAATGATCTTGGCGTTTATGATATGCTTGTGGAGCATCTTTGAGTACGCCATATACAGAGTGGCTGTTGGTTCCACTGTCTCGAATAGTAGAGTTGCGGGGGCGGAATGGCAGCTTTTGCTGTTCGCGGTGCAACAGGTTCCTTCACAGAACTCGGAACTTCTTTCGATACAGGGATGGATTCCTCACTCCTGACGAATACTGTACTAGATTTTTCTTTGTTGGAGAACGAGTTGTACCCTAAGCCACGTTTATCATGAGCATGTTGCCCAGTGCTTAGGATCTCTTCCATTCTTTTAGAGGATTTCTCGAAAGATTTCAAGATTGTCTCTAATTCTCCTTCACGTTTCTCGAGAGATTTTACTTTGTCTTCGAGTAGAGCCAAATCATTTGTCTTGCTTTCAAGATGAGACTTAGTCTCATTTAGATTATGAGCAAGTTGATGATTTCTCTCCATGAGTTTTTCTAAATTGACTTTGCTGTTTTCGCAATCAACTGACATATTTTCGTAATTGTTCTTCAGCAAGTCATTTTCTTCTTTCAGCTCTAAGTTAGAAATTTCAAGCTGTATGTTTTCTCCTTTCAATATCTCATGGGCCGTTTGAATGTTATTAAATTCATTCAACATGTTTTCAAAAGTATGAGATGCATTTATAGGAATAGTTGAGGTGGAGCTTACCTCATCATCGCCGTCTTCATTTTCCTCTTTAACTTCGGCCATAGAGCACACATAGGCTCTATCTTCTAGCTCATCATCAGACGAATCACTATCAGTGACCACCTGAAGACATTCTTCGGTCTTTGTTGATGCGAGCGGAGCTTTTGATTCTCCAATGAAGGCCTTGAGTTTGTTCTTCATCCTGTTTCTCCAGTCATCAAACTCGTTAATGTGAAACATAGATATCTTATTAGACATAAAGGTATCCATATTAGAAGATGGGAATTACAAAGACTGTTTTCGAAAATAAGTATTTTTAAGGATCTGATTCAGTTAAAAATGCGACTGATTCTTTTTAGAATCACCCGCTCCGATACCAATTGTTGGTCCCTTTTTGTTTTAAGTATACTCGATACAGCTTGGGAAATGTTTAAGCAACAAGCTGTATGGTTTTCGAATCTGAGTGCGTAGCGGAAGTCTTTAATATAGTAAGTTGCCGTCGATACAAAGAATCCCTGGTCTATTCTCTGTTAGCTTGGTGCGTGTTTTTAAAGATATACTTATATAAATTACAATTATGAAAACAAGAATGGCGAAAGGTAAATAACACAAGATTTAAGTGGTTCGAGGTAAACCCTCTACGTCCACCGGTCCTCCACACAGAGTAAAGCGTTTATTATAAATCTGCGTACACAACTATGTATTTATAATCAAACCTATCCTTGTATCGTTCACACGGATAGATACAAAGACTGCCGCTTTCAACCGTTCACACAGATTGGTTAAAGCTTCCTTCTTGACTAGCTTCTTCACACACGCCAAAGCTTCGTCCTCTTATTCGTCCCACACAGGTCAGAATAACTTGTTGAGTTCACACAGAGCTCAGTTTTTACACAAGGTAAAAGGTAGGTAACCAGGTAAGAACAGCAGTTTTGAATATGAAGTTCTTGAGATGATGATGACTGTTCTTGATGTTAAGCACTGTATATCTCTTTGGTTCTTAATTTGCAGAAAGCTTCTCGAGATATGTTTTGCTCTAATGTATATAATGATAGCTTCTTCACTTGGTAACTTCAGTATATGTATATATGTATATATCTTCAACGCTCTTATGAGATATATATAGTCTTCTGAATATTATATCCGTTGAGATAGATCCGTTGGGCAAGATTTCATGACAACTTGAATAGACCGGGATCCGGATATTGCGGGATTTGAAGATCTCTGACAGCTTCAGTATTTAAATACTTCTTTATCAAACGGTACTTGACTTTAGTGAATACTTAAGATTCCTTTTCAAAGCGGTCTTCAGTCCTGTTCCGATGTGAATGCTGTATCCACTAGTGCTGTAGCCATATTGGAATAGTCGGTATTTGTATGGAAGGGTCAGTATTGAGGTTTCGAGACAGCTTCCATACTTGGCGCTTATTTAGACTTTGTTGATGTATCTTGGTAGCGAGAGCTTCTTTGTATCTTTGGCGCTATCAGAAGGTCTTCGATACAGGATTGCAACTTCAACCGGCTTTCGATACAGGGCTTGCTGTATCAAGTTTTGTTGTTTGGCAATTATCAAAACAATATTATTTATCCCAACATCGATGGCCATTGACACTGCTCTCAAAGGTGGAGACGTCCATGCATAATTTCATATGGACGGTCGATATAGCTACTAGTGGTAAATTCAACATCTCTTGGAAGCGAGTTTGTTCTCCCAAAGAAAAGGGCGGTCTAGGGATTCTATCCATTCGGGCAGCCAATGCAGCTTATCTTTTCCGTTTCTCTTCGGACGTTCTCACATCTCCAGATCTGGGAATGCTCCTACTAAGGGACCTTTGGCTTTCTAATGGCGTGATGAGGAATTACTTCCAGAAATCATCTCTTTGGCTTTCTAATGACGCAAATGGACTTGTTCTGGTATTAAATACCTGACTACTCGTTACATACGTTAATATGGTGAGGTTAACGACGTTATGCCACTTACGTATGTAAATGCTCAAGAGTTAACGTACGTAAGGGCTCGGCAGAACATTCTACCCAATTCGCTGAAGTCGATAGCGTACGCTATATCAAATAGTTTGCGTACGCTATAAGGAAGCTTACGTACGTAACACCCGTGAGTTAATGTACGTAAGAACTCGGCAAAAACTTGGCAAAACCTTATGTCCAAAATGCTGAGGACCATAACGTACGTTATTCATGCAGCAGTTCAACACTGCTGAATGCAGTTCGTTGCTCGGGAAAATATGAAGTCAAAACGTAAAACAAGGACAGAGTCTAAAAACATAAATACGAGGTATTTGCGAAGATGAATCTAGGCGCTAAAAGGAAACACCATTCCGACTAGCCCAAGATTTGGAATTCGACGATAGAAGTAAATTTTCTCAAACTCTTAGGAAATTACAAAACGGCCCAAATGTCCTAAAATGACGATACGACGTCGGATTATAAAACCGAAACTCACAACATAAATAACTCAACCATATGGACTCATGGAAATGAAGAAACAATGAAATCGAACGAGTTTTACGAGAATCGAACATACATGCGACAAAACATAACGTAAAGTGAAATTATGTAAAAACACCTCCGAACTCGTCCAAATAGAAAAACGCCAAGAACAAAATAGATTCAGAACGTCGAAATGGTTACAAGCGAGTCGATAAAAATAGACCTGCGCCAAAAATAGAAATTGGTAAAAATAGGAAAGCGCGGATATTACAAATTCCGGCATATGTGGGATGAAGAAAGTTTATAACAATGAGCTTCAGTCTGGGTAAGAAGAAGTCAGAGTTCAGACAACCTACAACCAACCTTTATGGGTCCAAGCTAAAGTCAAGTGTACCAATCTATGTGAAAGATACAACTCGAAGAGTTTAATGAAAATCAACATAGTTATGTATGCCTTTGATTTTAATAAACAACCCTTCTGTGTGGAGACCCTATGGATGTACAGGGCGTTTCCCCTAACCACATTAAATATTTTATCTTTACTTTCTTTTTTTACTTATGCTTACTTCATGTGGTTTTGTTATACTTACTTTGAAAAGGTTGTAAGCACCAAGCGTATAGGATAAAAATCAATTGTTGTAACTACAACAACTTAATTATAGACGTACACTATGTGAAATCCTCGAAAAAGAATACAACTTATTCACCCATATAAGTTGTTGTTTACGTATACTGTGACCAACAAGTGGTATCAAAGCGGTTGGTTCTACCAAGCGTCAATCAATTTTGATTTTTAAACCTGAGCCAGATCAAAAAATCACTCATTTTCAAAACTGCATACTTCGTTTTTAGAAATCATCTCTTATCTCTCAGCATGGACTCCTCTATGATTAATAAAGTTCCAGGGTTTTCATTAACAAATTCGATGAGTGGAGAATTAGAATGAAAGCACATATTGCTGTCATGCATAAACAAATGCTCTTCGTGATACAGCAAGGACCTATCAGCATAATGAGTGTCAATACTTCGGCAAGGATGGAAGAACAAACCTATATGAAGATGCTGAAAATACCACGAGATCAATGGACAACTGATGACATGAAGCGAGCAAACCTGGAGAACATCACCAAGAATGCACTATTTGTCAGTCATGACAAAAGAACATTCTCCTTGGTAAAAAGTTGTAAGATAGCAAAGCTATCTGGAATAAACTCAGGATGATATGGTGAGCTCTCGAAAAAAAAAATCTAAACTTAACCAAGAATTAGAGTATTTGGAAATGAGATCTTCAGAAGCTCTTAAGGATTGAGACCTCAGATTCACTAGCATTGTTAGGGAACTTGAATCACTTGGCGAAGAGTACTCCCAAAAGGAAAAAAACTCAAAATATTTTGATCTCTCCATGCTCGATGGGACATTAAGACCCCAGCTATGCGTGTCTTGTAATCTTAAAGATACATCTATATTTGATCTCTTTTCTAACCTGAAGGATTTCGAATATGATATAGACATGATAGAAAAGGCAGAGGAATCACTCGCCAACACTACAACAGTGGTGGTTTTATTTCACAAGAAGCACAGCTCTACTCTGTGTACATTCAAAGTTACAGGAGATGATGATGACGTGCTGTCATATGATGAGATGGCACTTCTCATGCAACAATTTTGGAAATACATTAAGAGTATAGATAAGTAAGCTGAAGGAACTGATTGTGGAACCCGAAGCAACACATATAGCAAGCGAGATGGAGGAATGTCTATAAATTGTAACTGACAGCGACTCCTCCGATGATGAAATTGAAGACAAGGCTTATATATGTATGATGGCCAGAGAGGAAGAAGATGACGGCAGTGATAATGAGGTACGCTCAACCTCTTCTAATGTTAATCATCCTGCAAGTACATCTCATACCTTCGAGAAAATGATGAATAAGTTTGAAACCATTCAAAAAGCCCATGAGAACTTAAAAATGAAAAAAAAAAACTATAGCTCTCACTTTCTAACTTAGAGATGAAAGATGAAAATGACTTGCTAAAATAAAATTTTAATACATGTTTTTAGATTCTGAAAATAGCAAGATGAGACATGAAAAACCGTGGAGAGCAATCATTAGGCCAGAGCTGAATTGAATGAGGTAAAATCTCATTCATTTATACTGTTAATGTCCTGGGTAAGGAACCCTTGGGTATCACCTCTGCTGTTATTGTTCTTACAGCTAAAGGCCCAACTAAGGAGTCCTTGGTTTTGTCTTTAAATGGAAACTCATCGAACAAGAGGAAGCAAAACTTGGGAACTATTTGGCGGCTCAATTTGAAGAGATCCATAACTCCTCTATTTGCATGGATAATGAGGTAAAAGGTTTCGGCTTGAAGAAATACCTCCTTGGCTGCTCGATTTCGGCTGCTCGATATAATTGACTCGTTTGTTAGTTAAACCGAATTGATTATGCACTGTGGAACCTAAGGTCGATTATTGTCTACTAAAGATAGTTTTGGAGATCTATTGGTATGTCCTGAATATCTATTAAAGCTCAGAATAATATGCTACCGAATATTGGATTTTGCCACTAGAGATTTTTAACAATAATATGATTTTTTCCTCTCCTTAGACAATCAATATTGATAGAAATTTTAGTAAAAAATTATGAGAATTGTATTTGTGCATGGCATGAGTACTATTAGTGGCTGCATGCATATTTGGTGTGATCTCTCCGTGAATCTTCATCCCCACAGGATAATTCGGGTGACATTAATGTCGTTCGGGATGATCATGAGAGACATAGCCGCGGACTGCCTTCACCAGAGTCTTGCTCTGACTTCAACAAATTTATCTCTTCTTGCAATTTGATGGAGCTTCCTTCAGCAGGGCATAAATATGATTGGTACGGCCATATTCATATGGAGAGTCAGGTTGAATTTAAGCTTGATCGTTACGAAATATGTATTTGATACTTGGAGTTTGGTTAGTTTGAAAGTTCTTCCTCGTACTACTGATGATCATCCCATAATTTCTCTATTCAATTTGCAAGTCTCAGCTCCTCCCTGTCGTTTCCATTTTCAGAATATGTGGATCAGACATGATAACTTCCTTCATATGGTTCATGATTGTTGGGTCATGCCAGTTCATAATAATTCTCCTTGGTCGATCATTATGCCAAAGCTCGACCATCTCCATTCTAAACCTAAAGGCTGGAATTAGGAGGTATTTGGCCATATCCACAGAGTTAAAGATGATCAATGCAGCAAACATGAATCTATTCAAACTGAGATATCTAATTTTGGCTACTCGGATGAGTTATTTTGTCAAGAGGTGGAGACTTCTGCTCCTTATTATGATATTTGCAATAAAGATGCAAACATCTTGTGGTATATCAAAATGAGACTTGTCAAGAATTCCATCTTGGAGCTTACATTAATGGTAACTACACCACGAACTCTATTGCTATATCAGATCATGTGGTAGATTATTATAATAATTATTCGGTAGAATAATTATAGTACGGATCTAGTTGATCTCTCAAGTACTATTTCCTCATTGGTTATGGAGGAGCATAATACCGATCTGGTTCATATCCCTTCTCTCGAAGACGTTAAAGATATTATTTTATATGGACATGCTTAGCGCCCCAGAACCCGGTGGGTTTACCGGTAAATTCTATCAAGCGGCTTGGAGTATTATCACAAATGATGTGGTCATGCCCGTAATCGATTTTTTTCATCGGGTCGCATCCAAAATGGTCTTAATTCTAGCTTTGTCATGCTTATTCCTAAGGTGAAAGGTGCGGACTGTGTGGATCCTTTTCGCCCTATAGTTCTTAGCAATTTTATTTTCAAGATCTTCACTAAAATTTTGGGCAGCTGTTAGCTCTTATTGCTGTTAGAATTATTTCTCCTAACCAATTCAGGTATATATATATATATATGTGAGACGTATTCACAATTGTATTGCAATTGCCTCTTAGTGTATTAATTATATGGATCGTCGGGCCTATAGGGGTAATATGTTGTCAAAGTCGAAATTCGTAAAGCTTTCTATCTTGGAGGTTTCTTATCATGTCCACTCCCAATTTGGCTTCTTGAATCGGTTTGAGCAGTGGATTCATAACATCTTGAGATCAGATAGATTTTATATTTTAATCGATGGGAGACCTCATGGTTACTTTAGCTGTAGTCAAGGGATTAGAGAAGCTGACCCTCTGACTAATATTTTATTTTGCTTAGCTGAGGAAATGCTTAATTTTTTGATTACCCGCATTCCTATAAAAAACCTCACTAAAATTAAAGTATGGCGAGGAGTTGTGTTTCCTTCTCACCTTCTTTATGCTGATGAGTTATTCTTTTTTGTCAAGCCTCAATATCCGACTATCCATCGTATCCTTCTTGATTACGAGCTTACGAGTTAATCTTTTTTGTCGAGCCTCGATATCCGACTATCCAAGGTATCCTTCTTGATTACGAGCTTATACCTGGTCAACATATTAATGTTAACGTATCTTTGATTTTTGGATCTCATGTGCCTCTGCAGTATCAGTGTCATATTCACCAAAAGATTGGCATGAGGATATGTTCTAGACCATTCAACTATTTGAGTGTTCCTCTTTTCTATGGCAGCTCTAGAAAGAGACATCTTCAACCGTTCTTGATGGTAGCTAAATTTTCTAACTGGAAAGGCCGCAGTCTTTCTGTGGCAGGTTGGCTAGCTTACTTAATTCCATGATTCCTAGTTCTCTGGTTCATTCAATGATGATATACAAGTGCCCGACTTGCATGATAAAAAAACTTGAAGCGGCGATTCATACCATTATGGTGTCATGGGATGAGGTTTGCTTGCCTAACGATCTTGGTGGGCTTGGCATTAGATTGGTTAATATTATGAATGTCTTTTTCATGGTGCAGTTAGCATGAGATGTCCAACGGCATGGATGGAGAATTTATTCATACTCGGTTTCTTGATACTAGCGGCTACCTTAAGAGTATGCAGTTCACTTTGTCGATTTTGATGGGTATTAAGTCCAATATTCAACAGCATATCACTGATTCTAGACGGGTCATCGGTAATGGCAATCAGATTTCGTCATAGTGGGATAATTGGTTGGGCTACTTCATTGCGGATAAATTCAACATCCCACCCCACAGAAAGGTGAGCTCAGATAAAAAATTTCCGACTACTTTTTTGAAGGGAAGTGGCACTTTACTTGTTCATTCATTAATAAATGCTTCCATATTCTGATGGATACTATGATGATTTCTTTCACTAACGACATCGATGAGTGTAGGGTTTGGAAGAACTCGCTTCATGGTAACATCACTTATCGCGTTACTTACTAGAATCTGCAGCCTTCGATTCTCAAAGTTGTTGGAGTAAATGGATATGGTGCGAATATATTTCTCTGTCTTGTTCTACCACCATCTGGAGAGCCATTCAGGATAATTGCCCACTTATGATAAAATATACCAGTTTGTCATTGGTCTTTCAGATTGCATATTTTGCATGCGTAATTCGGAGAATTTAGATAACACATTGGTTGAATACAACATCACAACCAAAGTTTGGGAATCGATAAATAGCACTTTTCATGTTTTTGCTGGACCTTGATAGAGGATTCTCATCCTTGGTACTTAAGTTCATGGATTTTAAATTCAGTCCCGAGTTTTCATAACTTTGGCGCCTCGTTGTCATCAACAAGGTTTGGGCTTTTCGGTTAGCCCGTATTAATCTCATTTTCAATAATAAGGGTGCTAATGATACTTCTATTCATGTGCTTATCTGGGATACCATCATAGAATCATTTCCTCATATCACGGATTATATGGATAACAACATTAACAATCTCATAACTCTTTGAGCTTTTGGCATGCCTTATCGTCCTAGAATGACTCAATATCCTATTACGTCAAATGGCAGCCCCAACATTCGGTTGGATTAAAATTAATACTGATGGAGGAGTGAGAGGTACTCCGGGCATAACTTGTTGCAGAGGCATTTTTCGGAATCAATTCTCATACCTGTTGGACTTTCTTTCAGTTTTATGGTAGAGATTTTAATGTGTATCATAGCTCTCGAAATGCTCTAGATCCCGGGTGGACATACATTTGGCTCGAGGTTGATTCCAAATACGTGGTTAATTTAGTTACTAGCCGATCAACTGAAATTCCATGGTCCATCAAGAATCGCTGGTTAAACATCATCAAGCGCCTTAGTCAGATTCATCTCATGGTTTTGCACATTTACAGAGAATGTAACTCGACAGCAGTTTCACTTTCTCAAAGTGATATGCACATCAGCTGGTGGGAATACTTTCCTTCATTCATATTTCACTATACCAGTAAGACAATAGTTTTGTTTTTGGATTTACCACTTAGTGGTGGTCCTTTTATTATTCCTTATTGTATCTATCATTCGAGGTACTTTTTTTTCCTCTCAGGGTTTTTTTCCACAAGGGTTGTTTTTACTCTAAGGGGGAGGAAGTGGTCACCTAATACCCTAGGTGACACATCACCTCTATCCAATAAAAATCCTCCAACTCAAAACTACTCAATTCTACCCTAACATTACCCTAAGTGGAGGGAGTGGTCACCTATACTACCCGATTTCTTTTTTGTTCATACATAAAATCACATACAATATTAAAATAAAAACATAGCATTTCATTAAAAATAAAAACAGTACATAATACTTAAAAAAAAACATTACATAAAAACATACCCGATTTTTTTTTCATACATGAAATCACATACAATATTAAAATAAAAACATATCATTTCATTAAAAATAAAAACATTACATAATACTTAAAAAAAAACATTACATAAAAACATACCATTTCATTAAAAATAAAAATATTACATAATATTTAAAAAAAAGAAACATAACATAATACTTACAAATAACTAGATTAAAATAAAAAACCCACTAATCATCGAGATGCGGCAAGTATTGACGTGCTACGTGCTCCGTGAGATCATATCGAAGTCGGTCATGGAGAACTTCGTTTAGTAACTCCGCTATCACATTGTCGTCGAACACTAGTTGGACCGGCTCATCCATTATATGAACCGGTGAGATTGCCCTCCCTTCGCGTTTTATAACCATATTGTGCAAAATAACACACGCATGAACCTGATTGGCAATCTTCGCTTTGGTCATAGCTCGGAGAGGCCGATCGAGAATTTTCCATTTTCCTTTGAGAGCACCAAAAGCTCGCTCGACATCCTTTCTCGCCCCCTCTTGTAACTTCTTAAATCTCTTTTCCTTTGGGTCGGTTGGATACGAGTATGCTTTAACAAATGTGGACCACTTAGGATAGATTCCATCTCACAAATAGTAGCGCGTTTGTAAAAGCGTCCATTCACGTTGAATGAACTGTTCATCGCCGTTCCATTTCGATCCGTAAGATACAAGTCGATCGATTCAATACGTTGATATCGTTGTTTGACCCTCGTGGACCAAAAAAGCATGCCAAATCCACATATCTTGTGACGCGGTGACTTCAAGCATAATAGTGGGAACACCATAGTCACCTCTCGTATATTGCCCTCTCAATTGTCTAGGACAATTTTTCCATTTGACGTGTGTACAGTCGATGCTACCAAGCATTCCAGGGATGTGATGCTTCGCCTCATGGGCCTGCAAAATGCGAGCAAGGTCGTGTGCTGTCGGCCTACGTAGGTACTCTCGACCGTACAACTCAATGATGGCCTCACAAAAATAATTAAGAGTTTCACGTGACGTTCTTGCAGCCATGCATAAATATTCATCATACTCATCGGGGGGATTGCCGGTTGCGAGTTACCTAACTACCAAGTGATTTTTTGTTTTGCCGTGAAACTTTTTTTCGAACGCGCGTCGTAGCCTTCTTGAAAATATGGGTATCTCGCTTCAATATCGCCCACTATTTGCAAAAACATGCTTTTCTCCATTCGAAATTTTTTTTAAAGTACTCTTCGTTGTACTTTGGTGTTTCAACGAACCAATCATTCTCCAACGTTTGAAGACCTATTTCCCGTTGACGATTTACGCTAGTTCGGCTAGAGCTTGCCGTGTCTTCAAGGTACTGAGCCGCTTGAAGCATAAGTTGCAACGAGCTACCCGTGGATATCTCGTCGGACGAAGACGGAATAATGCATTCGAATTCGGAAGAATCGAAAGACATTTTAGTAATTATTTTTTGTTTTGGAGAGATTAATGTGTTTTTATTTTGAAAAAATGAGTTGAAAAGGTTTGATTTTATAGGGATTTTTTTTTTTTATTATTTTAACTAGCCGTTCAACGGCTAGATTTTTCAAAAAGAAACCCCCCCCCCACCGATCGGCTTCAGAAGCCGCATGGTAACACCGCCCGCCTTACCCGAGGCCCCGGCGGTGGTGTTACCGCTCGGGTAAGGGTACCCGATTCCCTTACCCGAGCCCCACTCCCTCCCCCTAAGAGGTTTTATTGAGGCCCGACTGACCAGCTAACTTGTGATTAGCAAACACTTTCCTTTTATATTATCTCTTTTTTTTTTATAAAAGAGTAACAAACGATTATCCTTTATTGGAATTAAAGTTACAACTCCTTGAGAAGCGAGAAATAGAACCCGAGACTATTCTCAAATCATTTGAGAAATCCTCCAGGAGAAGGTAAGACATCCTTAGTACAGGCCAACACGTTCATGATAAACACGACCTAGAATACAACAAGTTTTCCAACTAGAATGGTAAATCATTTGTCAAGGGGGTGGAACCTACTCCTAGCCCCAAAACGAAGGACAGTTAGAGATCCGTTTCTGTAGAAAAATACAAAGCTACAGTTGTGCCTTCAGTAGCGAACAAAGACTGCTATTTCGCTACCCAGATCTTATCATAAGCAACAGACAACACATCATTACAGACATGTGAACAACAGAAGCGGTGCCCAACGTCAACAGTATACTCCTCCTGGATACCAACAACATCACAAACGGCAATGGATGAATGTTTTACCATGACAATAGTAAAATCAGATGAGGCATACAAAACCACAATAATGGGTACAAGAACCCAGGCGCCCTAAGCAAGCTGTCACTCAGTACTACCAACAATAGCTCTTGGAAACCAACTGGAGACCCAGGAGTTAATCCAGGAAGCAAAGAGAAATGGTTCCTCCACTTACCACACAACTTTAAAGGACCTATAATTCTAAGTTTTACATGCATAATTATCACGCTTACAGTGAATACATGCGTGCACCATATGGACCTCACAACAAAGGACCCAAGGAGTCCTATACTAAACTAGTTACTGTGAGGCAGGTCCGAGTACCTAAAGGTCTAACTTCAACACTGGATGCTCCCGGCACTGGATAGGAGGTATTAGCAAATTAATAGATTATGGAGAAGGATGTGGTCCAAAGGTCAAACTTAGTGACAAATATAAAGGGTCGACCGAGAGGGAAAAGAACCCTTCTTATTGAAAAATTAAAAGTCACTGACATAACATATAAGGAAGTACGACAATACAACCTGCTAAGTATTAGTCAGTTATGTGACAAATAATTTTCAGTAAAGTTCTTTACAGGAAAGTGTGGGGTGAAAGACATCAAGACGAAGCAAGTTGTCCTCATAGGAAACTGTTCAGGTAACATGTATATCGCAGATGAGATTCTTACGTGTGATGTAATCCGATGTTTTATTGCCAAAGGTACATCAGATCAAAGCTGCATGTGGCATAAGAGGATGTCATACCATGGTTTGTTAGCACGAAGAATGGTGATCTAGTCTATAGGCTAAGGAAAGTCCTGTACGGACTTAAACATGCACCTAGAGCCTGGTACGAGACATGTTGCTGTATCTCATCACTAATGGATTTGAGAAAGACGATGTTGACAAAACACTCTTCAAGATAGAAAAATATGGTGATTTATTATATGTAGATGATATTATCTTTGGTTCTACTAAGCAAGATCTATGTAAGAAGTTCTCTCATCTCATGCAGAGTCAATTTTAAATGAGTATGATGAGGGAACATAGTTATTACTTAGGTTTGCATGTAAAGGAGTTGCCAACAGGTATCTTCATCAACAAGGAGTACAACAAGGATTTGCTCACCAAGTTCGAGATGAGCTCATCAAAGAGTCCCATGAGAACTTCTACACAGGTAATCGCTGATGAAGGTGGTAATGCAGCAGACCAACCACTCTATAGGAAGCTCATCGGCTCACTCTTGTACCTAATAACCAGCAGGATCGATATTCAATTTGTTGTAGGGGTGTCTACATGAAATCAGGTAGCACCTAAAGAATCACACTTCACTACAGCCAAATAAATCCCTAAGTACGTCAAAGAAACAACCAACGTAGGATTTTGGTATCTTAAGGAAGGACGATCCTATTTGGTAGGCTATAACCATTCGAATCTCGGAGGCCACAAGTTGGATAGAACGAGTATAAGTGAAACATGTCACTTCTTTGGACCACGACTTGTGTCCTAGTTCAGTAACAAGTAATTGGATAATTAGCTTTCAGCAACAGAGTCGAAGTATTATGCTGCTCGAAGTTGCTGTATGCAAATCCTTTAGATGCAACAACAGCTATAGGACCGTGGCATAGAGGCAAGAGAGACCCCAACCATGTGTGATAGTACAAGTGGAACTGCAATGAAGCCTAATCCTGTATTGCACTTAAGGACTAAATACATCTATATGAAGCACCATTTCATCAGAAATCATGTTGAGAATAAGGATATTCGGATCGAAAAGGTCCATACAAATATCCAGATAGCCAAAATTTTCATAAAGCATCTAAGCACAACAAGGTTCTGTATGCTCCGCTAGGAATTGGGAATGCTATAGCACGAACTAAACCCCTTTAAGTGTTTACGTAGGTACTCATCAATTAAGGGATAAAACTGTAATATCCGAGATTTTCGTTTCCGATTATTTTGAATTATTTATCGGTTGTGCCAGTTATTTTGTTCTGTTGGATTTTTGGTGCGATACTACTGCTTGTGTAGTAGGCATAGCATATGCTATGCTGCTTCATAGTGCGTGCTACCAATGCATTATTAGTGCACGCTATCGAGTGTTGTAGCATACGCTACATGGTGGGTGCAGATCTGTCAAGAAGCTACTAGACTTGGACTGGAGGTTTCGTTAGCGCACGCTAACACTTGTAGGTAGCCCACACTACCATCTATCTTAGCGCACGACATCCTATGCCTTAGCTCACGTTACTTGGAAGTTTCGGAATTTTCCAGAAATAGTCCAGAAACTACTGGACTGAACTCATGACCGTTATCGCGTGCTAAGGGGGATATGTAGCGCACACTAATTTTCCAATATAAATACTGGATAGCAGCCCCCTTTTTCCATCATTTCTCATTTTTCTTCATTTCTATCCGTCGGTAGCGAGTTACTTAGGTGATCTGGGGCGATTTTCTTCACCAAGCTTCATCATGGGGCGAATTCATGCACATCTAACATTATCAAATCACCCTTCGTGTTTGGATCGAGGTAATTTTTTCTTAGAACCCTAGTTTCGTTGAATTTGGGGGGTTTTCCTTCGTTTTGTGATTCTTACCCGATTCTATCCGATCAATTATATATTCTTGTTGTTTGGGTTGTAACCTACGGCTTAAAAACTCATTTATTGATTTCATTTCACCTGGAACATGATTTTGGTTTCCTTGGGAATCCCTTGAACCCTTGTTGTTCTTAATGTCGATTTGGATTCCGTTTAGTGTTGTTGATTCGTGGCAGTGTCACTCTCGTAGTGTTCGTTGGACTATCGGGTTCATGATAGTTCTTGGAAGTTCAGGGGCTGCTTGACCGTGTCCGTTTGTTGTTCCATTGCTCATGGTTTCGAGTCAAGTAGCTCCAATGCTTTGACCAAAGACTTATGATCTCATCTGCCAATAGCCGCATAGGACATATAACCCACTCACTAACGGGAGAAAGAATTCTATCTTGATGCACGTCGAGGTTGACCCCCGCCTTCCGGTTTATAGGGTTAAACTACTCTAATGAAAATCTTGATGTCACAAGTACATCCCTATCGAGGGTTCACAAATACCTATCACAACCTTTCGATTCCGTCATTGATTGTCTCGGAGTGAAATCCGTGTGACGAATCGAGGGTGAGTCGGTTCGAGTATACTAATCCAATTAGCATACCTATAACGTGTGCTCCCACTAACCATTAGTGTTCAACAGGGACTCTCCATGTCAAAAGAACACGTCATACAAGTCTTCACATAAACTTAACGCCCAGTCAAGTTTCATCGACTTGCGAATGATTAAGTATTTGAGCTATAAACCTTTCCAGTTCCTACCCCCTTATCCAATAAGGAGTGGAACGTTTTGCTCTCAAATACACGGACTAGTTTCTATATGTATATTTACAAGTTAGGAATGCCAGTAACTACCAGTAAATAAAGAAACATTCATTGCCTTATATAAATGATTTACGCCCTCACTCAACATCCTCTGAGTGGCATTCGAGGGCATACTCCCAACAATCTCCCACTTGCACTCAATGCCACACACTATTGTATCTAATACCCATGTTTTCCAGATGATGCTCCAAGCTAATCTGAGAGAGTGGCTTGGTCAGTGGATCAGCGACGTAGTCGGCTGACTCTACTCTATGCAGCACAATGTATCTCTTTGCGAACAAATTCTCTTATGAGATGATACTCTCTCTCAATATGTTTTGTACCATTATGAAACCTCGGCTCCCAGGCTTGTGCTACCGCTCTATTATTATTGTATAAAAATAAAAATAGGCAGTGCAGCACATGGTGTCACGTGAAGTTTACCCAGTAACTTCTTAACCCTTCCTTTGGAGGCCTCCGAGGCCGCTTTATACTCAGCCTAACTGGTGGAACCAGCAGTCGCGCTATACTTGGCCCTATACCAAGATACTACTCCTCCATTAAGAGTAAATGTAGCCAAAAGTAGACATAGAATCGTCTTTCTGTCCTTGGAAATCCAATACAGTGAATCCCACCACATTCAGTTCTCCACCACTATATTTAAGAACCAGATCTCTAGTTCTTCTAAAGTACTTGAGAACGTTCTTTACGGTGGTCTAATGTTCCCTAACTGGGTTAGCCCGGAACCTACTTACCACGCTTCCAGCATGCGCAATGTCAGGTCTCATACAATAAAGTATAAGGCTACCCAATTTCCGAAGCATATGGTATATTACTCATTTCCTTTCATTGTTCCTCACTATGAGGACACATCTAAAAGGAGAGTTTTATTCCATGTCGCATCGGTAGGAAACCTCTTTTAGATAATCCATCTTAAATCGCTTTAAGGTTTTATCTATATAGAGGGCTTTGGAAAAACTTATCATTCTCTTCGATCTATCCCAGTAGAGTCGAATCCCAAGAATATAGGTTTCTTCTCCCAAGTCTTTCATGGAGAAATTACTTGAAAGCCAAGCTTTTACAGAACTGAGCATTCCCACATCATTTTCTATTAGTAGAATGTCATCTACATATAGTATTAAGAATGCGATCTAGCTCCCACTAACCCTCTTGTATACACAAGGTTCCTCTTCATTTTGAACGAAGTCAAACTCTTTGACTGTCTCGTCAAAATGAAGGTCCCAACTACATGAAGACTACTACAGTCCATTTCATGGAGTCTATATCCACCATTGCTAGGTCATTTGTCGCGGGTCGTTCTCTTGTTTATCACCTGGAACCTCGTGGAAACCCAATTTCTCCAAGTGCATAAAACTATACCTCTCAGGTAAATGAGACACCCTACTAGACCTACGAGGTGGTTGTACTTGTGTTACAGAAGGCTCGGTTCCAATTTCTTGCACAGGTATCTCCTGAGGAGTTTCATTGTATTCATCCAAAGAAATATTTCTACCTGCTCTGCCTTCCTGAATGAACTCATCTTCCAGGAAGTGTGCATGCAAAGAAACAATGATCTTTCGATCTTTGGGCATGTAGAATAGATAACCCATCGCCTAAGATGGGAATCCAATGAAATGTCTCCTCACGGACCTCGCTTCCATTTTGTCTACTTTAGTCTTCTTGACATAGGCGGGACATCCCCAAATCCTAATATGATTAAGACTTGGTTTCCTTCCCTCCCACATCTCATGTGGAGTTATAGGAATGGATTTGGAAGGACATCTGTTCAAGATATATGCAGCAGTCAGGAGTGTATACCCCCACAGGTTAAATCGTTAAGTCAGTATAGCCTCGCATGGAACGGACCATGTCCAACAAGGTCTGGTTCCTTGTTTCTGACACATCGATTAACTGAGGAGTGCCTGGAGGTGTTTAGTTGTGATACTATTCCATGTTCCTTAAGGAACTCGTCAAACTCCATACTCATATACTCGCCACCTCGGTCCGACCGAAGTGCTTTGATATGATTTCCAGTTTGTTTCTCGACTAGGGCCTTAAATTCCTGGAATTTCTCAAAGGCCTCGGATTTATGTTTCATTAAGTATACATAACCATACCTAGTATGATCATTTGTAAACGTAATAAAGTACTAATATCTGTGACGTGCTGCTTCCAAAGCACCACATACATCGGTATGGATTAATCCCAATTTATTAGCGGCTCTTTCAAAAGTCCCTGTGAAGGGGGCCTTAGTCATTTTGCCTTTAAGGCAAGGTTCACAAGTAGGAAAGGTATCCGATCCCAATGGACCCATAAGTCCATCTTTTCCCATCTTG
This sequence comes from Orobanche coerulescens, assembly GCA_033398695.1. Lineage (NCBI taxonomy): Eukaryota > Viridiplantae > Streptophyta > Magnoliopsida > Lamiales > Orobanchaceae > Orobanche > Orobanche coerulescens. The sequence goes on from CM065815.1 coordinate 105,139,709, forward strand.
TAAACCTTGGTCTGACCAACATGACCAAGTCTAAGATGCCATTTCAAAACTTGATTGGTTTCATCCCTACGACGTTTCCTAGTCATAGTATTCACAACGACTTTGTTACTGAGGTTTAGATGATACAATCCATTTAACAATGTAGCAGTACCCACTAGTTTATTTCTGAAATAAATTTTGCAGGAACCATCACTAATGAAAAATGAAAAGCCTTTTCGGTCCATGACCGGAATGGATACAATGTTTTATGCCCCTTGGGCAAAATAAGTACATCTTCTAAAGCCAAAACAAAGCCGGATTCTAAACCCAAAAGAAGTGATCCTATGTTGGTTGCCTCGACACTATGCCCGCTTCCGACTGTGATCATAACTTCTCTAGCTCCAAGCTTCCTACTGAGAATTAGCACCAGAATCCATTATCCAGGAAGTAGAAAATACAGTAGCAGAACAATTTGTTTCCAAAACTAAAAGATCTGTACCTAAAGCGCCATGAAGATTCGGACAGTCTCTTGCCCAGTGGCCCAGCTCACCGCATTTGAGACAAGCGTCCTTCTTCATGCTCTTCGTAACCATCAGGGCCTTGCCCTTAAGGTCCTCGACTTGTGGTCTCGTCCACTTCTTGGTCTTTTTCTTCTTGTTCTTGGACCTCCGAGATTCAGAAGAAATCATAAGGGCAGACTCCTTCATCCGCGGAGTCTTCATTTGAGACTGAGCGGTCACTAGTTTGTTCATTAGCCCAGCTAAATTACATGCAATCTCATTGCAGTTGAAATTCATAACAAACTGTGAGAAGGAATCAGGGAGAGACTGTAGGATAAGGTCGGTTTGAAGAGAAGTATCTATCTTAAAATCAAGAGCCTCTAATATATCGATCATGGATATCATTTTGAGGACGTGGTCCCCAACCTTCTCATCTTCCTTCATCCTTGCACCGAACAGTTTCTTGGATATCTCATATCTAGCAGTTCGACTGTGCTCACCATAAAGCTCCGTTAAGTGAGATAGAATCTGCCTAGCAGAAGTCATTTTCTCATGAGCTCTCTGAAGCTCATTAGACATAGAAGCCATCATGTAAGCACGGACTTTTACGTCATCCTTATCCCACTTTTCGTGGTTTTCAATCTCTTCCTGATTGGCTCTTGTCCGCACCGGAGGTGCCTAAATATCTGTCTCCAAGACATATCCCAGTGCCTCTATACTGAGGACTATCATCAGATTGCGGAGCCAATTCACAAAGCTAAGTCCATTCAAGGTGTTCTTTTCGAGTAGAATTGCGAGTGGATTCATTGTCATATTGAGAGTTATATATGCATTTAAGTACGACAGATTAATCAGTGACTCGTTCAATTATGATCTGAGTATAGAATTAAGGTCTTTTCTATTATTGTTACCCAGCTCCCACTATTTTTATCGGAATAACACACTCCCATGTGTCCGGAAGTATCGTCGCTCTACTTCATAGTGGTGATCGTGTTCTTTATAAATCTTAATAGAGGGCAACCGAACAGGTTTCTAGTCTACTAATTTTCATAAAGTGGTGTCCAACACCAACCCATCTAATGGATGATATGATCTTCTTTTTCCCCTAGTTCACTCCCCTCAACTTATACGATTTCTATGGTTCGCGAACAAGTTAAGTTTATACCATCGACGCAAATCAGTTTCACAATTGAATCTTATCCGGCAACCTATCAGGTTTCTAGGGATAAAATTTGCTCCAACCGAAGGCATCCAATGCGCTACCGGTAATTTATCCGTCCTCGCCGAATGACTAATAACTCGGAAGCATAGCACATCCGGTTTGGGTTTCAATTTCCCAAAAGCTCGATGGAGGGAAGGAAAACCTTGAAACCTTATAAACTTAATAATTTCTCGTGGGAGAATTTTCACGATTAATGTTACACTTTGCACATTAATTCATTTAAGCGTGTTTGTGGCATTCATACAATATGAAACAACCATTCACAACCTAGCTGCTACCAACATGTGGTTCATGGACTGTTCCTAGAAAACAAAAACTCTGTAATCTAATTAAAAGTCTTCATATTGAATCTTCGTCTTCTCGAAACGGATCTTCCTCCGGTCGTCGTCATTACATATAAATTTTACATTGAAAATTGCAACCTAGATACAAATATTTCTAGTAAAATAAATAGGCTCAAAACGGCCTTTACAACCCAATCGAATAAACCGAATGATTCAAAACTAAGTCCATGAACCACATCTCCATTCAAAAGCATTCATCCAATAAATACTATATAAACGGAAAGCGTGGAGATACATTGATCCAATAAAAAATACGAACCGATCCAATCGATTCACACAACCGGTAATATGAAAAACGTTCAAATAATTCGGTCACCCATAATATTCCAATTAATCAAATTTCCCTTATAAAATGAAATACCATAAACCATTTTAATCATATTAAATCCAATTTAATATGTGGGAGATTAATTTTCAAGAATACACGAAAAAATCGAGCCGGGGCGAAACTGGCTTGCCATGGCCGAGACACTGCTGGCAGTCTGCCAGCCAGACACGGCCCGTGACGAATGGCATGGTCGGGTCGTGCCGGCAGTGTCCTAGACATCCCTGCCTGACACGGCCGTGTCAAATGACACGGTCGAGTCACCTCCGGAAGCCTGCCGGACAGACACGACACGTGTCACCAGACACGTCCGGGTCGTCCTACCTAGCACGGCCCATGTCACCAGACACGGCCGGGTCTGCTTGGAAGTGGCTTGCAGACTGCCGGACATGGCCGTGTCACCTAGGACAAGGCCGAGTCAGCCTCGGCCAGATTTGACCCTTTGTCCAAAAAGTCGTCCGACGATGATTCGGGGCTAGATTTTTGACCAGATATCCAATATCTATATTTTCTGACTTTCATATCTTCAATCTAAATCATATTTCCCAGAAATTTAAGATTTATATTTAGACATAAACTTACGAAAAATACAACTATTACGAACGAAAAACATATACCACGATTAAATGCCAATATCGTATATACGATCGCAAGACCTACGCTCTGATACCACTGTTGGGATTCAGTGCCTAAAACAAAGGCCCAGCGGAAGCGGTAAAACAAAAATTAATTTGATCCGAATCCCTACGAGGATCGATCGAGATACGTATATAGGAATATATAAAACGAAACACAAGAGATACGAAAAACATACCCTCGTAGTCCGTTGATTAAATGGTATCCTTCTCTTGAGCTATTCCCCAAGCTTTGCTTGATCTCTACAAATCCAATCCGCTCCAATCTCTTGGATGATCCAATGCCGAAAGCACCGCGTCTCTACTTGCCACGCGCCGGAAAAACGACCAGATTGACAACACCTTACTATCCTCCAAGGATACGGCTAGAGCTAGGATGATGAAGCTTTCGATTATAACACTCTAAGTGTATAATCTATATCTCACTTTTATTTTCTCTAAGAAAATATATGAATGTATAATGAAGAAGATGATGAATAGTATGAAGCCTTTGGAAACTATTTCCTCTCTCTTTTCTTCTTGCATAAACCGTGAGTACATGTCTCTTTCCAAGGAGATATTGTCTTCTCATTATATTTTCCTCATATCATACCAAATCACCTCCCCTTTGACAAAATCACCAAAGTGATCTATTGTCCCCTTGATTTGTCACAAAGCTAGTGCCCCACCAAGTGAAGACCAAGACAATGGAGGGAGTAGGTGACTTGGGGCGGCCATCTAGAAGGAGCCGGACAAGTTCGGTCCGTTTCGGACTCCCGGGAGTCCAAGCAGATAAACTCTGATTTCGTTCCGATGTATTTATATGGATTAATTAATCCAATTAATTAATCATATCAAATACATAATAACATAATTAATTTCTCCAAGAAATAATTATATTCATGAATTAAATTAATCACCCAGTAATTTATTTAATTCATTAGGCCGTAAATCAATTTATTCAAGAAATCAATTTAGACATCTAATGTCCCAAATTAGATATCCAATATATAATATTCATAATGAGATAATCAGCATGATTCATTCCATCGTCAATCCTATTGCACGACTCGGTAGGTTCGTCTCAGTCAGCAATGGGAGGAACCAAAGAGTAGTAGCACCACCTAGCCAGCCTGGCAGCCTACATTATACCCCAACTGAGAACGAATGATGGGATCATTCAAGAATCATTCTGTCGTGAATACCAGTATACGTATAAACACTTCTTTCAAATGTCCCGATCAAGTAATAGGGTCAAGGTCAGTCAAACCTATCTGTACTTGATGCTATGCATGCGTTAATGCAAATCGAGATCATCGAGCTCTCATGTATCCAATACAACTAGCTCCAATGCTTTGGCCAAAGACTTATGATCTCATCTGCCAATAACCACATAGGACATATAACCCGCTCACTAACGGGAGAAAGCATTCTATCTTGGTATTCAGTAGGACCTGCTACTTGCCCATCAAGATGCACGTCGAGGTTGACCTCCGCCTTCCAGTTTACAGGGTCGAACTACTCTAATGAAAATCTTGACGTCACAAGCACATCCCTACTAAATCCTCAAGTCAAAGGTTCACGAATACCTATCACAACCTTTCGATTCCGTCATTGACTGTCCCGGAGTGAAATCCGTGTGACGAATCGAGGGTGAGTCGGTTCGAGTATACTAATCCAATTAGCATACCTATAACGTGTGCTCCCACTAATCATTAGTGTTCTACAGGCACTCTCCATGTCAAAGAACACGTCATACAAGTCTTCACATAAACTTAACGCCCAATCAAGTTTCATCGACTTGCGAACGATTAAGTATTTGAACTATAAACCTTTCCAGTGCCTAGCCCTTATCCAATAAGGAGTGGAACGTTTTGCTCTCAAATATATGGACTAGTTTCTATATGTATATTTACGAGTTAGGAATGCCAGTAACTACCAGTAAATAAAAAAACATGCATTGCCTTATATAAATGATTTACATAATTACAAGTACAATGCCCTCACTCAACATCCTCTGAGTGGCATTCGAGGGCATACTCCCAACACTAATTAGGTGGGATGATCCCCTTTGCCACGATCTCATTGCTAAATATTTTGTGGAAAAGAATAAGGCCAGACTCAAGGGAAAACAACCTTCTCACAAGGGCACTCAGAGCTCAAGTCACCTTTCCGATCTTGACTCTGATGGCAAAGATGAGGCTTTATATACCGCGATGCGGACGAGCTGTGAAGAGGCTCCTGGGAAGGAGTTCGCGAGCATTCAGGCCACCCAAGGCCAGAGGACTTCAAGGCAGTCATCAGAAAATCCTAAGTCCCCCACTAAGTAGGAAGAAGCTGCTCAAGTTGCCTACTTATATGAGGAATCGGTCCCTCTGGTAACCGAATATGTTGCCACATCCATTCAGAAACAAGAAGAATCAATCCCTCTTGTCACCAATGATGTTGCTGCATCAGCCCCACAGCCAGAGGAAACAGCGCCCCTCCACCCCCTGACCCAAGAGGAAACAACCCCTCCAACGTAGGAGGAAGCCGCCCTCAACATCAAATAGGAGAAATTAGTCCCTCCTATGGAGTAGGCGACATCTGAGAGCCAGTAAGAGAATTTAGTCCCTCACAGGAGCTGAAACAAGGCAGGAGGAATTAGTCCCTTCTATCTCCCAGATAGACACAACAACTGAATCGCAGAGGTTCATGCCTCCGAACAGGTTGTCTCTCATCCCTAGTCATCATATGAACCCGATGAGGACACCCTCCCTGATGACAGCGTACCGAATCCTACACACAATGTGGTCATCATACAGGAATAAGAACCCTCATCCTCTCCAATAGACGATCCTCACTCTCTGACGACCAAAGCTAAGATAGCTCAATTGCAAGCCATTGATTGATAAACCGTCTTTCTGCAGGATGTTGTCAAATCCCTATATGACATCGGGAAAGAACTTGACTAGATGCGAGGAACATCACTAGACTAAGAAGAGCCGTGCAGGATGTCTAAAATGCCTTCGGACTTTTGCCCAACGTAATATATAAAGCCAATCATCAGCTCTAATAGTATCAAACGATGATCTTTAGGCAAGAGCAGGAAGACCTAAGGGTTGTCGAAGCTAAAATAGTAGCCGACCTCGAGTATAATAGGGACAGGCTTAGCGTCCATGATAAAAAAAGATGATCCGACTATAGTGGTCGCAAGTCTTGTCGCCTCGGTGAAGGATATACAGGGCAAGCAAACCGACTCGATGGATATTTTTCGGGATATCTATGGCAAGGTGACAGAGCTTGATAATACTAAAAATGGGGAAGAGGCTCAGGAAGCTGCTAGGAAGTGGAGGATGGAGAGAGAACGGGAGATAGAAGTAGTACTAAATGACCTTGTTGCTGTAGACATCTGGAGACTTGTCGGGCCCGGGACAGGTTAAGGAGCAAACGGATACAAGGTAGTTTGTTATCGTCCTGAGTTACATGGACCTAAGTTCTCATAGAACGATAAAGTGTAGAAGCCGATTGAGATTCCTTTACCTACAGACAGACAGCCGACAGCGGATGAGATCAAATCTTGGAAAAATAATAAACTGATGCGGTACTTCTGTGTACTCATCAGGAAGTCTCCAGTCTTGAATCACTGCAAGATGTTAGAGACTGTGGCACATGAATTCTCAAGACTTTTTTCACAAAAAAAGCTTCTGCAGATCAAGCTGAATGGAAGATACATGAAGGGTGATCGACCTACTCACTTGGAAGACTGGACTCTAGCCTATGGTACGACTCTAGAAGGAAAAAAATACATTATATATATGTATGACTCATTTTCGAGATCGGGGCAAGGACTCTCTTGTTAACTGGTGGAGAGAAACCGTGTATGATGCCATCAAGATATCATCCAGACAGCAGCATTATCGAAGTTAAATCCTTCCTGCTGTATTCTTTTCTCTTTCTATACTCCTGATGTAATTTCAATTCCTGAAATGCAATGTAATCAATTATTGTTATCAGTAAAGATATTTGTTTTGTCTCAAAAGATTATAGCTCGTGATCTTCATTTACTACATGATTGCGATATATATTATAATTATTTGCCAAGTATAAAAGTGGCTAAGTCTAAAGCTGTAAGAAGTTATATGCGAACAGTTCATAGATTAAGTTGTATCAGTTATACTACTTGTTGTAAGATTGTTCTTATGAGCCAATCATAACTTATGTTGTAATATACTTAGTCTTGTAAGATTTCAATTTTTAGAACTTGCCTGCGAGCAGTTCAAATTTTAATCTAAGTCTTGATGATCAGATTATCCGACAGAAGACTTGAAGACAGCCTTATAGTTTTAAAGGAGTTCTAGCATTATCAAAAAGGGGGAAATTGTTGCGATAAATAATACCCTAAGTGGTTTGATAAATGCATCTTATAGCCTATCCCTACATCGGTCTTCATATAGCACCCAAAAAGACATAATCTACAGTCAATAAAGATTCCAACGTACAACAATGAGGATTGTTGCCTACAACAAAGAAGTTGTAGGTACTTTAATTAGGAAAAGTAAAATACAAATCCAACAGGTTTAGACTTAGACCTTTAAACTGTTGTGAATAAATTCATTCTTTATTCACAAAGTATTCATGATTTCAAAGGTGCATCTAATGCTGGAAGGGCAGCATTTAATGCGGCCGAAAAGACTATGGCCTGGAGAGCATTTAATACATACCAAAAGGAATGTCTGAAGAATTAATCACTTCAATTCAAACATTTCACTAGGCCGCGAATCTGATCTATCCAAGTCTCACCAACTGGTCAATGATACATTTATAATGGAGCTATTTCCAATGTTATAAATAGCCCAATCAAGAGGACATTTCTCACTTACTGATTGATCAATAATTTGAAGTATTCATTTTCGAAAAATAGTAATATATTTCTTCAAGCCACAACGCCTATCTTTGACTGGAGAAATACTAAGTAATTAACAGAGAACTGCACACTATAGCAAGGACCTTCAAGCATACAACTAATGTTCGAATACTTGTGATTTCAAACCTTATCATTGAGAGCATTAGCCCTGTGTGGACTAATTGGAACCATTCTGACCTGTGTGGAACAAAGAGAGTTTGAGACGAAGCTTCAATATGTGTGAGATAAGTCAGTTAAAGGAGCCTACAACCAGTTTGCGGGAACATCCTAAAGCTATAGTTAGCTGTATCAATATGTGTGAACAATACAGTGACCGATTTAGTTAAAATTATATAGTTGTGTATGCCTTGATTTTAATAAACACTTTCCTCGTGTGTGGAGGACCTGTGGACATAGAGTGGTTTACCTCGAACCATATTAAACTCTATGTTATTACTTCTTATATTTACTGTCTTATAACTGCCTGTGATTTATTGTATACTTACATTGAAAACCTGTAAGCTTCAAGCTACATGAGACTATATAGTTTCTGTACTTACAATAACTTTCATTAAGACTTCTGCTACGCATAATAAATTTCGAAAAAGAGTACAGCTTATTCAACCCCCTTCTAAGTTATCCTCAAAGTATATCGTGACTGTCAACCCTTGAAGTATATATATCATGACAAGATGAAAATGTTGAAGGTGTTGATGTTTTTGGATATCATCATGGATTTTCATATCTAAAATCAAGTTATGTTGATTGATGATGTGATTTTCGTATGATCCTATTAGAATAATTATAATGACTATGAGTTTGATTATTCATCTTGGAGTATATGTGTTCATATGTATTGAATAAGTGTTCAATTCAAATGTTAGTATTATCTGGTGAACTTGGAATGGTGATTGTTATGAGTTTGATGAATATAAACAAAGGTTGAACACATTATTTTGAATATGAGGTTAGGAGGATTATGATTAATATTTGAGTACGATTGTTCATTGTGTTAACTGATTGGATATTTCGAACTATTGATATTGTTTTGATGTGAGATTAACGGATTTGAGTGATGAGTAAACCTTGTTGGTTCGTATTCGAGGTTGAATTCGAATTTGAAAAGGTTATAAGTGTTGGTGTCATATTGAGTTGATTATTAATATGATTATCGGATTGTAAAATCGTATTGTGGATATAAATACGTGGTTGATTGGATTGAGTTTTTGGGTTTTGGATATGGTCGAGATATTGTTGAACATTTTTTTTTTATTATGTTTATGGATTTTTGATTTTTATTCGATATGTGGCTCAACGATAATTACAATAGGTTGTGATAATTGATCATTGATTAGAACCGTTGTGTTGCGGTTGAGTTCGAGATGTTCGTTAATTACTTTAGTGAGGGCCAAGGAGCTCGTAGACTAAGGTAAGGGTATTGGTAATGGCTTTGTCGTATCGATATCAAGAGAAGTTATACTTATTCAATTCATAATGTTTAATGAAGGGTTTTGATTTCATTCCATTTATAATTCACATAGCAATGATATTATAAATGTGAATTGTGGAGGTAAAGGTTTGTATGTTGCATTGATTGGATTATATCATAATATGTATGATTTAAATATGTTGTTAGTATACTTAAGCATTAAGTATACAGTTTGGTGAAAACGGAGATATGAGTATCTTTGGTATGTGTTATGGATTGTCATGTTCAAGCAGAGTCTATCGTGATGGTTTTGATATTGGGAAAATAGATTATTGATGGTTTTGATATTGGGAAAATAGATTACTCATATGCATGAACTATGCTTCATTCGAGGGTATTTGAATAGTTGTTTATTCATTCAGGGACGTTTGTTTGTGGAAATGATATTATCAGCGACTTTGAGGTAATTTAACTATTGCTCGGTTATGAGGATAATGACTCTGATGAGTGTTGTACATATCGATGTACACTGTTTTAAGATTCTTGTTGATTATGTTGATCATTCGTTGGGCGATGCTGATCCTAGGACCATTGTTTTGGTATTGTTGAATGTGTTGATCGTTTCATCAGGATGTTGACCCCAGAATCATTGTTTTGGTATTGTTGATCGTGTTGATCATTTGTTGAGTGATGATGATCCCGGGACAATTGTTTTGATATTGTTGGTGATGTCGGTCTTTTGTTATCGTTTTTTTGTTATTTCACTCTGGTGAATCTCTTTTTATCCTTATAACATTTGTGTTTCTTTGAGTTCTGTTGTTATATTGATATCATGATGTTCTGGGTCACACTAGCGTGCCGGTTGGTATGTGTAGCATTTTTAAGGCGGGCATGTATAGTCATTGATACGAATTTGCTCGGAAAGCGAATATGTGTCGGATGGATATCGTATAAGTACGGAAGTATATCGTAGCGGAAGTCTTATTTTGTGAATATGATAAATCGAACATATGAATATGGATGTAATATCGGGTAAAGAAATAATATCGATCAAGAAGACTTGAACGATCAAGAACAAAGGTTTATCGAATTAGACCTATAATTCGATAAAATGATTTCTTCTCAAGACCTTTGAGAATCGATCGGATTAATACTCGAAAACGCATCGAATAAAAATCAAGAGTTTGATGAAAATCATTCAACAAGGATAGAAATACAAAGTGTATTCTTATTTCAACATTCAATGCTTCATACATAATGATTAAAGCCTACTTATAGGAAAACTCAAGTCTCCCTACCATAATTAAAGAAAACAATTCAAAGATTACAAAATATTTGAATAATCAAAATAAAATACAAATGGGGACACAAAATCACAATTTAGGGAAAACACAATCCCTAAAATGAGTAAGAAAGAAAAGAAAAGACAAACAAAACACAAAAGGCTATAAAATAAAGGGAGCTGCCGGCAGGACAAGGGCCATGACGCTTGACATGGCCGTGGCGTGCGAATCTTGGCCGGGTAGGACTCGACCGTGTCCTGGAACACAGCCGGGTTGTTTGGGCAGGTGTTCCGGCATTTCTGGACGAGTAGGACTCGACCGTGTTGCCTGGCACGGTCGGGTTGGACGGGCAGGCATTCCGGCATTTCTGGACGAGTAGGACTCGACTGTGTCGCCTGGCACATTTGGGTTGGACGGGTAGGCGTTCCGGCATTTCTGGACGAGTAGGACTCGACCATGTCGCCTGACACGGTCGGGTTTGGCCGACAGTAACTTTCTCTTGTCCGGGACAGTGCAGCACGGGCCGTGTCGGATGACACGGCCAGGTTTGGCGGGCAGTGCCTCCGGCATTTTCCAGCACAGCATGACATGGGCCGTGTCAGATGACACAGCCGAGACCGAGTATCATGGTATTTCTCGTCTTGTGTCTATTTTCTCGCCTAAATATGTCGTCGTAAGTGCATGGCGTAACGTAAGGTCACTTACGTCGATTCTCACCTCATCGTCTTCATTTGTAATACTCTATTTCGCACCATTCCCTCCCCTTTAAAAGGAATTGTCCTCAATTCCGTAATCTCATCATTTCCAGACGAATTAATCAATACTTCTAAATACTTGACCTCGAAAATATCTGCGGTGTGTATCTGGTTCAAAATCTTGAGGCGGTACGTAGTAGGGGGTCCCAAAGAATTACTAACAAAATAACTATCATTATTAATAAAATAATAATAATTATTCTGTGAGGCAACACCGATATCACGACATGACTCATCGTCAATGGCGTGTTACGCCTCCCGCTCGCTGGCAAACATGGTAAGTTTCGGTTTTTCAACCCGATTAGAGCTCATAGAACGAATAATTTGAGGTGGCATTGGTTTAAGAACAATTTTTTGGCCCTTATCCTGGAATTCATATTCGTTACTTCTTCCACGATGCACGACATCTCTATCAAATAGCCATGGCCGTCCCAAGAGTATATGGCATGCATCCATAGGGAGTACATCACATAATATGTTGTCACCGTATGAACCCACAGTAAAACCAACCCGCACTTGCTTCGAAACTTTCACTTTACTCCCGTCATCGAGCTAATGTAACGCGTATGGTTTTGGATGGGTAGTAGTGATGAGTCCGAGTTTCGTCACCACCTCACTTGAAGTTACATTAGTACAACTTCCCCCATCGATTATAAAACTACACCATTTGTCTTTGATTTGACACTTGGTGTGGAATATTTGATCTCGTTGCTTCGTATCCCTAGAATCCGTTTTGATTTGTAAAGTGCGAAGGACTAGACTTGGAATCGGTATTGTTGTGGTAGTTGAACTCGAACCGGTACCTGGATCCTCGAATTTTGATGGAAATTCGGTTTTGAAAAACTTCACCTTATTCTGGGCCTCTATCTTCACACATAGTCCACATAGAGTATCGAAATCTTCATATGGGTACAATTCCACCGTGTTAGCTATGTTTTTATTCAAGCCACGTAAAAAGTGTGACATCTTTTGCTCTTCGTTTTCTTCTAGTTCTCCCATTAAGACCAAGCTTTCGAACTCTTCAATGTATTCACCAACACTTAGTTTTCCTTGCATGAAATCCGCAATCTTCCGATACAAGGTTAACCGATGTGATGTTGGCACATACCTCTTACGAAGTTTTCTTTTTAAAGATTCCTACGAACGGATCTTTGTTTTTCCCGCCCGAGCTCTTCGTGTCTTTACTCCTTCGCACCAAAGAGACCCTCCCTTCCCTAATATGAGAATTGCATATTTTCAACGTTTCTCGTCGTTTAGGTCTTTGAATTCGAACATGCGTTCAATCTTCCATTCCTACTCCAAATAAGATTTGGGATCGGTTCCTCCAACGAACTCCGGAAGTTCGTTTACTTTAAATTCATCCGCATGGTGCATTGAACATGCGTCGTCTCCGCACCTTGTTTGCACACGTTGCTCCGGTAGACCGCTTAGTGCGTCACAGAGTTTCATCAAGATATCGGGATTGGAGAAATCCATAACAAGATTAAAGAGATAGTTTTGAACAAATGATCGTCAATAAAATCGCCAAGGAAATAGCCTTGGGCTCCGATGCCACTAATGATACGAATTTGCTCGGAAAGTGAACATATGTCGGATGGATATCGTATAAGTACGGAAGTATATCATCGCGGAAGTCTTATTTTGTGAACATGATAAATCGAACATATGAATATGGATGTAATATCGGGTAAAGAAATAATATCTATCAAGAAGACTTGAACGATCAAGAACAAATGTTTATCGAATTAGACCTATAATTCGATAAGATGATTTCTTCTCAAGACCTATTGAGAATCGATCGGACTAATACTCGAAAATGCGTCGAAAAAAATCAAGATTTTGATGAAAATCATTCAACAAGGATACAAATACAAAGTGTATTCTTATTTCAACATTCAATGCTTCATACATAATGATCAAAGCCTACTTATAGGAAAACCCAAGTCTCCCTACCATAATTAAAGAAAACAATTCAAAGATTACAAAATCTTTCAATAATCAAAACAAATCAAAAAAAATACAAAGGGGCATACAAAATCACAATTTAGGGGAAACACAATCCCTAAAATGAGTTAGAAAGAAAACAAAAGACAAACAAAAAACAAAAGGCTATAAAATAAAGGGAGCTGCCGGCAGGACACGGGCAGTGTCGCTTGACACGGCCGCGGCGCGCGAATCTTGGCCGGGCAGGACTCGACCGTGTCCTGGAACACGTCCGGGTTGTCTGGGCAGGTGTTCCGACATTTCTAGATGAGTAGGACTCGATCGTGTCGCCTGGCACGGTCGGGTTGGACGGGCAAGCGTTCCGTCATTTCTGGACGAGTAGGACTCGGCCGTGTCGCCTGGCATGGTCGGGTTGGACGGGCAGGTGTTCCGGAATTTCTGGACGAGCAGGACTCGACCGTGTCGCCTGACACGGTTGGGTTCGGCCGACAGTGACTTTCGCTTGTTCGGGACAGTGCGGCACGGGCCGTGTCGGATGACACGGCCGGGTTCGGTGGGCAGTGGCTTCGGCATTTTCTGACAGCATGACATGGGTCGTGTCATATGACACGGCCGAGACCGAGTACCATGGTAATACTCGTCTTATGTCTGTTTTCTCGCCTAAATATGTCGTCGTAAGTGCATGGCGTGTCGTAAGGTCACTTATGTCGATTCTCACCTCATCTTCTTCATTTGTAATACTCGATTTCGCATCAGTCATGTGTAGATTGTTGACCTCACATTGAGCTGTGCACACGAGATGTACTTCATGAGACTAACTAAGTACAAGACCACATATGTATTTGATCGCTACCAGTTGGTGGATTGTGAAAGGACACATTTTCATCCCGGGCATAGTGCAGCGCCATCCCATGAGTCATAATGTAGTTGATGCATACAACATGTTAATTTCATGTGTTTTCGATGGGATTGGTTATAATCTGGTCGATTCCTATAACATGTTTGATTGCGTATGTTCAATGATTTGAGACTATAATCTGACTTAGGTTTATATAGCAGGCATGATTGCGTATATTCCGTGATTTTTAGATTATGATCTGGTTGATTCATACTACATGTTGGATCACATGTGATCGATAGTTTGATATTATGATTCTCTCGTGACTTTGTTGATCTTGTTTGGAGTTTATCATGTTGATGGTATTCTTGATCATTCTTGATCCTTTGTTGATCGTGTTGGAGCTTACCATGTGATGGTATTCTTAGTTGTCTTTCGATTTTATTTAGAGTTTATCAGGTTGATGGTATTCTCGGCCATTATTTATCCTTCAGTAGATCGGCTTGGAGTTTGTCACGTTGATGGTATTCTCGGTTGTTATTAATCTTTCAGTTGATCGGTTTGGAGTTTATCATGTTGACGGATTATCGATTATTGTTGGTCCTTCATTCATTGTTTTGGGAATTGATTATGTTGATGGTATTCTCGATTGTGATTGACCTTTGGTTGGTCGTATTGGAGTTATTTTGTCGATTATATTCTCTATGGTTTTCTTGGTTGGTTATTATTATGGATTGCATGAATATTTCGACTCCGTGTCAATGTTTAAGGACTTGTTGCCATTGTTTGGGTAGTTGTACCACTGATGTATTATGTGTTATTGGTTTTATCACAACTGATAATCTTCTATCAGGTTTGGGTTTTGATTATGTGATCTAATAAAGCATTTGGCACTGATGGTTTATTCCATAGTTATGAGTTATGATGATGTTTGGAGGATTTTGGTATTGTTGAATACAATACAGATGTTTGGTTTTGGTTTCATCTCATCATTTGAGAATGTGAGATATGTATTATGGTAAGGATTGATTTGATATGGATGATTGTGAGACGACAAGGTAATGACGGTGAGATTACGTTGGTGGTTTTCTTATTTTGTAATTACATTGGTATGTAATTGTTTATGATGATGTGATCATTATCATTGTTGAGTATTGTGCCTTACCCTATCATGGGGTTTACTGTTAGGTTCTCAGAGATTGAGCTTGTAGTAGCCGTGAAGAGATCAGCTTCCTGGGTGATACTGGCTATGGCATGTATTTTGGGAACTGAGTATTTTACTGATTTTTATTTCTGCGGTAAATGTATTTTAACTGTGTTTTGTTTATATCCGCTATTTGTATACTTTAAAAATGACCTTCTGGTATTTTACGAACTTGAGCATATTGTGGAAAAACTGATTTCCTAAAAAATGTTCAAGCAGTTACTTAATGTACGTCTTGAAACTATTGAGGTTTGGCTTTTGGCCATGAACTTTTAAATGGGATCTTTATGACGGTATTTATAAAAATGGAATTTTGAAAAACATTCGAGTATTATAATGATATTACCGTCGCTGGACATTATACATATTTTGAAATGATTCTGTAATTGATTTTTGGCCAGGTGGGTTCTGGTGCAGGACCCACGGTGCTGTAAGATTTTTGGATGGCTCTGGGGTGTTATAGAGTATTGATTGTCGAAAGACATCGTTCGTTCGTTTGAGGAAATACTATTATTTCATCTTTAGAATTGAGGCAAATTATCTTGCTTGATTATAATGATAAATGATTCTTGTGAATGTTGTACATTTTACGTATGTCTAATGCTTTTTATGAATTTATGATTTATATTGAGGTTGTTATTGATCTTATCGATCATCTCGTTGTGAGATTGTAACCCAGGTTCACTATCTTTGGCATTGTTGATCTTGTTGATCGTCGTTTCACCTTGGTTAGTTCCATTATACCTTGTGGGAGATGTTGATTATTGAATTTCGTTGTCATGTTGTATTGTCATATTTCTAGAGTCATATCTATGTGCCGATTGGTTATGTGTAGAATTTTTAGTCGGGCACATATGGTCTTGTGTTGTTGTTTCCACATTGGACTGTGCACATGAGACGTTTACTTCATGAGGATAATTAGGTATATTATCACATGTATATCATGAGGATTCTGCATACGATGTGGACATGTAGACATATACATTTCCGAGTCGAGCGTACTGTGATGTCCGTCTTTGAGCGATATTATTGGTCGTTCATAGACCTTGTGTTGGTCACAATATATAATTATACAGCTTAGAAGGGGGGTTGAATAAGCTGTATTCTTTTTCGAAATTTATTTGCGTAGCGGAAGTCTGAAACTAAGTAGCTGTAAATACAGCAACTGGATGGTCTCCTGTAGCTTGGTGCTCACATGTTTTCAGGATAAGTATATTAAAATCACACAGGCAGTACGAAAATAATAAAGACAGGAAGTAAAGACACATGGTTTAATGTGGTTCGAGGTAAACCCTCAGGTCTTCCACACAGGAGTAAATAGTTTATTAAAATCAAGGCGAACACAACTGTATAATTTTAACTAAACTCGTCGTTGTATCTTTCACAAAGATTGATACAGCCGACAGTAGCTTTGGCCGTTGATACAGAGGGGCTTGGGCTTCTTCGACTTGCTTCTTCTCACACATATTGAAGCTCGTCCTGAAATTTATCTGTCCCACACAGGTCAGAATGGCTTTGCTTAGTCCACACGGGGCTAAGTATATCAACAGTAAGTATTTGGATTATCACGAGTCGAACAGCAGCTGTAGGCATGGTAAGCTTTTGCTGTATGTGCTGTTCGTTGTTGATGACTTGTATATTACTTCACTTAAGATATCGATGTAATATTGAAGAAATATATTGCTCTAATATGCTTGATGTTCAGCTTTCAGTTCTCGAGAATTTCCGTGTATTCATTGGTGAGCAATGCACTCTTGCTTGGGCCATTGATTACCTTGGAAATAGATCTGTAATAACTGTAGTTGTTGGCTGGTTGGTGAGATTGAGACAGCTCTGATTGGCGGCTTAAGAATATTTGAATTAAAGGTGATTTGCATTTAATGCTTCAGACATTCTCTTTGAGCAGCATTAAATGCTTTTGTGTATGTAGTCTCTTCGGCCGCATTAAATGTTGTCCTATCAGCATTAAATGCTACTTTAGAATCGTGAATACTTTATGAATAAAGTAAGTTTGTTTCACAAGGGTTTAAAGTTCTTTCTCAGTCATGTTGGTTCTCTATTTTACATTGTTTGTTGTAGCCAATGTCTCATCTGCGTGTATCTTGAAGGCTTAGCTATATGATCTTACGCTGTATAGACATACTGTATGGATAGGATGTATGCTGCATTTATCAAAAAATATTTTTTCCAATAATTTCCCCCGTTTTGATAATGCCAAAACATCTAACAACATGAGGCTATGTTCAAGTCTTCTATCGAATGATCTGATCTTTGAAACTTGGACTAAAATTTGAACAGCTCGCAGGCAAGTTCTTAAAATTATAAAATCCTACAGGACTAAGTATATTACTACTTGAGTTATGATTGGCTTGTAGGCATAATCTTACAGGAAGTAATCCTACTTGAATACAACATAATCAATGAACTGTTAGCAGACAAGTTCCTACAGCTTGATACTTATCAAGGTTTTATATTAGTAAGCATTTTAATATAAATCGTAATTAAAGCAGTAACTATAGTTGACGGGCTATAATCTTTTTAGGTAAAATAATATTTTCATTGATAATTCAGATTACAGTGCTGTATGAAATTGAAATATTACATTGGAGAGCATACCGAGAAAAAAATAAGTACAACTATCAAAAGTTATCCCCTATAGTGCTGATGCTTCCAAGAATTCCGAGAAAGGCCATTCTCGGTTCCCTTCCACCAGTTGACTAGGGAGTCTCTGCCTCGGTCCATGTAGATGTTTCTTCCTTCGTGGGAGACATCGAAGGCGAGAGCCCTGTCTTGTGGGTGATTTATCCGATCAGCCTTCTGATGCTTAGACTTCAGTTTGATTTGTAGAGGGAGTTTTCCTTGTGATGTGAGCCTTAAGAACTCCTTGGCAGCAACTTCCAGAGTCTTGAAGTGGTTGAACATGGCGGATTCCCTGATGAGAGTACAAAAGTATCTCAGCAGTTCATTATTCTTCCATGCCTTAAACTCTTCAGCTGAGGGCTGCCTGTCTGTAGAGAGAAAGATTTCAGCGGGCTCTGCACTATATTCTTCCACGAAAAATTGGGATCCTGGAACTCGGGGCGAGTACCAGTAGCCCTATATCCTCTATCTCCTTGACCTGGCTTGGGTCGGGCCAGTCTTCTGATGGTTGCAGCAACACTGTCATCCGGTATAGCTTCTATCTCTTTCTCTTTCACCATCCTCCATCCCCTTTCAGTCTCTCAAGCCTCTTCCCCTTTTTGGCGTTATCAAGATCAGAGACCTTGCCATGAATATCCCGAAGCATATCCATCGATTCGGCCTACTTGTATTTAAGATCTTTCATTGAGTCCACTAGACTGCGACCACTACTGTATGGTCATCGATTTTGTAATTGTGAGCAGTGAGTCTTGATCCAGTGTACTCGAAGGAGGCGGCCATTTTGGCTTACGAAACTCTCAGTTTCTCTTGCTCTTGTTTCGGGATTCTCTCTTGATGCTATTTAAGTTGATTAAGCGCCCGCCGCAAGGCATTCGACATGAGACAGAATGCTTCTTCAACATCCTGCATAGCCCTTTGCAGCTTGGGGAGTTCATCCTGAGCAGTCTCCCGCATCCATTCTAGCTCCTTTCCGACATCATACAGGGCTTTGATGGTGTCCTAAAAGAATATGGTTTGTGTAATACCCTAGATTTTTACCCCTAAATAACTTCGAATCTTTGACCCATTTTTGGAGATTCTTTTGTCCGTTTGTTGAACTTGCGCAATCTTTCATATTGTTCTAGTAACCTTGTTGTTCTGTTTTATCACAACTCTATTATCAATACATAATAGAATTTGGAATATCATTATATGTTACTATTGTTACCGTATGTTGATAATATTTCGTCATAATACTACCACTGTAACCAGATCGTTTGATCAATATAGATATTTACAACTCTTATTTAGAGAATTACACCATAGAACTATGGATGGAGTAGCAAAAGGGGGTTAATAGAAATAAGAGTAGATATTTCTGGATAGTGCTGTGCGCAAGGACTGACTTTGATCAGTCACCATAAATTCAAAAAAAACACAAAAATTCTAAAATTTCACATCAAGGTAGAAAAGAAGGAGTTATGGCCGAAATAGCAATGGCTATACTGACAGCTTAGTCAGTGACGCGGACATGTCATTTGACACGGGCCGTGTCGCACTGATCTAAATAAGCAAAACTCACTGGCCTCTGACACGACCAGTGACACGGACGGGTCATTTGACACGACCAGATTCAGCACCTTGGGTAAAACCCCGACTTTGGGAGCTATATATAGCCCTTGGCCGATTTCTGGGGCATTCCAGCACCTTCCCTCGAGTTTTCTTCATTCTCCACCTAAAATACTTCATATTGAACTCCATAATCAAGCCATAAACATGTTCCTGACATTATAGAATCAAGATGTCAAGTCCGTTATCGAAGAATCATCCATTTCTTGGTTGAATCTAGGTATGTGGTTTGAAGTTCTTCAAGTTCTTTCAAATGATTCTTATTAGTTCTTGTTTTTTGGATGGTTCTTAGATGTTCTTGAGTAGTTTTCATCGATTCTAGAGCGGTAGAGATCGAATTCTTCAACTATATCATTTCTCATACACAAAATGCCCGTTAGGTGTTCGATAAAAATTCCCTTAGAGTACGGATTCGAATTCCAAGTGTTATTGTGATTAGAATCAGTAGTCCTGATCTGAGTCTTGCTATATTGATCATCTTAGGTTCGGGAAATCGGGTTTGATAGCCTCCTGTCCGAGTTTTACCAAACTAGTTAAACCGTCGAATTCCAGACAAGTATTTGATTATGTTTATGTATTACCTTGCAATTTAAAGTGTATAAATGTGTCTTTGGAATTGAATTATTTATTCTGAATTTTACTAAATGTTTATTGATATTTTAGAATATTTTGGGAATATTTTCAAATCAAATAAATGAGTTTTGAGGTTTTAAAAATAATATTTACGAACGAAGTTTAGAAAGGATTTTCAAAAGGTTTTGTGGAAAGAAACTGGAAATGGACCTTTAAAAATGTTAAGGGCTGATTTTCCTAAATTTATATCGAGATGATGACATTTTATAAATATTTTGTTGAAAACGATTTGGAGATATTACTTCCTATTGTGATTGAAAAGCATAGATGTAACGCTTGATGATTTGAGACTGGCGTCGTCAAAGTATGTGGCAATGGATTATGAAATGTGAAATGATATGATTTTTGAAAAACGTGTGTGTTGTTGTTCTTCCACCCGGGAATGGTTCGACGGGACCTCTGGGGGCCGATACTAATGGGTACGGCCGCGGGTTACCAAGTGCGGTTTTTTGTGATGATGATATGTGATGTCATGGTTTCCCCATGACGATGTTTTAATGATATACGCATTATTCTGGAATAATGACGTGGATTTCACTGCCGCTGTCACGATACGGTTGAGACGTTAGTAAATGATGATGATTATTTTCTGTGGTATTTTTACTCTACTCAGCCCTATATATATATATTTTTATTGCATGTTATACATACTCATGTATTAAATACTCGTGTCGGCTGTTTGCTGACCCCTTCGAAGGTGGATATATTATTTGTGTATTCAGGTACAAATCTAAATGGTGAGCCAGTGCAGGAAGGGTACGGGGATGACGAGCAGCAGTGATATTCCCTCGTGGCGCCGGTGTCGTGATTAGTCGATGTTGTTTTAGTTGTTTTAGTCTTGTTTTGTATGAGTACTCGCGAGTACTATTTTTATTGATGTTACGCCCGTTTGAGGGCTTGGGAGCTGTTTTAGAGATGGTTATGTATATGCTAAACAAGTTGTGATGGTTGGCATGTTCGACCTTGCCGGTTGGCATATGCTGTCTTGGATTTATGCTCGACTTGATTGGTCGTGTGTGAGTATGTGTCTTAAACAAGTCTTTCCTGGTGGATTCCCGAAATATATCCACGGCGCTGTAACAGTTCCGGCCCGGGATGAGGTTGTTACAGTTTGGTGGCCAATTTGTTGAAGTTGCTCACGCCTAGCTTCAGCGTGGGGAGAGTGGTGGTGAGCAATTTTGGACTCAGATGGCTCTCCTAGTTGTTTGAGGGATTCGTATGGGCGGACCCTTTATGCTTTCCATATCTCGAAGCGTTCGAATGCTTTGTTGATCTGGACTTGAAGAACTGTGTGATTTATTATTTCGATGGGGGAGGGACTCCAAACATTAGAGGGTTCTACTATTCGGTTGGGATCCTCTACGGATGTGGGAGCCTGTTGAGAAGAGTGATCCCTGACATGGTGGGATTCCCTAATGGGAGAGGGACTCCTTACATGGCTAAGAATGGGCATCCGATTCACCAGTGCCTTCAAACTTGACAAACGACTGGTCATCCGTCATTGTCATCACAGGATCAGGAACTGCTGTTGGAGTAGCCAGTGTTTCTTCCATAGGGGTTGCGCCCTGTGGGTCAGCTACTGCGGCATATGGTGCAGTAGGTGGAACTGCCTCAATGGCTGTTGTAGTCACTTGAGGTGTTCTAGGAATAGCTTCTGACTTGGAAGACTTCTTAGTCTTCATCTTCTTCTTCTTCTGGACAGTTGTAGGGGAGCTGCTACAATTATCCGGAACGGACCTATTTTGCTGACGAGCTTCTTCTTGCTATCAACAGACTTGGACTTCACAGAGTGATCAGTTACATATCGAGGATAAGTCAATGTAGGTAGAGAGAGGGGGTTGGGCCTGTTGGCAAGAAGAGTCGCCTTGTTGAAGACGGTAGGCTTGGAACCACCTAAGAACTTTCTAGCAAGGATCTTCTTGGGAGTAGGTGACTGTTATATGCCATATCACATCATAATGTAGTTCAAAATCAGGCCAAAAGACTTCCTTGCAGAATATAGTTTGGAAGCCTCCTCCTGAAGGCGTTTCAAGATCGCCTTACACCAGTTAACTTTCTATCCAGACATGATATCGACCATCATACGGAACATCAAGCTGGTGCACATCTCGAAAGCTCCAGTGCGATTTTACACAACTCTGCAGCAGAAATAATGAAGATAAATATATGGGAGGCTGAAGTTCCTCTTGTGACAAGATAGATTCACTTGCAATGGCAGAGAGTTGCCAGTAAATAGATTCCATTAGGCCTTCAGTAGGTTTCCAGACCCAAAGATTTCCAACTCCTCCAAAGTTAGTCCATCAGAGGGCAACTTGTACAGTTTTTCAAGGAGTTCACGGTTGATGGAGATCTCCTTCTCTTGCACAATGTTAACAACAGCAGTAAGGGTAGAGCTATTCTTCTCAGATGCATAAAGAATTCACCATCAAGGAAAAATTCTTCCAAAATATGTTCATCGTAGTTCCCCGAGTGAAGACTACCCAACTTGTACAGACCGGTTTGCTTGACGCGAGAGATGACCAAGTTCATCCCAGGCAAGTCTTCGTATACTGAGATTATGCGCTCTTGAAGAACAGAACGAGCAAAGATCTGTCCATCGATTATCATGTCCTTCTTTCTCATGGCTTCTAGTCTTGCTACAGGGGCAAAAGTTTCATCATAATATATTCCTTATTTCTGTTTGTAACCTTGGGCGACTAATCTGGATTTGTTCCTTATGACAAGTCCGTTTTCATCCTTTTTGTTTCGGAATACCCATTTGGTTCCTATGAATTATTGATGGGTTGATCTAGGGACTAGGTACCATACATTATTCCTTTCGAAATTGTTGAGCTCTTCTTCCATAGAAATGATCCAGTGAGAATTGTTAAGAGCCTCATTGGTCGAAACATGTTCTGACTGTGCTAGGAATATAGCTACAGTGCACATGGCAAATCTTCTAAGTTTAGTTTGGTATTTCCATATAGGGAATTAAGACTTTTCATAATGGGATTCTGTCTCTTCATGTGTACAGAGTACAATTCCTTGTGTTCTTTGTATTTTTCTTCGGGTGGAAACACTAGCATCAATATCTCCAATTATTAGTTCCTGGGGTGATCTCTTAACCACCTCCTATCGGGTTCTAGTTTAGTATCCCTTGTCGTGTCCTGATGAGCTGTAGCTTCAGCTTTAACTTCTACAACATCAGATTCAATTACTTCTTCTATTCTTAGAGCGGCGGGATTAATTTCTAGATTTATAATAGGTTCATTTGTAGTCTGTGGGATATCTTCAATGGATAGCATCTGGACACTTTGGGTTAAGTCTTTTATTCCTGTAGGATCGCAATGGGGTTCCTCAAAGATTATATGAATTGATTCCTCTATTGTCAGCTTCCTTTTGATAAAATATCCTAAATGCCTTGCTGACAGATGAGTATACAACAAAAATGCCTTCATCTGACTTTTCATCGAATGTCTTGAGTTGATCCTTCTCATTGTTGAGAACATAACACATGGATCCAAATATATGAAACTACGCAACCATTGGAGTTTTATTATACCATACCTCGTATGCTGTTTTGTTGTCGTGCTTGTTGATGATACAACAGTTTTGTGTATAGCTTATTGTATTTGTTTCTTCTCCCCATAAACACTGTGGCAACTTGCTTGTAGATAACATGGTTCTTGTTGCTCCTTCAGCATCCTGTTCTTTCGCTCAACAACACCATTCTGTTGAGGAGTATGGGCTGTTGTGTTTGCTGTATGCCATTGTCCGCACTATATTGCTCTATAAAGCGATTTATTAATTTTGTGTCTCTGTTGGAACAAATGGATATAATACTCAACCCTTTCTCATTTTGTATCTTTTTCATGGGTTCCGACAGCTTTATGGTTGTCTATTTCTTTTTATTTAGGAATATGGTCCAAGCATACTTGGAAAAATCATCAACAATTACGACACACTAATTGTTTTTACCTCCCATGCTGATATGGTCTACAGGATCGTAGAGATCCATATGTAGCAAATCCAAGACCCTATGGGTGGAAATGTATGATTCTCTTTAGAGATGTCTTAACTTGCTTGCCTTTGACCATTCCGTGTCGAGCCATCTTGTTGATGATCTTAAAATTGATATGGGAATCCTCTTGTGCCATAGCCAGCTTTGATAAGTAGTGCCTTTGGCAACAAAACATGGAATTACGGTACTAGTTGGTTTCCAGTCAGGAAGTTTACTTGGAATGGGAATGAAAAATTGATCGCATGTTCAAGTTTAAAGACCTCGACCATGAGAAACGTTGCAAGCATGCAATTATCATGTACTGAACCATGACACAAGTCTAGGTCCAAGAAAGTGATGAGTACCTCTTGTACTCTTCCTATCCAACTTATAGCCTCTGAGATCCAAGTCGCTGTAGCTTACCAAATCGGATCCTCCTTCCTTAGGATACCACAATCTTACATTGATTGTTCCTTTTTCATACTTAAGGACTCGTTTGACCATACACATCCGAAGTGACCCATCCTTCTTTCTTACAAACAACACTGGTGCACCCCAGGGTGACACACTAGGACGAACAAATCCGAGCTCTAGCATCTCTTAAATTTGGACCTTCAATTCTCGAAGTTCCTTCGGAGTCATTCTATATGGGGCTTTGGATGTTGGGGCCACCACAGGGACCAAATCAATACTAAACTCCACTTGTCGGTCGGGTGGGGGACATATACAAAAACTCCCGTACTATAGGTACGTCTGTAGGGGACACCTCATTAGTACGAGTGTAGACCAAACTCACGTACTATAGGTATGTCTGTAGGGGATACCTCATTAGTACGAGTGTAGACCAAACTCACCAAGTAACCCTGACATTTCTCCTTCCTTAGACTTCTCAGTGCTTTCATGGGTGTGATTACTCTTGGTACTACCCTACTCTTAGTAACATAAAAGGTGATCGACTCGCCTTCGGAACACCTCAATGTTACCTTCTTCTCATGGCAACTTATATCGGTATCATGTCTATCATGCCAGTCCATACCAAGGATCGCGTCAAAATTCCATCGAGCTAATCAAATACAGGCTAGCATCAAATTCTCTACCTCCTATCTCAATATTCTCGTCAATCATTCTATTAATGATGATCGTATTTCCTGACGGTAAGCTAACCTCAAGAGACTCAACAGTTCTAACGCTTCTATGAACAATAGCATGATAAAACTTTGCAGACATAAAAGTATGTGTGGCACCAGTGTCAAATTAAGCGAAAGCAGGCACATTAGAGATCATAAGATTACCTAACACCGTGTAGGGATTTCATCTGTGTCGTAAAAGTATAAATGTGAGATTTTCCTCCAGAACCTTGACCTTTGGCCCTTTGGAGATGACAGTTCGAAGATGAATGCCCTGTCTCCTTGCATCTGTAGCAGACACCTTTACCGTACAGGCACTCCCCTCCATGATTCTTACCACACTTCGAGCACTCTGGCTTACTGGTTTGAGGCTTAGGTCCCGACCTTTGATCAACCTTTGCTTGCTTATTAGAAACCATGGCCTTATTTTGGTTCCCATTCCAATTCCTCTTACTGGTATTAGGCTTCGTAGACTGTTGTTGATCCAGCTTATGGCTAGCCTCAACCTCTTGGGCTCGAAACACTGTCTCGGTATAGGGTATCACCCCATGACCAGCCACGATGTGACGAATACTCGGGCGTAAACCACTCCAGAACTTAAGAGGCCTCTTTCGATTTGTATCCACCATGTGCTCCACAAAGAAGCTGATTTGGTTGAATTTTCTCTCATATTATTCAACTGTCATTCCTCCTTGTTCAAGATTCCAAAACTCTCTCTCCATCTTCTCTCGGTAATGTTGTGGGTAGTACTGTTCCATCACTATTTCCTTGAATCGATCCCAATTTAATAGCTTATCCACCAGCGTCCAGCATCCTCCACGCAAAGAATTCTTTGCACATCACTGCACCCAATGATATCAAAGGTGCGCTCGAGCGACATGAACCATTCGTCAATAATCTGGTCCTTCCCGACCGTTGAATGATGGTGGGGTGAAACGTCGAAACTGTTGCACAACTTGTGCCTGATTAGGAGCTGGCACGTTATCATTGTGGTTTCCTGACCTTCGTTACCACCACCAGCAGCATCAAGGTTGGCATTATGACCATCGAGATTATCTGCATCTCGGTTAGCTGGGCGTCCACATCCACGAGTTGCCATTATCCTAAGGCATACCACGCGCAATGATCCCTCAGTACTTACCCAACGAGAGGGAGTAATAAAATGGAGAGTTACATTTCATCTATAGGTTGAGAACCAGAGATTTCTAGCAATGATGATTTACACGTCACGTATGGCCATGCCTGGATGTTTCCGCATTGGACTGTGCATACGATACGTAGTTCGTGAGGCTAATTAGGTACATTGTCCCACGCGTATCCTGGATTCCATATACGGGGTGGACATGTGCATGGACATATTTTTGGATCGGGCGTACTGTGATGTCCATCTTGAGCCATACTGATTAGTCATGCATATTCCATGTTTGATTGGTTATGATTAACGGTTTGTGATTGGTTGTTCATACGCCCGGGGGGTATTTTCAACAGTCGAGTTGCCTCCTTGAGATACAGAGTATGTCAATTATATAACGTCTTGAGAATTATTATCATGTATATCTGACCTTGTGGTTTTGGGCGAAATACTTGTGTTGTATTTTAGGTCAAGACAAAGGCAAGGCGCGGGAAGAGCATGGTGACGGCGAAGGGTTTAAAGGATACTAGTTCGGAGGCCCCAACTCTTTTGTTGTCCGGTTATGCTTAAATCGTGTAACATTACTTTCCGCTTCATTTAAACTATTGCCGATTATACTATTATTTTAAATATATTCCATCTTCATATGGTTTATATTAGTATTTAGATCCTGTGTATTCTGAGGCTAATATCCGTACTATTTGTAGACTCCTAATCGGAATAATGATTATTATTTGTGATTCGGTATCACGATAATGTTATGTTTAATTTGTGTTTTGGTATCACCTGGTGGGTCCCAGTGTGGGGTTCACGGCATTGTAATAGCCACTGTATTCAGGGTGTTACAAACACCTCTAATATGGCAGGATTCATGGTGGAGAATGCCTCTTTGAAAAAGGTATCTGTTACCGATGCAAAGAACAGAGACACCTGGAACATGAATTTCCTCACAAGAAGAAAAGAAGTAATAATAAAGATAACAACAAGAAGGGCAAGGCCCGTGTCTTCGCTATGACTAAGGATGAGGCAGACCAGGATTCCGGTGCAATAACATGTATACTCACTGATACGAGATCGACATGGCCAACCGAAGAAATATGACGTAGATGACCATGCAACCATGCATACGGCCATGCACACACATGCACCTACAAGACATGCACTTACTTCTTTGGACGAGACGACTAATACGAGACTTGAAGTAACGTTGAACATATTTTACGTATGCATGAAGAAATTACGAACCATGCAATCATCCACCTTATTCATGCATTGAAACCGATGGTTCCCCTCCCTTGAATAAGTCACCTACATGGCAACAAAGTCGTCAAAGCATGATAATAATAATCATCAAGAATCAAACCAAAGTCTTCTAACATGATTAGTTATTTTATTTTGTTTCTTGTCTTTGGTGAAGATTTGCTCAAGATTCTTATGATACGTAAAATGCATGAAGAAGATGGATGAGTGCATGGTTCGTAATTTCTTGTCTTCAATGCATGAAGAAGGTGGATGAGTGCATGGTTCGTAATTTCTTCATGCATACGTAAAATATGTTCAAGGTTACTTCAAGTCTCGTATTAGTCGTCTCGTCCAAAGAAGTAAGTGCATGTCGTGTAGGTGCATGTGTGTGCATGGCCGCATTCATGGTTGCATGGTCATCTACGTCGTCTTTCTTCGGTTGGCCATGTCGATCTCGTATCATCCCATCTTCCTTTAAAGAGATTCGTCCTCGAATCTAAAGTCCAAGGATGGTTGGTATTCCGGATAGGGTTGTGCTCCTCCCCTCATGTGATATCTTCTTGAAAGACTTTGACAAGGACAGAAAATGAAAGCAACATCTTGGTGACTTTGAAAAGGATCAAAGTCTTGTCAAATCAACACATCCGACGAAAATTACATCTTCAACCCGGGAGGAGCACAACCCTATCCGGAATACCAACCGTCCTTGGACTTTAGATTCGAGGACGAATCTCTTTAAAGGAAGAGGGGATGATACGAGATCGACATGGCCAACCGAAGAAAGACGACGTAGACGACCATGCAACCATGCATACGGCCATGCACACACATGCACCTACACGACATGCACTTACTTCTTTGGACGAGACGACTAATACGAGACTTGAAGTAACCTTGAACATATTTTACGTATGAATAAAGAAATTACGACCCATGCACTCATCCACCTTCTTCATGCATTGAAGACAAGAAATTATGAACCATGCACTCATCCACCTTCTTCATGCATTTTACGTATCATAAGAATCTTGAGCAAATCTTCACCAAAGATAGGAAACAAAATAAAATAACTAATCATGTTAGAAGACTTTGGTTTGATTCTTGATGATTATTATTATCATACTTTGACGACTTTGTTGCCCATCTGAAACCCTAATAACTGCTCAACCTGAGGCCCCTGCTCCAAAGCACCCGCCGAGAGAAAAAATTACTCTTCCCAGGGTTAGCGCGCAACCCCTAAAGAGAATCAAAAATATCAATACTCCTCTTAAGAACACCAATAGATACCTCATCAGGATTACAGAAAAGAAGGAGATCGTCAGCAAAGGCGAGCATGAAAGTACGGGTAGCCTCACACTTCCAGTGGTACCGGAACCCCGGGGTCTGAGCAATCTCACGAGTAATAATACCATGAAGCACCTCCATAACAATAACAAAGAGATGAAGAGAGATGGGGTCTACCTGTCGGAGCCCCCTACGACCTCTAAAGATCCCCTCAGCATCACCATTCAAGGAAACCGAAAAGGCAGTAGTGGTGATGCACTCCCTGATCCAGGCGATGAACGACTGATGGAAACCTATACACTGCAGAGCAATCAGTACAAAATCCCACTCAACAGTGTCATAAGCTTTCATAAGATGAACTTTAAACACACACCCTATAGGCATCCCCCTCTGCCCATAACCATGAAGAAGTTCCTGAGCAAGAAGGATATTATCACTAATCCTTCTCCTAGGAATAAAAGCAGTCTGAGCCGGGTCAATCAAGGCATCCAAGCTATCACGCATACAGTGAATAATAATTTTCGAAATAGCCTTATATAATAAGTTGCAGCAAGAGATCGGTCTAAAATCCGACATGCTCCTAGGTAAGGCTACTTTCGGAATAAGAGAAATGATCGTAGAATTAATCTGCATAACAAACTTACCCGTAGCAAAGAAATGCTTAATAGCAAACAAAATCTCACCCCCCACAATCGGCCAAGCCCACCGGTAAAAAGCAGCATTAAAACCATCAGGGCCCGGGGCCTTGTCCTTATCAAACTCGAAGAACACAGACCGAACCTCATCAGCAGTAACAGGTCTAACCATGTGCACCGCAACATCAGGCGAAAGAGAAGCCGAAATAAAAGGCCTAACCTGACTGAAAGATAAAGGCATAATCCGATTAGAGTAGCCCAACAGTCTCTCATAGAACCCAACAACCTCATTCTTAATAAGAACAGGGTCGGTCAACTCAGTACTATCCTCCGTATTAAGCCTATAGATACGAGATCTGACTCGCCTAGAAGCAATCCTCCAGAAGAAGAAGGCAGTACACTGGTCCCCATCCTTAAGCCAAGCCAACTTGGCCCTCTGCCTGAGTGAAGACTGCTCCTGAGCCACGGCAACTGAGAAAACCCACCGGCAACATCTCTCCAATAATAAAACCGAGTGGTCCATGGGATGGTCCCTGAGAATACTCTGAGAAGAAGAGAGGAACGTAGTAGCAGCAGCAAAATTCAATGCTAAATCCCCTT
Organism: Orobanche coerulescens; assembly: GCA_033398695.1. Classification (NCBI taxonomy): domain Eukaryota; kingdom Viridiplantae; phylum Streptophyta; class Magnoliopsida; order Lamiales; family Orobanchaceae; genus Orobanche; species Orobanche coerulescens. The sequence goes on from CM065815.1 coordinate 105,169,911, forward strand.
TCTTCTTCCTCATAGCTCGAAAAACGGGCTTAAGGGCGTCCAGCTTACGACAGATCGCACAAAGCGGGGCCCCCACAATATGGTGACGCCAAGAGTCCCAAACCGCCGGGAGGAAATCCTCAGGGTCAGCTAGGAAATTATCAAATCTGAACATTTTACCTCTGCAGCGATGCAGACTATCAAGACCTAGAATAAGGGGTCTATGATCAGAGATCCGCGGCAAATCACAAGAGTAAGTACGATCAGCGTGATCAATAAACCACTGCGGGTTACCCAACACCCTATCAAGATGCTTCCATAAAGATCTCGGAGACGCACTCTTGTTATGCCAGAAGAACAAAGAGCCTACCATCGGAAGGGTCTCAAAATCTGCACGCCTGTAAAGCTCTCTGAACTTCACAGGGGGGGCTCATCATCAGAATGAGGAGCTTCCCCACCCAAGATCTCACTAGTGTCTAGAACAGCATTAAAATCACCCATAATGACCCAAGGCTCAGCAGCATGTAAAACCGAGAAATCAGTGAGATACTGCCACAACAGCCGCCTCTCAATAAGATCATTAGATCCATAAGAAAAGGTAACCAGAAGACAGGACGAGTCGAGCAACAGAGTAATGCGATAGTGACTAAATTGCGACTCAATAGCAATAATATCTATAGACACAGAACCAGGATCCCATCCAATCCAGATCCTCTTCCTAGACCCACTACCGTAAACAGAGAACCACTTCCAAGAGCCAGAAATAAATGAAGAAACACGCCCAAAGTTACCAACCGAGACACGCGTCTCGAGTAGAGCAATACAACAAAGATTAACTGAACTAATTACCTCTCGACCGAAATATGATGTTCAGTCCGGTTAAGCCCACGAACATTCCACACAGCAATAGGGATCATTTAACAACATCGACCCAGGCTGCTTCAATAATAGGGCCCATAGAAGAAGAACTAGAACAAAGTGACGTGCCGACAAACTCAGGAATCTCATCCTCAATATCATCGGCAAGACCAGAGAGAGCCGCAAAACTGTTGTGAGACGGCTCACACACACCAGCACAAGCCCCCTAGGCGACACGATAAGAGAGCTGGTAGTAATCAAGGAGAATGTAGAGATGCTACTCAACGGGCCCGATCCAGCACTACGACATCCAGAGCCCCCAGCTAACTCCACACATGGCCACCCGGATCTGGCATCGGCTCTAACCTCAGCCTGAGCGACCCCCCCCCAGACGGAACCAGACCCAACGAGGACCCTGGACCATGAGCATCTGAGGGAGCAGGCTTAGCCACATAAATACGAGCCGGCTTAACCTGCTTCTGAACCAAAGGCTTAGAAGTAGTTGGGCACACCTGATCATGATGCCCGAATACTCTACAAACACCACACCGATGTGGTAACCATTCATATTCAACATGGATCCTCCTAACACCATACGGAAGAACCATAAGTAACGAGCGAATCGGGCTAGTATCAGCATCTAACATGACGCAAACTCGAGTATAATCCACTTTCAGACAGTTCCTGGTGAACACGTCAGCAAAAAGTGGCTCCCCTGTAGCACAAGCAGTAATGCAAAGCCCCTCACTCGAGAGGGACATCACGAAGTTTCACCCAAACAGGGACATGTTTAGGCTGAACCTTCAGAAGAGACATACCAAGCTTCCACCGGGTAAGGAGAATGGACTGGCCCTGAATCAGGCAAGGCCCACCCTCTAATGCCTCGGACAAAACTTGCTCACTTTCAAACTTAAGGAAATAAAATCCCCCCTCAGAGGAGAACACCTCCTTAAGCCCCTTCCACGCCGACAGAAAGCAATTCTTGATCAAGATAAGAGAAGGGGTTTTCCCCAAAAAATAGCCAACTAAAGTGTGAAGCCACCTATTAGCACCTTCAATACCAACACTAACATCCAGTTTCACAATAAGTTTGCCATTTTGAATTTCAGGTTTCACATACCGAAGGCCCCTTTTCTTTTTAATATTTCCTAACACCACGGGAGGAATATGCGATTCCTTCGGAATAAGAACCGGAACCGAATGAGCCAAATAAACAGGGGTAGGAATGGAGCCAAAATTCATGGAAACCATAGCATTTCCATAATCAACAGAAATATCATCAATTATACTATGCATTATTTTACTTTCCCCAGTACAACAAGAATCACCAAAAGAAGAAACAACATTCTCACAATAATCCAATGGAGAACAGGGGGCAGGCACATTAGAATTACAAGAATTCTTTGTTGTAGAGGAAATAGGAAATTGCACAATAGCATCATGAAGAGGCGCAGCCAAAGAGCTGACATCAAAAACCATGCCCGGAGCACCAGGGAGAGAAACCGGGCGACCTGCCGAACAAGACAAACCACCCGGGTTGAGAAATAGGTCTACAACCCGGTCCAGTCTAGGGTCACGCCTGGCCCGCGACAAAGGCCCGATAGGCAGTGGCCGAGGAGCACAACCGACAGAAGCCATAACCGTTGCCGTCAGAGGAGGAGCCGGAGGAGTTTCAGCATAAGGACCACCAAAAATTCCGTCGATTTTAAGCTTAAGCAGGTCGGAATCGGAAGAACCAAACACCTTCTTCCCTAACTCACAAAGACCTTGAGCATCAAAACCCTGAGAAATGGAGCTTCCCACCGCACAGGGAAAGAGAATCGGCCGAGAATAGTGAAAAAAAATCGCCCTCTTTCGCCTCATATCTCCTCTTTAACCTATTAAATAATTATGTTGGTAAATTAAATATCTTAATCCAGATCAAAGATCATAAGATATTTACCTTTGAAGCGTAGTGGTCGCTTGCTCCTTGATCTTCTTGTATTTCTAAATTAAGATCTTCTAGAGTATGATCCGCCTTAATCCGGACGTTGTGTGGGCAATGAGCTACCGAATCTTGCTTGGACAATTATGGGGATCGGCCGAATATGTTCTTTATGAGTCACTCGGTTTTCTTGTTTTTTAAGCATTATGTAAACACTCCTAGAAAATTGATATGTTATCTAAATTGTAGAACCAAAGATACAAGTCAAGATCTACAAGTAAACACAAGAAGAAAAATCGATTTCACAAGCCTCACAACAATAGTCACGGCCGAACCGCCCCATGTAAGTCCTATTTTATAGGCTTTGGAGTACTCTAGGGATCTTAAGGAGGATTAGGGTTAGGACTCCTGTGGAACCCAACTTTCCATATTAATCCTTTCCTAACAGTAATATCAACTCAGTCCACTAAAGAGTTAATATTGCACTTCCTACGCAAATCCCAATTTACGGAATCGGGCTCCTTATTTAAATATATTATTTCTCATGTTTAAGATATCGGCTCTGCATTAATTAATTTTAAGCTACTGACAACTTTAATTATTTAATATCTTATCCAAGAGTAGTACCACTCGAACCTTATTATTATATCGAAATTAAATCCACCTACAGGGTTTAATATAATAATCATTATCGAGCTCCTCAGGAGGACATCATCAACCCGCACGAGTCGGGACACGATTTCTAGTAATAATAATAATTCTCATACAAATAATATTATTGCCCAAGATACGAAGATTACTGAGTCAATTATTTTGATTCTCACCCATGGTAAATCAAAGCAATAAATATTATAAACACACAATTAAATATTATATATTTAGAATTAAGAAATAATAATTACCCGAGATTTACGTTCTTCTTACAGTCAATATAGAAGATACTATCTCACTTTGATCTAGTTCAACGTATGCAAATACGCTAATGCATGCTAATTGTCAAGACCAACTAATCTCAAGCATATATTACAACCTTTTATATAATTGATCTAATAATTATATATAAGTTGTGAACTATTATATTATTTTATAAGGCACCGATAATGTGATCTTCCGCATTATATCAACACACCATTTTATCTAAATATAAAATAATTAGACATTTCATTTACAGAACCATAACGTGAATAAATATGCAAAATATGTGATTAAATGTAATTAATATTTTCATAGGTAGTTATAAGGAAATAAGGTGATACAAGCATAAAGTATTCTTTGCAGTATACAACCCCAACAATCTCCCACTTATACTCAAAGCATGTTTTTAAGTATACTAATCTATTACATAGTCTCTCATTTCTCCCACTTCTACTCAAAGCAATGCTGCCATACACCGTAATCCCATTCTTTCCACATAACAACAACAACAACATCTAAGCTTTAGTCCCAAAATGATTTGGGGTCGGCTAACATGAATCAAACTTTAAAACCGTCAATATTCGTTACATAAATAACATAAAAGGAGAAAAAGAGGGAAAAAAGTAGAGAAAAAAGTAGAGAAAAAAGCAAATAAAAAAGAGAATAAATGTTAAAAAAAAAATGAAAAACCCTGAAAAATAAATTTAAAGATAACATGGAATAAAAGAAAATAAGAATAAAAATACAGAAAAAAAAGATTCAAATTCCATCCACCATCCGTATTCTTTCCCGCCACATTTGCCTCTCTATCGCCATACTTTCTCCAATTCCTAGAAACCGCATATCATTTTCAATCATCTTTATCCAAGTTTTCTTGGTTCTTCCTCTACCTTTCACAATATTACTTGTTCCCCAACTTTCTAGCCTCCTCAATGGGGCATCAACAGGTCTTCTTCTCACATGACCATTCCTTCCACATACCTTTCAAAAAATTTGAGTGTAGGCCATTCGTGAAAGTATCAGCAAGATTATCTTCCGATGAACCCTGGCTGCAACTACTTGTCCTTCCTTTATGAAGTGTCATATGATGTGGTACTTGCGGTTGATATGTTTACTTGAATTGTGGGCTCGTGGTTCCCTCGAATTTGCGACTGCACTGGTATTATCACAATAAAGTGTAATACCCTTTGGCAAATCAGGAATCACATATAAGTCCTACAGGAAGTACTTGAGCCATACCGCCTCGGTTGCCTCAAAGGATGCCACGTACCCGGCTTCCATGGTAGAGTTCGAGATGTATTTCTGCTTCACACTCCTCCAACTAATGGCTCCACCTCCCAGGCTAAACACATAACTTAAAGTATTGACTTGGTCCCTGGGGCAGCCCCGACATCCAAAGCGCCATATAGAATGGCTCCGAAGGAACTTCAAGAATTGAAGGTCTAAATTCAAGAGCTGCTGGAACTCGGATTTATTCATCCTAGTGTATCACCATGGGGTGCACCAGTGCTGTTTGTAAGGAAGAAGGATGGGTCACTTCAGATCTGTATGGACTACAGAGAGCTGAATCGACTCACGGTAAAGAACAAGTACCCACTACCGAGAATCGAGGATCTATTCGATCAATTGTGGGGAGCCGGAACTTTTTCAAAGATCGATTTGCGGTCGGGGTACCACCAACTGAAGATTAGGGAGTGTGACATTCCTAAGACGGCTTTCAGGACCCGTTATGGGCATTTTGAATTTGTAGTGATGCCATTTGGTCTGAGTAATGCACCATCAGTCTTTATGGATTTGATGAACAGGGTGTTCCAACCTTACTTGGATAAGTTCGTGATCGTCTTCATAGATGACATCTTGGTGTATTCTAAGGACAAGGAACAACACCAAGAGCATTTGAGGGTTACATTGGAGACACTTCGCAAAGAGAAGTTGTATGCCAAGTTCAAGAAATATGAGTTTTGGTTAAATAGAGTTGGATTTCTTGGACATGTGGTGACCTCAAAAGGAATTGAGGTAGATCCCGATAAGTTCGTAGCAGTGAGTAGTTGGGGAGTACCCAAGAATGCGAGCGAAGTTCGTAGCTTTCTGGGCCTAGCTGGCTATTATAGAAGATTTATCGAAGGATTTTCTAAAATCGCCACTCCTATGACCCAATTAACAAGGAAGGGCGTGAGGTTTGAATGGAGTGAGAGGTGCGAGGAAAGTTTTCAAGAGTTGAAAAGGAGACTAACCTCGGCACCAGTATAAACGATTCCTGATCCGACGGATGACTTTGTTATTTATAGTGATGCTTCAAAGCAGGGTTTGGGTTGTGTTTTGATGCAACATGGTAAAGTAGTAGCATATGCATCGAGACAGCTTAAACCACATGAGTTGAACTATCCAACGCATGATCTGGAGTTGGCTGTTGTAGTTCATGCGCTGAAGATTTGACGCCACTATCTCTACGGAGGGAAGTGTGAGATATACACGGATCATAAAAGTTTGAAATATCTTTTCACACCGAAGGATCTTAACATGAGGCAAAGGCGATGGTTAGAACTGGTGAAGGACTATGATTGTACCATCCATTACCATCCCGGTGAGGCTAATGTGGTAGTTGATGCTTTGAGTCGAAAGACTAGGGGCGAGTTAGCTTGCTTGACCGATCAGGAGAGTTTGATAAAGGAGTTCTCCGAGTTGAGGATTGAGGTAGTTGAGTCTCCAAAGAGTGCAAAAGCAATCCTATCATCTTTGGTCTTGCAACCAAACTTGAGGGATAAGATTAAGGAGGCTCAACCACGTGATAAGTTCTTGTGCAAGATGAAAGATCGGGCATAAGATGGGAGCATTGAGAAATTTGTCATTGCTGCAGACGATGTTTTGACTTATGATGGGAGGTTATGTGTTCCTAAGGATCCATCCCTTAGGAAACAAATCCTTGAAGAAGCGCACAATGCACCATACTCTGCTCACCCGGGAGGTACAAAGATGTACCACGACCTGAAGAAGTTCTTTTGGTGGAGAGGAATGAAACTGGACATTGGTGTATTTGTGGAGAGGTGTATGATATGTCAGCAGGTGAAGGCAGAACACCAACGTCCAGGAGGTTTACTTCAACCGTTGGAAATCCTAGAATGGAAATGGGAGCATATCACAATGGATTTCGTGGTTGGTCTGCCACGAACCGTGAGGAAGAACGACGCTATCTGGGTGATAGTAGATCGTTTGACGAAGTCATCTCATTTTCTACCTGTGAGGATGACTTACAGTATGGAACAATATGCAAGGATTTATATTCGAGAGATTGTGAGGCTACATGGTGTTTCAGTGTCGATCGTTTCTGATAGAGATCCGTGATTTACGTCGAAATTTTGGAAGAGTCTTCAGAGTGCATTGGGCACTAAGTTGAATTTCAATACTGCATATCATCCGCAAACCGATGGTCAATCTGAGCGGACTATCAATACACTCGAAGATTTGTTGAGGGCGTGTGTTCTTGATACTGGTGAGAATTGGGAGAATATTTTGCCGTTAGTAGAGTTTGCTTATAACAATAGTTACCAAGCGACTATACAAATGGCTCCGTACGAGGCTCTCTATGGAAGAAAATGTCGATCGCCCCTTTATTGGAGTGAGGTTGGAGAAGGAAATATTTTAGGTCCCGAATTGATCGAGCAGACTATAGAGAAGATAGCCGAGATCACAAGTAGGATTAAGACCGCCCAGGATCGACAGAAGTCTTATGCTGATAAACGAAGCAAAGATATCCAATTTGAGATTGGAGAAAAAGTGTTCTTGAAGGTAGCACCGATGAAAGGAGTGGTACGATTCGGTAAAAAAGGAAAGCTACAGCCTCGTTATATCGGCCCTTTTGAGATTTTGGGTCGTGTTGGTGATCTTGCTTATAGTTTGGCATTACCGTTGGAATTATCGGGGGTGCACAATGTCTTTCACATCTCCATGCTGAGAAAGTACATACATGATCCTAGTCACATATGCAATTTCAAAGAGTTGCACGTAGCCAGGAACTTGACTTATGAGGAAGTACCTACAGCTGTTTTGGAGCGTAAGGTACATCGGTTACGAAACAAAGAGGTTAAACTGGTGAAAGTTCAGTGGAGCCGTCATGGACCAAATGAAGCGACTTGGGAACGTGAAGAAGAGATCCATTCTAGGCATCCGACGTTCGCTATTGAAGGTACATGATTTAATTTTCGAGGACAACAATTTATTTAAGAGGGTAGGTTGTAACGCCCCGATTTTCGAGCATGCGTCTATTTTATAATTTATAGAAAGTGCATGAATGATTTTAAATGTCCAACAATTTATTTACGAATTTTATTCCATTTATTAAATAAGGTCAAATTCCTTATTCGCATATCATGATTGTAGTTTACACTCCAGGATCAAGTACAAAGTCTCGTATTACAATCGTCCAATATTGTTTATTTCATTTAATTATGCCCAAAATATTATTTAGCAAATTACTATAATAATTATTATTATGAATAATAATATTTCTATTATTATAGTTATCATTATTATTTTAGCCAACTATTTAATTAGTCCAATATTATTATTATTATTACTTTAAACTCAATTCTTATTATTAATATTAATATTATTGTCTATTAATTTAATAGCCCAAGTCTTTTTCTTAGCCCAATTATTTTATGTTAAATCCAATTAATGGGTTGGACCAAACTCTTTTTCTAGCCCAATTCAAATTTTTCTAATACCTAAACCCATAACTTTTATACCCTAAACCTAATCTCTACAGTATAAATACTATATTTATACTGCAGCCAACCTACAATATATAGAATACACAAAAAACACATATTTGTTCTTCTGCTCGTTCCAGCCGCCCCTCACCCCCCCTTGTGCAATTCTCAACTTCTGCAACCCTTTCTCCCGTCATCAGATTCAAAATTCAACAAAGAATCCCCAAACATACAAATAAAAACAATACATTGTATTCTTCCCAATTCTCACGCTACAACAACAACAAGGAGTAGATGGGTCTGTTGTAGGCATTCATCCGTAGTCAAGGAAAGCTTCCTGAACTGCAGTTTGATTCTTCAGTCAGGTAATCAAATTTCTTTTATATTTATCTATCCCTAGCCTCTTCTGCAAAGATCCATTAGTATAGTATTCCCCATCTATACATCACCACCAATAAAACCCGATTGAAATCATCAAAACCAGAAACCTCACAACCTAACCCAAAAAAAACAAAATCCAAAACCCTCAACCCAAATTTCCAGAATTTATAATCAAAATCCGGACCGAACTCATGGCCGAATTCCAAATCGTGAAATTCCCAGCCCTAAATCCACACAAACTCACCTATGTTCAGTTGCAATCATCGACAGACCTGAACCTTGACCGCGAGCAGCCCGCGTCAGAAGCATTTTCTTCCCAAATCTGAAGCCCACCATCGAATCAGTTAAGACCACATTATAGCCGTCGGTGCCAAATTGAATTCCACAGCCCAGAATTGAGGTAAATCCCATCGGCCCTATACAAACCCACACCCGAGCTCCGATGTGAGAGCCAGCCATGGCCACTCAAATCCCTTCATCAGTCCAAGGCCATAGCCTTTCACCATCGCCACCGCACTTGGACCTCCGCCCTGCATCCGGCCGTAACTGCCGTCTCCTTCCCTTTCTTTTTGGTCCATCGTGGTTTGAGCTTATGCGTGTGTATTTATATTTGTGTGTTAATCGGTTAATGAATTAACAGCAGAGAAAGTGAGAGATTGAGAGGCTGAGAGCCGATCGGTATGCAGATTGCAGAGGAGTTGAGGGAGAGAGGGAGGAGTCGACAAAGGAGAGAGAATCAGGGATGGAGAGTGAATATTGCGGCTGATCAATTAGGGATAGGGTATTTATACCCAATAACTCTTTAGGATTTCTTAGTTGAGTCCCACAGAGTTCCAGACCTTTTCATTTGACCCAAATCAATTTTCCAGTGTATTCAATTTCAGTCCCTAATTTTCAATTTCTTTCAGATGAACCTCAGTCAATTTCTCAATCCTTTTAATTTGACCCCAACCAGTTATCAATATTTAAAAAAAAAAAGAAACATACCTCTTTTACTCAATTATAAATTCAATAATTTATATTAGTTTATTTTGGATGCTATATTAATATTAAAATTTAAATGTTATTTTAGGAGGCTAGGACTTGGAGCCTAGGATTTGAACTGTATTCACATCCCAATTTTTCAAGGATCATCATCGTAATTCGAGGTGGAGATTTTACGCTTGTTTTATTTAATGCATGATGTTACTTGTATATATGCTTGTTTATTGCCAAACATTTATATGCTCAGAGTTTGCATATTATTAACGTTGTAGCCTCCAATGAGTAGTAGGCATAATGTGCTCAAAGATTGCATATTATTAACGTTGTAGCCTCCAATGAGTAGTAGGCATAATGTGCTCAAAGTTTGCATATTATTAACGTTGTAGCCCCCAATGAGTAGTAGGCATAATGTGCTCAAAGTTTGCATATTATTTACATTGTAGCCTCCAATGAGTAGTAGGCAGTATGCACAAAGTTCGCATATGAATGCCCCTCGGGCAATCACCAGGTTCAGGCATGTCATATCTACTTGACAACATGTATGTACTTAAATTTAACAAAGCGTTCCCTCCTCAAAGCTCACCCCATTATTTAAACCTTTCAGGTTGAGGAGTCTGGCGTGGCGGGCAAAGGTGTGGCGTGATAATAATATTTATCAGCTTTTTTATTTATTTCGTTCATTTAAAGTTTTAACTTTGGTTTCAATGTCATGTTGAATATTATGGATATTTTTGAAATATTGGGATTTATTTTATTTTTACTTGCGAAATGGATGACCTTATTTCAATTTCCGCTGCAATTACTCAATTATATTTTTGGGATACTAAATCTCCCTTGAAATTATTTTAAAAAGACATTTTGAAAAGTGGTCGCTATTTACAGCATTGAGGATGGTGGTACGACGATCGCTGTAGAGTGGGACATCCGATCATCCGCTGTGAATTTCTTTAGGACTCTGCTTACATCCGATGGTGATGTTCTCGTCCCCCCGGATGACACTTGTTTTCCCTCTATCCCCCGTTCTTTCGATTCTGATAGTTTGTGTGTCCCACCCTCTCCCCAGGAGATTCGTGCTGCGGTATTTGATATCGATCCTCACAGTGCTTCTGGGCCTGATGGGTTCTCGTCTTTGTTTTTTCAGCATTGTTGGGAGATTGTCTCTTCCGACGTGGAGGGGGCTGTTCTCGAGTTTTTTGAGGGTCATTCAATGCCTCTGGCTTTCACGACGACTACGTTCGTCTTGATCCCGAAGAAGCCTGTTCCGAGCGGTTGGTGAGATTACCGGCCTATTTGTCTGTGTAATGTGACCAATAAGATTATCACGAAAATCCTTAACGCTCGGCTTGCTCCTCTCCTCCCTCTGATTATCTCTCTGAACCAGAGTGGATTTGTTTACGGGTGGGTTATTGCTGATAATATCCTTCTGGCCCAAGAACTTATTCACGACCTCCACATCGCGGACATTCATGGTGTCCCGAACCTTGCGCTAAAGCTTGATATGGCTAAGGCGTATGATAAGGTTCACTGGTAGTTTTTACGTGAGGTCCTGGTGAGGATGGGATTCCTGGCTAGATGGATTTTGTTCATCCGTCATTGCGTCGAGAGTGGCACGTTCTCCATTTTGGTGAACAGCACTCCGGCCGGCTATGTTGCCTCTAGTCGGGGTTTGCATCAGGGCGACCCTATCTCTCCGTCGCTCTTCGTGCTTGCCGCTGATTATTTATCGCGCTGCTTGGACCGATTCATTCGAGACCATCCTTTGATGAGGTATAGGACAGCTGGATGGCCTTTCCCCATCTCGCACCTATCCTACACCGATGACATCATTATATTACACGGGCTGTGGATGATAGTCTCGTTGATCTTATGCGTTTCCTGGATCACTACTCTATGGCTTCGGGCCAAATGGTTAGTATCCAAAAAAGAACTTTTATTCTTGCTCCTAAGCATGTGCCTCGTTGGCATCAAAGAGTTCACGATCTTACTGGTTTTCGCCAGGGCGATCTCCCCATCACCTATCTTGGTGTGCCCCTTTACAAAGGCTTTATGAGACGAGAGCTCTTTGCTGGGGTGAAGCAATGGATGTTAGATAGGATCTCTGGTTGTTCCCATCGCCACCTTGCTTTTGGGGGACGCTTGGCTCTTATTAAGAGCACTCTCTGCACGATTCCTCTACACCTATTTCAGGTGTTGGACCCTCCACAGTACATTATCCAGGAGCTCGAGCAGATCATTGCGAGATACTTCTGGGGTGCTGTTGGTCCGAAGAGGAAGACGCACTGGGTCCGTTGGCGGCAGATTTGTCGTCCGGTCTCTGAGGGAGGCCTCGGGATTCGGAGCCTTTCAGATATGGTGAGAGCTTTTAGTTATAAGCTCTGGTGGCACCTTTGCGCGGGCACGTCTCTGTGGGCACAGTTTATGCTCCGCAGAAACTGCTTTGCTGGCCTCTATACGCCTATGCGTACCGCTCATAAAGCTTGTGCCAGCCACCCTTGGCGCCGTCTCCTCCGAGTGGGTATTAAGGCTCGGGAGTTCATCCGCTGGACTCTTGGTCGTGGCTGCGGGGAGGTCAGCTTTTGGGATGATACTTGGAGTGGGGATAGGCCTATTTCTTTTTTTCATCAGGTTACTGGTAGACCCCATCTTAGGATTCATGAGTTATGGGTTGATGGGACGTGGGACATGGGTAGATTGGAGTCTATTGTTGGAGAGGAGCTAGGATTTACCCCTCAGTTCATCATGGAGATCTCCACGATTCCCATCGCCGAGGAGGATTCGGATAGTATGTGCTGGACTCTTACCTCTTTGGGTGTGTTCTCATTGTCGTCGCCTTGGTCTCACATCAGGGTGAGGGGTCAGGCTAATCTTGTTTACGGGGCCATCTGGACTGCCTTACTTACACCGACCACTTCGGTGTTTATTTGGCGACTTATCATGCGACGGATACCGACTGATGACATTCTACATAGGAGGGGTGTTTCACTGGATTCTAGATGTTTGTGCTGCTCACATACCCTTACCCAGACCTTCCATACTGAGACCATTGCCCACCTTTTATTGGAGAGTGATGTGGCTCGTGACATGTGGGAGTATTTTGGCGCATGGACACATTTATCCCTACCCCATACTCATAATATCTTTGAGCTCCTGAGTTTTTTCGCACACGGCACACACTTTAGGCACGCGACTTTCATTATTCCTTGTCTGATCCTTTGGTTCATCTGGACAGAAAGGAATAGTGCAAAGCATAGGGAGGTTACTTTTCTTTCGTCTCATGTTATTGTGCAGGTGGAGCACCATGTTGCTTTATTGGCTTCTGCGGGACTTATTTCATCTGAGTTCTGGGCGGGTTGCTCGCCGCCTGATCGTTTCCAGCGAGCTACATCTTCCCCCGCTCAGACTTGTCGCCCTGTCCCGGTGGTTTGGCTTCGACCCGAGACCCCTTGGATCAAGCTGAACACGGATGGTTCGTTCGATAGAGACACACAGATTGCGGGTGGGGGAGGTCTGATTAGAGATCACCACGGAGAGCTCCTTCTTGCTTTCCATTCCTCTTTTCAGGCCTCTTCGAGTTTTGATGCTGAGGTTCAGGCATTGGCGATTGGATTGATTAAGCTTCCCAGAGATCGGGACATGTTTGGATTGAGCTTGATGCTGCTGCTGTGGTGACCCTTCTATCATCTGGCCATCGGGGCTCTTGGCAGGTTCGTCACACTCTTATGCGTATCCGACACATTCTCAGAGATATTCAGTTCAGAGTCACTCACATTTTCAGGGAGGGCAACAGGCCGACCAACTATCTTTCTGAGCTCAGCATGTCGTCCCTCGGCATTCAGACTTATACTTACGATACTGCTCCTCCGTTTCTTCTCTCCCTTATACGTATGGATCAGCTTGGTTATCCGTCTTTTAGATTTAGATAGGTTTTTATTTTATTGATTGCTTGCTTGCCTATTGGTCCGCACACTAGCCCACAGTTTTAGTGGTGCACCTTGTATTGATCTAGTGGACCGTAGACACTTTAGATTTTAGGTTCCGGATTATGGCCCATTTTTGGTCATAATTCGGAGTTGAGTTATTTTAGTCTACGGGTCCGCACATTAGCCCACGGTTTGTGGTGCACTTTGTATTTCTTTAGTGTGCCGTAAATTTCTTCGATGTTTGGACCCGAATTATGGCCCATTTTTGGTCATAATTCGGGGCTGATACTTTGTTTTTCTTGATTTCTTCTTATCTACAGGTTGGTGGGTCCCTCCTCAACCCCCCGTCCACACTGGACGCTTTTTCTTTTATATATAAAAAAAAAAGTTTAAAGTAGACTTGGACTTTTCTTTGTCTGATGAAAAATCTGAGTCTGTATAACCCACTGGACACAGGCGTCTGATATACTATCATATATTCCCTAATCCTTCTCAGGAACTTAAGTATGTGCTTGACAGCAATCCAGTGTCTTGGTCCTAGGTTCGATTGATATATAGCAGCCATGCCTAAGGCATGACAATTATCTGGTCTAGTGTAAAGCATAGCATACATGAGGCTTCCCACACCTGACGCATAAGGGATCAACTTCATGTCATCTATATCCTTTTGTGTCTTGGGACATATATCCTTAGATAGTTGAATTCCATATCTGTAAGGTAGAAAACCTTTCTTGGAATTCTTCATGCTGAACCGCTTTAGCACTGTATCGATATAGAATGCCTGAGATAAGCACAACATCCTTTTCTTCCGATCATGAAAGATCCTGATTCCAAGGATGTGTCCTGCTTCTCCTAAATACTTCATATCGAACTACTCAGATAGCTATACCCGTACCGACAACTCCTTTACATTGTTTCTAATCAGAAGTATATCATCCACATATAGTACAAGAAACACCAACACATTTCTATTGCATTTCTTGTACACACAACTCTCACTTGAACATTAGACGAATCCATATGACTGGACTACCTCGTTATATCGAGTGTTCCAAGATCCAGATGCTTGGTTAAGTCCATAAATAGATCTTTTAAGCTTGCACACTAAGTGCTCTTCTCCTTCAGTAATGAATCCCTCTGGTTGGCGCATGTAGATTTCCTTGTCAAGACTCCCATTCAAGAATGCAGTCTTGACATCCATTTGCCAAATCTCCAGATCCAAATGCGCAGCTATAGCTAAATGAATCTGGATTGACTTAAGCATCGCTACTGATGAAAATGTCATCATAATCGATACCCTCTTTCTGAGTGTAACTTTTCACTACAAGCCCCGGTCTGGAGGTTTCAACCTTCCCGTCACCTCATTTCTTTCGCTTGTAGACCCATGTACTCCCAATGTATTGTACCCCATCAGGTAGTTCTACTAGCTCCCACATTTGATTGGAATCCATAGATCCCATTTCTGATTCCATTGCTACTTGCTAGAAGTCAGCATCTTTATCTTGGATTGCCTCCTTGTAAGTCGAGGGATCTAATTCATCTTCGCCTGGGATTGAGTCCAAAGACTGTCCCATGCCTATGAATCATTACGGTTGACGAACTACCCTCCCACTACGATGAGGCAAATCCTGAGTCGGTGTAAAACTATCAAAATCGATATGTGGTGCAGTTTTAGTTGGCGTTTGTACGATCGGTATAGACGAAGTCTCGCCCCTCAACTCTTCCAGAATTATTTCGCTCATGGGTTTGTGACTAATCATATAATCTTATTCCAGGAATCGGGCATTAGTGCTACCAATGACCTTCTGATCCTAGGAACTATAGACCAAGCCACCCTTCGTTCCCTTAGGATATCCTATAAACACTCGTACTTCTATACAAGATGCCAACTTATCAGCTTCCTTATTCAGCACATATGCCGGATTACCCAAAATTCGAGCATGTCCTAGACTGGGATTTCGGCCGCTCCACTGTTCTGTGGGTGTTTTTGAAACTGGTTTCGAAGGCACCGTGTTTAGAATGTATGCAGCTATTTCCAAGCCATACCCCCAGAACGAAATAGGTAAATCTGAATAACTCATCATTGACCTAACCATTTCTAAAAGAGTTCTGTTCCTTCTCTCAGCAACACCATTTTGTTGTAGAGTTCTCGGTGTGGTGAGTTAGAATGAAATTCCCTCATTTGCCAAGAAATCCAAAAACTCTCCACTAAGGTATTTGCCAACACGATCAGATCGCAGCGACTTGATACTCTTTCTACACGCGGCCCTCGGCAGCAGGCCCGGTGCTATTCTACAGTAGTGTCTTTTCAGACACCGCATCTTCTTTGTTGTCGTGGTATCCCGGCGATCCGGTGTCCCGGTTCTGCTCTACTTCTTCGTGTCTTCGTCTTTTCCGAATTCGATTATAATTCTACACAAAATAAAATACATCGAATTTACATCAAGATTACACGAAAAAATAAGTTCGTAGATCTGCCCGCAGATTTTCTCATGGGAAAAATCATTACATGCCTCAAAACCGGGCCAAACCATTGCATAAATAATAAAATTAACCATTCACATAACCATGATAAGTGGAACATATTCCCTGCAAGAACACATCTAGCAAAATATTCTAACATCAAATTATATGAATATTTAAATTGCTATCAAATATTCACCAAAATTAATTAAAATAGCAAAGCCTAAATTCTGTATCCGATACTAATTGTTGGAAATAAAATGCAGCGAAAGTGAAGTTGGGTAAAGTTTGATTAAAGCGTGTCACGCATCCACGAGCACAGGACCTATTTAGGCATGCTAATTAATTAACTACCAAGATTAATAAGCAATTTAAATATTATTTATTATTTATTAAATGAATATGTTGGTAAATTAAATATCCTAATCTAGATCAAAGATCATGGGATATTTACCTTTGAAGCGTAGTGGTGGCTTGCTTCGTGATCTTCTTGTATTTCTACCTTTAGATCTTCTAAAGCATGATCTGTCTTAATCCGAACATTATGTGGGCACCGAGCTACCGAATCTTGCTTGGACTACTATGGGGATCGGCTGACTATGTACTGTATGAGTCACTCGATTTTTTTGTTTTTATAGTATTATGTAAACACTTTTAGAAAAATGATGTGTTATCTAAATTTTAGAATCAAATACACAAGTCAAGATCTACAATTAAACACAAGAAGAAAAATCGATCTCACAAGCCTCACAACAATAGTCACGACCGAACCCCCAATGTAAGTCTTATTTATAGGCTTTGGACTACTCTAGGGATCTTAAGGAGGATTAGTGTTAGGACTCCTGATGCAACCCAACTTTCCATATTAATCCCTTTCCTAACATGGTTGAGTTCACTAATATCAACTCAGTCCACTAAAGAGTTAATATTGCACTTTCTATCCAAATCCAAATTTACTAAATCGGGATCCTTATTTAAATATATAATTTCCCGTGTTTAAGATATCGAATGTCCCATTAATTAATTTTAAGCTACTGACAGCTTTAATTAATTAATATCTTATCCAAGAGTAGTACCACTCGAACCTTATTATTAAATTAGAATTAAATCCACCTGTAGAATTTAATATAATAATCATTATCGAGCTGCTCAAGGGGACATCGTCAACCTGCACGAGTCGGGACACGGTTTCTAGTAATAATAATAATGGTCATACAAATAATATTATTGCCCAATATACGAAGCTTATTGAGACAATCATAAACTCTTACCCGTGGTAAATCAAAGAAATAAATATTATAAACACACAATTAAATATTATTTACTTAGAATTAAGAAATAATAATTATCTGGGATTTACGTTCTTCTTACAATCAGTACGGAAGACACTATCTCACTTCGATCCTGTTCAACATATGCAAGTACGCTAATGCATGCTAATAGTCAAGACCAACTAATCTCAATCATACACTACAACCTTTCATATTATTTGTCTAATAATTATATATAAGTTGTGAACTATTATATTATTTTATAAGGCACCGATAATGTGATCTTCCATGTGACACTAACACACCACATTATCTACAGTATAAAATAATTAGATATTTCATTTGCATAACGATAACGTGAATAAATATGCAAAACATGTGAT
The DNA here is from genome assembly GCA_033398695.1 of Orobanche coerulescens. Taxonomy (NCBI): domain Eukaryota; kingdom Viridiplantae; phylum Streptophyta; class Magnoliopsida; order Lamiales; family Orobanchaceae; genus Orobanche; species Orobanche coerulescens. The sequence continues at coordinate 105,187,698 of CM065815.1, forward strand.
TAAATGTAATTAATATTCTCATAGGTTGTTACAGGGAAATAATGTAATACAAGCATAAAATATGCTTTGCAGTATACAAGCCTAATAGTTGAGATGTTGTAGATTCCAGTCGTTAATGAATATCCCGATGTATTTGCGGATGACTTATCGGTATTACCACCACAATGGAAGTCGAGTTTCCTATTGATCTAGGGCCGAATGCATTTCCTATTTCTCGGGCACCATATCGTATCGCACCATCAGAGATGTTGGAGTTGAAGATGTTGTTGAGAGAGTTATTAGATATGGGGTATTGTCAACCGAGCGCGTCACCTTGGGGCGCACCGGTCCTATTCGTTAAGAAGAAAGATGGATCACTTTCTTTATGTATCGATTGTTGAGAATTAAACAAGCTAATCATCAAAAATAAATATCCTTTTCCCAGGATTAATGACTTGTTTGATCAGACCGGATAACATCATATAAGCTACAAAGAGATCAAACCATGCCATTATAACATTCAGTTATACAACCATAACTTAATCAAGAAGTAAAAGCTTAATCGAAGCTGTTATAGCCAATTTTGAGTACAAAATGCTCGAATCTAACCAATAAGCCCGGATTTTCGTAGAGTTCCAACTCGAATACATGTAACATGGTCTTATCTACTATTAACAAGAATTAATTAAAAATTAAAGGTTTAATCTAAGCTATTATAACTAATTCTCAGTACAAAATACTCGAATCTAATCAATAAACCCGAGTTTTTGTAGAGTTCCGACTCGAATATGTGTAAAGTGGTTTTATCCTATATTAACAAGACTTAATCAAGAAGTCAAGGCTTAACGGAGCTATTATAGTAAATCCTTGCTACAAAAACACTTAATATAGAAGTAAAAGCATAATCAGAGCTGTTATAGCCAATTCTGAGTACAAAACGCTAGAATCTAATCAGTAAACAAGAGTTTTCATAGAGTTCCTACTTGAATGCATGTAACATGGTTTTATCTCCTATTAACAAGACTTAATCAAGAAGTAAAGGCTTAATCTAAGCTATTATAGCCAAATCTCAATATAAAATGCTTGAATCTAATTAATAAACCCGAGTTTTCGTACGGTTCTGACTCAAATACATGTAACATGGTTTTATTTCCTATTAACAAGACTTATGAAGAAGTATAGGCTTAATGGAGCAATAACAGCCAATCCTTACTACAACAAGACTTTATCAAGAAGTAAAAGCTTAATCGGAGTTGTTATAGCCAATTATGAATAAAAAAAGGCTCGAATCCAATCAATTAGCCCGAGTTTCCATAGAGTTCCAACTCGAATACATGTAACATGGGCTTATATTCTATTACTAGGACTTGATCAAGAAGTAAAGGCTTAATCGGAGATATTATAGTCAATCCTTTTTACAACAAGACTTAATCAAGAAGTAAAATCTTAATCAGAGCTATTATACCAATTCCCAGTGCAAAAGGCGAATCTAACCAATAAGCCCAAGTTTTTGTAGAGTTCTGACTCGGATACATGTAACGTGGTATTATCTCTTATTAGCAACACTTAATCAAAAAGTAAAGGTTTAATCTAAGCTATTATAGGCAATTCTCAATAAAAATGCTCGAATCTAATCAATAAACCCGAGTTTTCGTAGAGTCTAGGTCCAAGGAAGTGACAAGTTCCACTTGTACTCTTCTTATCCACCTTGCAGCCTCCAAGATCCGAGTCACAATATCCTACCAAATCGAATCATCCTACCTTAAGATACCAGAATACTATATTTATTGTTCCCTGGACATACTTAAGAATTCATTTGGTTATGGTGAAGTGTGACTCTTTAGGTGTAACTTATATCGAGCACACACTCCTACAACAAATCGGATATCGGGCCTGCTGGCTATTAGTTACAGGAGTGAGCCAATAAGCTTCCTGTAGAGTAATTGGTCTACTGATTTTCCAGCTTTGTCAACACTTATCTATGTAGAAGTGCTCACGGGGGTCGATGATGACTTTGAAGTGTTCATCCCAAATTTTTTGAGCAACTCCTTGACGTATTTCTCCTAGTTGATGAATATATCTGTAGGAAATAGTTTGACCTGTAACCCTAAGAAATAGCTAAGTTCGCCCATCATACTCATTGCAGATTTACTTTGTATGAGATGAGAAAACTTCTCACACATATCATGGTTAGTTGAACCAAAAATAATATCATTCACGTAAATTTGTACCATAAGAAGGTCCTCACTTTCCTAGATTTTGAAGAGTGTCTTGTCGACATCACCTTTCAAAAATCCGTTGTTGATAAGATACAGCGGCAAGGTTTCATACCAGGCCCTAGAACGCCTTCTTTAGCCGGTATACAAGATCACCTTCCTCCGTGTTGGCAAACATTGGAGGTTGTTCAGCATAGACTTCTTCTGCTAAGTCGCCATTCAGAAATGTGCTCTTAACATCCATTTGATGCACGATAAAGTCCTTGTGAGTACAAATGCTAGAAATATCCTAATGGCTTCTAATCTGGCTACATGGACAAAAGTTTCATCGCAGTCTATGCCTTCTTCCTATATGTAACCTTAGGCAACCAGCCTGGATATGTTCCTTATAACAAGGCCATTCTTGTCCTTCTTGTTTCGAAGAACTCATTTAATTCCAATTACAGCTTGATGGGTTGTTTTGCGAACTAAGTACCAAACATTGTTCCTTTCGGAATGACTTAGCTCTTCTTCTATAGATGAAATCCTGTGAGAATTATTGAGAGCTTCATTGGTCGAGACAAGCTCTGATTGAGCAAAGAATACAGCTAGTATACACATGGCAAGTCTCCGTAATTCAGCTTTTGACTTCCGTAAAAGGAATTAGGATGGTTCAGGTCCAGATTTTGTTTCCTCTTGTGTACAAAATACAGTTCCTTGTGTACTATGTACTCTTCTTCTGGTGGAAACACAACATCAATATCACCAATTACTAACTCCTATGGATGATCTCTTAACCACCTCATGTCGGGTTCTAAGTCTGGATCCCTTGTTGTGTCCTGTTGGACTGTAGGTTCGGCTTCATCTTCCATAGCATCAGCTTCAACTACATCTATTCTTACAGCTACATGATTTATTTATAGAGTGATGGCATGGTCTTCCTGAGGATATGGCACTTCCTCACGAGTTAACGCCTGGACAACTTGGGTCAGGTTGTCTACTCCTGTAGGATCATAATAGAGTTCATCAAAGACCACATCGACCGACTCATCTATAGTCAGTTTCCTTCTGTTGAAAATCCTAAATGCCTTGTGGACAGAGGAGTATCCAACAAATATATCGTCATCGGATTTCTCATCAAAGGTTCTGAGCTGATCCTTTCCATTGTCAAGAACATAACACATACATCCAAAAATGTGAAAATATGCAACCATATGAGTTTTATTATTCCATACATCATATGCAGTTTTGTTGCGGTGATTTATGATGATACAGCAGTTTTGTGTATAACACGCTTTATTTGTTGCTTCTCGCCAGAACACTGGGGCAACTTACTGGCAGCAATCATTGTCCTAGTTGCCTCCTTCAGCGTCCTGTTCTTTTGCACGACAACACCATTTTGTTGAGGAGTCCGGGCTGCTAAGTATACATGATGTATGCCATTGTCCGCACAGTAGTGCTCTATGAAGCTGTTTGTGAATTTTGTGACTCTGTCGGATGCGAATGGATACAATGCTCAGCCCTTTCTCGTTCTATAGCTTTTTTAGGTGTTCCGGCAGCTTTGTTTTTGTCTCCTTCTTTATCAAGAATATGGCCCATGAGTACCTGGAGAAATCATCAACAATAACAAGACAATATTTCTTACCTCCTGGGCTAACTGGGTCTACAGGGCCATAAAGGTCCATATGGAGTATATTCATGACCCTGTGGGTTAAGAGATATGATTTTTTCTTTAGAGCGGTCTTGACTTACTTGCCTTTCTAACAAGGTCCACAAACACTGTTCTTATGATACGATACTTCGGGAAAGCCTCTGACCATTCTCTCTCGGGCCAATTTGTTTATGGTCTTGAAGTTGATGTGAGACATCCTTTTTGCCATAGCCAACTTTGATCTGCAGTGCCTTTGGCAACAAAACAATAAATTACAGCACTAGTAGGTTTCCAATCAGCAATGTACATGTTACCTGACCGGCTTCCTGTATGGACTATTTGTTTGGTCTTTGTGCCCTTCACCCTACAATGTCCTTCATATAATTTAACTGAGAACTGTTTGTCACATAAATGGCTAACACTTAAAAGGTTTTACTGTAGTCCTTCTACGTAGGCTACATCAGCAACTTTGAATTTTCCTACAAGCAGGATTTGACTTGTCACTAAATCATACCTTTGGACCTCGACCTTCTACATAATTATTAGCTTGGTGATATCTCTTGCCATGTGCTGAGAATATCTGTTGTTGAAGTACCAGATGTCCCCCTCTCTGGTATCATATAATCAAGAATTAAGTAGATTTGGGCCCCCTTTGATCTTTGGGTCCTTGGTTATTAGTGCCTTTAGGTACACAAATTTTCCTGACAGCAATAGGTTTGTTGTAGGTTTTGTTAGGTCATTTCTTGCGAGATTTACGTGGGGTAGGCACATAATCACTCTAAGCATTGTTATTATGCATGTAAAATTGACAATTTTGGTTCCAGTAAGGTTGTTGTCTGGGGGAGGAACCATGTTTCTCTACCATCTAGATTTACCTAATTTAGATTGGTTGTAAGTTGATGATTGCTTTCCGTGAGTTTTTCATGAGTGATTTTGCTATTTTCGCAATCCAAAGACATGTTTTCGTAATTGATTTTTAGCAAGTCATTTTCATCCTTCAGCTCCAGGTTGGAAGGTGAGGTGTAAGTTTTCTTATTTTAGCATCTCATGGGCTTGTTGAGTGGTTATAAACTCATACATCATATTTTCAAAAGTATGTGATGCACTGTCATGGTTAATTGAGGTTAAGCTTACCTCATCATGACTGTCATCATCTTCTTCATCTTTTGCCATAAAGTACATGTAGGTTTTATCTTCAGTTTCAGCATCAGAGGCGTCACTGTTGATGACAGCATGTAGGCATTCCTCTGTTATGATTGATGTGGGCGGTGCTTCTGATTCCCCAAGTAGTGCCTTCAGCTTACTACTCTAGACAAGTCGCTTTTCATTATTCTCCTGTCGATCAAGATATAGTAGCTTTTGTACGTTAGGACGAGGACATCTATTTGTATAATGTCCTGGCTTCCAGCAATTATATCACAGATTAGAGTCTCTAGAAGATGGTGACTCGAAACTCACCTTGTTGACGGTTTCTGGTTTGTAGGGAGACTTTCCAGATTTCTCATTGAATTTTTGGAATTTTTGCATGAGCAATGCCATTTCGTCTTGTGACATGATGTCACGACCATCGTCAATGATTTTGGATGTTTTGGCGGCGGAGCTGTGTCTCATGTCGGATATAGCAACAAGTACTGTAGTTTTGGCAAGGGACTCTTTGGCCTTTTCTCTCATGTCAATATCATAATAAAATGCTTTTAGGTCAGAAAATAGGTCAAAAGTATATATAACATTAAGATTACAAGTCACACGTATAGCTGTGGTCTTAATGTCCCATCGAGCAGGGAGTGATCTAAAGATTTTAAGATTTTTCTCCTTTTGGGTATACACTGCCCAAAGTTTCAAATTCACCAAAAATGCAAGTGAGTCTGAGATCAAGTTCCTCAAGGGTTTCAGTAGATTTCATTTCAAAGGATTCATACCGATGAGTGAGTTTTTAAAATTTTCTTTATTTTTGAGAGCTCAGTTCCCCCACATATCATCATGAATTTTTCCCATATTTCCTTGGTTGTCTTACAAGTTTTTACCTTCAAAAATGTGTCTTTATCAAAGGTGACAAAGAGCGCATTCTTAGCGACATTATACAGGTTAGCTCATTTGTGCTCGTCAGTTATCCATTGACTCCTGGACTTATCGTGCATCTCAACATGAGCTTCGAATTCCACCCTGGCGGCTGTGTTAACCTTCATAATGGTGATAGGTCCTACCTGTATGACAAAGAGTATATCTTCGTGTATGGAATCCAGGCCGGCTTCCATCCTGATTCTCTAATCATCAAACTCACTAAATAGAGAACATAGGAACTTTGTTGATCATTAATGTATCAATGACAGTTATATATCATGAATGCTAAATGCAGTTTTTGGAAGCATGTGATTTTGGATCCGATTCAGGTTAAAAGTTGACTGATTGTTTGTAGAATCAACCGCTTTGATACCACTAGTTGGTCACAGCATACTTCAATGATAGACTAGAAGGTGGAGTTGAATAAGATGTACTCTTTTTCGAAGTTTATTATGCATAGTGGAAGTCTTAATGCAAGTTGCTGTAAGTATAACAACTAGATAGTCTCCTGTAGCTTGATCCTTACAGGATTTTCAGAGTAAGTATATAATAGATCACAGGATAAGAAAAAAAATATAGGAAGTAAAAACATAGAGTTTAATATGGTTCGAGGTAAACCGCTCTATGTCAATAGGTCCTCCACATTGGTGTAAAGTATTTATTAAATCAAGACATACATAATAATATAATTTTAACTAAATCGCTCATTATATAGTTCACATAGATTGACACAACTGACTATAGCTTTAGTCCGTTCATTCAGATTGGCTATAGGATCCTTTGACTGACTTCTTCTCACACAGATTAAAGCTTCATCTGGAACTCTCTTCATCCCACATAAGTCATAATGGTTCCAGTTAGTCCACACAGGGCTAATGCTCTCAACGATAAGGTTTGGAATCACAAGTATCCAAACAGTAGATGTAGGCTTGAAAGTCCTTGTTGTAGTGTGTTGTTCTCAGTTGAGGGCACATTATTTCTTCACTTAAAGATAGGCGTTGTATGCTTGAAGAAAAACATTACTCTTTTTTAGATAATGAATGCTTCAGATTATTGATCAATCCGTAAGTGAGCAATGTCCTCCTGATTGGACTATTTATAACCTTCGAAAGATCCCTAATAAATATAGCCGTTGGCCGATTAATGAGATGTGGACAGATCAAATTGGCGACTTGCTGAAATATTTGAATTGAAGTGATCCGCATTTAATGCTTCAGACATTTCTTTTGGTCCGCATTAAATGTTGTTCATTCCACTTTTCGGCCGCATTAAATGCTGTCCTAACAGCATTAGATGCACCTTTGAAATCGTGAATACTTTGTGAATAAAGAATGACTTATTTCACAACGGTTTAAAGGTCTAAGTCTAAACTTATTGGATTTGTATTTTACTTTTCCTAAATAAACTTCCTACAGATTATTTGTTATAGCCAACAGTTCTCATTGATGTACACTGGAATCTTCATTAACTGTAGGAATATATCTTGTTGTATCCATCCGTTCTCTGGGGTACACATATCAGGTATTGATCTTTTGTCTGATTCTTCGCGTAGCTTACGCAATGCGTGCAATGTACCATACGCTACACTTAGCACATTAGCTTATGTTAGTTTCTCAACTTAGTGTGCATTATAGCTTTTGTACTTAGATAATTATAATTGTTCCTATCTTTCTTCTTGACATACGGAATACATATAGTCATCCCAATAATATTCTCATATGATATACCTGATTCAAAATTACGACAACCTGATACACAGTATCCTTAAATGTAATTGTGCACCAACTGCGTCAATTATACAAATATAGTTGTCTTAGTTCTCAAATTATTTTATCCATACTGTAGAGATACCACGCTATCCAATATATCTCGGATAAAATAGCACAAAAAAATCATACTGAAAATCCCAGTTAGTAGATATGATATGAGATCGAGAATTCTGGATATTACATACTACCCCCCTTAAATAAGTTTCGTCCTCGAAACTTACAATCCTGTCACAAGCAACAGCTCCACCAAAATATCAAAAATCAACACGAAAACTATCAATCATCGCCTCAAGCGAATAACCATAACAATATACTTGTAGGTGCGTGAAGTCGATGATCTTCTTCTATACTAGCATACGACTCTCCTACGAAGTCTCAATACCGTACAAAAATAGTTTGCACAGGTCTCAACAAAATACATCAAAATGCCAATACCATGATTGTGGCAATTTTAAAAATATCTCAAAACTTTTGGAAACTCCAAAAATCGATTTGACTAAAAATTCAGAAAAATCATCCTCCAAACGTCACGCTACTACCACACCGGTAAAGCCACATAACACACATGCTCGGGTTTCATAAAACCCAAGTTTCGATACCATCTTCTGTAACACCACCAGAGCCATCCGGGAATCTACAACGCCGTGGGTACCGCACTGGAACCTACCAGGCTAAAAATCATTTACATAATCATTTTATAATATGCAAAAAGTGCGGTGACGGTAATATCTTTCAAAACTCAAATGTTTTCCTAAAATCCATTTTCTAAATACCGTCATAAAAATCACATTTAAAAGTTCAGGGCTAAAATGCCAAAACTTAATACTTTTAAAACATACGTTAAGTCAGCGCTTACACATACCGACAAAAGAGTTTAGGAAATCGATTTCCCAAGATATACTCAAGTTTGTAAAATACCAAAAGGTCATTTTTAAAGTATACACGCAGTGAATATAAACATACTTAAAAATACATGTGTATCGTAAATAACAGATAGTAAAATAATCGGGTCCCAATAGCCAGTATCACCAGAGAATCTCATCTCTTCATGACCACTACAAGCTCGATTTTCGAGAACCTAAAAGTAAAGTCCACGACGGGATCAGCCTCAATATTCAACAATGATAACGATCACATCATCCAAAAAAATTACATAGCAATATAATTACAAAGTAAGAATACCACAAATGTAATCTCACCATCATAACCTTACCATATCGCAGTAAACTATATCAAATCAATATTTACCATAATCCACATATCGCATTCTCAGATGACGAGATGAAACCCAAACCAAACATCTGTACTTTATTAAACAATACCAAAATCCTCAAAACATCATCATAACTCATAAGTATGGATTAAACCATCCATGCCAAATCATGTCCGCCGGATCACATAGTCAAAATCCAAACTTGATAAAAGCTTATCAATCGTGATAAAACTAATAACACATAATACATCAGATGAACTACCCAAGCAATGGCAGCAAGTCCTGAAATATTGACACAGAGTCAGAATACTCGTACAATCAGTATTAATAACCAACTAAGAAACTCGCCGAGAATATCATTGACAAGATAACTCTATTACGACCAACCAAAGGTCAATCACAACCCAGAATACCATTAACATGATAAACTCCAAAAACAATCAATGATGGATCAACAATAACTGAGAATACCATCAACATGATAACCTCCAAACCGATCAACCGAAGGATCAATAACGACTGGGAATACCATCAACATGACAAACTCCAAACCGATCAACCGAAGGATCAACAACGACCAAGAATACCATCAACATGGTAAACTCCAGCGAAAATCAAAAGACAATTGAGAGTACCATCACATGGTAAGCTCCAAAACGATCAAAAAAGGATCAATAACGAGTGAGAATACCGTCAACATGGTAAACTCCAAACAAGATCAACAATGTCATGAGAGAATCATAATCTCAATTGTTGATCACATGCGATCTAACACGCAGTATGAATCAACCATATCATAATCTCAAAATCACTAAATATATGCAATCACACATGTTGTATAACCCCAAGTCCGATTAAAATCTCAAATCATCGAACATATGCAATCAAAAATGTTATATGAATCGACTAGATTATAACCCAATCCCGTCGAAAACACACACAATCAACATTATGTATGCATCAACTACATTATGGCTCATGGGATGATGGCACACTATGCCGGGGATGGAAATGTGTTCGCGCACAAGCCATTAATGGGTATTGATCGAATACACGTGTGGTTTTGTATCTAATCAGTCTCGAAGTACGTCTCGTGTGCATAGCTCAATGTGAGGTCAACAACCTACACATGACTATACATGCCCGCCCTAAAAATCCTACACATACCAACCGACACGTAGTGTGACCCGGAATGTCATGATATCAACATGACAATGAAACTAAAAAAACACAAATACAATAAGGAAAAAAAATTACCAGAGTAAAATAACGACAAATCGATAACAAAAAATCGACATGACCAATGATATAAAAACAACAGTCCTGGGTCAATCATCCTTCGAAAATGATCAATACAATCAACACCAAAAAATGGTCCTGGGATAAACATCCCTGAACGAACGATTAACATGATCAACAATACCAAAACAATAGTCCTGGGATCAACATCCCCCAACGAATGATCAATACAATCAACAAGAATCTCAAAACATAAAACATAAAACAATGTACAACAATATATACAACACTCATCAGAATCATTATCCTCATACCTAAGCAATACTTAAATTACCTCAAACTTGATGATAATATCCTTCCACGAACAAACATCCCTGAACGAATAAATAATTATTCGAATAACCTCTAATGAAGAACATTTCATTCCATATCAAAACCATTTTCCCAATATCAAAACCATCACGATAGACTCTGCTTGAAACCCGACAATCTATAACACATATCGAAGATACTCATATCTCTGTCTTCACCAAACTGTATAATTACAACATATTCAAATCATACACATTGTGATTTAATCCAATCAATGTGGAACATACAAACCTTTACCTCTAAAATTAACTTTTATAATATCATTTCTAAATGAATTATAAGTACAATGAAATCAGAACCATTCATTAAACATTATGAACTGAACAAGTATAATTTGCCTTAGCAGGCTCGTATTTATGTGGCTAAGCCTACTCCCTCAGGTGCTTGTGGTCCGGGGTCTTCGTTGGGACTGGTTCCAGCTGGGCGGGTTGCTCAGGCAGAGGTAGGCCCCGCTACTAGATCTGGGGGCCCAGGAGTGGAGTTAGCTAGGGGTACTGGAGGTCGTTCTGCTGGATCGGGTCCATCGAGTAGTGTCTCTACTTTCTCCTTGGTTACTACCAGCTCTCCTATCATGTCGCCTAGGAGGGCTGGTGCTGGTGTGTGTGAGCCGTCTCACAATAGGTTTGCGGCTCTTTCTAGTTTTGCCGATGATACTGAGGCTGAGTTTCCTGAGTTTGTCGGCACGTCGCTCTGTTCTAGTTCTTCTCCTTTGGGCCTTAATATTGATGTAGCTGGTGTTAGGAATATGCCCTCGAATGCCACTCAGGGGATGAGAGAGTAAGGGCATTATACTTGTAATTATGGAATAATTAATAAAAAGGCAATACGATTCATTCACTGTTTATTGTATTTCAATTGCATTCTTGACTTGGTAAACATTGAAGTGAAGTCCATGTAAATAAATCGAACATTCCATTCTCGTTATGGGATAAGAGAAAATGTACTGGAAGTGTTTAAAGTTTATTTACGTAAATTGTTCGCAAGTCAATAAACTTAAAATGGGCATTAAGTTTTAATATGACTTGTATAACTGATGCTAGGACGTGTGCACGTCTTGATAGCATAGTTATAAGTATATTGGTGGGGCCAGTATACTCGAACACGACTCATACTCGATTTAGTCACACGGTATTCACTCTCGGAGAGTCGATGACGAATCGAAAGGTTGTGATAGTATACGTGGACCTTTGACTTGAGGGTTCAGTAGAAGATGTGCCTGTGACGTTTAGTTTGTCATTAGAGTAGTTAGACTCATTTGCTTAATTGCTGAGTCGACCTCGAAGTGCGGACTATACGGGCAGGTAGCAGTCTTTACTGTACGCCAAGAAAGGATTCTATCTCCTGTTAGTGAGCAGGCGAATGTCCTATACGGTTAATGGCAAATAAGATCATAAGTCTTTGGCCAAAGCATTCTGATATAGTCGTATTAGATACACTATAAATCGCCTGGCCTTGATTTGCATTAACACATGTATAGAGTTTAGTCAACAGTAGAGGTTTGACTTTACCGTGACCAAGACTTGACCGGGACATCCGATGAAGGGTCTATACGTATATAGTATTCACGATATAATGGTTACGGAATGATCCCTTCATTCGTTCTCGTCGGGGTTTACTGATGCGGCCCGCTAGTCTGGCTAAGTCTCGCCGCACTCATTGGTTCCTCCCAATGCCTTGAGACGGACCTACGAGTCGCGCATCGGGAGCGTTGACGGATAAATGTGAATTTATTATCTCTCTATTAATATTAGATATTGGATATCTAATTATGATTTATTAGATAAATCAAAATAGCGGTCTTATGAATTAAAATTAAGTTACCGGGTAATTAATTTAATTCATAAATTATATTTCTTAGAGAAATATATTTGTATTTGATATTATTAATTAATTAGATTAATTAATTAATATAAATACATTAGTGATTAAACGAGTGTATTTACGAGTCGTTTGATAACGTCCTACATGAGCCGAGTGGCTCGGCTCGTTTCTAGGAAATTTCCTAAATGGGCCGCCCCTTCCCTACCTCACATGGTATTATTGCATGCATGTGTTTTTGTGGTTGTATTGATTAAGTCATCATGTGTTGAGATGCTTGATGATTTATTATATCTACATGTGAGTTGTTTTTGTAGATATATAATCATCAATACATCAACTTAAGTAAAGACTAAGTGACAACACACACATACACACATCTTCATAACCTGCTGGACGTGAGTTTAGTGAGGAGAGAGAAAAAAAATTTTCCTTCTTCATTTTGTTCATCTTTGAGGTGAAAGAAGTAAGAAAAATTAAGAGAAAAAAAAATTCCTACAACACTTCCTAGCCGTGTTCTTCATAGAACGGAGTGTTGTAGATTTTTCCGGGCAACTTCCGACGCGTGTGAAGTAGAGGCTTCGAATTTTCGGTGCTTGGAACGAAGGGATTTCGTGTTCGGGACGGGATCGTGATCATCGTCTACACTTTACGAAGATTCATTTCAAAGGCTTCAAGGGTATGAATCTTTATCTTTGTATATTATTTTTCGTATATACGTTACTTGATCGATCCTGTTTGGGATTCGTATTTATTTCATTGCATATTTCGCTTTTATTTTCTAATCCCAGGTGGTATCGGAGCGAGGTCAATGTTTCCGTATATACGATTATTTGTGCATTTTGAATGCTTTTGGATGATGATTATGATTTAGAATCATGTTTGGAATAATTGTAGATTTTAAATTGTTCGTTGTAGCATCACGTTTTTGGAAACGGGCCGAAAAACGAAGAAACGGGGCTGCCGGCAGTGGTGCTGGCAGAACTGCCTGGGCTGCCTGCCCAGGCTGCCGAGCATGCTCGGCCATGATCGGCCATGTCTCGGCCACAGCGGCCGAGAATGATCGGCCAGCCTGCCGAGCAGTGGCTCGGCCAGGCAGCCCTCGGGTTTTTGGCCCGATTTTGAATCGGGCCGCGGGCTGGGCCTAAAACCGGATTATCCGGGACTCCGTTTTAAGTTTATATTTTTTTGTAATTATTTCCCAAAATTTAAATTAGATTTTAATTTGACTAAATTAATATTTGGAATATTTTTTTTTTGTTAAGGGAAATAAATTAAACGAAAATATTATTTTGGCCGGATTACTTCGAACGAATTAAAATGACAATTATTAGTATTAATTGGATTAATACCATTAAAATTGAATAGATTAATTTTATATTGATTGGATTAATATATTAATTGATTATTTAATTTTAATGCCACTTTATATTAATTGGATTAATATAGTAGAAATTGAATAGATTAATTTATAGATTAATTAGATTAATTTATATTAAAGATTAATTGTTTAATTTCGTTGCCATTACATGTTGTATGGAATCCTTATGTGATGGTGATATAGCTCGTGGACTTAGTTTTTTGATTTGTTCGATTCGATTGGGTTGTAAAGGCCATTTTGAGCCTATTTATATTTACTGGAAAAACTTGTATAGGATGCAATTTTTCAATGATGTAATTATTATTTTGGGTATGAAGAAGACCGAAGACAACCGACCGAAAAGACGAAGAATCGAAGATTTTTTTTATTGGGTCATTCGCTTGGCCCAGTACTTAGGAATTAGGTCCATGAGCTATATGTTGGTAGTAACTAGGTTCTTCGCTTTTTCATTTTGAATGATTGACAAACCAACAAACGCGTATAATTGAATTAATGTGTAAAGTGTAACATTAATCGCGAAATTCTCCGACTACAAACAGACTAAGTTTGAAAAAGGTTACGAGGTTTCCTACCCTCCATCAAACTCGTAGAAAATTGATACCCGAATTTGGTGTGCTATGCTTCCGAGTTATCGGGTAGTACATTTGGTAGAGGTTGAAAAATTCTTGAGTGCATTAGATGCCTTCGGTTGGTGATAAATTTCGCCCTAGAAACCCGATAGGTTGCCGGTGAGATTCAATAGTCAAACCGATAGACGTTGATGGTCAACAACTTAGATAGTCCGGATTGCCAAGAAACCCGATAGGTTGAGGGCATGAAGACTAGGGGTAAAAGAAGATCAAATCATTCGTTAGACGGGTTGGTGTTAAACACCACTTTACGTAAATTAATTGGCAAGAAACCCGATAGGTTGCGTCGTTAAAATTTGTAAAGAACTTGATCACCACTATGAAGTCGATCTAACCATGATTTAGGATTATAACATGGGAGTGTATAATTAGATAAAATTAGTGGGAGCCGAGACAAGAATTATACAAGCCCTTAAGTTCTATACTCGGTCATAATTAAACAAGTCACTAATTTAATCTTGTCTAAATCTTTGCGAGAAAACGAAATTGAATCTCTCTAAAATGGCTAAAAACCCACTTGCAATACTACTTGAAAAGAATCTCCTAAGCGGCCCTAACTTTGTTGGTGGTTGCGGAATCGATAATTGTACTCGATGGAGTCTCGGGATACGTCTTGGAGGCGGACATTCCACCGACTCCAATCCGGACTAGGGGTAATCGGAAGACATTGACGTCCATGAAAAATGGGTCAAGGATGATGTGCTAGTCCGTGGTTTTATGATGGGCTCAATGACTAATGAGTGCAGAGAGCGCACGAGAAAATGACTTCGCTGGCGATTCTCGCACACTTGACCGAACTTTATGGAGAGCACGGTAGGACTGCTAGATATGAGATATCAAAGCGGTTGTTCAGGCTAGGATGAAAGAAGGGGAGAAAATGGGAGACCACTTCCTCAAGATGATCTCTATGATTGAGAGGCTCGAGGTGCTCAACTTTAATATGGATTTATCCCTTCAAATTGATCTCATCCTTCAATCTCTACTGACTCTTTCACGCAGTTTGTAATGAATTTCAACCGTAATGAAATTACATGCACATTAGTCGGGCTAATGAATAAACTGGTGACGGCGCAGTCTAACATGAAGACTAAACCGAGAGAGACTGCTCTTGTGATTTCTTCCGGGCCTAAGAGGTCCAAGAACAAGAAGAAAAAGACCTACGAGCGGACAAACCCAAGAAAGGGGTGCAAAAGGAAAGGGCAAGGCCCGAAAGGTTCAAAAGGTAGGCGGTCCAAAACCTACGGACAAATGCCTTGAATGCGGTGAGTGGGCCATCGGCGAAGGACTTGTCCCAAGATTAATGGCGCATCAGTGCACGGAACTTTTGTTTTTGAAACTAATTGTTCCGCCATCGTATATTCTCGCTTCATGGATTCTCGGATTCGTGCCACTTCTCACATTTGTACTATGAATCGGGATCTCGAACGAAGTAGAAAACTTGAAGTCGGGAAATAATGATCACCTTTGTTGGAAGCGGACAAAGTGTCGAGGCAACCGATATTGGATCAATCCTTCGGGTTTAGAATCGGTTTTATTTTGACATTAGATGAAGTACTTGTTTTGCCCAAGGGGCATAAAACATCAGATCCATTCCAGTCTTGGACAGAAAGGATTTTGTTTCTTCATTGGCAATGGCGGTTGTAAAATTTATTTTGAAATAAATTGGTTGGAACACTACATTGTTGAATGGTTTATATCATCGAACATGCAAAATAAAACAAAGTGAACACTATAACTAGGAAACGTGGTAGGCAAGATACTAATCAAGCTCTTAAATGGCACCTTAGACTTGGTCATGTTGGTCAGACCAAGGTTCAGAAAATGGAGAAAGATGGACTTTTAAGTCCATTGGGTGTAGAACCCTATCCAACTTGTGAATCTTGCCTTAGAGGCAAAAAGACTAAGTTCCCCTTCACAGGGACTTTTGAAAGGGCTGCCGATAAACTTGGATTGGTGCATACCGATGTTTGTGGTGCTTTAGAAGTAGCCCGAGATGGATATCAATATTTCATAACGTTCACAGATGATCATACTAGGTATGGGATTGTGTACTTAATGAAACATAAATCTGAAGCCTTTGCTAAATTCAAAGAATTTAAGGCCCTAGTTGAAAAACAAACTGGATGTCATATCAAAGCACTTCGGTCGGACCAAGGTGGCGAATATATGAGCACTGAGTTTGATGAGTTCCTTAAGGAACATGAAATAGTTTCACAATTCACGCCTCCAGGAACCCCACAGTTAAATGGTGTTTCAGAAAGGAGAAATCGGACTTTGTTGGACATGGTTCGCTCCATGTTAAATTACACTAATTTACCTATTTACCTGTGGGGGTATGCCTTACTAACCGCTGCCTATATCCTAAATAGATGTCCTTCCAAATCTGTTCCTATCACTCCGCATGAGATGTGGAAGGGTAAGAAACCAAGCCTTAATCACATAAGGATTTGGGGATGTCCAGCCTATGTCAAAAAGGCTAAGGTGGACAAACTGGAAGCGAGGTCCATAAAAGGACGTTTCATTGGATACCCAGAGGACTCGATGGGTTATCTATTCTACATGCCAGAAGACCATAGGGTCGTTGTGGCATTACAAGCGCACTTCCTTGAGGATGAATTCATTCAGGAGGGTGGCTCGGGTAGAAATATCTCTTTGGAAGAGCATAATGAAACTCCTAAGGAGACATCTGATCAGGGATCAAGAACCGAACCTATTGTAACACAACCTCCACTTCGAAGGTCTGATAGGGTATCTCACTTACCTGAGAGGTATGTCTATACACATGTCGAGGAACTGGGTCTCCACAACACACCTGATAGCAGTGAAAACGACCCTGTCACCTATGACCAAGCGATAGTGGATGTAGACTCTGATAAATGGCAAGAAGCAATGGAAGCTGAGATAGACTCGATGCATACCAATCAGGTCTGGACTCTAGTAGATCTTACAACTGGCATGAGGACTATTGGAAATAAATGGATCTATAAGAGAAAGACTGATGGGGATGGCAAGGTTGATGCCTATAAGGCCAGGCTTGTGGCAAAGGGTTATACCCAAAGGGAAGGAATCGATTATCATGATACCTTCTCGCCCGTAGCTATGATAAAGTCGATTCGCATGATGCTTGCCATTGCTGCCTATTATGATTATGAAATATGGCAAATGGATGTCAAAACGGCTTTTCTAAATGGATACCTCGAAGAGGAAATCTATATGGAACGACTAAAGGTTTTGTGTCCAAAGCTAATATTCATAAAGTGTGTAAGCCGCAACGAGCCATTTATGGTCCAAGCAAGCTTCTGGAGTTGGAACCTTCGATTTGTGAAGCGATTAAGGACTTTGACTTGAGCGAAATGAGGAGGAACCGTGTGTTTACAAAAAGATCGTGGGAGCAACATTGCATTCTTAGTACTATATGTAGATGATATTCTACTTATAGGAAATAACATAGCAATGCTCAAAGACCGTGAAAGCAGCTTTCTAAAACGTTCTCCATGAAAGACTTGGGAGAAGCTTCCTATATTCTAGGGATCCGTCTTTACAGAGATAGACCGCGAAGAATGATAGGACTTTCCCAAGCCCTTTATATCGATAAAATCGTGAGAAGATTCAAGATGGATGAATCTAAAAGAGGGTTCCTTCCCATGCGACATGGAATTCATCTCACCACGAAAATGTGTCCTCAAAGTGAGGAAGACAAGAGAGAGATGAGTAAGGTACCCTATGCCTCGGCAGTGGGTAGCCTCATGTACGCTATGTTGTGTACGAGACCAGACTTAGCCTACGCTGTGAGTATGGTAAGTCGATTTCAAGCAAACCCGGGAAGGGAACATTGGACTGCCGTAAAGAACATTCTTAAGTACTTAAGAAGAACTAGAGATTTAGTTCTTACTTATGGTGGTGGAGAACTGAAGGTGATTGGATTCACCGATTCTGATTTTCAAGGAGACAATGACGACTCTAAGTCGACATCTGGGTATTTATTTACTCTCAATGGAGGAGCAGTTTCTTGGAGAATCTCCAAGCAAACCGCTACTGCAGATTCCACCTGGCAAGCAGAGTATCAAGCTGCCTCAGAGGCTAGCAAAGAAGCATTTTGGATGCAGAAGTTTATACAAGAACTTCAAGTGGTGCCTAACGCGGAGTTGCCTATATCACTATTCTGTGATAATGATGGAGCTGTCGCCCAAGCCAAGGAGCCGAGGGCTCACCACAACACCAAGCATATAGAGAGAAAGTACCACATCGTTCGAGAGATGGTGGAAAAAGGATATGTTTCATTGGAAAGAGTAGACTCAGAAGACAATGTCTCGACCCGTGACTAAGCCAGTATCTCGGGCCGTCTTAGAAAGACATCTGAAGAACATGGGTATTGGATACCATGATGTGTGGCATTGAGTGCAAGTGGGAGATTGTTAGGAATATGCCCTCGAATGCCACTCAGGGGATGAGAGAGTAAGGGCATTATACTTGTAATTATGGAATAATTAATAAAAAGGCAATACGATTCATTCACTGTTTATTGTATTTCAATTGCATTCTTGACTTGGTAAACATTGAAGTGAAGTCCATGTAAATAAATCGAACATTCCATTCTCGTTATGGGATAAGAGAAAATGTCCGAAGTGTTTAAAGTTTATTTACGTAAATTGTTCGCAAGTCAATAAACTTAAAATGGGCATTAAGTTTTAATATGACTTGTATAACTGATGCTAGGACGTGTGCACGTCTTGATAGCATAGTTATAAGTATATTGGTGGGGCCAGTATACTCGAACACGACTCATACTCGATTTAGTCACACGGTATTCACTCTCGGAGAGTCGATGACGAATCGAAAGGTTGTGATAGTATACGTGGACCTTTGACTTGAGGGTTCGAGAAGATGTGTGACGTTTAGTTTGTCATTAGAGTAGTTAGACTCATTTGCTTAATTGCTGAGTCGACCTCGAAGTGCGGACTATACGGGCAGGTAGCAGTCTTTACTGTACGCCAAGAAAGGATTCTATCTCCTGTTAGTGAGTAGGCGAATGTCCTATACGGTTAATGGCAAATAAGATCATAGGTCTTTGGCCAAAGCATTCTGATATAGTCGTATTAGATACACTATAAATCAGTCGGTCTTGATTTGCATTAACACATGTATAGAGTTTAGTCAACAGTAGGGTTTGACTTTACCGTGACCCGAAGACTTGACCGGGACATCTGATGAAGGGTCTATACGTATATAGTATTCACGATATAATGGTTCTGGAATGATCCCTTCATTCGTTCTCAGTCGGGGTTTACAATGCGGCCCGCTAGGCTGGCTAAGTGCTGCCCGCACTCATTGGTTCCTCCCAATGCCGGCTGAGACGGACCTACGGAGTCGCGCATCAGGAGCGTTGACGGATAAATGTGAATTTATTATCTCTCTATTAATATTAGATATTGGATATCTAATTATGATTTATTAGATAAATCAAAATAGCGGTCTTATGAATTAAAATTAAGTTACCGGGTAATTAATTTAATTCATAAATTATATTTCTTAGAGAAATATATTTGTATTTGATATTATTAATTAATTAGATTAATTAATTAATATAAATACATTAGTGATTAAACGGAGTGTATTTAACGGAGTCGTTTGACGAATGTCCGGTACATGAGCCGAGTGGCTCGGCTCGTTTCTAGGAAATTTCCTAAATGGGCCGCCCCTTCCCTACCTCACATGGTATTATTGCATGCATGTGTTTTTGTGGTTGTATTGATTAAGTCATCATGTGTTGAGATGCTTGATGATTTATTATATCTACATGTGAGTTGTTTTTGTAGATATATAATCATCAATACATCAACTTAAGTAAAGACTAAGTGACAACACACACATACACACATCTTCATAACCTGCTGGACGTGAGTTTAGTGAGGAGAGAGAAAAAAAATTTTCCTTCTTCATTTTGTTCATCTTTGAGGTGAAAAGAAGTAAGAAAAATTAAGAGAAAAAAAAATTCCTACAACACTTCCTAGCCGTGTTCTTCATAGAACGGAGTGTTGTAGATTTTTCCGGGCAACTTCCGACGCGTGTGAAGTAGAGGCTTCGAATTTTCGGTGCTTGGAACGAAGGGATTTCGTGTTCGGGACGGGATCGTGATCATCGTCTACACTTTACGAAGATTTATTTCAAAGGCTTCAAGGGTATGAATCTTTATCTTTGTATATTATTTTTCGTATATACGTTACTTGATCGATCCTGTTTGGGATTCGTATTTATTTCCGCTGCATATTTCGTTTTATTTTCGGAATCCCAACAGCTGGGTCGATGTTGTTAAATGATCCCTATTGCTATGTGGAATGTTCGTGGACTTAACCGGACTGAACATCAGATCTCGGTCCGGGAGGTAACTAGCCCATTTAATCTTTGTTGTATTACTCTACTCGAGACGCGAGTCTCGGTTGGTAACTATGGGCGTGTTTCTTCATTTATTTCTGGCCCTTGGAAATGGTTCTCTGATTATGGTTGTGGGCCTGGGAAGAGGATTTAGATTGGGTGGGATCCTGGTTCTGTTTCTGTGGATATTATTGCTATTGAGTCGCAGTTTATTCATTGTCGTATTGCTCTTTTGATCGACTCGTCGTGTCTTCTGGTTACCTTTTCATATGGTTCTAATGATCTTATTGAGAGGCGGATGTTGTGGCAGTATCTCACTGATTTCTCGGTATTACATGCTGCTGAGCCTTGGGTCATTATGGGTGATTTTAATGCTGTGTTGGACACTAGTGAGATTTTGGGAGGGGAAGCTCCTCATTCTGATGATGAGCCGCCCCTGTTGGAGTTCAGAGAGCTTTGCAGGCGTGCGGATATTGAGACCCTTCCGATGGTAGGCTCTTGGTTCTCCTCGCATAACAAGATCCCATCTCTAAGATCATTATGGAAACGTCTTGATAGGGTGTTGGGTAACCCGCAGTGGTTGATTGACCACGCTGATCGTACTTACTCTTGTGATCTGCCACGGACCTCTGATCATAGCCCCCTTATTCTGGGTCTTGATAGTTTGCCTCGCTGCAGAGGTAAAATGTTCAGATTTGATAATTTACTGGCTGACTCTGAGGACTTCCTCCTGGCGGTTTGGGACACTTGGCATCACCAAATTGTGGGGGGGACATTTTATGCGATTTGTCGTAAGGTGGACGTCCTTAATCCCATTTTTCGAGCTATGAGGAAGAGGAAAGGGGATTTGGCATTGAATGTTGCTGCTGCTACTTCATTCCTCTCTTCTTCTCAGAGTATTCTCAAGGACCATTCATGGATGACTCGGTTTTATTGTTGGAGAGATGTTGTCGGTGGGTTTTCTCCATTGCTGTGGCCCAGGAACAGTCTTCGCTCAGGCAGCGGGCCAAGTTGGCTTGGCTTAAGGATGGGGACCAGTGTACTGTCTTCTTCTTCCGGCGGATTGCTTCTAGGCGAGTCAGATCTCGTATCTATATACATAATACGGAGGATGGTGCTGAGTTGACTGACCCTGCTCTTATTAAGAATGAGGTTGTTGGGTTCTATGAGAGACTGTTGGGTTACTATAATCGGATTATGCCTTCATCTTTCAGTCGTTAGTCCTTTTATTTCGGCTTCTCATCCGCCAGATGTTGTGGTTCACATGGTTAGACATGTTACTGCTGATGAGGATCGGTCTGTGTTCTTCGAGTTTTGATAAGGACAAGGCCCCAGGCCCTTATGGTTTTAATGCTGCTTTTTATCGTCGGGCTTGGCCGATTGTGGGGGGTGGGATTTCGTTTGCTATTATGCATTTCTTTGCTACGGGAAAGTTTGTCAGACAGATCAATTATACGATCATTTCTCTTGTTCCGAAAGTAGCCTTACCTAGGAGCATGTCGGATTTTAGACCGATCTCTTGCTGCAACTTATTATATAAGGCTATTTTGAAAATTATTATTCACTGTATACGTGATAGCTTGGATGCCTTGATTGACCCGGCTCAGACTGCTTCTATTCCTGGGAGAAGGATTAGTAATAATATCCTTCTTGCTCAGGAACTTCTTCATGGTTATGGGCAGAGGGGGATGCCTAGACGGTGTGTGTTTAAAGTTGACCTTATGAAAGCTTATGACACTGTTGAGTGGGATTTTGTATTGATTGCTCTGCAGTGTATGGGTTTTCATCAGTCGTTCATCGCCTGGATCCGGGAGTGCATCACCACTACTGCCTTTTAGATATCCTTGAATGGTGATGCTGAGGGGGTCTTTAGAGGTCGTAGGGGGCTTCGGCAGGGAGACCCCATCTCTCCTTATCTCTTTGTTAATGTTATAGAGGTGCTTCATGGTATTATTGCTCGTGAGATTACTCAGACCCCGGGGTTCAGGTACCACTGGAAGTGTGAGGCTACCCGTACTGTCATGCTCGCCTTTGCAGATGATCTCCTTCCTTTCTGTAATCCAGATAAGGTCTCTATTGGTGTTCTTAAGAGGAGTATTTATATCTTTGATTCTCTTTCGGGGTTGCGCACTAACCCTGGGAAGAGTAATATTTTTCTCTCGGCGAGTGCTATGGAGCAAAGGGCACAGGTTGAGCAGTTATTAGGGTTTCAGGTGGGCCAGCTCCCTGTGAGGTATTTGGGAGTCCCTTTGTCTTCATCGAAGCTCACGGTGGCTCAGTGCTCTCCTTTGATTGACAGGATTGGTGGTCGGCTGAGTGACTGTGCTTGTAGATCTCTGTCCATGGCCGGTCATTGCCAGTTTATTCGGTCTGTGTTATCTGCTCTTCACATTTATTGGGCCTATATTTTTATCCTGCCTAAGGGCATGCTTGCCCTCATTGCGAAGCGTTTAAGGCGTTTTCTTTGGAAAGGTTCTCGTGACTCTGGGCATGCTAAAGTGGCTTGGTCTAAGGTTTGTTTGCCTGTAGTGTGTGGTGGCCTTGGTATTACTCCGTTGAGGGTTCAGAACCAAGCAAGCCCGCCTAGTTTTTTAGTGTTTACTTACACTTTTTTAAATAGAAACAGCTACACCAAATTTTGTGTTAGTATAGATATTCAGTTTGGTCTATGGTAACACTAATTTATATCAATAATACTGTTAGCAAAATGTGTAGCCTTAAATCAAATTTGACCAATTTAAGGCATCTAAGGCTACACTTTTGCTTGTAACATAAAAAAATATTGTTGAAAGCCATATATGGTGTAGTGTGCTGTAATAACTAAAATACTTTGGCAGGTGGAACATCAAAGTCTAACAATTTGGAATTTTTGCAATCAGAAAATTTATATTCAGATGCAAGTGTACTAGCTCATAGTGGATCTCAACAATGGAATTTTGCAGGGTTCAACATCACGCAATATTAGATACCGGAGTTTAACATTTGTGCTCGGGTGTATGGTGTGACAAAGTTGGAAAAATATTATTATCATTGTTAGTATATTGTATTAAGATTATACTATTAGTATTATTATATTGAAGAGAATTTTGTTATTACTTCTTGGACACAAGGAATACAGTAAACAACTTAAGTGGGAAAGATACAATAAGTTGTACGATTTTCGAAGTTAATTGCGTAGCGAAAGTATGTTTAGTGAGTTGTTGTAAATACAGCAACTAAGTGTTCTCCTGTTTGCTTGATGCGTACAGGGTTTAACAATGTATACTTAATAAATCACAGTAGAATGAAAACAGTAAAGACAGAAGGTAACTAACATACAGTTTAAAGGGGTTTGGGGTAAACCCCTCTACATCCACTGGTCCTCCACACAGGAGTAAAGAGGTTATTAAAATCACTACGTACACAACTACGTGACTCTAACTAAACATGTCTTTGTATCGTTTAACAGATTGATATAGGGACTCCATCTTTGGGCCGTTCACACAGATTCGCTTTAGCACTTTCGACTTGCTTCTTCTCACACAGATCGAAGATTCATCTTCAGTGGTATTCTTCACCAAGTGGATACAAGATTCACAAAGATCATAAATGAAATAAATTATCTTGGAAAGACATATGGCAACCGAGATATTATTCTGAAGGTTCTAATATCTCTCACACCATATTGGAGCATGGAGGCCGTTGCTATGAGGGAATCCAAAGGTCTTAATAAAAGAAAGATCTAAGAAATTTTCTCAGACCTCAAAGCATTCGAGTTTGAGTTGCCCTGCTCATCAACTAGTGAGCCCATTGAGAAAGGAATAGCTTTCGCAGCAGAATCACCTGCAAAGAGTCAAGTTGAAGTTAGTCCCCCCAGCCCTCTGAATTTTGAAGAAGAGATGGCATTTATTATGCAAAGGTTCAGCAACTTCAGGAAAAACTATTCAAAGTACAAGAAGAACTTCAAAGAAAACCCAAGGAGAAACCAAAAAGCTGGAAACTAGAAAGTAGAGTGCTACAACTGTCACAAAATAGGACATATCCAGTTTGACTACCCTGAACTCAAGAAGGATGAAAGCAATAAGGACATGTGGAGAAAGGGTGATAAAAGGAAAGCTCTCATTGGTGAGGATCAAGAAAGAGTTGAATCAAGCAGTGGATTCTTTTCAGATGATGATGATGACTATAAATTCTTGATATTGTTACAAGCTATGCTGATGCGAGTTTCCAAATAGATAATGATGATTTTCAATCATAATTTGGTTACATTTTCAGTCTAAATGGAGGCGAAGTTAGCTGGAGGAGTCCAAGCAGAGCACTACCATTAATTCTGCAACTGAAGCCGAGTATGTTGATACTTCAAAAGCTACAAGCCTTTGGGATGAAAAAAGTTCATTGAAGAACTTGGTGTGGTTCCTAGTATCGCCGACCTGATAGTTCTCCATTGTGATAATAGTGGAGCCATCACACAAGCAAATGAGTCAAGAAGACAACATTAGTCAAAACACATAAAAAATACCATCTGATACGTGACACTATGAAGAAGAGTGATATAAAATATGCAAAGTACCAAATGACAATGTTGTCATCCCGTTAACTAAACCTCTTCTGCAATCAAAGCGTGAAGGTCATATTGCTGTAATTAATTTCTTACGATTGGAATATTGCAGATCATATATATTCTATTCATTATTAATGTGTTCATTTAATTTGGTTTAGTATGAAACGCATAGTCAAAATTTGATTTATAATGTCCACATCAGTTATCGAGAATATATCTCGGATAAAAAAACCCTATTAAGTAAACTGGAATTTGATCAAATATGTTCCTAGTCCAGATCATTAAAACGGAGAATAATGACTACTTTGTAAGTTAACTCCAGGTGTTGTTTCATGGGCCAAGTGATATGAGATTTCAAAAGTTATTTTGCATGGATATGAGTTGGGAACTCATGATCGGACACACCTACCATGATAAATCATTTAGTGATTAGATGTCATAAGATTAACTCATTTACTATTTGAGGTGAATCCTCATACCTGAGTAATTCATTCTTTTCTTGTGGATTATTAGTGTTGATGATGTTAAACGTTATGCCGTAAAAAGGGGCTACAAAAACAGTACTCGGGCTAATATGAATCAAGTGAAGGGACTTGGATGTACAAGATGGAATTGTCTTCCCATGTCTTGGGATTATGTCCTTAAGGGCCTCCAGGGTAATTGTGATTGTGAAATGCTTGATCATGCTCAGATGGATTATGAATTAATCATATGTTTAAATAAACTGACCCCAAAATTTGAGGAACACATTTAAATTGAATAAGGATGAGGATGTATCTTACCTTATGTTCAAACAAGGATGGAAGCGACAAAGAAAATCGGATACACACTTGTTCTGAATCACAAGTGGGAGATTGTCGGGATGGTGTCCTTGAATGTAATACCACGAGTATTGCATGCTGTTTAAAACATTGTACCTCATTTTAATAATTAAATAAATCGTGATGCTTTTACTTTTATACGTATTATGTTTAGACCGTGTTGTGGCATGAAAATTCTTAAAAGTACTTAATTGTGTTGTGATGTGATTTCCTGATGTTGATGATATGTCGGTGACTTACCTTGATGTCGTTGAGCAATTATCGATGCGAATATGACGGTGTCCAACGTATTATTCCCCAAGAAATTGCTGGACGAGTGTAAAGGGAAGCCGTGTTATAAGGATTAAACGTAATATTATAACTAGTGTATTGAACGAACATTACGTACGTTACTCGAGCAGCATTACGTACACTATTTTCATAGCATTACGTACGTTAAGTTTAGACTTTACGTACGTAATGCAGTCTTCGGACGAGATTCTCGATCCCGCGTGGTCAGGGCAACTTTCGGCGCGACAACGACAGCTAGTCAACTGATCATTACGTACGTAATTCAGCCACACATTACGTACGTAATTGGCCATAACATTTCGGGCAATAGCTCCTGAGAAACACTTACGTACGTTAGCCCAAGGCGGTAATGTATATAATGAAGGTTACGTACGTAAAACCTTAGGCATTATGTACGTAATGCTAGCCTGATGTTATAAAATGACATTTCCTCTTTCATTTTCTCCGACCCTTGAACATTTCTTCTCATCCAAAAATCGTCCTCCACCCCCACCAAACTGAATTTTGAGCCTTCCTAGCCGTGTATTGTCGTAGTAGAGTGGATTGATCAAGCTCCGGAAAGGGTTTTGAAGTTGTTGTCCTTCTGTTCTTCATCGTCCTTCGTCGTTCTTCTTTGTTCTTGTCAAGTAAGTTGAGTTTATCGAATCTTGAATTCATCTCAGTGTTAGATGATTCGTACTAGATTTCGGATGCCTTGGGTAGTTTAGAACTTTTGATAATGATCGGACCGGTAAAAACTAATCACGATTGTTAATCGAAACCTATCAAGCTATTATTTTGAATGAATTGTAGTAGTACTCGTAGTTGGATTGTAAAACTCGTAATCGAACTTGTAAATCACCAACACCATAGAATCCTCTTGTTCTGGATTGTGATTATAATCCGATTATCGTATTGTAAACCTGTTGGTAATTCCTTAATGAATTAATTAATGATTATCGAATCGGATAGGTTAGCGAATACGTTAGGATTTTGGGAGATTTGTGCTTAGTCGTTCTATTCTAGAATTTCGAATTTGAGTAAGTAATGAAATTACGGTGGCTATAAGTCGTAGTCGTAACGTAGAAATGTTGTACTAGAACGTTATTGTTTAATGATATGATAAATTTTAAATTGGGGGACCGAGGAATTTAGTAATTCGCATTGTGGTTAAAACATTAAATTTTGGTTTCGACGTCATGAACAAACTAGGTTTAGAATCCTAACGGGATGGGGAAATTGTCGCTAATCGTCATTATCACCATAAGGTATTAATCGACGAATATGTAATACGTTGAGCTCTCGGGTGCGGTCGTTCAAGCTGTTATGTTATCAAGGGAGTAACTTTCGTCGAACTTGAGGCAAGTGAACCCTTGCTCGGACTATGTTATATTAAATTCCAAAATTGAATGTGCATCACTATCTGTGGAATTGCGCTCGTTTTACTTATCTTGTCTGAAGTATTCCTGAGTAGATACTTCCGTGACTCTTGGTTGCGACCTTGGGAGTTTATATGTTGATATACCGTAAGGAACTATATTGCGGGATAAAACCTGGATGGTACCCACGTCCGGAGTATTCTTGTGTAGATGCTTCCGTGACCCTTGGTTGCGACCTTGGGAGTTTATGTGGTGATAGATGAGATAATCTTGAGTATTCTGTAATATATTGCTTTACTAAGTAATAACATTATATTGCGGATTTATCTGATTCTATCAATGAATTTTGTTCGTATTGTCTGACCTAGGTTGGCTGGAACTATTCGCCATGTCATACAAATTTGTTGAATATGTGCAGGACGTTCCCGAAGGTTCCGGTCAGACTTGAGCAGTGTTGGGGAAAAGCCTTGTTATTCTGTTTCTTAAATTGAATTCTGAAAACATTCCACGTCATGTAATAACCGCGTATGCGGACTTGTTTTTCAGTGAAGTATTTTGTTTCATACTTACGCTATCATGGGGATACTTTCCACAAATTATTTCATGACGAATTTTTAACTCCTTAAAAAACTTGACTTGTGGGTCCCACACGGGACTCACAACACTGTAGCATCCCGGCAAAATTTTGGGGCATTACAGGAAATGGTATCGGAGCCGAACACTCACGTGGAAAGTTTTATTAAAACATTTTGAAAATGTTTAAAAACCTTCAAAAGTCCAACACTCCAAGCGACCGTAACTCCTCGAGGAATGTCAAGGTGAAAAACACGTATGTTTCTTGAGAATCAGGTATGATGTTTGAATTAAATAGAACTCTAAGAATGATTGTACTGAACTGACCCACTACATTGAATAATTATCACAAATGGCACGTCATGGGGCTAGGAGAATCGTGAATGACGCTCAGGGATCCGCTGTGAACCAGCAGGAAGACAGGAACACCGCAGAAATCGTTCCAGCCGGAAACCAGCCACCATCCATTAACCAGAATGAACAGGAGGCAGAAAACCAGAACAACGGGGGAATGGATCCGGCTTTTATTTATAATCTCTCCCAGGCCATTGCTATGGGGATCGCTCAAGTTAACCGAGCAGAGCGGGTATCAGTCATTAACGTGGAAGAGAATGTTGGGAAGGACCGATGGCTAGGAGAGATGCTGAAGGCTAGACCACCATTATTCGACGGTTCGGGGGATAAGCACGTGGACGACTAGATCTCCAAAATGGAGACTACTTTCGAGGTAATCGGTTGCCCAGGGAATCAAAAGGTACTGCTGGGGATCAACCAGCTCCGCGACACTGCAGCACGATGGTGGAGGACCTATAAGCCGGAGGACAGGGTAGCCGGGTGGACCGAGTTCTCCAAACCACTGCGAGATAAGTACTGCCCCAGGTCAGCTCAAACTGCTCGTGCACGGAGTTTCTTCACTGCTGGACCACATAACTTGCCAGTTTCATAGATCATTCGAGCTTATAGAACCGAACTAAGCTATGTATCGCAAATGGTTACATCTGAAGATCCGAATCTGTCACCTTGCGCAACGGTTTCCAGAAGATGTTCAATGCTACGCAACTAGATTTCACTTCACAACTCTGAGGGCATATGAGGACATGGTCACGGCGTATACCAGCACTGTCGTTAGTTCTGACACCGAACATAACCAGAAAAAACAGAAGACGTTTAACCAGTCTGGGAGCACCAGTAGAGTGAACTCGGGGGCTGGGTTCTCCTCTAAATCAGTAGTTTCGCACCAACAGAATGGCACATCTGACTGGTCCCTCCGCCGGAGCTATTTCAATTGTGGCATAGCTGGACATACCATGAGTCAGTGTCGTAAGGTGGCTACAAAGTGTTTCTCATGCGGAAGAAGTGGGCCCATATCACGCTACTGTTCGCGGGTCAATTCTTCACCAAATCCATCTCCTCAAAGTCAGCAAGGTTCAGTACAGACATCCAGGGTACCCGCCATGTCCGATTATCGATCTCCACCTTACTAAACCCCTCCATACGGTTCCGCAAGAGAAGGTGGGCGCGGGGGAGGCACTGCACCCTCCTCGGGGACACTGACATCCCGCTTGTTCGAATTGAGGGCTACTGATGACAAGACTGCACCTGCTGTCTCAGGTACACTTCTTATTAATTCCCAGCCTGTTCATGTACTGTTTGATACTGGAGCGACACACTCATTTATATCTGTGGAATGTGTTAATCATTTGAACCTTCCTTGTGTACCTTGTGAATCTTTTACTATTAAGTTACCCGAGGGTAGCAGGGTTGGGGGTAATTTGGAAGTTCAAAATTGTCCAATCCGCATCGATGATGAGGGCTGGACAGCGAATCTCATGGTTTTTTCACTTCAGAACAAAGATTTTATTTTGGGTATGGAATGACGATGCACAGGACGATATTAGATACCTATCACCTGACCGTTTCCATTATGACTCGTGACGGTGCCACTCACATGATCAGGGGTCGAGAACACTTCAGTACTAAGGGGTCGCTCAACCTCATTACCGCGGAAATATCTTGTGACGCTCGACAAACGTATTATTGGTGTTATGTTCTTCAGGAGGACGCATCACAGCTATCGGTTGATAACATTCCCGCGGTGAGTGAATTTCCAGACATCTTCCCCGATGAATTACTAGGGTTGCCGCCACGACGGGAGGTCGATCTCTCGATCGAACTTGGGCCGGGAACAACACCTATCTCCAAGGCACCATACAGGATGGGACCAGCTGAAATGAAGGGATTAAAGTTACAAATCGAAGAATTGCTAAGGAAGGGACTAATCCATCCGAGTACTTCATCATGGGGTGCGCCAGTACTTTTTGTGAAGAAAAAGGACAACTCCCTGTGCGTGTGTATCGATTACAGAGAGCTAAACAAGGTCACTATCAAGAACCGTTACCCACTTCCAAGGATTGATGACTTATTGGATCAACTACAGGGGGCGACTGTGTTTTCAAAAATCGACTTACGGTCTGGATATCACCAATTGAGGATTCGAGAGGAGGATATTCCCAAGACCGCATTTCGATTAAGATATGGACACTATGAGTAAATGGTGGTGTCGTTCGGCTTGACTAATGCCCTAGCTGTTTTTATGGAGTTAATGAACAAGGTTCTGACAGAATTTATCGATAAGTGTGTGGTGGTTTTTATTGATGACATTTTAATGTATTCCCGGAACCGACATGAGCATGAGGAACACTTAAGGGAGGTGTTAAGTGTTTTGAGGCAACACCAACTTTATGCTAAACTTTCTAAATGCGAGTTCTGGATGCCGGTGGTGACCTTTATGGGACATGTAATTTCAGCAGAAAGCGTCAAGGTAGACCCCCAGAAGATAGAGACAGTGATGAGTTGGGAACCACCAAGAAACGACAAATAAGTGAGGAGTTTTCTGGGATTGGCAGGATATTATCGACGGTTCGTCAAGGGTTTTTCTTATGTCGCTCAGTCGTTGAAGAATCTGTTGGGATTCCACAGAAAATAAACACAGCGGAAGAATAAACGGAATCCCTAAAAGGATCGATCAAGTAACGTATATACGAAAAGAAAAATACGAAGATCAAGGAATCAAAGTCCCATACCTATGATGTCTCTGAAAAACCTTCGTATGATGATGATGAAGATGAAGAGCCCTTCGTTCCAAGCACCTAAAACAAGGTGCCTCTACTTCACACGCCGGAACTTGATGGAAAATTCGACAAGCTTCCTTTCTTCAAGAATGCGGCTAGGGAAGCTTGTAGCAATTTTCTCTCTCAATGTATTCTTCTTATATCTTGGCTCTAAGATCAATATGA
Organism: Orobanche coerulescens; assembly: GCA_033398695.1. Lineage (NCBI taxonomy): Eukaryota > Viridiplantae > Streptophyta > Magnoliopsida > Lamiales > Orobanchaceae > Orobanche > Orobanche coerulescens. The sequence continues at coordinate 105,219,256 of CM065815.1, forward strand.
AGTTATCTACCTTACTCTCTCTCTCTCTAATTCGTGATTTTGAGTTCAAGGAAGAAGAAGTTGTTCTCTCTCTTTTCTAAAGACTTTTATTTATAAAAAAATGAAAGTCACCCTTTAACACATGATTGAGGGTATCAAATACACCTCACATATGTCACCTAGTGACATAAAATAAGTATAAAAGAGACAAGAGAGTGAGGGGGGCGTCCCTAAGGGAAATTTCCAAGAAGACGGGTCGAATTTACTCGGCTCGTGTATTGGATGTTCGTCAAACGAATCCGTTTTATTTCCAATGTGTTTGGACTAATTAATTAATCCAATTAATTAATTATATCAAACACAAATATATATTTCTCTAAGAAATATAATTTATGAATTAAAGTAATCACCCAGTAACCTATTTACAATTCATAAGACCGCTATTTGATTTATCCGATAAATCAAAATTAGATGTCTAATATTATAAGAGAGATTATTAATTACATTTATCCATCAATGATCCTATTACGCGACTCTGTAGGTTCGTCTCAGCCGGCATTGGGAGGAACCAATGAGTGCGGGCAACACTTAGCCAGCCTACCGGGCCGAATTGTAAACCTCGACTGAGAACGAATGAACGAATCATTCCAGAACCATTATGTCGTGAATATTATATACGTATAGACCCTTCATCAGATGTACCGGTCAAGTCTTCGGGTCACGGTAAAGTCAAACCCTACTGTTGACTAAACTCTATACATGTGTTAATGCAAATCAAGACCGACTGATTAATAGTGTATCTAATACGACTATATCAGAATGCTTTGGCCAAAGACTTATGATCTTATTTGCCATTAACCGTATAGGACATTCGCCTGCTCACTAACAGGAGATAGAATCCTTTCTTGGCATACAGTAAAGACTGCTACCTGCCCGTATAGTCCGCACTTCGAGGTCGACTCAACAATTAAGCAAATGAGTTTAACTACTCTAATGACAAACTAAACGTTACAGGCACATCTTCTATTGAACCCTCAAGTCAAAGGTCCACATATACTATCACAACCTTTTGATTCATAATCGACTCTCCGAGAGTGAATACCGTGTGACTAAATCGAGTATGAGTCGTGTTCGAGTATACTGGTCCCACCAATATACTTATAACTATGCTATCAAGACGTACACACGTACTAGCATCATTTATACAAGTCTTATTAAAACTTAATGTCCTGTTAAGTTTTATCGACTTGCGAACTATTTAAGCATTTGAGCTCTAAACACTTCTAGTGCCTATCTCCTTATATCCATAAGGAGTAGAATGTTCACTCTCAAATGCAAGGACTATTATTCTATATACCAAATCACAATGCCAGTGATATACAATAATATAGAAATAATAATTGCCTTATTAAATATAATATTCATAATTACAATACAATTGCTCTCACTCTCTTATCCTCTGAGTGGCATTCGAGGGCATATTCCTAACAATCTCCCACTTGCACTCAATGCCACAAACTATGGTATCTAATACCCATACTCTCTAGATGTCTCTCTAGGACCTTCTGAGATAGTGGCTTGGTAAGCGGATCAGCAACGTTATTTACTGTGTCTACTCTCTGCAGTGTAACATTCCTATCCCGAACCATTTCTGTAACAAAATGATATTTTCTCGCAATATGTTTGGTGTTGTGGTGAGCCCTAGGCTCCTTAGCCTGTGCAACAGCTCCGTCGTTGTCACAAAACAGTGTCACGGACCTCTCTGCGTTAGGAACCACTTGAAGTTCCTCAGTGAACTTCTTTATCCAAAAAGCTTCTTTAGCAGCCTCCGTGGCTGCCTGATATTCGGCTTGACATGTAGAGATAGCAGTCAAACTTTGTTTGGCACTTCTCCAAGAAACTGTCCCACCATTCAGCGTAAAGATATACCCTGATGTGGACATCTGAGCATCCATGTCCCCCGAAAAATCTGAGTCTGTATAACCCATCACTCTTAGTTCTCCACCGCCGTATGTAAGAACCAAGTCTTTAGTCCTCCTTAGGTACTTAAGAATGTTCTTTACAGCAGTCCAATGTTCCTGCCCTGGATTTGACTGAAACCGACTTACTACGCTCACATCATAGGCAATGTCCGGTCTAGTGCAAATCATAGCATACATGAGGCTACCTACTGCCGAAGCATAGGGCACCTTACTCATTTCCTTTATGTCTTCCTCACTTTGAGGACACATCTCTAAGGAAAGTTTTTCACCATGTTGCATAGGAAGGAACCCTCTTTTAGAATCTTCCATCCTAAATCGCTTCAGGAATTTTTCTATATAGAGGGCTTGGGAAAGACCTAACATTCTTTTCGCTCTATCCCGGTAGAGACGAATACCCAGAATATAGGTAGCTTCTCCCAAGTCTTTCATTAAGAACACTTTAGAAATCCAAGCTTTCACAGAACTGAGCATTCCTACATCGTTTCCTATAAGTAGAATGTCATCTACATATAGTATTAAGAACACAATTTTGCTCCCACTAACCTTCTTGTAAATACAGGGCTCTTCTTCATTTTGGACAAAATCAAACTCTTTGACTGTCTCATTAAAACAAAGATTCCAACTCCGTGAAGCTTGCTTCAGTCCATAAATGGCACGCTGAAGTTTGCATACTTTATGAATATTGGTTTGAGATATGAATCCCTTAGGCTGTTCCATGTAAATCTCCTACTCGAGGAATCCATTTAGGAATGCCATTTTCACATCCATTTGCCATATTTCATAATCTAAGTGGGCTGCTATAGCAAGCATCATGCGAATAGACTTAATCATAGCTACAGGCGAGAAGGTCTCGAAGTAATCGATTCCTTCTCTTTGGGAATAACTCTTTGCCACAAGCCTGGCCTTATAGGTATCAACCTTGCGATTTCCATCAGTCTTTCTCTTATAGATCCATTTGTTTCCAATAGGCACTATGCCTTTAGGAGGATCTACTAAATTCCAGACCTGATTAGCATGCATTGAGTCTATCTCAGCTTCTATAGCTTCTTGCCACTTGGTGGAGTCAACGTCTACCATCGCTTGGTCGTATGTAGAAGGATCATTCTCTTGACTACTTTCTGTCATCTCATGGACACACAGTTCCTCTTGATGCAGATAGCCATACCTCTCAGGTATTTGAGAAATTCTACTAGACTTGCGAGGTTGTGTTTGTATTTCAGAAGGTTGGGTTCTAATATTTTGCATATGTGTCTCATTTGGTGTTTCTTTTATTTCTTCCAAAGAAATATTTCTACCTGCCCCTCCTTCCTGAATAAACTGATCTTCCAGGAAGTGTGCTTATATAGCAACGATGATCCTATGATCTTCGTGCATGTAGAATAGATATCCCATGGAATCCCCTAGATATCCTATCAGACGACCTTTCACAGACCTAGTTTCCAATTTCTCTACTTTAGTCTTCTTGACATAAGCAGGGCATACCCAAATCCTAATGTGATTAAGACTTGGTTTCCTACCTCTTCACATCTCATGGGGAGTCTTAGGAACGGATTTGGAAGGACATCTGTTCAAGATATGCACAGCAGTAAGGAGCGCGTAACCCCACGGATAAATCGGTAGATCAGTATAGTTAAGCACGGAGCGAACCATGTCCAACAAGGTTCGGTTCTTTCTTTCTGATACACCATTTAATTGTGGAGTAGCTGGAGGAGTGAATTGTGACACTATTCCTAGTTCTTTTAAGAACTCATCAAATTCGGTACTCATGTACTCACCACCCCGGTCTGACCGAAGAGTCTTAACACAGTTACCTGTTTGATTTTCAACTTGGGCTTTAAATTCCTTGAATTTATCAAAAGCTTCAGACTTATGTTTCATTAAGTACACAAATCCATACCTGGTATGGTCATCAGTGAATATAATGAAATACTGAAAGCCATCTCGTGCCACTTCAAATGGGCCACAGACGTCGGTATGGATCAATCCAAGTTTTTCGCAGCTCTTTCAAAAGTCCCTGCAAAGGGTAACTTAGTTATTTTGCCTTGAAGGAAAGATTCACAAGTTGGATAGGATCTGATCCCAATGGACCCGTAAGCCCATCTTTCTCCATTCTATGAACCTTGGTCTGACCAATATGACCAAGTCTAACATGCCACTTAAGTGCTTGGTTCATTTCATCCCTACCACGCTTCCTAGTTATAGTGTTCACAATTGTTTTATTATTTAAATTTAAATGGTATAAACCATTTAATAATGTAGCAGTACCAACCAATTTATTTGTGAAATAAATATGACAGGACCCATCTCCAATAAAGAAGTGAAATCCCTTTCGGTCCATGACCGGAATTGATACAATATTCTTGTGCCCCTTGGGCAAAACAAGTACATCATCTAAAGTGAGAATAAAACCAGATTCTAAATCCAACATAAGGGATCCGATATCAGAAGCCTCGACACTATGCCCACTTCCGACGGTGACCATCACCTCCCCTGAATCCAGCTTCTTACTTCGTTCCAGATCCTGATTTATTGTACAATTGTGAGAACTCGCACCGGAATCAAGTATCCAAGAAGTAGAATATATAGTTACAGAACAATTTGTTTCTAAAACCAGTAGTTCCGTACCTGAAGGCGCATTATGGTCAAGCTTTGGACAGTACCTCTTCTAGTGGCCTAGCTCACCGCAGTTGAGGCATACATCCGTTTTCTTGGCCCCCTTTCTCTTTTGAACCAGTGGGGCCTTGCCCTTTCCCTTGTCGATCTTGGCTATTGGACCTAATTGCTTCTTGTTTTTTTTCTTCTTATTCTTGGACTTCCAAGTCCCAGAAGAAATTACAAGTGTAGCTTCCTTTCCCTTTGTCTTCATTTGAGACTGGGTAATCGTCAGTTTGTTCATTAGCCCAGCTAAGTTACATGCAATCTCATTGCAGTTGAAGTTCATGACAAATTGTGAAAAGGAGTCAGGAAGTGACTGCAGGATAAGGTCAGTTTGGAGAGATGCATGCATCTGAAAATCAAGAGCTTCTAATCTCTCAATCATCGAGATCATCTTGAGGATATGGTCCCCAACCCTCTCTCTTTCGTTCATCCTGGCGCCAAATAATTGCTTCGATATCTCATATCTAGCAGTTCGGCTATGCTCTCCATAGAGCTCAGCCAGGTGCGATAAGATGGCTCTAGAACACGTCATCTTTTCATGGGCACGTTGAAGCTCATTGGTCATTGAGCCTAACATGTACCCTCGCACTCTTATGTCGTCTTTTACCCATTTCTCATGGGCATCGACATCTTCCTGATTGGCTCGGGTTCTTGCAGGAGCCGCTGGGATATCCGCCTCTAAGACGTATCCCAGCATTTCCATAGTTAGGACAATCCTCAAGTTCCGAAGCCAGTCCACATAGTTCGGACCAGTAAGGACGTTCTTTTCAAGTAGTATAACGAGTGGGTTCATTGTCATATTTGTTGGGTACGGGATCGGATATTTGCGCCGTTTGCGGAAGCGTAAATAAAAAGTGCGGAAAATAAATGACACGAGGATTTATAGAGGTTCGGCTATAAACGAGCCTACGTCCTCTCTTTATCTTTTTCAATAGGTTAAAGATAGCAACCTATACGCCTCTCTTCTATCGGTCGAGGTATAACCGTTTACAATCACGTCTTCTATTGGTCCGTGATAAACCACTCGTACTTGTCTTTACGTCGGTCCAAGTTAAACCGTTTTCCTTTTCTATCGGACAAGGAATCAACCGCTCTAGCTTTCTATGGGTGCTAGATAAACCTCACTTAGATATCGATTGTGATTCTAATAATGCCGGATCCTTGATCTTAATAACACCGAATCCAATCGTATCTTTTCTTTTACCACTCGTGTATGATTTTGTGTATAACACTCAATCACTCAATGTAAGCTCAATATTACAACAACAATACAATGAATATCAATCTCAGATGAATATGTAGTATGCTTGAAGTTGTTCTTGATCAATACCATAAGCATGGTATTTATAGGCTTCTTGATCAAACTAGCCGTTAGCTGCCGGACTGCTCATTACGTACGCTATATGCTCTCCATTACGTACGTAAGGTCCTTTACGTACGTTAACCCTGCCTGGTTACGTACGTTAGCATCTTCACAAAATAGACCAGTGAGTTTCGTCATTTGAGTTACGTACGTTAGCCTTTCCTTTGTTACGTACGTTAACATTACGTCACTGCTGACGTCATATATCCGTTGGATGCTTTTCTGACTTTGACTCCTCCAACGTTCATCTGGTTTGAACTTGTTTACGTACGTTAGGTTCATACTATTACGTACGTTAACTGTCATATATTACGTACGTTAACCTTTCCTTGTTACGTACGTTAGCTTTGTGATTTTTCAGCTTTTTGCACTTCGTTTCCTTCGATGCTTGGCTTCGTCTTTTTGTTGTTTTGTTTTGCTCATCAACATTAATCATCAAAACACTTTAAATTTATGTATGGAACAAAATGTTCCAACAATCTCCCACTTTTTGATGATTACAAAACAACCCTTCGTCAATGGGATTTTCCTGCAAAAAAATGTAAATATATGTATATGTGTACAGACCAAAGTTTTCGACTTTGTCCGTTTCGTTAGTTTCTTCTCCCATTTCTTTTTCGACTCCTTCTTTTCTTTCTCCTTTTTAATTTTTCATCGTCTTTTTCGACGTCTCCGCATTTTTGTTCAACTCCTTCGTTTCTCCCCCTTTCACGGTTAATCATATTTTTGACTTATTTCTCCATTCTCCTATCTCTCCCCCTTTTTGTATTCATCAAAGAAATATGCAATAAAATACCAATAAAAAAAATTCAATAAATATTGAAATATGCAAAAATAAATATAAGGGTATTAACTCCCCCTGAAAATATTATCCGTTTATTTTTTAAAAAAAATTACTCCCCCTGAGTAAAATACAATAATAAATTTTTGGGGATCCAACCTATAGTTGGTTTTTGTTTAGAAACATAAACGATATTTGAAATGATTGTTCCTTTAGGAACCCAAATTTTCTTAATTTTTATCGTCCGTCTTGGGCTATTACAACTTGAAATATGATGCCCGATTTTCAAACACTTTTCGCAATGGGGTATTTTAAAATTAACGGATTCGTTTTTCAAACGAGTTTTGAATCCTAAACCCTCTTTATTTAAAGTATATTTTTGAACACCAAGCATTTGTTCAAATTTCTCGTTTCCGCACTAGAATTTCTTTGTTAAATATTTAAGCTCGGTTTGGATTTTAGCGAGATCATTCTTCAAAATATTTTCATTTTCAATACACTTTGAATGATCGATTTCAACAAATTTCCCTTTTTCGATAATTTTGGAATTTTCAATTTCCAAAGTTTTAATTTTGGACTTCAGGGATTTGATTTTCGATAATGCATTTTGAAAGTCCGTATGAAGTAATTCAAATGCATCAAAAAGTTCATCACGGGAGGATGTACTTACTTGGCTTTCGACGTCGCTGTCGTCGAACGAACTCTGGGCCACGAGAGCGAGATTATTTTGATTGATGAAATCATCGTCTTCGTCTTCATCGCTCCATGTTGCCACGAGAACCTCCTTTTTCGGTTTGGCTCGGCAATGCTTAGCGAAGTGGCCTGGTTTTCCACATAGTCGACAAGAATTGTCGAACTTCTTAGATTTGCTCGAGATATCCTTCTTCCTCCGGTTTAATAAGGTTTGGAATTTATTAATATTTTTGGCATAGTATGCCATTTCTTCATTGTTTTCTTCCACCGGGATTTCTTTCTTCTTTCTCGATATCTTAGCCTTCATGACTAGCGATTTTTCTTTCGGTTTCGGCTTGACACTTCGTGATTTTAACACGATCTCATAATTAATTAGCGAACCAACAAGGGCGCTAAAATTGAGCGTGTTGAGATCTTTGGATTCCATAATTGCGGTCACGGTGCCGTCCCATTCGCTAGGTAGTGATCGTAAAATTTTCTTAACTTTTTCACTACTAGATAATGGTTTTCCGAATGACGCAAGTCCATTTGTGATGACCGAGAATCGGTCGAGCATATTGGTGATGGACTCGTCACCTTTCATCATGAATAACTCGTAGTCATGGAGAAGCATATTGATTTTCGTCTCCTTGACTTGAGTCGTCCCTTCATGTGTGATTTCTAGAATTTTCCATATTTCTTTCGCACTCTCACACGATGAGATTCGATTGACTTCTTCCGGATTTAAGGCACAAAATAAGAGTTGAGTAGCCTTACAATTTAGATGGTCATTTTTCCAATCGGCATCGTCATATTCTTCGAAAGATTTGAGCGTACCGTCGGATTTGATTGGAACTTTCGGGCCGAGAAAAATAATCTTCCAAATCTCTATATCGTAGGCACGAATAAAGATTGACATCTTTTTCTTCCATGTCAAATAATTTGAGCCATCGAAGAATGGTGGTCGGTTGAGAGCAAGGCCTTCGACAGGAGCAAATTGAAACGCCATTGGATCTTTTCTCCTCGGATGTTAAGCCGCGTATTGGAGTACCGCTCCGATACCAATTGTTGGGTACGGGATCGGATATTTGCACCGTTTGCGGAAGCGTAAATAAAAAGTGCGGAAAATAAATGACACGAGGATTTATAGAGGTTCGGCTATAAACGAGCCTACGTCCTCTCTTTATCTTTTTCAATAGGTTAAATATAGCAACCTCTACGCCTCTCTTCTATCGGTCGAGGTATAACCGTTTACAATCACATCTTCTATTGGTCCGTGATAAACCACTCGTACTTGTCTTTGCGTCGGTCCAAGTTAAACCGTTTTCCTTTTCTATCGGACAAGGAATCAACCGCTCTAGCTTTCTATGGGTACTAGATAAACCTCACTTAGATATCGATTGTGATTCTAATAATGCCGGATACTTGATCCTAATAACACCGAATCCAATCGTATCTTTTCTTTTACCACTCGTGTATGATTTTGTGTATAACACTCAATCACTCAATGTAAGCTCAATATTACAACAACAATACAATGAATATCAATCTCAGATGAATATGTAGTATGCTTGAAGTTGTTGTTCTTGATCAATACCATAAGCATGGTATTTATAGGCTTCTTGATCAAACTAGCCGTTAGCTGCCAGACTGCTCATTACGTACGCTATATGCTCTCCATTACGTACGTAAGGTCCTTTACGTATGTTAACCCTGCCTGGTTACGTACGTTAGCATCTTCACAAAATAGACCAGTGAGTTTCGTCATTTGAGTTACGTACGTTAGCCTTTCCTTTGTTACGTACGTTAACATTACGTCAATGCTGACGCCATATATCCGTTGGATGCTTTTCTGACTTTTGACTCCTCCAACGTTCATCTAGTTTGAACTTGTTTACGTACGTTAGCTTCATACTATTACGTACGTTAACTGTCATATATTACGTACGTTAAACTTTCCTTGTTACGTACGTTAGCTTTGTGATTTTCCAGTTTTTTACACTTCGTTTCCTTCGATGCTTGGCTTCGTCTTTTTGTTGTTTTGTTTTGCTCATCAACATTAATCATCAAAACACTTTAAATTTATGTATGGAACAAAATGTTCCAACAATATTGAGAGTTTTGTTAACTGCAGAGAGTAATTTAAGATTCGTTAGTGATTATTTAATTATGATCCGAGTAAAGAATTTAAGGGCTTTCTTTATTCATAACTCGGCTCCGACTATTTTATCGGCATTTACATACTCCCATGTTAAATCCGGAAGTCTTGGGTGACTTCATAGTGGTGATCGATTTCTTTACAAAGTTTAATAGAGGGCAACCCATACGGTTTCTATTCTATTATTCTTTATAAAGTGGTGTCTAATACCAACCCATCTAATGGATGATTCGATCTTCTTTTACCCCTAGTTCACTTGCCCTCAACCCATTCGGTTTATATGGCTCGCTGAACTATCTAAGTTTAAACCGTCAACTCCTATTAGTCTGACAATTGAATCTTACCCGGCAACCCATACGGTTTATAGAGGTTTGATTTGTCACAACCAAAGACATCTAATGCACTCTAGGAATTTATCAACTTTCCCCAAAAATATTACCCCGACATACTCGGAAGAATAATATTCCAGTTTAGATTTTAATTTTCAATGAGTTTGACGGAGGGTAGGAAACCTCGTAACCTTTATAACTTAGTGTTTGTAAGTGGGAGTATTAACGCGATTATATGTTACACTTTGCACATTAATCCGTTTATAAGCGCGGTTTGCGGTTTGTCAATCATTCAAAATGAAAAACAATAAATAGCAACCTAGTTACTACCAACATATAGCTCATGGACTTTTTCCTAAGTATTGGTCCAAGCCAAATAAAGAAAGGAAAAATATAGTATTGGTTCTTCGTCTTCTAGTCGGTCGTCTTCGATCTTCGTCATAGCCATATGAATAATTACATCATTGAACAATACGTCCTATTATACATGTTTTCTAGTAAAACTAAATAGGCTCAAAATGGCCTTTACAACCATATCGAATCGAACAAATCAACAACTAAGTCCACGAGCTATATCACCATCACATAAGGCATTCCATACAACATGTAACGGTGAATGAAATTAAATAATCAATTAATATATTAATCCAATTAATATAAAAATTAATCTATTTAATTTCTACAATATTAATCAAATTAATATTTATAATCATCATTTTAATCCGTTCAAAGTAATCCGGCCAAAACAATATTCTCGTCTAATAATTTCCCTTCATAAAAAATATTCCAAATATTTTATTAAATCCAATTAAATCCAATTTAAATTTCGTAAATTATTACAACGAAATATAAACACAAAAATGGAGTCCCAGAAAATCCGGTATCAGGCCCAGCCCACGGCCCGATTCAAAATCGGGCCGAAAACCCGAGAACCGCCCGGACTGAGTCACTCTCGCCTTTGCCGAAGTGGCGAGCTTACTAATCTGCTACATTAGCCTACCGAGTCACTCTCGTCGGACTGACGATCCGAAGTTCTGGCAGCCGTCTAAATGCGGTATTCGTGTTTAACCCCCGTTTTTCTCATTTTTTCGACTCGCTTCCAAAACAAAAAAGTTTCTTAACTTCATGAAGAACTTATAAATCAACAAAAATCAAAATTTTCAGGTTTATAATTCACATAAAATAGTCGAAACTTGACTTACTACGAACGATTAAATTTCTTCGATTATATCTATTATGATTCTAAATCATAAACATCATCAAATAACATTCCAAATGCAAAGATGATCGTATATACGATATATTTGACCTCTCTCTGATACCACTGTTGGGATTCCACAGAAAATAAACGCAGCGGAAGAATAAATGGAATCCCTAAGAGGATCGATCAAGTAACGTATATACGAAAAGAAAAATACGAAGATCAAGGAATCAAAGTCACATACCTATGATGTCTCTGAAAAACCTTCGTATGATGATGATGATGATGATGATGATGATGATGATGATGAGCCCTTTGTTCCAAGCACCTAAATCAAGGTGCCTCTACTTCACACCACTGTTGGGATTCCACAAAAAATAAACGCAGCGGAAGAATAAACGGAATCCCTAAGAGGATCGGTCAAGTAACGTATATACGAAAAGAAAAATACGAAGATCAAGGAATCAAAGTCCCATACCTATGATGTCTCTGAAAAACCTTCGTATGATGATGATGATGATGAAGAGCCCTTCGTTCCAAGCACCTAAAGCAAGGTGCCTCTACTTCACACGCCGGAACTTGATGGAAAAATCGACAAGCTTCCTTTCTTCAAGAATGTGGCTAGGGAAGCTTGTAGGAATTTTCTCTCTCAATGTATTCTTCTTATATCTTGTCTCTAAGATCAAGATGAAGTTATCTACCTTACTCTCTCTCTCTCTAATTCGTGATTTTGAGTTCAAGGAAGAAGAAGTTGTTCTCTCTATTTTCTAAAGACTTTTATTTATAAAAAAAATGAAAGTCACCCTTTAACACATAATTGAGGGTATCAAATACACCTCACATATGTCACCTAGTGACATAAAATAAGTATAAAAGAGACAAGAGAGGGAGGGGGCGGCCCTAAGGGAAATTTCCAAGAAGACGGGTCGAATTTACTCGGCACGTGTATTGGATGTTCGTCAAACGAATCCGTTTTATTTCCAATGTATTTGGACTAATTAATTAATCCAATTAATTAATTATATCAAACAAAAATATATATTTCTCTAATAAATATAATTTATGAATTAAAGTAATCACCTAGTAACCTACTTCCAATTTATAAGACCGCTATTTGATTTATCCGATAAATCAAAATTAGATATCTAATATCTAATATTATAAAAGAGATTATTAATTCCATTTATCCATCAATGATCCTATTGCGCGACTCCGTAATTTCGTCTCAGCTGGCATTGGGAGGAACCAATGAGTGCGGGCAGCACTTAGCCAGCCTAGCGGGCCGCACTGGAAACCCCGACTGAGAACGAATGAACGAATCATTCCAGAACCATTATGTCGTGAATACTATATACGTATAGACCCTTCATCAGATGTCCCGGTCAAGTCTTCGGGTCACGGTAAAGTCAAACCCTACTGTTGACTAAACTCTATACATGTGTTAATGCAAATCAAGACCGACTGATTAATAGTGTATCTAATCCGACTATATCAGAATGCTTTGGCCAAAGACTTATGATCTTATTTGCCATTAACCGTATAGGACATTCACCTGCTCACTAACAGGAGATAGAATCCTTTCTTGGCGTACAGTAAGATCGCTACTCGCCCGTATAGTCCGCACTTCGAGGTCGACTCAGCAATTAAGTAAATGAGTCTAACTACTCTAATGACAAACTAAACGTCAAGGCACATCTTCTACTGAACCCTCAAGTCAAAGGTCCACGTATACTATCACAACCTTTCGATTCATCATCGACTCTCCGAGAGTGAATACCGTGTGACTGAATTGAGTATGAGTCGTGTTCGAGTATACTGGTCCCACCAATATACTTATAACTATGCTATCAAGACGTGCACACGTCCTAGCATCAGTTATACAAGTCTTATTAAAACTTAATGTCCTGATAAGTTTTATCGACTTGCGAACTATTTAAGCCTTCGAGCTCTAAACACTTCTAGTGCCTATCTCCTTATCTCCATAAGGAGTAGAATGTTCACTCTCAAATGCAAGGACTATTATTCTATATACCAAATCACAATGCCAGTGATATACAATAATAATGAAATAATAATTGCTTATTAAATATAATATTCATAATTACAATACAATTGCTCTCACTCTCTCATCATCTGAGTGGCATTCGAGGGCATATTCCTAACAGAATCTACTAAGGAAGAGTACCAAGTTTGTCTGGACAAAGGATTGCCAGGAGAGCTTTGTTGAATTAAAAAGGAGACTGACTACTGCTCCGGTGTTAGTATTACCGCAGGACATAGAAGGATTCGTCATTTACACAAAAGCATCTAAAAATGGACTAGGATGTGTCTTCATGCAACACCGCAGATGTATTGCATACGCCTCTCAACAACTCAAACCGTACGAGGTGAACTATCCGACGCACAACTTGGAACTGGTTGCAGTGGTCAACGCTCTTAAGATTTGGAGACACTACCTTTACGGGGTTACCTGTAAAATTTTTACGGACCACAAGAGTTTAAAATATATTTTCACCCAAAGAGAGTTAAACATGAGGCAGAGGCGTTGGCTGGACCTAATCAAGGATTACGATGTGGAGATTTTGTATCACCCTGGGAAGGCCAACATCGTAGCAGATGCACTTAGTCGGAATACTGCGCAGGAGTTGGCACTATCCGGTTTAACGGTACAACCGGAATTGCAGCAGGACCTCAGTAGAAATGGTATTGAAGTATGGATACAACACCGCCAGGGACAGTTATGCTCAATTAACATTCATTCATCATTGCTTGATGAGATACACTTAGCACAAATGGAAGACCCGAAACTGCGCGCGATCGGTGCAAGAGCTGAAGGGGGAATTATTTCAGACTACATGATCCAAGGGAACTTGGTGTGATTTAAGAATAGGATCTGTATTCCACCAAATGATGAGCCTAAGCAAACTATACTAAAGGAAGCTCATTCTACTCTCTATTCGGTACATCCTGGGGCAAGCAAAATGTATGAAGATCTGCGAAAGAGCTTTTGGTGGAAGAACATGAAGTAGGAAGTAGCAAGATTCGTTGCTCGATGTATGACATATCAACAAGTGAAGATTAAACACCGCAGACCGGCCGGGATCATGTGGCCCTTACCCATTCCGGAATGGAAATGGGAGAGCATATCAATGGATTTTGTCACCAAGTTACCAGTCACGACGGGAGGAAAGGACACGATATGGGTCATTATAGACCGACTGACAAAGTCGACACATTTCATTCCAATTCAGGAGACTACCGGAACAGAGCAGCTGGCCACCATCTTTATCCGGGAAGTCGTGAGACTACATGGTACTCCCTCAGCGATTATATCAGATAGAGACACCAGGTACGTGTCCCGCTTTTGGAAAGATGTCCACAAGGCTATGGGTACTCAACTACATTTCAGCACCGCCTATCACCCTTAAACAGATGTACAGACAGAACGTACGATACAAACCCTGGAGGATATGTTAAGAGCATGTGTACTTGATTGGGCCAAAGATTGGGCTAAACATCTCTGTTTGGCAGAATTTTCATACAACAACAGTTGGCATGCGAGTAGGAATGGCACCCTTTGAATCCATGTATGGTAGGAGATGCAAGTCTCCCCTATGTTGGGATGATGCTTCCGATGTCGTCGCCACCGAGTTAGATCTGATCCAGGAATCTATCAAGAAGATTTTCGTTGTCTGGAAACACATGTTAGCAGCACAGAGCCACTAGAAATCATATGCTACGGATCGCCAACGACTCTGGAATTTCTAGTTGGGGATCACGTTTGGGTCAAAGTGTCACCAATGCGGGGCATTCGACGTTTCGGCCAGAAGAGCAAATTGAGCCTGACGTTTATCAGCCCGTTTGAGGTTTTAGACCATGTAGGTGGACTCGCTTATCGATTAGCATAGCTACCATCATTAGACAGAGTGTACGATGTCTTCCACGTCTCCCAACTAGGGAAGTACGTTTACGATCCGAGTCACAAACTCAATTTCGAAGAGCTAGAGATTTCCAATGATGCTACCTTCAGAGAAGTGCCAATCGCGATTTTAGATCGGCGCGTAAAGACCTTGAGGAATAAAGCTATACCCTTGTGAAGGTTCGTTGGTCACATCACGGCGTTGAAGAAGCAACTTGGGAAACTGAGTCTAGCATGAGAGAGAGTCACCCCGAGTTATTTACTTAGTTTCGGGACGAAACTATTTTAAGGGGGCTGGTATGTAATACCACGAGTGTTCCATGATGTTTAAAACATTGTACCTAGTTTTAATAATTAAATAAATTGTGATGCTTTTATTTTTATACGTATTATGTTTAGACCGTGTTGTGGCATGTAAATTCTTGAAAGTACTAAATTGTGTTGTGATGTGATTTCCTGATATTGATGATATGTCGGTGACTTACCTTGATGTTGTTGAGCAATTATCGGTGCGAATACGACGGTGGCCAATGTCCTGTTCCCAGAGAAATTGCTGCACGAGTCTAAAGGGAAGCCGTGTTATAAAGATTAAACTTAATATTATAACTTAGTGTATTGAACGAACATTACGTACGTTACTCGAGCAGCATTACGTATGCTATTTTCATAGCATTACATACGTTAAAGTTTAGACTTTACGTACGTAATGCAGTCTTCGGACGAGATTCTTGATCCCGTATGGTCAGGGCAACTTTCGGCGTGACAACGACAACTAGTCAACTGATCATCACGTACGTAATTCAGCCACAAATTACGTATGTAATTGGCCATGACATTTCGGGCAGTAGCTCTTGAGAAACACTTACGTACGTTAGCCCATAGGCGGTAACGTACGTAATGAAGGTTACGTATGTAAAACCTTAAGCATTATGTACGTAATGCTAGCCTGATGTTATAAAATGATATTTCCTCTTTCATTTCCTCCGACCCTTGAACACTTCATCTCATCTAAAAATCATCCTCCAACCCCCTAAACCAAATTTTGAGCCTTCCTAGCCGTGTATTATCGTAGTAGAGTGGATTGATCAAGCTCCAGTGAAGGTTTTGAAGGTGTTGTCCTTTAGTTCTTCATCGTCCTTCGTCGTTCTTCTTCGTTTCTTGTCAAGTAAGGTAATTTTATCGAATCTTGAATTCATCTCAGTGTTGCTAGATGAGTCGTACTAGATTTCGGATGCCTTAGGTAGTTTAGAACTTTTGATAATGATCGAAGCGGTAAAAACAAATCATAATTGTTAATCGAAACCTATCAAGTAGTATTTTCAATGAATTGTAGTAGTACTCGTATTTGGATTGTAAAACTCATAATCGAACTTGTAAATCACTAACACCATAGAATCGTCTTGTTATGGATTGCGATTGGAATCCGATTATTGTATTGTAAACCCATTGGTAATTCCTTAATGATTTAATTAATGATTATCGAATCGGATAGGTTATCGAATACGTTAGGATTTTGGGAGATTTGTGCTTAGTCGTTCTATTCTAGAATTTCGAATTTGAGTAAGTAATGAAATTATGGTGGCTATAAGTCGTAGTCGTAATGTAGAAATGTTGTACTAGAACATTATTGTTTAACGAGATGATAAATTGTAAATTGGCGGACCGAGGAATTTAGTAATTCGCATTTTGGTTAAAACATGAAATTTTGATTTCGACATCATGAACAAACTAAGTTAGAATCCTAACGGGACGGGGAAATTGTCGCTAATCGTCATTATCATTATAAGGTATTAATCGATGAATATGTAATAGGTTGAGCTCTCGGGCGCGGTCGTTCGAGCTGTTGTGTTATCAAGGGAGTAACTCTCGTCGGACTTGAGGCAAATGAACCCTTGCTCGGACTATGTTATATTAAATTCCAAAATTGAATTTGCATCACTATCTGTGGAATTGCGCTCGTTTTACTTATCTTGTCCGGAGTATTCCTAAGTACATACTTCCGTGACCCTTGGTTACGACCTTGAGAGTTTATATGTTGATATACCGTATGGAACTGTGTTGCGTGATAAAACCTGAATGGTACCCACGTCCGGAGTATTCCTGTGTAGATGCTTCCGTGACCCTTGGTTGCGACCTTGGGAGTTTATATGCTGATAGATGAGATAATGTTGAGTATTCTGTAATATATTGCTTTACTAAGTAATAACATTGTATTGCGGATTTATCTGATTCTATCAATGAATTTTTGTTCGTATCGTCTGACCTAGGTTGGCTGGCACGATTCGTCGTGTCAGGCAAATTTGTTGAATATGTGCAGGACGTTCCCGAAGGTTCCGGTCAGGCTTGAGCAGTGTTGGGGAGAAGCTTTGTTATTCTGTTTCTTAAATTGAATTCTGAAAACATTCCACGTTATGTAATAACTGCGTACGCGGACTTGTTTTTCTTTAAAGTATTTTGTTTCATACCTACGCTATCATGAGGCTACTTTCCGCAAATTATTTCATGACGAATTTTTAACTCTTCAAAAAACTTGCCTTGTGGGTGCCACACGGGACTCACGGCACTGTAGCGTCCTGGAAAAATTTTGGGGTGTTACATTCAATTAATGTGCAAAACTCATGTAATGGTTTATAGGTTTTATTCAATTGATGAAAAGTGAATGAAATGTTTAGTTGAAAACATCTTTTAGTCTGATGTGTCTAATTGAGAATTATACTCACAGCTAATCAAAATTGTACCTATAGGTTCACATACAAAGCAGGAGATTGAATTAACTAGACTTATAGTCCAAATATGAATAAGTTAAACCTTGATTTTAGAAGTACAAAAAGGATGAATTGAGACACACGAACACATCAGCTGGGCCGAGCATGTCATGCTAATCGATCGGGCTGGGCCGATCAGACATGGACCAAGTCGAAACGATCGGGTAGGGCCGAGCTGCGTCGGGCAAGGCCGAGCTGGATCGGGCTGGGCCGATCGGCCATGGCCCAAGTCGGACCAAGGCCCCGAGTGCGAAGTCGGTCGAGCTCTATGTGAGTCGGCCACTTTGGCCTTTTTTATGGGATAAGGAGTCTCTCTTACCTTGTATGTCTAGGTTATTTATCCTTATAAATAACTAGAGTAGTGTTATTTGGACACACTATGTCCGGCCACACACGACCATTTTTTCAAAATGGGTCGGTTTTTGCCCTTTTTGATTTGATTGAATAAGTAAATCAAGCACATAATATTTACTTTCGATGAAGAAAAAGAGGTAGATGAATTAATTAAGTATCGCAATTTGGGAATGAAACTATTTCAATGTGAAGAAGAAAGAGAACTAGAGGAATTAAGTGTTGCAATTTGGTTAATTAATTAGAAATCATATTAAAATTTGTGTCTACAATGGAATTATGCAATTTTATGAATTATTATTGCTGTTTTTAAAGCATAATTTTCAATTTTAACATAGTGTGTGGCTGGACATAGTGTGTCCATTTAGCATTTCTCAAATAACTATACGTAGGTATCGAAAAATTATTGTGTGTTATTAGAGCCTAAGCAAAAAATCATCCAACCCTAAAAACTCTACATAGCCACGCGAGAGAGAGGAAGAGGAAACTTGGAGTTCTTCATCTTGCTCGTGTTCTAAGCTAACAATTCGAGGTGATTCAAGATCTGCTGTGTGGATATCGGTAGATGGGCGACAAGTGGAGCCCCAAAGCGACATCCTACGGATCTAGTTCAAGAGTTTTTCACGCATCAAAGGTATATTATAAACTACATGAATATGCTAGTTAGACTAGATTAGATTCGTTTATATCATGTGCATGCGATCTTGAAATATTTTTGATATTACGCTATATTAGATATGATCCAAACCCAACATTTAGAAGTGAAGATAATTTTCACATTAAAATATATCCAAGATTTACCAACTGAAATTTCTAAAAGAGCGTAGAATACTTGCAAGTAGTACTTTGGTTACCTAAATATTGCATTTATATATCAGTTATTCATGTTCATTAATGTTTTTATATTTAATAATAAAAATAGAGATATAAGAAATGTGGATGATATAAAATGTAGTTTGATTACCTAAATATAAACATTTGTTATCATCGACCATTGAGTTGTTTAAGTTCCAACACCAATAAAAGCACATGGATACTTGCAAGTAGTAATTTGGTTACTTAGATAATGGAGTTGAATACTAGTTTCATATTCGTTAATTTATTTATAATAAGTAATAAAAAAACAGAGGTATAAAATTATAAATAGTATGATTAAGTGCAGTTTGGTTACTTAAATAATCACGTTGGATATCCTTTATTACTAAATATTGAGTTGTTCAATGTTGCAAACCCAACTACGATAGTCTAATTAAATAAATACCGTATTTGGATACTTTCTATGCTTGTTCCTTGGTATATTTATAATTAACATGGAGATTAACTGCCAAATTTAAATACATATCATTTATTGTTGATCGAATTGTTTAAATTTACAACTTTGAATACATGTTTACAGATATCAGAAAACAAACCAAAATTTAAATACATATTGTTTATTGTTGATCGAATTGTTTAAGTTTACAATTTTGAATACATGCTTATGGATATCAAAAAATAAACCAAATTAGTTATGGTTGATTTAGTGATGGAAATATAGGTCTGAAGTTTACATTATTGATAATATTATTGTGAAGTTTTTCAATTCAAATTTCTTTAGTCATTTGGGTACAATTACCTTTTTTTCTTCGTGTTTAGACGATACTCACACGAAAAATCGTAGGTTTAAATTTAATCTCATCTAAACATAGTACATCTTCATTGCATCATATTTTCAATCTAATTATATTATACATCAATTGTGGTTATACTATATAGCGGTATGATCAGGGGCGGAGGGAGGGGGGTCCAAGGGGGTCCACGACCCCCTCTAGCGGACGAAATTTTCCCAATAAAACAAGAGAAGCTATATATATAATTGTCCGACCTTCGTATTTTTTATAATTCCAAACCACTCTGAATAAATATTATGCTTCCATCATTAAATATGATATGCTCTTAATTATAATTGGTGTGTACTTTGTAGCGTTAGCTGTGGAATATACCAACACTATTATTTCGGGTCCAACTTAAATTCTGTCGTGTTGTCGAATTCTTGAAAAATCATTGAGCATTTTCTCCTAATTCTCTTTCTTAATGGAAAATAAATCTGATTCTGGATAATCATCTCGTCATATTCAATTGCATAGTTCTCGTCTGATGTACTAGGAATGTCATTAAGAAAACTACTCCAGCTTCCGCGTATCAGTATCAGGCCAAGAGTGAACGACTCTTTTTGGCATTGTTCCCTTGCGCTCAGGACCCTTTCCAACTCATCACATTTTTTGCCCAAAGATCCTTCAGTCCTAGCCACTGATGTCATCAAATCATTCTTTGGAACAGGGCTCGTAAGTGAAGCCCGTAATGTGTTTGACAAAATGCCTGACAGAGATGTGGTTGCTTGGTCGGCCATGATCAGTGGTTACACCTCGTGTAAGTTCCACACGAAAGCCTGGGCAATGTTTGTCGAAATGCTGAGAGATGGTGCAGACGTGCAGCCCAATGAGTTCACTTTCTCTAGTGTGTTGAAGGCCTGTAAAAGCATGAATTCAGTTTCTTGCGGTGTGATGGTTCACGGGTTGGCGCTTAGGCATGGTGTGCTTGGCAGTATTTATGTTTCGAATACACTTATGGACATGTATGCCACGTGCTGTGATTGTATGAACAGAGCATGTGCTGTTTTCGAGGAGATTGGAGTTAAGAACTCGGTGTCATGGACTACTTTGATTGCTGGTTATACTCACCTGGGGGGTGGCCATGGTGGGCTCCGAGTTTTTCGGCGAATGTTGATGGTAAGTAAATAAATTTGGCTTGTCATTCTGGATTTTGTAAGATACTCCTACTGGGAAAAATCGCAATGCACCAATGCAGAGAGCAGTTGGTTGACAAGCCACAAAAATAGAGTTTTGGCAAACATTTTTACAGTGTATTAAACATGCATTAGGTTCTTGCAAAAGATTTTAACTAATTTAACCGTTAAACTGAAGTAGTACATTTAGACAAGGTTATCATTTAACTAATAACCATATTTTCAAGTTTCCATCTTAATTTTTGTTTTTTATTTTTATGCTTGATCTTAATTACACGATCTTGTCTATTTATGGCAACAGGAGGAGGCTGAACTAGATCATTTTAATGTTTCAATTGCTATTAGAGCATGTGCCTCAATTGGCTCGCAAGCGTACGGCACTCAGATACACGCAACAGTATTCAAACGTGGGTTTGAATCTAGTGTTCCTGTAATGAATTCCATTTTAGACATGTACTGCCGGTGTACTAGTTTCAGTGATGCATATCAATGCTTTTATGGTATGAAAGAACGAGATATTATCACCTGGAACACAATTATTGCAGGATATGAGAAGTCAAACCCACACGAGGCACTCAACATCTACTCGAGAATGGAGTTTGAAGGTCTCTCTCCAAATTGTTTCACGCTCACCTCCGTTATATCTGCAGTAGCTAATTCCGCGGTTTTGTGGGTTGGAGAACAAGTTCATGTAGGGATCCTAAGAAGGGGCCTCGGATATGACTTAGGTGTGGCCAACGCTTTGATCGACATGTACGCTAAGTGTGGAAGCATTTTGAGCTCATGCAAAATCTTCAATGAAATGCATGCAAAAACTGTTGTTTCGTGGACTTCTATGATGGTTGGTTACGGCAGCCATGGGCATGGAAAGGAAGCTGTTGAATTGTTTGATAAGATGGTCCAATCCGGAGTTCGGCCCGATCGTATTGTTTTTGTTGCAGTTTTGAATGCCTGTAGTCATACTGGACTTGTCGATGAGGGTCTACGATACTTCAAGTCAATGGTTAGTAATTACAGTATAACCCCAGATCAAGAGATTTATGGGTGTGTCGTGGATTTGGTGGGGCGTGCTGGGCGAGTTAAGGAAGCTTATGAGCTGATAAAATCTATGCCGTTTATGCCTGATGAATCTGTTTGGGGAGCATTTCTTGGAGCTTGCAGAAAAGCGCATAAGCTTTCGGAATTGGGGAAGTTAGCTGCTAGCAGGGTGTTAGACTTGGGGCCGAGCGTTGCAGGGACATATCTGGCATTGTCAAGCATTTATGCAGCCAATGGTAGGTGGGGAGATTTTGCTAGGATAAGAAAATTATTGAAAGGAACGGGTAGTAGGAAAGAGGTGGGTGGAAGTTGGATAGAGTTGAGGAATCAGGTTCATCGTTTTGTTGCAGGAGATAAGTTGGGTTCCCATATTCAGTGCGTCTATGAAGCCGTAGATATGCTGGCCGTACACATTAAAGAAACAGGATATAATAGTGATTTACAATGCTTAACATGTCATTTAGAGGATGCAACTTAATTTAATTAAGAGCTCTTATTGGGAAGCATTCATTCTTTCGGTGGAGCGAGCCTAAAAGTTTTTTCGATTGAGTTGACTTCTTAAGGTTTTATTCTTTTGCTTCCTAGACCATGTCATCTCCTTAATACATATTTATTTCACGATGACGATGATGATGACAATTGACAATGATCCAAAAAGGACTTTTCGTCAAATTCTCAGAGGAAGTGATCTGTTGATAAGATATCAAACACTCTCGCCTACTTTCATTTCTGGCTCAACAGATCACTTCCTCGATACAGATTTCAACAATGACGGTTGAAGAATAACTTCGATAGAATATATCCAAATTTCTTTGTGAACTACTTACTAATTTTCTGAAATCAACGCGATTAATTCAATATCAAACTAGATTTAGATAGGGATAAGGATTGCATTGTTTGATCGGTGAATTCGAAAATTACAATAAAACGGGAAAAAGAAAGTCTATTGAACAGTACTGCTGTTCTCACAATTCCATTACAAAAAATATAATTGGAAAATAGAAGAATAAGTTTGTGAAAGTCGAGGCGATTGATATCTTTCCGCAAGATAATTACGTTTCGTATAGCGCTGACAGTTTTCAGACGTATTATCCCCATGGATACAACAGCTGACGTCTTCGTTTCTGTAGCACACCAGAAAGGAAGCTCCGACGAATTGAAAATATGTGATAAATGAGCAAACTGTAGTACTGTATCTATGATAATGAGTGCTCTGAATTTCAAAGAGTATGATCAGATGATTGTTAATTTTGCAGCCTATTGTGCACCGGTATATATAGGCATCTTCATCATGTGGTATTAATTCTGGGCATTAAAACACAAAAAACTGCCGCATTAAGACAAGTTTAATAACCAAAAACTGTTGCATTCAGAAAGGTTTAACGACCAAAAAACTGCTGCATTATGACACACTTAATACACACAATCAATGTATTGTAACTGACTGTTTCATTTCAACAGTCACAACGGGAGGAGCAAACGTTCAAAATTCAAGTCCTGTCAAGCACAGGAACACCAAGACCACACAAAGACCATCCCGACCAAATAGGCATGCGCGCGTGTGCGTACATGTGGTCTATCTAAGTCTAGGTGCATAATCTTGGTCATGTTGCACACTATCCAACCCTCTTCACTTTATTAAGTGTCTTAAACTTCATCGAATTTCCAATATGGGATGAGATTCTTCATATTCCCATTCATATCAAAACGCATTTTCAAATGGCTAACTTCATTTATTAATTTCCCACTCACTAAAAATCAGCTTTGAGAAATTAGATATTCTACGATTATCTACTCTGAACTTAGATTAATCATGGACTATTTAATTTCACCTAAAATAAGTATTTTAGTCATTAAAAATCAATCAAAACTGGTTTTTTCCAACATGTATTTCCATCGAAGAATTTGAATTTTAGACTAAAATAAAAAAAAGTTGAAGGTTCTGTTGATTCATTTCGAGACCTAATTGAAACATTAATGAAATGTGAGAAAAGACACAAGCTCCGTATATTTGTTAGCTCTCCACATACCCCATATATCCATCTCATTCACCTTTACTTTTCTCGGGCACAACAATAATTCTCAAGAACATCAAGTTTTTTTCTCCCATAAAGTTCGACTTTTCTTTTCTCATTTTTCATTTGATTCGATATGAGCTCTGTTGACAAAAATCACTATCAACAAAGGTTTCGCGGAATGGGAACCTCGAAGGGATGCCTCTTTGAAGGGCGTGTCGGTTCGATTTCTGTGTCCCGCGTGTCATGATGAGGGATGCGTCGTAGGATTTGATTTGACGGCGCCGTTTACGTTTCGTGACGGTTCGATGTGAGTCGAAGGGTCACACGCTAGGTCATTTAATGCTTGCCTCCCTTTATAAATAGAGGGGTTCTCTCTCCTTCTTCATTTCTGCCATCACTATTTTTTTTGGTTCCTTTCAGAGAAAAGAGTTCCGGTGAGTTTCTCTTTCTCGTTCATTTTTCCATTTTAAGCAGTAGATATCACTACTAGAAAAAGGTCTTTTAACGACGAACAAAGTCGTCGCTAAATCACCAAAAAAAGGTCGTTAAAAGCTTTAACAACAAAAAGAATTTCGTCGTTTGGTTATTGTAATAGGTTCCGTCGTTAAAGGTTTTAACGATGACGTTCGTCGTTAGCAAATAACGACGGCGTAATTATTCGTCGTTTAGTAATAACGACAACCTAAGTATTCGTCGTTAACAATTAACAACCAACTTAATAACTTGTCGTTATTTTTTTACGATGGCACAATATATTGTCGTTGATTCAAGATCCGTTAACGACAACTCTTACACCATAACGACCAAATAGTCCCTCGTAAAATTCTATTCTAACGACCAACTGTTTTATTTTTTTTTTTACTATAACAACCAAAAAATCCATCGCTAACTCTAATTATAGATATCAAGAACCGCATTACCTCGATTTATTTGGAATTGGCTATTTCATTCCACATAAATCAAAAAACTTTAAACAACTATATCAAACTAACTTTTGTAACTTAAACATTAATAATCCAACAAGATTTAGTTACTTGAAACCACAAACATCCAAAGTTGTCATTACTACGACATGCAAAGTCTTGTAGGGATAAATTCCTATTTTTAAACAAAAAATAAAACTACTACATAAAAGTCTTGTGAGGACTAACGTGCGGCCGCCATTACTCATCTTCAAGTATTAGATGAGCCTGAAATGTTCTCCGAATGAATGGAAACATTAAGTTTTTGCACCAACATATCTTTAAATATTTTCAACTGAGCTTCAAATGAACCCATACGGCCCTTATGTTCATTGTTCTCTTCTTGTATTGTTTCCACCTGACTGATAAGAGCTTGGTTTTGTTTTTTGGCGGCAGACAACTCAGATACAAGTTTCTCTCTGCAAGGTTGTGGTCCTGTTATATCTTTAAGTGTTACTCCCTCCAAAACCCACAACCCGATCACGAGACTTCGACTTAAAAACCTTCTTTGCTACCTTCATAAACGAACAAACAAATCGGTATTCTTAAGTAGTTTAAAAGAACAGAACATCAACAAAAGAAACAAAGGGAATTAAATCTTGAAAAACAAAGGGTGTGTCAACAATGTCAATATGAAAACGCCCGAAATAATAGCATAATAGATCATAGAACTAAATAATTATTCGAATATAGCATTACGCTTAAGTAATTAGTATCCAAGATAAATTTTCAATAATGCATATCCGATCTGTTATCTTCAAGATATGATATAAATCATGGTTGATCCACTATTTATCTTTTGTGGGAGGACAGATAAAACTTTGGAGCACATATTTTTGAATGTGATATGATAAATCTGTTTGACTGCATTGCTAGGTAGTGCAGAATTCCTCATCTTTGTGCGGCGGTGGATCAAGCAAAGCAGTTTATCATCAACGAACGAACAAAAGAGCGGCTTCTTTAAGGCTTTGGTGATCTCACAAGAATCCTTCCTAATTTCGGATTTCAACCTCCATTGCCGCCAAAACCCATAGACATCAGACCAACATCAAAACCGTCGTCTGCCGAACTCATAAACATCAGATCAACATCAAAACCCACATATCCAAACTCAACTCGTCTGAAAATTAACACCAAAAACAAGCCCTCAAAAAATTATGTACGGGGTATCCAGTACTACGGGCCTAAAGCCCATTAATTTATATTAAACAAATGTAATAAACTAGAACAAGGAAATAAGGTAGCATCAACGAGTTGATCTTTAACAGTTCTCCTGCTGTTTTGCCATGTCCTCAAGGATGAAGGTCCGAAATTGTCAAGTCAAACAAAAAAAATTTTAGGGCCGAAAACGAACACCTAGGTAGTACGGAGATGGGGACGGAGACGAAAAACAACAAAATCAATGTTTCCAAAAAACGAACACGGCATGGGTAGGGAAAAAAGATTAAATTCCAAAATTAAAATCCGTACATAATTCCAAAACTAAACTCCGTACAAAATCTAACTTTCAGAAATTTACATTCTATATTAGCTAATTCACTGGCAGAAATTCATAACCCCTACATACATTCATATACAATAAAACAAAACAACAAAAAAAAGATGAAATGCACGTGCGCGGATCAACTGGAGTGGCTACGCGAAGTGCCGAAATTAGAAAAAAGGGAGGGAGGGAGGAGGGAGGGAGAGGGAGAGGGGAAGAGAGTGTGAGAGAGAGAGAGAGAGAGAGAGAGAGGGGGGGGGCGAGGGGGGGAGGGAGCGACGGGGGGAGGGGGGAGCGAGGGGGAGGGGTGGAGCGAGGGGGAGGGGGACGGGGGGAGAGAGAGGGAGGGAGAGAGAGGGAGAGAGAGAGAGAGGGAGAGGGAGGGAGCGGCGAGGGGGGGGGGGAGCGAGGGGGGAGAGAGAGAGAGAGGGCGAGGGGGAGGGAGAGAGAGAGAGAGAGAGAGAGAGAGAGAGAGAGAGACTAAATATTACTTGTAATAATTACTTGTCAAATTATTAGTCAGGGGGACTAAAAAACAAACAAATCCAACTTTCACACACATGAATTAACATGCCATGACAAATGCCTAAAAGATTGAAGCTGACTCTAAAAAAAGACAGCTTCAAACCATTATATATACCTGATATATGTGCAAAAAAAACATAACAAAAGTATTTCTCACCTCAACATGGGACAGAGATGGTTCTTTTTCCATTATGTCTCGAATTTCATCCTACATAACCATAATCGAATTAGTAATATTTAAGAAATTAAACAACTTAAGTTGGTTCAACTCTATATAGGCATTCAATGGACATACGTATTTTTGTGTTGTCTCGACATTTGGAAGTTCAGTGCCTTTCTTGCGAGTCGAATAGAACACATCAACCAAATTTGGTTTATTCCCCTTATTTGCTCCCTTTTTCCGTAAACAAATCATCAATTCTCAAAATAATTTTTATTCATACATAATTTCTCGACAACGAGAAAATAATCTAAATATTATATTTCTTACCAAATCATCCCAAATGACCTGCCTGAAAGGCTTGCTCCCTGTTCGATGCATTAGCCCTTTAGCATAATAACCTCTGTTAATGGAGTTCCTTGCACTTCTTTCCTAAAATTTAAAAGAACTACTATTATTGCAATAAATACAATGGAAGGAGATAAAATGTGTCGTACCCAGCTTATGTACAAGTTACCTTAAAATCATCACTTGAATATATCTCCTTTATGAGCCACTTCCACTCATCCTTGTCGAGTCCATTGGGTGGTTTACCTTTGTATGCAGCTTGTAAGGTGATTTTCTTTTTGGTGACGTTATACCTTAATAAGTCCGCTCTCCAATTCGTCCATAACTCTCTCATATGCGCAAGAACATGCTCCTTGTAAGTTTCCATATTTTCATTAGTAAAGACATCCTATAATACAATAAATAATCCAGGGGTGATCTTTCAGATTCAACTTGGATATCAATAATAATAATAATGATAATTGATATGCTTTGATGAAAATAGTTAGACTACCTAACTGTGTACAGTAGTACCAAGTGGAAAGAGAGAGAGAGGGAGAGAGAGGGAGGGAGGAATGGAGAGTTTATGCCTGACTCTTCAGTATTTGTTTTAATTTATATTTTTTAGGTTTCATCTTTTGATATTTAAATTAGTTAAATATTTTTAGAGCTTTCTTTATTTTATTCAAAAAGGGGAAGCTGAAATAGTTTATGCATTGATTTAAGGGAAAAAACTTAAATCTACTTATCTGACTTCTTACCATTACAGCATTCCACATGTGTTCCTTTTCTCTTTCTCCAATATCATTCCACTTGTACACTCTCAGAGGACACATATTTGTATCTCGCACTATGATTCCCAAATGTCTTGCAAATACTTTGTGATTCATCCCCACAGCTCGATTATTGTAGAAATCAATTTCTAACTTTTCATTAGGTTTAAGCTTTGCAATTGCCTGACATTTGTTTCTTCCCCTTTTTTTTTCACTCTCATTTTTCTTCTTAGTAGTAGACGAGCCACCACCTTCAACTAAAATAAAATATTGTTCAAATCACTGACTGATAAAAATTAAAAAGACATATCAAAGGAAAGAAAGATGTGAAACCATTACCTTGTGCATCTTCTTGAATTGCTAAAGATTTACCCCTTACATTGTCATTGTCATTGACATTTTCAATATCATCCGAATCATGATCATGATCATCAACATTCTCATTGCCTAGTTGAATGTGCATATCCGCACCTTCAAATGAAGAATCCAGCTCATGGTCATCATTATTATCCTCATGAATTGAATCTGATGATGAATTCCAATCTTCTATAATGTTACTGCTTACACGAGGAGAGGGGGCAAATAATGGATTGAAGGAAGCTCCATGAACATTGACATTAGAATTATTCTTAGTAAAAAGCCCCTTTGCACGACTCTTTTGACCTTGATTTGACTTTAATTCATCACTGTCAGCTCCAATGCAAGATTTAGCTCCAACTTGTCTTTTGAAAGGATAAATCTCTGCTAACCTCTGTACACGTCCCCTTGCCAACCATTGAGGTGGTACATAATGCCTTTTAGAACCCAGCATAGAAGGTTTTTTACGTGCAGGCTCATTTGGACGAACCATTTCCTCATTTGGACGAACCACTTTTTGATAAGGATGAACCACTTTCTCATCTGGACGAACCATTTTCCCTGAAAATCATAAAATGTAAATCAATCAGGTGCATTTAGTAGTACATTATCAGCAAAATTACTTATTATTACCAATCAGAAAAGTAATGGAAGAAATATGCATCAAAATCTATGCATATCAAAATTTTAATCAGTGGGTTATTCTATTTGTTGGTTAAATATTCAAGCACTTTGCATTCACGTCATCTCAAGTTCCACTGTTGAATTTTTACGGTTGTATTGGAGATTTGAACTCAATTTAAATTCCGCAAATATTTTTAGAAAATGTATGTTTCGTAACGACTTGAAATTTCTATCAAGTTTTCTTATTATTAAAAATATGTTAATAAAATACTTTAGAAAAATTGGGTAAACGAAAATCAAAGACACACATAACAATGCACACAACAAAGATAAATAAGCAATATTATCTCATAATAGAACAATGATTACATGTAACAGACTAAAAGTATATTAGTTATATACATAATTATAAAAACACATTACGGCACATAGAAGAATACATCTATTAGAAGATTGACTTTAGATTGTGTTTATAGCACAGTCATAAACATGTAATGTAGGTAATCATGACACACTTACAAACTACAACACAAACACATCATCGGTACAGCAAAGGTGTGACAAAGAGAATCAGGGCAAGTTGAGTTTCAGTATTCTCAAGGTTGAATTGACTCATTTCCGAGGAGAAGATTCAATAAACTGGATTCGTAAATGCAATAAGTTCTCTTCCACCAGGTTAGTGACAATCTCAAATGTGATTTAGTAGAGTTGTATCTTTTTTTTTTTTTTTAGTAGAGTTGTATCTTGATGGGAAAGCAGATACTTGGTTTCAAAGTTATAAATCTGTGAAAGGGTGTATGTCTTGGTTGGAATTTTGTGAGGATTTGATTAAAAGGTTGACAGAAAAGGGGGCATTGATGCTCAAGAGGAGTTTAACAAATTGGTTCAAATAGGATCACCATGGTATATATTGATAAGTTTTAAAAACTCAAGGCAGTTTTGCTTTGTAAAAATGCTAGTTTGGGAGAGTCTTACTTTGTGTCTAGTTTCAAATCAGGTTTAAAAGGGGAACAAACATTATCCAAATATGAGATGTCCTCAAAATGATTAATACAAACATAAAGAAGTTCAAAAACTACAAAATGATTAATACATCAGTACTTAAAAGCCTAAGGAAAGAACAACTAATAAATGAAACAGTCCTCTTCGCCCCTTCATATGTCCTCGCTCTTGACGTCTACTTAAATTATCCTTCAAATACTCGGATTTATTCCCACTTCGCTTCTACAAATTGTAGCACTTGCGTTTTCTTGAGGAAGATGCGACATATGTAGGTTCAAATAATTCACCATGTTCATATACACCATCTTCATTTCTACCATCATTTTCATCATCTGCCATCTCATTATAGTTGCGTGGTTGGGTCTTTGACACGAGTTGCCAACCTTTATTAATGTTGTCGTTGACATAGAAAGCTTGTCTCGTTTGACTAGCTAAGATAAATGGTTCATTAGTTTTTAATTGCTTGTTGCAATTAACGCTAACAAATCCATATTCATCACTTTTGACTCCTCTTAACTTATCATATACATCCCACCATTTACATCGGAATAACACAACTCGATTCCGCCCAAGATACTGGATTTCTATTATATCAGTTACTACTCCATAATAATCTATGTTCTCATCTCCATTCCCCGTGTTTCCAATCACAACCACCCCACTATTTTGGGTTCTCAAAGATTTTTCACGATCTTCTGTGTGAAACCTATAACCATTAACGATATAACCACTGTAAGATGTCACATATTGTGTTGGCCCACGTGACAATGAGAGCAAATTGTTCATTTTCGTGCTCTTATCATTTTCGTATAACCGCGCGACCTAGCAAAAGGCAATAATAAAACATTAATTTATTTATTTATTTGAATTTCATTCGTCCAAAAACATGATAAAAAGTAAATTGCTTACTTCATTCTTAAACCATTTCTTAAAATTATGGCTCCATTCCTCTTCGGTGATTCCAAGATTCGTCGATGCATGAGCTTCATAAAACTCTCTATAAAAATGAAAGTACTTAAAAATTGACAACTTAAGAAAAATAGAAGGAAAAAATGATAATAGTTAGATTCATACCTAAGAAAAGGTTGAACGTCATCACAATTCTTTAAAATATAAATGTGAGCTTGATTCAAATCACGCTTTTGGAGATCTTTAAAAGTTGCAGCTCCTAAACCTCGGCCAGGATGACTAAAAATAGGCAATGTTCCACCACCACCACCACGTACATTTTCATAATTACGACCAAGACGATTAAATCTTGTCTCTACACTATGCAGATACCTTGAGCAAAGAGTCATACACTCATCTGCTAAATATCCCTCCGCAATTGAAGCCTCTGGATGAGCCCTATTCCATATATATGACTTAAGTGTATACATGTATTGTTCAATGGGATACATCCATCTGAACTGAACAGGACCTCCAATTTTAGCTTCATTTGTTAAATGAATAGGTAAATGCATCATCACATCAAAGAAGGAAGGAGGAAAGATCTTCTCTAGTTTGCAGAGAGTGATCGGGATTTGAGACTCTAGCTGCTCCAAGTCATCCACATTAAGTACTTTCGCACACAACGAAGTAAAGAACATTGACAACTCAATTAATGCTTCACGAACATCTGGAGTGAGAAGACCACGTATTGCTAAAGGAAGGAGATGCTCGAGTATTATGTGGCAATCATGGCTCTTCAAACCCGAAATTTTAGCATCCTTGGAGTTTACACAATAAGAAATATTTGATGATAAACCATCAGGAACTTTTAGATCTTTTAAAAAATTACAGAAAGTTCGCTTCTCAGAAGGAGAAAAGGTATATGGAGCTGGAGGCATCTTAAATTTGTCCCCTTCTTTGACTGGATGCAACATTGACCTCAACCCCAAAGCTTCCAAGTCATGACGTGAATTTAAGGTGTCTTTGGTCTTCCCTTTGGTGTTCATAATTGTCCCAAGAACACTGTCGCATATGTTCTTCTCAATATGCATCACATCTAAATTGTGTCGTAATAAATGTGTCCTCCAGTATGGAAGCTCAAAGAAGATACTTCTTTTATTCCAGTTGTCCCCCCTAAGATCATGAGATATTTTTGTCTTCACACGTGGATCCTTCGACAATTTGATGTTCTTGAGATCCTCAAGTTGACGAAGAATATCATCAATTGAACAAGGTTTTGGAGGTAGACCACGCTCGACAACTCCATCAAATGAATCCTTATCCTTTCGCCATCTGTGATTCTTTGGCAAATAGCGCCGATGGCCCATAAAGAATTCCTTACCCCCATTACATAGCCTCATCGATCGTGTGTCTTAAGACAACAAGGGCATGCCAAATACCCCTTAGTACTCCACCCAGATAACATCCCATATGCTGGAAAATCATTAATGGTCCACATTAAAGCTGCACGTAGTTGAAAATGATGTTGGGCTGCTGCATCAAAGGTCTCCACACCAGTTTCCCACAGTTCCTTCAATTCCTCAACTAAAGGTTGCAAGTAAATGTCAATTGCATTGCCGGGCCCTTTAGGACCAGGAATAAGCATTGATAGAATCATATTAGACTGCTTCATACAAAGTTCAGGGGGCAAGTTATACGGAATAAGTATCACTGGCCATATACTATATGATGTCTTTGAATTTGCAAAGGGTTGAAAACCATCACTAGCAAGCCCTAGCCTAACATTTCGAGGATCCGCAGAAAAATTAGGATTACTTTTGTCAAAAGAATTCCAACCTGATCCATCAACAGGATGTCTCAGCGTACCATCTAGCTTCTTTTTACCATGGTGCCACCTCATCAAAGAAGCTGTCTTGGAGCACATATATAATCGTTGGAGCCTTGGTTTTAATGGAAAGTATCTTAGTGTCTTATGAGGTATTCGTTTACCATTTGTCTTACACTTGTTCTCCCCATTGTGTTTATCAAGTTTCCATCTTGATGCACCACATATATTACATGCATCGAGCTTATCATTCTCCCTCCAATATAACATGCAATCATTAATACATGCATCAATTTTCTGATATGATAGCCCAAGGTCTTTCATGATTTTCTTGGACTCATAATACGAATCTGGCAAATTTGATCCCTCAGGAAGAAGATCATTCTTCAGGAATTCTAGAAGCATGGTAAATGACTTGTTGCTCCAACGGCCAAGAGTCTTAAAATGAAGAAGTTTTAAGAGCGCGGACATTCTAGAACTCTTGCAACCTTCATAAACCGGATGTTGTGAATCTTTCAACAATTTATAAAATTTCTTAGTGTCAGCGTTTGGCTCCTCAACATCATCATGATCATCATCATCAAAGGAGGAACCAACATCATTGTACTCCGGATATAAATCCCTTAAAATACCAAGCACTTCATCTTGGTTTTCATTTCCTTCTACAACATTATCCCTCGATGAAGGCTCACCCAACCTTTCCCCATGATGATACCAGAAGGTGTACCTTTTGACGATTCCAAAAACTAATAAGTGTTCCCACACTTTCTCTCTATCACCAGACCCTCCATTCATACATTTGCAACAAGGACAACGAATAATACTAGTTCCTAACTTCTGAAATGCACAGTCTATAAAACTATTAACTCCCACTTCATATGATGGGTCATTTACGTAGTCTTCAATGGCCATCCAGTCCTTACTAGGAGTCATTTCCACCAAGTAAAATGGAAATATATGTTATATATAAAATATCTGCAAAAGAAAACACAACAGTCATTTATGTTGGTATGGGTTTAGTTTAGTAACTACACCATTTTAAGAGATTGTCTGGAGTTGTTGAGTCGGGATAGGGGGTGGAAGTGGCACATGTTTTTAGGGGGCAGATGAAGGTTGTGGAAGAACCTCCCACGGAGGCGTTGAGGTTTATGGCGGATGATGAGAGTGGTGTCCTTCATTAACGACAGGCTTCTACATTTTGGGCTGTAATGGGCTGGTTGTGACGACCGAAACTAAAATTCCTTGTTGATAGTGTGATATATATACTTATAACGTCTCAAATTTCAATTTGTCGTTATTACTTTGGCGTTAATAATGTAAATTCTAGTGAATTAATTACCAAATTACCAGACTGTACATGTGAGGCTAGAGCTGAATTAATTATTTATTGGACCTTGAAGTCCTCTGACATTTATTGAACAACAGGAAGAAAGAAGGTAAAATAGAAGATGGGTATTGATGATGAAGTGATTTTTCCAGCACTGGGATTTCTTATTAACCTGAAACTTTTCAACCTGTAATAAATCATGTTTGCTTTGGTTTCCCTTGTATTAGTGGACAAGCTTTGTGCACTACATTCTTTATTCTTGGAGGAAAGAGTCGCATCTCAAATATCGAAAAAATCGTAAGTTGACGGAATAAATTTGCCTTTTCTTCCCTTTTACATTTATTTATATTTTATTTTCCCCTAAAGTTGGAAAAAAAATGAAAAGAAAAGGAGCTTGTACTTGTTGATGTAATTATTAGCTAATCCATCTGGATATAATAATAGGTTGCACTCTCGGGAGGAATTCTTTTCATTGTTTTTGGAATTCAATCCTTTCTTTCAACGGTTGAGTCGTGATTACTCCAAATTACTGAAGGTAAATCGGTCTGTACTGCTTTTGGCTTTCGGAATATGGTTTCACTATTACTCGAATAGATGGACACATAACAGTTGCTTCATTATGTTGCTGCCTAATATGCTTGTTGTACTGAAAACTTCTCGTTTTTGCTGTTCACATGCAGAGGATGAAGGCGACTCACTGTGGTTTAGAAAATATAGACTGAAATTTTTTAGGAATTGTTATCCACTAGTCATGGATTGGGATGGCAGTACATTAAGAAAACAGATAGGCAGAGCAGAGCTCGATTCTGACACCGATTAAGTGGTGAGCATAAATTTACAACATATCTTTGCAAAGACAGAATTTAGCATAAAAATAACAATTGAAGCAAACAGAGAATTCAGTAAAAGTAGAATAAAAATTCATGACAAAAAATTCAATTCAATTCCTGTTTCATAAACAACAACTAACAACTAAAGATTAAAATTGAAAAAAGTGTAAGGAATTTGTAATCAAGAAACTAGAAATCGGGAGCTTACGGATCAAGGGTTATGCCACGTGAAGGCTTCTCGGAAGAGCAATCGAGTAATCGATGGACTTAGAAAATTGAGTAATCGATGAACCCTGGAGGAGTGTGGTTTTAAGGGACTTAGAAAATTGAGTAATCGATGGCTTCTCCAGAACAGCAAAAATGAGTAATCGGTGAAGGGCTGTCGTTGAGGAAAAACGAGTTGCGGTTGAGAGAAAACCCTGGAGGAGTTGAGGTTTTGAGGTATTAATGAGACAAATCGAGTAAGAGAAGGTTTTTTTTTATTCTGGATTTTTTTGTTTCTGCGGAGAGTCGAACTCCAATTTGGAGTAGTCAGCGATTTTTTTTCCCAATAACGATGGACTTCTTATTTTTGGATTTCATCCGTTTGGGTTTTTACGACCATACTAAAATTCCTTGTTAATAATAGTATATATATACTTTTTAACGTCTAAAATTTCAGTTGATCGTTATTGCTTTGTCGTTAATAATGTGAATTCTAGTAGTGTATGTCGGATCCGAAGGATGGTGGAACTGGCTATTAGGAATATGCCCTCGAATGCCACTCTCGTTATCGGATAAGAAAAGATGCACTGGAAGTGTTTAAAGCTTATTTACGTGAACTGATTGCAAGTCGATAAACTTAATTGGGCATTAAGTTTTGAGTAAGACTTGTATAACTGATGCTAGGACATGTGCATGTCTTGATAGCATAGTTATAAGTATATTGGTGGGACCAGTGTATTCGAACACGACTCATACTTGATTCAGTCACATGGTATTCACTCTTGGAGAGTCAATGACTACTCGAAAGGTTGTGATAGTATATGTGGACCTTTCACATGAGGGTTCAGTAAGAGATGTGCGTGTGATATTTAGTTTGTCATTAGAGTAATTAGACTCATTTGCTTAATCGCTGGGTCAACCTCGAAGTGCGGACTATACGGGCAGGTAGCAGTCTTTACTGTACGCCAAGAAAGGGTTCTATCTCCTGTTAGTGAGCAGGCGAATGTCCTATACGGTTAATGGCAAATAAGATCATAAGTCTTTAGCCAAAGCATTCTGATCTAGTCGTATTGGATACACTAATAATTAGTCGGTCTTGATTTGTATTAACACATGTATAGTGTCTAGTAAGCAGTAGGGTTTGACTTTACCGTGACCTGAAGACTTGACTTGGACATCTGATGAAGGGTCTATACGTATATGGTATTCACGACATAATGGTTCTTGAATGATCCCTTCATTCATTTTCAGTCGGGGTTTACAGTGCGGCCCGCTAGGCTGGCTAAGTGCTGCCCGCACTCATTGGTTCCTCCCAATACCGGCTGAGATGGATCTACAGAGTCGCGCATCAGGATCGTTGACGGATAAATAAGAATTTATCATCTCTCTATTAATATTAGATATTGGATAACTAATTATGATTTATTGAATAAATCAAATAGCGGTCTTATGAATTGAAATTACATTACTGGATAATTAATTTAATTCATAAATAATATTTTTTAGAAAAATATATTTGTATTTGATATAATTAATTAAATGGGTTAATTAATTAGTATAAATACATTGGTGATAAAATAGAGTGTATTCTGTCCCTTGCTTTTGTTGATCGAATGAGGGTGGTATTATTTCGGAATAACTCGTTTGTCGTTGTTACTTTTCAATTTCTATTCCCTTTTCTGTGGATCTTATGTGAATGCACATGTTGTTGTTTTCACTGGATCATATATTGTCTCGAGTCGAGATGCGAACCTTGGAATTGTTGTTTAAATTTTATTGTTCTTCGTGATTGGGACATGAGTGTTCGATTTTTGTTGTCTCGATCGTTGTGGTTCGATCGTTTGATTATTTGGTTTTTGTTGATCTCGTTTCGTGATTGTTGAACGTTCAAGACTCCTTCCTAATTTCCTTATGTTCGGGAAATTAGTCTCATTTTCGATCTTCCAACCCTTGGGCGGTGGAATTCCGTATTTGTTCAGCGATTGGCTCGCGTGTTGATTGATGTACCGTTAGGTTGGTCAATCGTGTTGATTTTCGTTCGTTGTGTTTTGCGATTGTTCGGATAATCGACTTGATTGTATTATCTGTTTGATGACGCTTGTCACTTTTTGGTTTTATTGTGTCTCTATCGGTGGCGTTGTGTTGGTCGTCGTGGAGCGTGTTTTCACGCCGTATGTCTCTTTGCATTTCTTGCAACGTTTCGCCGTTAGGCGCGAGTTTTCAGTTTTTGTGTATCTCGTCGAGTTTTCCTGGCGGGGATATTGCTTCTCCCTACTTGTTTTAAGTTTCGGGACGAAACTCCTTTTAAGGAGGGTAAAATGTAATACCCGTAATTTCGATTTCCGGTAATTTCTTTTTTTCATCAAAAGTCCGTTTTGACGAATCGCTCATGACCGTTTCGTCATTCCAAGAATGATTAATTCTGCACTTTTTGTCATCCGAGCTCGTTTCGGTGTCGTTTTGTTGAGTTCCGTGCTTTTTGGCGACTTTTCCTCACTTGAGTTCGATTCTTGCGAATCTCGTCCGAAACTGTTGTTTTGAGTTTCTCGTAAGTTCATTTAATGTTATTATTCATGTTGCGAGCTTTGGCTTGGTGTTTCGATCGTGTATCGTGTATTTCGAACGTTTTGGGCCGTTTTCGTAATTTCCCAAAGTTTGGGGTAATTACCTTCTATTGTCGAATTTCGAGCCTTCGGGTGGTCGAAATCGTGTGTTCTCTTAGTGCTCGAATTTGTCTTTGCGAGTACTTCATAACCGTATCTTCGATTCGTATTCAGGTTCGGGTTTCAGGATCGTTCGGGCCGTCGTAGTTGGCCCCGACCGAGTCATGGCCGGGCAGTCTGGGCCCAGGCCGGCACTGGCCGAGTTACGGCCGGCAGTGATCGGCAGTTACGTACGTAAGCCTTGGCCGGTTACGTACGTAACGCTGCCGGTATTTCTAGGCAGTGAGTCGGCCATGGCCGGTTACGTACGAAAGCCATGGCCGGTTACATACGTAAGGCGGCCGGCAGGCAGCCTATTTAAGGCCCTGCAGATGGGTTTCCATCATTTTCCTCACCCGTTTTCTTCCCTTCCGCGGCTTTAGGTGTGTATATCATGGAGCCATGATGTTGTTCTTTCAATCCACGAAGTGCTTGAGTTTCTAACATCAATCAATCATCCCATAACCTCCTCCGATCTACCGAATCAAGGTTAGATTTCTTGATAATCTAGTTTTGGGGAAATTGGGAATTTTGTTGGATTTCGTCCGTTTAATCCGATTTAACTTAGGATTGTGATGGATTGATGATTATTTAGATGTATTATATCATTTCCCTTGTTATTCCATGGTTGGATCGTATCGATTCGTTATTTTGGTCGAGTTCTTGATCGACGCCTTGAAGGTGTCCGATAGAATGTCTTAGAGGGGTTTTCGGACGTTCTACGATTATTATTCCTCGTATGATCGTTGATTTATTGATTATATGATGTTAGGGTCGAGTTTCTTGCAAAGAAACCACTTCGAACCCTTCCGTTCGTCGTTATCTTCCGTTTCGATAGCATCAGGCCTTCTGAAGCTTCCCGATTGAGCCGTGTCCATTCGTGGTTCTGTGCTCGTGGTATCGAGGCAAGTATCTTGCCCATACGTTTCATGTTTTGTTGGCATAATTTTTGATAAATGATTTTATGCGAAATCCAATGTTTAATGAACGTAAAAAGGGATCGGTATGTTCTCGATAAATATTGTCTTTCAACGATAATTCGTATACTTCGTGAATATATGTTCTGTGAATATGTGTGTTGGTTTTGTATGTTGAAAGATAATATGATCACTTCGAGTGAGTTTAATAGACCGTAATCCTTTGCCGGGGATTTCGAATTGTTATTGTGTACTTGTTCGGTAAGAACGTAATGTGTGTGATATTAATTGTTACTCCTTGAAAGGAGGTTGTTATGCTTAATGTTGTTTGGCTTGATAAGTGATTATTGTTGTGTTCTTGATGTATGTGATGTGCCTCCGGGTAGGATTGTTGAATCTCCGGGATCCATAGTATGGGTCGGGCGTGACCGTAGGGTGATCTAATTCGGGTATGTCTTGCGGGGACTCCGAGGTTTGTGGCTTGTTAGCTCGATGCCGAGATAACTGGTGGGGTTATCATCGGGTATGTCTTGCGGGGACTCCGAGGTTCGTGGATTGTTAGCCCGATGCCGGGATAACTTATGGTTGTGATTTGGTTATGAACGTATCTGTGCTTGTGGTCACGTGACTGTTGTTACGGTGACATGTGATTTGGTATGGCTTCCCATTGGGTTATTCACTCGGGTATGTTCTGCGGGAGCATCTGAGGTTCGTGGCTTGTTAGCACGGGACACGAATAATCCTTGGGAATATGTGTTTGATGATTTGGGTCGTGGACCCTGTGGTTTATGATTCGGGTCGTGGACCCTGTGATTCGTGATTTGGGTCGTGGACCCTATGTTTCGTGATTTGGGTCTTGGACCCCGTGTTTTGTGAATTGGATTGTGAACCCGTGTTTTATTATCGGAATTGTATTTTGGGAAAGATGATTTTTGGGCCGCGTCCCCAAGCGTTTTCGAAAGACTTGAGAATTCTTTAATCCCAAATGTTTTTACAAACTCCTGAGATCGTAAAATGTTTTGTAAGATATATATTGGGTTTATTCCCACCTTTCTCATTTTGAACAGTTTGATCAAGTGATTTACCTCGGGAAGTATGTTTATGAATTCTAAGTCCTTGGAGTATGATATGTATGGCTTGTCTTCGTATTTTATACTTGCACTAGCAAAACAGTGGAGTTTTGCTAACCCCCGAGTATTCGGGGGTGGATGTCTGTATTGCATTTAGGTTTTGGAGCATAGCACAGGGTCGGCATGAAGGATGATGAAAGATGAACGATACTAATCACACGAGGATCCGTTGATGTCGTATTGGTCTTGTTGTATTTTCTTTTCCGCTGCAGTATCTTTTCCCCATTGTACGGGAGTTTACCATATGTGTAGCCGTGGGTAGCCTGATGTATACTATGCTGTGTACGAGACCTGATATTGCATATGCTGTGAGAGTGGTAAGTAGGTTTCAGGCAAACCCTGGAAACAAACATTGGAACGCCGTAAAGAATATTCTCTGTAATTTAGGCAGAATGCCGGTACCCTTTTTACTCCAAAACTATTTCAACTTTCCCAAATAGCAAAATCGAAACAAAGTTTAGTAAAACAAGATGGGGAAGATTACCAAGAAAAATTGGAAAAAAAAAGATATTGAAGAATCTTATTTAATTAATATCAAAGCAAACAAAAATTTTAAAAATTTAAAATTAAAAAAAAAAGAATCAATATTCAAAAATTTTGGAAAATATTTTTTGATTTCCTTTTCGATACGAAAAGATGGAATCAATCAGTTTATTACATAGAAGGGGGTGTCAGAAATGAAATGTCACAATATTTTTTTTGTTGGGATTCGGTGCCAAAAACGAAGGCCCAGCCGAAGCGGTAAAATGAAAATTAATTCGATCCGAATCCCTACGAGGATCGATCGAGCTACATATATACGAAATATAAAAACGAAAATACAAGAGATATACGAAACTCACCCTTGTAGTCCATTGATTAAATAGATTCTTTCTCTTGAGCTATTCCCCAAGCTTTAGTTGTAAATCCCAACGATCCTAAGTGCTCCAAGTCCTCGAAAATACAACGCATCTACTTGCCACGCGTTGGAGAAACGAACTAGATGACTATCACCTTGCTATCCTCTAAGGATACGGCTATAGCTAGTATGATGAAGTCTATTTGATTATAATACTCCAAGTATATAATCTATGTCTCTCAATTAATCCTCACAATATTTCTCAAATAAAATATATGAAGATGAAGAACACTTTGAAGACTAAATAGAACTTTTTCTTCTCTGCTTTCTTATCACCAAAACCGTGAGCTAGCAAGTATCAGAAGAAGTCTTTCAAGTCTTCTTTTATTCTCCCAACATAATCACCCAAAATCTCCTTTTACCATAAAATAAGAGATATGATATCTCACATGGTCATCAGTCATCCATTCTTAAAATGGAAACAAAGACCATGGGAAGTCGGCGAGGGAGGGGCGGCCATTCTAGAAGGAGTCGGACGAGTCCGTTCCGTTTTGGACCCCCGTGAGTCCAAACATATAAACTACAATTCTGTTCCGATGTATTTTTATATCGATTAATTAATCTAATTAATTAATTATATCAAATACATAATAACATAATTAATTTCTCCAAGAAACAATTATATTCGCGAATTAAATTAATCACCCAGTAATTTATTTAATTCATTAGGCCGTAACTCAATTTATCCAATAAATCAATTTAGACATCTAATGTCCCAAATTAGATATCCAATATCTAATATTCATAATGAGAGAACTACCTTGATTCATTCCGTCGTCAATCCTATTGCGCGACTCGGCAGGTCCGTTTCAGTCAGCAATGGGAGGAACCAAAGAGTAGTAGCACCACCTAGCCAGCCTGGCGGCCTACACTGTACCCCAACTGAGAACGAATGATGGGATCATTCAAGAACCATTCTTTCGTGAATACCAGTATACGTATAAACCCTTCTTTCAAATGTCCCGATCAAGATATAGGGTCACAATCAGTCAAACCCTATCTGTACTTGACGCTATGCATGCGTCAATGCGAATCGAGATCATCGAGCTCTCGTGTATCCAATACAACTAGCTCCAATGCTTTGGCCAAAGACTTATGATCTCATCTACCAATAACCGCATAGGACATATAACCCGCTCACTAACGGGAGAAAGAATTCTATCTTGGTATTCAGTAGGATCTGCTACTTGCCCGTAAAGATGCACGTCGAGGTTGATCGCCACCTCCCGGTTTACAGGGTCGAACTACTCTAATAAAAACCTTGCCATCACAAGCACATCCCTACTAAATCCTCAAGTCGAAGGTTCACGAATACCTATCACAACCTTTCAGCTACGTCATTGACTGTCCCGAAGTAAAATCCGTACGACGAATTGAGGGTGAGTCGGTCTGAGTATACTAATCCAATTAGCATACCTATAACGTGTGCTCCTACTAACCATTAGTGTTTTACAAGCACTCTCCATGTCAAAGAACACGTCATACAAGTCTTCACATAAAATTAACGCCCAGTCAAGTTTTATCGACTTGCGAACAATTAAGTATTTGAGCTATAAACCTTTCCAGTGCCAACCCCCTTATCCAATAAGGAGTGGAACGTTTTGCTCTCAAATACACGGACTAGTTTATCTATGTATATTTACGAGTTAGGAAAGCCAGTAACTACCAGTAAATAAAGAAACATCCATTGCCTTATATTAATGATTTACGTAATTACAAGTACAATGCCCTAACTCAACATCCCCTGAGTGGCATTCGAGGGCATACTCCTAACAATCTCCCACTTGCACTCAATGCCACACACTATGATATCTAATACCCATGTTCTCCAGATGAAGCTCCAAGCTAGTCTGAGAAAGTGGCTTGGTCAGTGGATCAGCAACGTTGTCGGCTGAGTCTACTCTATGCAGCACAATGTATCCCTTGCGAACAAATTCTCTTATGAGATGATACTTCCTCTCAATGTGCTTGGTACTGTTGTGAAACCTCAACTCCTTGGCCTGTGCTACAGCCGTCGTTGTCGCAGTACAGTAGAACAGGAAGCTCAGCACATGGTATCACTTGAAGTTCTCCTAGAAACTTCTTAATCCAGAACCCTTCCTTGGAAGCCTCTGAGGCTGCTTGATACTCAGCCTGACAGGTGGAATCAGCAGTCGTGCTTTGCTTGGCGCTACACCAAGATACTGCTCCTCCATTAAGAGTAAATATATAGGCAGAAGTAGACATCGAATCGTCCTTCAGTCCTTGGAAGTCCGAATCAGTGAATCCCACCACATCCAATTCTCCACCGCCATACATCATAACTATATCTCTAGTCCTTCTTAAGTACTTGAGAATGTTCTTTATGGCAGTCCAATGTTCCCTACCTGGGTTTGCCTGAAACCTACTCACCACGCTTACAGCATGCGCAAAGTCAGGTCTCGTACACAACATAGCATACATAAGGCTACCCACGGCCGAAGCATATGGTATATTACTCATTTCCTTTCGTTATTCCTCACTTTGAGGACACATCTTCAAGGAGAGTTTTATTCCATGTCGCATCGGTAGGAACCCTCTTTTAGAATCATCCATCTTAAATCGCTTTAAG
Organism: Orobanche coerulescens; assembly: GCA_033398695.1. Classification (NCBI taxonomy): domain Eukaryota; kingdom Viridiplantae; phylum Streptophyta; class Magnoliopsida; order Lamiales; family Orobanchaceae; genus Orobanche; species Orobanche coerulescens. The sequence goes on from CM065815.1 coordinate 105,262,782, forward strand.
ATTTTATCTATATAGAGGGCTTGGGAAAGACCTATCGTTCTCTTTGCTCTATCCCGGTAGAGCCGAATTCCAAGAATATAGGTTGCTTCTCCCAAGTCTTTCATGGATAAATTACTCGAAAGTCAAGCTTTCACAGAACTGAGCATTCCCACATCATTTCTTATTAGTAGAATGTCATCCACATATAGTACTAAGAATGCGATCTTGCTCCCACTAACCCTCTTGTATACATAAGGTTCCTCTTCATTTTGCACGAAGTCAAACTCTTTGATCGCCTAGTCAAAGCGAAGGTTCCAACTACGCGACACTTGCTTCGGTCCATAAATGGAACGCTGAAGCTTGCACACTTTCTGAATATCGACTTCGGACACAAAACCTTTAGGCTATTCCATATAGATTTCCTCCTCGAGGAATCCATTAAGGAAAGCCGTCTTTACGTCCATTTGCCATATCTCATAATCATGGTAGGCATCTATAGCAAGCATCATGCGAATAGACTTGATCATGGCTACAGGCGAGAAGGTATCGTGGTAATCGATCCCTTCCCTTTGGGTATAACCCTTTGCCACAAGCCTGACCTTATAGGCGTCAACCTTGCCACCACCATCAGTCTTTCTCTTGTAGATCCACTTGTTCCCAATAGGTACTATGCCCTTGGGGCGGTCTACTAGAGTCCAGACCTGATTGACATGCATCGAGTCTATCTCAGCTTCCATAGGTTCACGCCATTTCGCGGAGTATACATCCACCATCGCTTGGTCATAGGTTGTTGGGTCGGTCTCCTGGATATCACTTGGAACCTCATGGAGACACAGCTCCTCCAAGTTCACAAGACCATACCTCTCAGGTAAATGAGACACCCTACTAGACCTACGAGGTGGTTGTACTTGTGTTTCAGAAGGTTCGGTTCCAATTTCTTGCACAGGTGTCTCCTTAGGAGTTTCATTGTATTCTTCCAAAGAAATACCTCTACCTGCTCCGCCTTCCTGAATGAACTCATCTTCCAGGAAGTGTGCTTGTAAAGCAACAATGATCTTTCGATCTTCGAGCATGTAGAATAGTTAACCCATCATCCCATATGGGAATCCAATGAAACATCCCTTCGCGGACCTCGCTTCCAACTTTTCCACCTTAGTCTTCTTGATATAGGCGGGACGTCCCCAAATCCTAATATGGTTAAGACTTGATTACCTGCCCTCCCACATCTCATGTGGAGTTTTAGGCACGGATTTGGAAGGACATTTGTTCAAGATATAAACGGCAGTCAGGAGTGCATACCCCCACAGGTAAATCGGTAAGTCAGTATAGCCCAGCATGGAACGGACCATGTTCAACAAAGTCCGGTTCCTTCTTTCTGACACATCATTTAACTGAGAAGTACCTGGAAGTGTTAGTTGTGAAACTATTCCATGTTCCTTATGGAACTCGTCAAACTCCATACTCATATACTCGCCACCTCGGTCCGACCGGAGTGCTTTGATATGATTACCAGTTTGTTTATCGACTAGGGCCTTGAATTCCTGGAATTTCTCAAAGGCCTCGGATTTATGTTTCATTAAGTATACATAACCATACCTACTATGATCATCTGTAAACGTAATGAAATATTGATATCCGTCAGGTGTTGCTTCCAAAGCACCACATACATCGGTATGGATTAATCCCAGTTTATCAACGGCTCTTTCAAAAGTCCCTCTGAATGGGGGCTTAGTCATTTTACCTTTAAGGCCAGATTCACAAGTAGGAAAGGGATCCGATCCCAATGGACCCATAAGTCCATCTTTTTCCATCTTGTAAACCTTGGTCTGACCAATATGACCAAGTCTAAGATGCCATTTCAAAACTTGATTGGTTTCATCCCTACCACGTTTTCTAGTCATAGTATTCACAACTATTTTGTTGCTGAGATTTAGATGAACAATCCATTTAACAATGTAGCAGTACCCACTAGTTTATTTCAGAAATAAATTTTACAGGAACCATCACCAATGAAAAATGAAAAGCTTTTTCAGTCCATGACCGTAATGGATACAATTTTTTTGTGCCCCTTGGGAAAAACAAGTACATCTTCTAAAGTCAAAATAAATCCGGATTCTAAACCCAAAAGAAGTGATCCTATGTCGGTCGCCTCGACACTATGCCCGCTTTCGACTGTGATCATAACTTCTCGAGCTTCAAGCTTCCTACTTTGTTCCAGATCCTAATTCACGGTACAAATATGAGAACTAGCACTAGAATCCAGTATCCAGGAAGTATAAAATACAGTAGAAGAACAATTTGTTTCCAAAACTAAAAGTTCTGTACCTGAAGTGCCATGAAGAATCGGACAGTCTCTAGCCCAGTGGCCCAGCTCACCGCACTTGAGACAAGCATCTTTCTTCTTCTTGTTCTTCGGTACCGTTGGGCCCTTGAAGTCCTTGATATGTGGCCCAATCTGCTTCTTGGTCTTTTTCTTCTTGTTTTTTGTCCTCCGAGATCGGGAAGAAGTCACAAGAGCAGACTCCTTCATCCGCGGAGTCTTCATCTGAGACTGATCAGTCACAAGTTTGTTCATTAGCCTAGCTAAATTACATGAAATCTCATTGCAGTTGAAGTTCATAACAAACTGTGAGAAGGAATCAGGGAGAGACTGTAGGATAAGGTCGGTTTGGAGAGAAGTATCCATTTTAAAATCAAGAGCCTCCAATCTCTCGATCATGGATATCATTTTGAGGACATGTTCCCCAACCTTCTCACCTTCCTTCATCCTTGCACGAAATAGTTGCTTGGATATCTCATATCTAGCAGTTCTGCTGTGCTCACCATAAAGCTCGGTTACGTGAGATAGAATCTGCCTAGCAGAAGTCATTTTGTCATGAGCTCTCTGAAGCTCATTAGACATAGAAGCCATCATGTAAGCACAGACTTTTACGTCATCCTTAACCCACTTTTCGTGGTTTTCAATCTCTTCCTGATTGGCTCTGGTCCGCACAGGAGGCGCTGGAATGTCCGTCTCTAAGACATATCCCAGTGCCTCTATACTGAGGACAATCATCAGATTGCGGAGCCAATCCACAAAGTTAAGTCCCATCAAGGTGTTATTTTCGTGTAGAATTGCGAGTGGATTCATTGTCATATTGAGAGTTATGTCTGCATTAAGTACGACAGATTAATTAGTGACTCATTCAATTATGATCTGAGTATAGATTTAAGGTCTTTTATATTCTTGTTACCTAACTCCCACTATTTTTATCGGAATAACACACTCCCATGTGAAAACTGGAAGTATCATTCGCTCTACTTCATAGTGATGATCGAGTTCTTTATAAATCTTAATAGAGGGCAACCGAACAGGTTCTAGTCTATTAATTTTCATAAAGTGGTGTCCAACACCAACCCACCTAATGGATGATTCGATCTTCTTTTTCCCCTTGTTCACTCCCCTCAACCTATAATGTTTCTATGGTTCGTGAACAAGTTAAGTTTATACCATCGACGCAAATCAGTTTCACAATTGAATCTTATCCGGCAACCTATCAGGTTTCTAGGGATAAAATTTGCTCCAACCAAAGCCATCCAATGCGCTTCCGGTAATTTATCCGTCCTCTCCGAACGACTACCCCAATAACTCGGAAGTATAGCACATCCGGTTTGGATTTCAATTTCCCGAAAGCTCGATGGAGGGAAGGAAAACCTTGAAACCTTATTAACTTAATAATTTGTAGTAGGAGAATTTTCGCGATTAATGTTACACTTTGCACATTAATTCATTTAACCGCGTTAGTGGCATTCATACAATATGAAACAACCATTCACAACCTAGTTGCTACCAACATGTGGTTCATGGACCGTTCCTAGAAAACAAAAACTCTATAGTCTAATTACAAGTTTTCGTCTTGAATATTTGTCTTCTCGAAACGGATCTTCCTCCGGTCTTCGTTATTACATATAAATTTTACACTGAAAAATTGCATCCTAGATACAAATATTTCTAGTAAAATAAATAGGCTCAAAACGGCATTTACAACCCAATCGAATAAAATGAATGATTCAAAACTAAGTCCATGAACCACATCCCCATTCAAAAACATTCATCCAATAAATACTAAATAAATGGATAGCGAGAAGATTACAATGATCTAATCAATATATATAATCAACAATTGATCCAATCAATTCAACAATAATCGACAATTTAATTTTCATCTGTAGTGTACCCTTAAAATATTTTCTTTGAATTTTCCCTCATCAAAAATTCCAAATTAATGATTTAAAGCTGGGAAATTCAATTATCGAAAATATACTGAAAAACGAGACCCAGTGCCTGACAGCCTGGAAACTGCCAAGCAGCACCAGGCATCCTGCTCGGCAGCCTACAGGAAGTGCTCGACTCCAGACAGCAAGAGTCCGGGCACTGTCAGGAAGTGCTCGGCTCGATACAGCAAGTGCCCGGCCGCTGTCAGGAAGCGCTCGGCTCGATACAGCAAGTGCCCATCCGCTGTCAGGTAGCGCTCGGGTCGATACAGGATGCGCTCGATCGCATACAGCAAGCACTCGGCCGCATACAGCAATGCGCTCGGCCGCATGCAGCAAGTGCTCAGCCACTTTCAGGCAGTTGTATGGTATATTGTCCAACGATTGCATACAACTCATTTTCGGGCAGATTTCTCAAATCCTATTACTCCTGATTTATGTATTATAAATATAAATCATATTTCCGAGAAAAAACTGATTTATACCATAATATAAAATCACCGAAAAACGTCAGTACGACGAATAATAAAATATCTACGATTATCAAAGTGATTCTAAATCACAAAACAAGCATTCCAAATGCTAAATATCGTATATACGATCGCAAGACCTCGCTCCGATACCACTGTTGGGATTCGGTGCCAAAAACGAAGGCCCAACGGAAGCAGTAAAACGAAAATTAATTCGATCCGAATCCCTACGAGGATCGATCAAGCTACGTATATACGAAATATATAAATGAAAACAAAAGAGATGCACGAAACTCACCCCCTGTAGTCTGTTGCTTGAATAGATTCCTTCTCTTGAGCTATTCCCCAAGCTTTAGTTGTAAATCCCAACGATCCAAAGTGCTCCAAGCCCTTGGATGATCTAACATCGAAAATACAACGCCTCTACTTGCCACGCGCCGGAAAATGAACGGGATGACTATCACCTTGCTATCATCTAAGGATACGGCTAGAGCTAGGATGATGAAGTCTATTTGATTATAATACTCCAAGTATATAATCTATATCTCTCAGTTAATCCTCATAATATTTCTCAAAGAAAATATATGAAGATGAAGAACACTTTGAAGACTAAACAGAACTTTTTCTTCTCTACTTTCTTAATTTGAACATTATTTTATTTTTGTGTAAATTTGTTTTTATTTGTTTTCCATTCAGGAGTTCATTTAGTGCTTGAGAAAATTTGGTAACGAAGGTCTACTCCCTTTGGATACCGAACTCGAACGCACTTTGCGGAAAAACAGGAAGGAAAGACGTGAGTTGTCAACTACGGATACCATGGCTGACAACACCGGAAATCAATGGATCGACAATCCTATTCAGCAAGCTCAACCGGCATTGGCACTCCGTGATTATGCACTTCCACAGATCAATGCGAATTTTTTGGGGATTCAGCGTCCAACCATTCAAGCGAACAATTTCGAGATTAAGCCGGCTATCATTCAAATGGTGCAAGCAAGCTAATTTTGTGGATTGGCTAATGATGACCACAATGCTCACATTGCTTTGTTTCTCGAGATTTGTGACACATTAAAAAATAATGGAGTTTCTGATGACGCTATTCGACTATGGCTTTTCCCATTCTCTCTAAGGGACAAAGCCAAGTTTTGGTTGAATTCACTCCCGTCGGGCTCTATCACGACTTGGGCGGAGTTAGCACAAGCTTTTTTAGCTAAATTCTTTCCGCCGGTGAAGACAGCGAGACTTCAGAATGAAATAACTACTTTCGGGAAATTTGAGATGGAATCGCTTCATGAAGCATGGGAGCGATACAAGGATTTGCTAAGGAGATGCACACATCATGGTCTACCGGATTGGCTACAGATTCAGACTTTCTACAATGGACTGAGTGCTTCTATACGCACTCTTGTTGATGCAGCCGCTGGAGGTGCTTTAATGGGCAAGACGATGGCTGAAGCCCATTCTTTACTGGAAGATATGGCGGCAAATGCGTATCAGTGGCCTTCTAAGTGTCTGAATCCGAAACGAGTTATGGGAATTTCCGACAATGATCTAATATCTACGCTACCGGCCCAAGTTGCGGCCTTGACTCAACAACTTCAAGTTTTATCGCACGCTCCTTCTACCGTTACCACGGAATCATGTAATTAGTGCAACGGGTCTCATCCTAGTGTCGAATGCCAAGTCGGGAATCCGTTTGAGAAATCTCAGATGGAACAAGCTAAATTTGTGGGGAATGGAAATCGACAGAATAATCCGTATTCTAACACTTACAACCAAGGGTGGCGAAATCATCCAAATTTTTCATAGAGGAACGGGCAAGCATTGAACAATCCTCCACAAGCTCAAGTGACTCAGACACCACAGCAGACCCCGCAACCACCGAAGGTTTCTTTAAAAGATGTGATTGCTCAATTGGCGGCTAACACGAGTCCATTCATGACCCGCATGGAAACTACTGTACAGAATCATTCTGCTTCTATTCGAAATTTGGAAGTCCAAATGGGTCAAATAGCAAATTTCTAAAAACTTGAAATTGTTTCCAGACAAGATAGCCTATGTGCCACCCACCCCGTATCCGCAGCGACTATAAAAGCAAAAGTTATACAAGCAATTCTCCAAGTTTCTTGATATTTTCAAGAAATCACATATCAATATTCCATTTGCCGACGCCTTGGAAAAAATGCCGAGCTATGTGAAGTTTATGAAAGAGATGTTATCAAAAAAAAGGAAGCTCAAAGAATATGAGACAGTGGCATTGACTGAAGAGTGCAGCGCTATTTTGCAGAAAAAGCTCCCGCCTAAATTGAAGGATCCAGGAAGCTTCACTATACCGTGCACTATTGGAAACTTGTCTTTTGATAGAGCGTTATGTGATCTCGGCGCCAGTATAAATCTTATGCCTCTTTCTATTTTCAAGAAATTAGGAATTGAGGAGGCCAAGCCTACTATGGTCTCTTTCCAACTAGCCGACAGATCCATCAAACATCCGAGAGGGCTGATAGAAGATGTCCTGGTCAGGGTTGATAAATTCATTTTTCCCGCTGATTTTATTGTTCTTGACATGGAAGAGGATCAGTAGATTCCGATTATTTTGGGTAGACCGTTTTTAGCCACTGGTAGGGCTCTTATTGATGTTCAGGAGGGTGAATTGATGCTTCGGGTTCAAGATGAGCAAGTCACATTCAAAGTGTTTCAATCTCTCCCGTGTCCAAGCAGTGTCGAGAAGTGTTCACAAATTGAAAGCTTAGAAATTTTTGCGAAAGACACACACCGGGAAAGTTGTCAGTTGAAGTGTTCAGAATCTATTTTAGTTGCTCCGACATCTAGAAAAAATGAAGAACGAGCCGCGTATCTTAGGAATTTGGATATGTCGTCTTCATCGTCCATTCACCCACCATTGAAAAATTCTTATACCGTCATAAGTTCGTTCGTGGAAAAGAAACATAAACCGGAAGTGAAACGGTTGCCAAGTCATGTGCAATATGGGTGTTTTGGGAAGTTACTATTGTTCAAATCTTTTCGCAAAGAACATTGGATGTCCAAACCAAAAATCGAACTGTTAAAGACTAATGGTCAAAAATTTAAAACACGTATGAACGGTTTGATGGACTCGGCAGAGTCCAAATGGTGTTTGAAAAAAGCAAATTGATTTTAAAAAGGTCCGGCTGAAGACTATAAACTTAGCGTTTCTCGGGAGGCAACCCGAGTATTAGTATAGATTTTAGTTTTTCGTTGTTTTCCTTCATTTTAAGAGTCTTTTCTTTCGGCAATTTTGCTTTGCTTTGCTTCTCTCACATGTTCTATGTGTTTTCATTTGAAAAATCTGTGCAGGAACTCTCCGGGGGAAATTTTAAGCTTAGGGCCGCGGCACATAAATAGTAGGCCGCGGCACACACAAGTCCAAAATTTTGGTTAACTTTCTGTACTTTGTGCCGCGGCACGACAGTTCTGGGCCGCAGCACACTTGCCCCAAGAGCCGCGGCACGATGAAGCCAGACCGCGGCATGCCAAAGACCCAGAAATCAGTCCAGCAACCTGTACTTTGTGCCGCGGCACGAAGGTGCTGAGCCGCGGCACACTAACCCTGTAAGCCGCGGCACACTGCGAGACTCCCCAATGCCCAAAACAAACTGTGCTGTGGGCCGCGGCTCACTTTCTACGTGCCGCGGCTCCTGCCGAGAATTTAAAAGGGGCTGGGCTGCTCAGAAGTCAATCGGCCGAAACAAAGGTATTGTATCACTTCACAAATTATTTCTTCTTCCGCGCAGCGCAAGGTCACCTTCTCCGAAGTTCTTCTTCTTCTCATCTTCTTCAATCCAACACAAGGTAATCCTTATTCCTTAATCTTAATTGCAACATGGATTGAGAAGTGGGGTAATATTCTTCATTCATTGATGAATTTGTTTTTATTTCCTAAAGTTCTATCAAGATTTTTATCGGAATATGTTGAGATTATCGATTGATTGATTGTGTTTCGTTGATTTGTCATGAATTATTGCGATTTTGTTTGTTGTTGGGGATTGAATTCACCAATGATTATTCTTGTTCTTCATTTAAGTTTACGCACGCAAAGTGTTTGATGAAATACCCCAATGAAATTTTTTGATCTAAACATCTCCAATTTTTCTGCAACGAATACGATTATCGGAATAATATGCCCCCCAGCACTTACGTCAAGTTTGAGTTAAAATTTTCGCATCATATCCCTCATATGTAAGTGCGAGTCTTTGACGCTATATTCGTTCCCGTATGTTACAAGTTGTGGTTGGTTTTTTGTTATTAAAGTCGTCTGATTGTCCTGTCTTTATCATTCAGGAATACATAATGGCATGCAAGAGAAAGTTGAGTTCCACTCGTGCTACGACTGGTTCTTCTCCCCCTAGAGGAGAAACCTCGCAAAACCGCATGGAAGAGAATTCCCAACAATTCTCCTACCCGGAGATCCATCGCATATTTAATGAGAAAATACATCCTCGTCCCATAATTCCCGAGCGGGGATTCACTCCTGCCCCCCAAGACGGCGAGCTCTTAACTATGATCACTGAAATGGGATGGACTAGATTCGCCGCACAGCTCGAGCTGGCCGTAATCTCGATCGTACAAGAATTCTATGACAGTGCTCTATTACTTCATATCCGGGGAGGTCAGATGTTGGGGAGGCCGATTATACGTACTGAGGTCGTCGTCCATGGCCAGACAGTGGACTTCTCGGCAGCCGCAATTCGGAGGTTATACGAGCTACCTGAGGTAGACGAATCTGTGTTCACGCGGACTATGGGTGGCCTCACGAGGGAGGCATTGCTAGATGCGCTTGCTCAGCCAGATTCCATTTGGGAAATGCACGTCCCGGGGCCCACAACTTTCTTTTTCAAGAGTTATCGTCTCAGTCGGCTCGGGAGAGCTTGGCTATATGTTCTCTGCTCACGAGTCGACCCTACTTCGCAGATCCGCTCTGTCCTGCTTCCTCGTGCCCGACTTCTATATGCTATTACGGTCGGACTACGATTTGATGTGGCCCCACGTCTGGCCCAGTCTATTCTCCAGTGCATCCAAGGAGGGGCCAAGACGGGGCTAAAACATCCCTCTCTCATTTGTGCCTTATGCCGCCAGTCGGGCGTGACTTGGTCGGATAACGAGCCGACTATAGCACCTCAGGGTCCGATCGATCATCTTATCATCTCTCACTTCGACCAGTGGGGTGGAGTGCGGGCATACGCTCGGGGACAAGGATTTCTTCTAGACGAGCCACATGAGCACTCCCCCGAGCCACTTCTTTTGACGCATGAGCCGGTGGCTGATACTGAGGATCAGACCGAGTCCACCCCACCGCCAGCGAGAGATCACCTTCTTCAGGCGATGTTTGACGGCTTGAGGGAGGAGATGCGAGCAGAGAGAGACAGCATCCTCACAATCGTTCGAGAGGAGATGTACGAGCAGGTCCTCCGGGCCAATCGGCGTGCAGAGAGACGCTTAGCTGCGAGAGACGCCTACCACCGGGACTATTTAGCTGTTTGGACGGACCACATCCTTCGCCCGGACGGACCTTTCATTCCTCCGGTCTGGCCTCCTACACCACCCACTTCGCCGGACGAGGCCGATGCCAGCGCCTGAGCTTACCTTAGGGGAGTACTTGTCCTTTCTCTTACTGCGTATTATTATTTGCTGTCCATTGAGGTCAAGGTACATCTCAAGTTTGGGGGGTACTTTTTAGTTGTCATTTATTTTTCGTTGTTATTGATTCTAGCCTTGCTTGTCTTCTATGATATTCTGGACTTTGTTTGCATTCGTGAATATTTCGTGCAGCCTTGTGTAAGACTGATTATATGATACTGATTTCTTTTTGAAGAAACGGATGAGTATTGGTCGAGTTCGCATTATGCAATTTTTGTTTCCCTCGAGTATTCATTTCGGTCTGATTTTATTGTGTCATTGTGGTAGTCTTGGCATATAAGAAATGAGATATACGTGTTTGTAGTGTCCGCATTACACGAGCCGTCGTCTATCTATTTGGTGGCGCTATTCACTTAGATAGTCGTCCAGTAACATTAGTCTTGGGGGCATTCAATTAAGCACCTAAGGTTAGGCATTGAGTCGGACAGTTTTTACCAAAAATTTAAGTAGCCTTGCATGTTCTATGATGGGAAGTTTAGTAACCGGGGGTATTCACATGACCCGTTGTTTACTCTCGCGTAAAACGACAACCCTGAATAGACATGTTCATAAGTAGTTTAATGGTTCAGAAAAATCGCATCTCCGACGATAGGAAGCCAAGTAACCAGATATATTCACATGACCCGTCGTTTACATTCGCGTAAAATAGCAACCTTGAATCGGACGTGCGGGAATAGCTATTCGAGTTTTTTCTCGGCTGTAGAGGGAAACTTAGTAACTAGAAGCATTCATGAGCCCCATGAGTGTCTTTTACGTCAAACAGTTCCCCAATACATGAGAATGGAAACCCACCCTAGGGTTCTTCCGATAAAACATCCCCGAAGTCGAAACCTAGTGGTTAACTTGAATCATTATAATTATTAAATATAAGGGTGTGCTGTCCGAGGAATATTATGAGATTCTTGTGTTTTTGCAACAAGACTGTGGAACTGGGCGAGTTGGCTTGATATACTTTCAACATTCATATTGGCGGTCGACTCAATTCACGTTTGTTAATCTTTGAGCCTTGATTTTCTTCATGAAGTATTGATTAGCACTAGAAATGGTTACTTTGTGGAATCATTGTCCGTAATGTGACTCACTAGTACGATACTCGTATTATTCTTTGAGATTTTCAGGGTAATATTAATTAGTTGAGCACTATGGATTTGCACGATCGTACATGATACTTGTCGTCCTATTTGAAATTGATTTTTGCTTGAGGACAAGCAAAGGCATAAGTTTTGGGGTATTTGTTAGATGTATTTTTGTACGCTTGATTATCATTATTTTATCTCCATTTTGGGATTAAATCTGCATAAATGAGTTTTTAATGCATTATGTTTATATGTTTTGAAGGAAATTAGAGTTCGGAAGCTTAAACGAAGAAAAATGGGCCAAAACGACATTTTTTAGTCAAGGGCCGCGTCACATCGAGCCAGAGCCGCGGCACAGACACACCCAGAAGTATCCAGTACAAATTGTATCGGGGGCCGCGGCACGCTCATCCTGAGCCGCGGCCCGTAAGGAAAAAATCGCTCAGGCCTGGCAGAAAACGGACAAGGGCCGCGGCACACTTAAGCCAGGCCGTGGCCCGCGGCGCGGGATTTCTGATGTCAGTCGCGATTTTGACTGGTTTGGAAGCGGTTTTCGACCTAATCCTCGGACGCGTTTTTGGAGGCTGAAAGAAGGTTATAAAAATATGGTGAAGGTCAGAAAAGGAAGCATCGAAGAGGAGGAAAAAAATACCTAGCAGCAGAAAGCAAAAGCCAGAGAACGGAAGAGGCCAGTTCTTCAATTGTGTTTAATTTTCCTCCTTATGTTGAATTTGAATATTTGTGTATTGTTTTCTAGCATGTTGGGAGACCCCTTTTTCTAGGATTGTGATGAAACCGAGATTTTGATGAATTAATTCTTGATTTTACGTTATTAATATATTTCACTTTTCTATTGAGTTTTCCCAATTGTTCTTAATGCTTTCAATTATGTGGCCTATAATTGAATTGTTAAAATTACGTAACTTGAATCGGGAGAGGAGAGTTAGTAGTGAAAATTGGGTGAAAACCATTTTGTCTTGTGAGAAAGGAATATACTCATAGGAATTGCGAAGCTCGTTTGAAGATTTTAGAACTATTTGGCTATTGTTGAATTAACTCACCTAGGAATAGAGAGAATTATTCACCTTGGAAAGTTCTTCTGACCTCGGAGAGGCATTAGATTATCTTAGAATCTTCGCTCTCAATAAATTGGGAAATTACATAAATTATATTAATCAAGATTAATTCGGATTAATCGAGGCGAATTCGCAATCCTAGATTCTTCTCTTATTTGATCTTCTTTCATCGGACTATTGATTTTATAAGTTGTTTTTAGTTTATCGCATTATTTAGTTTTTAATAAATTCTTCAACCAAAAAATCCGGTCGTTCAAATAAAATTAGGAATATAAATAAATTGGTAATTAGTGCATCAGTCCTCGAGGGAACGATATCTTTCTCATCACTTTATTACTTGATTATGACAACTTGTACTTGCGTTCACAAAAATACGTAACAAAATACAGATGAAAATACTCAATAATCTGTGGATTACACTCGTAACATACGTTATATTCATGTATCAATTGCATGCTTTTTGACCTTCTAGAATCAATCCAATGGATTGATTTATTTGAATTCGTAATCCCGATCTTATAGCATACGTTAACTACTAAGACTTACGTACGTTAGGCTCTTATTAGTAGCATACGTTGATCTTCATGCATAGCGTGCGTTAGCCATGCCATACTCGGTTGTTTTCAGCTCGGCCTTCATTGCGTACATTAGCTATTATACATAGCGTACGTTAGCTGTGATTTTGCTTCAATTCATTATTTTCTGTCCAGCTCGCGTTTCTTCAACCGTCGTTGATTAATTATTATTTTTCATTATTTATCAACTTATCATCAAAACCTTAAATATGGATGTGTGGAATAAATTGTTCCAACAATCTCCCCCTTTTTGATGATGACAAAACAACAATCCTTGATGAGATTTATACCGGTAAAAAATATAGTAAACAATATACAGATCAAAGTTTTCGGCTTTGTCTGTTTCATTATTTTTCTTCTCCACATCATACCTTCTTCATCTTCTCCCACTTTATTATTTTTTTCCATTATATCTCCTCATTTTTCTCCCCCTTTTTGTCATTAGCAAAAAGCTTGTTTAATCATTAACATGATACCAATTATTTTGTAAAGAAATGGGTAAAAGCTCCCCAAGAAAATACTAATTCCCCTAAAAATACTAACTCCCCTGAGTTAAGTACCAATTTATTTGAATAATTAATTTTGAATTTTGGGGATCCAACCGACTCTTGATCGTTTTTCATTTGGAAAAAAGATGATGTTTGGTATTATGGTTCCTTTTAGAATACATATTTTCTTTATTTTTATCGTTCGTCTTGGGCTTTTAAATTAATAATATGATGCCCGATTTTCAAATATTTATCACAATGGGGTATTTCAAATTTAAGGATTCATTTTTATCACTTGGTTTGAATCATAATACTTGTTTATTTAACGAAATTTTTTGAACATAAAGTAGTTTTTTAAATTTCTCACTTTCGAGAGAAAATTTATTCGTTAAATCTTTAAGTTCGTTTTGTACTTTTAATAAATTATTTTTCAATTTATTCTCTTTCTCAAAGCATATAGATTCCATGATAGCCGTAACCGTCCTGTCCATTCACAAGGTAGTGATCGTAATTTACTTTTTCGCTACTTGATAATGGTTTCCCAAAACAAGCTAGTCCATTTGTGATGACCGAAAATTGGTCGAGCATGTTTGTTATGGGCTCGCTTGTAACACCCCCAAAACCAACCGGGAATATTACAGCGTGGTGTGCCCCACATTGGAACCCACAAGACTAAAATTATTTTCGCAAACGTGTCAAATACGCCAAAGAGGGGGAGACTGTAATGTTTTAAATACTCAAATATTTTCCAAAACATAGTTCCCAATCACCATCAAAAAATACCAATTGAAACACAAGGCAAAGACGCCAAAGGGCATTTAGAAAGTAAACACGAGTTGAAAAAATACTGAAAGCCGTTATAAAATTACACACGCAGCGAATAGAGACATGATTAAATACATTTGCAGCGGGATCATAACAACCAGAAAAGAATACTCAAATCCCAATAACCATGCCATAGCCAGTATCACCGGAAAGCTCATCCCTTCACGATCGCTACTAGCTCGAACTCCGAGTACCTAAAAATAAAGCTCACGACGTGGTCAGCCATAATAGTCAACAATGATAATGATCACATCATCATATAAAATTACATATAAATGTAATTACAAGATAAGAATATTTCCAATGTAATCTTACCGAAATAACCTTACCAATTCGTGGTAACTTATATTAAACCAACCCTTACCTCAATTCACACATCGTATTCTCAAGTGACGAATGAATTCGAAATAACCGTCTGTGCTGTATTCAAATAATGCCAAGATCCTCGAAAACATAAATACATCTCAAATACGGAGTAATATGTCCATGACCATTCTTGTCCGCTGGGTCGCACAATCGGATCCCAATTCTTATAAAACCGATATCACACGGTACATCTGTAAATCAACTGTCCCGAGACAATGGCAAGTACCAGATATCAATACAAAGCATGAATGCTCACACAATCAATAATGATAAACAACCAATGCATCAAACGGGAATATCAATGACATGATAACTCCACACAAGATCGACAAAGGATCACCCACGAACGAGAATACCATGATGCGGTGACTCCAACAAGATCAATGAAGGACTGACAACCGGGAATACCAACAATACGGTAAACCCCAACAAGATCAATAAAGGATCAACGACCGAGAATACCAACGGTACGATAAACTCTAACAAGGTCAATAAGGATCGACAACCGAGAATACCAATGGTACGATAAACTCCAATAAGATCAATAAAGGATCAACAACCGAGAATACCTACGATACAGTAAACTCTAACGAGATCTATAAGGACCAACAACCGAAAACAACAATGATAGGGTGAACTCCAACAAGAGCAATAAGGGATCAACAACCGAGAATACTGACGATACAGTAAACTCTAACAAGATCAATCTAAGGACCAACAACCGAGAATACCAACGGTAAGGCAAACTCCCAAATGGAATCAATAAGGATCAATAAAGAAAGAGATTACCGATGATAGGGGGAACTCCAAACAAGATCAATAAAGGATCAGCGACCGAGAATACCAACGACACGGTAAACTCCAAAAAGATCAACAAAGGATCAGTGACCGAGAATACCAACGACACGGTAAACTCAAAAAAGATCAACAAGGATGAGCGAATGAGAATACCAACGATACGGTAAATTCCAACAAGATCAACAAAGGATTAGCGAATGAGAATACCAATGCCATGGTAAACTCCAACAAGGTCAATAAAGGATCAACGAACGAGAATACCAACGATACGGTAAACTCCAGCAAGATCAACAAAGGATCAACAACCGAGAATACCAACGGTACGGTAAACTCCAACAAGATCAATAAAGGATCTACAACGACTGAGAATACCAATGGTAAGACAAACTCCAAACGGAATCAATAAGGATCAATAACGAACGAGATTACCAACGATAGGGTGAACTCCAAACGAGATTAATAAAGGTTCAATAACAAACGAATTGACCATCGATATGGTAACTCCAAACGAGATCGATAAAGGATCGACAGGGACAGATACACGAGAGAATAAAATCGTCAACCATATACAAATCACACATATGGGATCTCAAAGACAAACCCGACTATCGAACAGATCCGATTATACATGGACTGTGAACGACCAACAATAAGACTCAAGATGGACGTCACAATATGCCCGATCCGGACATGTGTCCGTGTACAAGCCAACCACAGTATTGATCGGATACACGTCTGGTCTCATACCTAATCAGCCTCACGAAGTACGTCTCGTGTGCACGGTTCAATATGAGGTTGAAACCAACACATGCTACACGTGCCCGCCCTGAAAATACTACACATGACCGATCTGAACGTATCTGACTCCAGATATATCACGATATAACATGACAATGAATCCCAAATAAACGCATATCCAACAAGGATCAGAAGACTTTACAAGTGAGCAACGATAACTCGATCATGAAAGACCGACACGACCATAATGTCGTATTTCCGTCAGACAACAGTTCACAACATTCTCAACAATGCACAAAATATTAGCACATAAACTCACAAGGCCGCAACCAAGGGTCACGGAAGCATCTACTCAGGAATACTCCGGACATGGTACCATTCAGGTTTTATCCCGCAACATAGTTCATGTAACCACAAAATACCCCAAGGTCGCAACCAAGGGTCACGAAAGTATCCACACAGGAATACCCCAGAACATAGGTGCCATTTAAATCTTATACCCTAACACATCGGCCCAACAGGTCATAGCTCAAAGAAATAGCACATCACAAAATGTAAACAAACAATGATGCACACTCACCACATGAAGTATCAACACACACATACAATAATGCAACAGGATGATTATCATAATCTAGCAATATTAATTACCTCAAGCTGGGGACGCTAACCTTCCCACGACCAACATCCCTGAACGAATACACAGTTATCCGAATAATCCAAAATGAGGTACAGTCCATTACTAATACCAACCCACCATCTCGAGTTCAATCTCGGCATGATAACTAACCTTGATGTCTAACTTCTCATACAATAGACCAAATATAATTCATGTCTCCGTTTCCACTAGACATCTTTAAAATCATATACATTATGATTTATCTCAGTCCAAGCATAATATACATACCGTCATCCCGACAATTCATATTCCATGATACCATTGCTATATGAATCATAAATGAAATGAAAGCGAAACCATTAATTAAACATTATGAACTGAACAAGCATAACTTGCCTTGATACCGATTCTACGAAGCCGTTATCAATCCCGCCGTCTTCATCTACAAGCTCCTCAGCCCCGACCAAGACGATTCATGCATTCTCCAACCTCAACCGCAGCACAATGGTTAATCACCAATGATCACTTAACGCAACCTAATGCAATGATCAATTAACGATACGTTCAATAACAATCAACAACCGATATAACCAACCAATCAAACTCAATGGTTCAACGATATCTCGATCATACGAAACCAAACCATATCAACTCTTAACAATACAGATACAAGCCGAAATTCGATAATCAATAATGCTAGCAATGTCTTCAACATTCTAGGTTCCGACTTCAATCTTAATTTTGGATTAACACGGCTCATCTTTGTAATTTCATAGAAATTCAATTACCGGTTTTCATCACGAATAACCATATACCGAAATTAACCGTAATCCTTCCAAATTCCATAAAATCACGACATATATAACTAGAGAGTTCTTCAAAATCATGAATTAATCCATAGTCATGTTTGTATCCAACAAAACGACGTAATCTGATGGGTTCTTTCATCTAAATCATGATCTAATTCATAATCCAAGGCATATATCATCATGTTCCTTAACATACACTTCACATAACACTAAGGATCATAGCAACAATACCATAACCATCATCATACGAAGAAGAACATCAACAACAACATCAAAATCCGAATCGAAGAGAGAAGTTATCCAACATACCTCAAGAGCACAATCAAGCACCTCAAGAATGCACAATATCTTCATATTATGAACACTCGATTCATTAACTTCATAAACACAGTAGGCGCATTAGTGGGACCAAACGACATCACTACAAACTCATAGTTCCCGTAACGAGTTTTGAATGCTGACTTTGGAACATCGGATTCTTTAATCCTCAGCTGATGATATCCCGATCTCAAATCGATCTTTGAAAACAATGTCGCTCCTTGCAACTGGTCGAACAAATCATCAATCCGTGGCAACGGGTACTTATTCTTGATCGTCATCTTGTTTAGCTCCTCATAGTCGATGCACAATCGAAGCAATCCATCTTTCTTTTGAACAAAAAGAACTGGTGCACCACAGGGCGAAACACTTGGCTGAATATAACCTTTGTCCAGTAATTATTCTAGTTGCTTATTCAATTCATACATCTCCGTAGGTGCCATACAATATGGCGCCTTAGAAATCGGTGTAGCTCCCGGTTCTAGCTCGATGGTAAACTCTGCATCTCGTCGTGGAGGTAGTCCAGGTAATTCATCAAGGAACACATCTGGAAATTCGCTCACAACAGGAATAGATGAAAGCTCTACTCTTCCTTCTTCCTTCTTCATCGCATAACACCAGTACCCGCTACAGTCCTGCTTTAGTAGTTTGACGGCTTTCATAGCTTTGATCACTTTTCCTGAGCTTCTTGGTCTCCATCCTTCGAATAATAATTTGGGACCATCTTCGACTATCATCGAGATATTCCTCTTCCAGTAGTCCATAGTAGCTCCATAACGGCTAAGCCAATCGTCTCCAAGAATCAGGTCATCTACTTGAATCTCTACCACAATCCGGTTTGAGGGCCAATCTTTGCCTCTAATCGACACAGTAAAATTTCTAGTTTCTAAATTCCCCACAATTCTCCTTCCACTAGGTAAACCCACAATATAAGGCTCACATTCATGAAAACAAGAAATGTTCAAACGATTCACACAAGACAATGATATAAACGAGTGTGTAATTCGTAGTTGTGTTTATCGACGATATTTTGGTCTATTCCAAGAGTCTGGAAGAGCATGAGCGGCATTTGCGGATCGTTTTGAACCTCTTGAGGAGTGAACAGTTGTATGCCAAACTGTCTAAATGTGAATTCTGGATAAAGGAAGTGATGTTCCTTGGTCATGTAGTCTCAGCAGAAGGGGTCTAGGTAGACACCCAGAAAGTTGAGGCAATCTTGGAATGGAAGTCTCCTAAGAACGTGAAGGAAGTCAGAAGTCATAATGTGTTTCACGTATCAGTAATCG
Organism: Orobanche coerulescens; assembly: GCA_033398695.1. Taxonomy (NCBI): domain Eukaryota; kingdom Viridiplantae; phylum Streptophyta; class Magnoliopsida; order Lamiales; family Orobanchaceae; genus Orobanche; species Orobanche coerulescens. The sequence goes on from CM065815.1 coordinate 105,282,132, forward strand.
AGTACAACATTCGAAGGAACTTTGGAAAACCATTCCACGAACCGACGATAATACCCAGCAAGTCCTAAGAAACTTCTGACTTCCTTCATGTTCTTAGGAGACTTCCATTCCAAGATTGCCTCAACTTTCTGGGGATCTACCTGGACCCCTTCTGCTGAGACTACATGACCAAGGAACATCACTTCCTTTATCCAGAATTCACATTTAGACAGTTTGGCATACAACTGTTCGCTCCTCAAGAGGTTCAAAACGATCCACAAATGCCGCTCATGCTCTTCCAGACTCTTGGAATAGACCAAAATATCGTCGATAAACACAACTACGAATTACACACTCGTTTATATCATTGTCTTGTGTGAATCGTTTGAACATTTCTTGTTTTCATGAATGTGAGCCTTATATTGTGAGTTTACCTAGTGGAAGGAGAATTGTGGGGAATTTAGAAACTAGAAATTTTACTATGTCGATTAGAGGCAAAGATTGGCCCTCAAACCGGATTGTGGTAGAGATTCAAGGAGATGACCTGATTCTTGGAGACGATTGGCTTAGCCGTTATGGAGCTACTATGAACTACTGGAAGAGAAATATCTCGATGATAGTCGAAGATGGTCCCAAATTATTATTCGAAGGATGGAGACCAAGAAGCTCAGGAAAAGTGATCAAAGCTATGAAAGCGGTCAAACTACTAAAGCAGGACTGTAGCGGGTACTAGTGTTATGCGATGAAGAAGGAAGAAGGAAGAGTAGAGCTTTCATCTATTCCTGTTGTGAGCGAATTTCCAGACGTGTTCCTTGACGAATTACCTGGACTACCTCCACGACGAGATGCAGAGTTTACCATCGAGCTAGAACCGGGAGCTACGCCGATTTCTAAGGCACCGTATCGTATGGCACCTACCAAGATGTATGAATTGAATAAGCAACTAGAAGAATTACTGGACAAAGGTTATATTCAGCCAAGTGTTTCGCCCTGGGGTGCACCAGTTCTTTTTGTTCGAAAGAAAGATGGATTCCATCGATTATGCATCGACTATGAGGAGCTGAACAAGATGACGATCAAGAATAAGTACCCATTGCCACGGATTGATGATTTGTTTAACCAGTTGCAAGGAGCGACTGTGTTTTCAAAGATCGATTTGAGATCGGTATACCATCATCTGAGGATTAAAGAATCTAATGTTCCAAAGTCAGCATTCAGAACTTGTTACGGGAACTATGAGTTTGTAGTGGTGTCGTTTGGTCTCACTAATGCGCCTGTTGTGTTTATGCAGTTAATGAATCGAGTGTTCATAATATGAAGATATTGTGCATTCTTGAGGTGCTTGATTGTGTTCTTGAGGTATGTTGGATAACTCCTCTCTTCGATTCGGATTTTGATGTTGTTGTTGATGTTCTTCTTCGTATGATGATGGTTATGGTATTGTTGCTATGATCCTTAGTGTTATGGGAAGTGTATTTTAAGGAACATGATGATATGTGCCTTGGATTATGAATTAGATGATGATTTAGATGAAATAACCCATCGGATTACGTCGTTTTATTGGATACAAACATGACTATAGATTAATTCATGATTTTGAAGAACTCTCGAGTTATATATGTTGTGATTTTACGGAATTTGGAAGGATTACGATTAATTTAGGTATATGGTTATTTGTGATGAAAACCGGTAATCGAATTTCTATGAAGTTACAAATATGAGCTGTGTTAATCCAAAATTAAGATTGAAGTCGGAACCTAGAATGTTGAAGACATTGCTAGAATTATTGATTATCGAATTTCGGCTTGTATCCTTATTGTTAAGAGTTGATATGGTTTGGTTTCGTATGATCGAGTTATCGTTGAACCATTGAGTTTGATTGGTTGGTTATATCGGTTGTTGATTGTTATTGAACGTATCGTTAATTGATCATTGCATTAGGTTGCGTTAAGTGATCATTGGTGATTAACCGTTGTGCTGCGGTTGAGGTTGGAGAATGCATGAATCGTCTTGGTCGGGGCTGAGGAGCTTGTAGATGAAGACGGCGGGATTGATAGCGGCTTCGTCGAATCGGTATCAAGGCAAGTTATGCTTGTTCAGTTCATAATGTTTAATTAATGGTTTCGCTTTCATTTCATTTATGATTCATATAGCAATGGTATCATGGAATATGAATTGTCGGGATGACGGTATGTATATTATGCTTGGACTGAGATAAATCATAATGTATATGATTTTAAAGATGTCTAGTGGAAACGGAGACATGAATTATATTTGGTCTATTGTATGAGAAGTTAGACATCAAGGTTAGTTATCATGCCGAGATTGAACTCGAGATGGTGGGTTGGTATTAGTAATGGACTGTACCTCATTTTGGATTATTCGGATAACTGTGTATTCGTTCAGGGATGTTGGTCGTGGGAAGGTTAGCGTCCCCAGCTTGAGGTAATTAATATTGCTAGATTATGATAATCATCCTGTTGCATTATTGTATGTGTGTGTTGATACTTCATGTGGTGAGTGTGCATCATTGTTTGTTTACATTTTGTGATGTGCTATTTCTTTGTGCTATGACCTGTTGGGCCGATGTGTTAGGGTATAAGATTTAAATGGCACCTATGTTCTGGGGTATTCCTGTGTGGATACTTTCGTGACCCTTGGTTGCGACCTTGGGGTATTTTGTGGTTACATGAACTGTGTTGCGGGATAAAACCTGAATGGTACCATGTCCGGAGTATTCCTGAGTAGATGCTTCCGTGACCCTTGGCTGCGGCCTTGGGAGTTTATGTGCTAATATTTTGTGCATTGTTGAGCATGTTGTGAACTATTGTCTGACGGAAATACGACATTGTGGTCATGTCGGTGTTTCATGATTGAGTTATCGTTGCTCACTTGGAAAGTCGCTGCCGCCATCGCTGAGTTATGTACCAGATCCCAATCATGTCATCGATTTCGGTGAGATCGAAGTAGCTAATGATGGTACGTTCGAGGAGAAACTAATTAAGATACTCGAGAGTCGAGTGAAGCAATTGAGGAATAAACCAATCTCCTTGGTTAAAGTTCAATGGTCGCGACACAGAGTCGAAGAAGCCACTTGGGAGATGGAATATGAAGTCGAGATACCCGAAATTATTTTCATCTTTAGTTTCGGGACGAAACTTCTTTTTAGAGGGAGAGTATGTAATACCCGGATGATTGCTGAGTATTTTCATCTGTATTTGAACCTTGTGATATTTGATTATGTCGTATTGATAATCGAAGTATGATTTTTCCATATTTGTATTTAGATATTCTTCATCCTATCGTGTGGAGTTTGTCGATTTATACATGCTTCTGCATGACACTAACGTACGTTAATAGTTGTACATAATATACGTAATGGGTTTCATGTATCGTATGTTACGGTTGATACATAACGTACGTAATGGGCAGTCAAGGCAGATAAGGTGTGGTCGGCGTGTGGGGTCCAGATGAGGATATTGTCGGATCCCCCACGTAAACTTGGACAACTTTTTGTCAAAACAAGTCAATGAAGCATAACATACATTAAGAGGGGTAGATAACGTATGCTATGATGATCGTATTACGTACGTAAAGCATAGTTAACGTACATTATGGAGGACAGGAAACGAGACAGTGAGCTACTGCCTGTAGATAACGTACGTAAGGATTTGTTGCTAACGTACATAATGTCTTTTGTATAAAGTACGTAAGGGGTTAAAACTCAATTTATAGACATCAACCTCTTTTCATTTCACCTCCACTCCTTGTCCGATTTTCTGCAAATTTGAGTGTTCCCCAGCCCTATAAATCCCTTGTATCAACCTCTCAGCTTGGTTTAGAAGATCCCAGATCTTTTGGTTTGGAGTTCAAGCTTCTGATGTTGAGTTTCACTGAGTGTTTCGTCGTTCTCCTCCATATTAAGGTATGTTGATCCTTCACCAATTAGAATTCATGTTCTTAATGACGTTATAAGCATGTTACTGAGATTATAGAGTTTATTACTATCATGATGAATCGAACACCATGTTTAGGAAGATTGTATTGGATGAACTTGGGTTTTCCCATCGATATAAGTTGAGCCTTCTTTATGCCAGACCTCGGGATGAAGTTTTATGAGATTATATCATGCCTTTTATGATGATTTTCGAGATATTCATGTTGAACAACTTGTCAATATTATCATCTAGGTTAGAGGAATTCATGTAGATGAATGTAGAGGATGTCCTTCAAGTATATTCATGTCTCGAAAAGATTGTTTGGTAATCTTATATAATGGTTAGAGTGACGATCATTGTAATATCCTATAATTTCGCTATGATTTTTCGCACTATTTTATCTGAGTTGTACGGTACAGAGTGGGACCAATACAGTATAGATAAATAATTTTGGGAATTGTGACAGTCGTGCCAGTATATTTATTGAGGTTATTTTTAATTCTAGGATATTACATGCTTGATGTGTTTTTCAATGTCGGGTATACTGTATGAGTATTTGTACAATTGCTGTACTTGGTCGACAGTTGCATTCGAGGTATCGTGCATTAGAAGTATCATATGAGAATGTTATCAGAACTAGCACATGTATTCAGTATGTCGCGTGTACGTATTTAGTATATTGAGATGGCAGACAGGAGCAGAAATGGCTAAGTATGAAAGCCATTACGTACGCTACATAATGGAGCTTGCGTTCGTAACTAAGCAAGCTTAACGTACGTTAAGTTGTGTACACAACGTACGTTAAGAAGGGAATCGGACAGGATCGAGATGTGGTCGGCAGGTGGGCCCGGTGTCGGCAGCTTTCGGCACGGATGTGGACAGGCGAGTCAACTTCAATCCTTACGTACGTTAAGGATGTATCATTACGTACGTTAAGAAGGTGTGTTACTGTAGTAAGTCAACTGTGTATTACGTATGCTACGGTGAGGGTATTACGTACGTAACACAAGGTGCGAAATAAGACAGTGAGCCCTGGACACCGATTACGTACGCTATACAGGACATGTAGCGTACGTTAAAGAGGCTTACGTACGTTAAGGTTGGGTCTTAACGTACGTAACAAGGTGTGCGGGTTATATATTAAGAATGGGTCTTTCATTTCCTCACAAGAGGAAACACATATCTTCCTCCCAAACTTCATTCCTCCTCACTCCTGGCCCTAATCCCGACCCTTGTACCTTGGTTAAAGACCTTGGTGAGTTGATTCGATGCTTGAAGCTTGGAGTTCTTGATGTTTTTGGAAGTGTTTGATCTTTGGGATTCTTCTTCAAGAGGTATGTTGGATAACTCTTCTATTTATTTCGTATTTTGATATTGTTGTTGACGTTCTTCGTCGCATAATGATGGTTATGGTTTTGTTGTGATTCTTGAGGTTGTATGAATCTTATGTTAAGGAACATGATGATATATATTCCTTGGATTATGAATTAAATGATGGTTTAGATGATAGAACCCGTCGAATTATGTCGTTTTGTTGGCTACAAACATGATTACAGATTAATTCATGTTCTTGAAGAACTCTTGAGTTATATATGTCACGATTTTATGGAAATTGGAAGGATCACGGTTAATTTTGGCATATGATTATTCGTGATGATAATCGGTAACTTTATTCCAATGAATTTACAATGATGAGCCGTGTTAATCCGAAATTAAGATTGAAGTCGGAACCAAGAATGTTGAAGACATTGTTAGAATTATTGATTTTCAAATTTCAGCTTATATTCGTATTGTTAAGAGTTGATATGGTTTGGTTTCGTATGATCGAGATATCGTTGAACCGTTGAGTTTGATTGGTTGGTTATATCGGTTGTTGATTGTTATTGAACGCATCGTTAATTGATCATTGCGTTAGGTTGCGTTAAAGTGATCGTTGATGATTAACCATTGTGCTGTGATTGGAATTGGAGAATGCATGGATCGCCTTGGTCGGGGTTGCGGAGCTTGTAGATGAAGACGACGGGATTGGTAACAACTTCATCATATCTGTATCGAGGCAAGTTATGCTTGCTCAGTTCATAATGTTTAATAAATGATTTCATTTTCATTTCATTTATGATTCATATAGCAATGGTATCATTGAATATGAATTGTCGGGATGATGGTATGTATATTATGCTAGGACTAAGATAAATCATAATGTATATGATTTTAAAGATGTCTAGTGGAAACAGAGACGTGAATTATATTTGGTCTATTGTGTGAGAGATTAGATATCAAGGTAGTTATCATGCCGACAATGAACTTGAGGTGGTGGTTTGGTATTAGTTATGGACTGTACTTCATTTTGGATTATTCGGATAACTGTGTATTCGTTCAGGGATGTTGGTCGTGGAAAGGTTAGCATCTCCAGCTTGAGGTAAATTAATATTGCTAGATTATGATAATCATCCTGTTGCATTATTGCATGTGTGTGCTGATACTTCATGTGGTGAGTATGCATCATTATTTGTTACGTTTTATGATGTGTTCTTTCTTTGAGTTGTGATCTGTTGTGCCGATGTGTCAGGGAATAAGACCTAAATGGCACCTATGTTCCGGGGTATTCCTGTGTGGATACTTTCGTGACCCTTGGTTGCGACCTAGGGGTATTTTGTGATTGCATGAACTATGTTAGGGGATAAGACCTAAATGGCACCTACGTTCCGGAGTATTCCTGTGAGATGCTTCCGTGACCCTTGGATACGGCCTTGGGGTTTATATGTTAATATTATATGCATTGTTGAGCATGCCATGAACTGTTGTATGACGGAAATACGACATTGTGGTCGTATTGGTCTTTCGTGATCGAGTTATCATTGCTCACTTAGAAAGTCTTCTGATCCTTGTTGGATATGCGTTTCTTCGAGATTTGTTGTCATGTTTTATTGTGGCATATCTGGAGTCAGATACGTTCTGATCGTTCATGTGTAGGATTTTCGGGGCGGGCACGTGTAGCATATGTTGGTTTCGACCTCATATAGAACCGTGCACACGAGACGTACTTCGTGAGGCTGATTAGGTACGAGACCAGACGTGTATCTGATCAATACCCATGGTTGGCTTGTACACAGACACATGTCCGGATCGGGCGTATAGTGACGTCCATCTTCAGTCTTATTGATTGGTCGTTCACAGTCCATGTATAATCGGATCTGTTCGATATTCGGGTTATCCTTGAAATCCCATATATATGATTTGTATATGGTTGATGATTTTATCCTCTCGTGTAACGGTCCCCGTTGACCCTTTACTGATCTCGTTTGGAGTTGCCATGCCGATGGTCAATTCGTTTGTTATCGACCCTTTATTAATCTCGTTTGGAGTTCCCCCTATCATCGGTAATCTCTTTCTTTATTGATCCTTATTGATTCCATTTGGGAGTTTGCCTTACCGTTGGTATTCTCGGTTGTTGGTCCTTAGATTGATCTTGTTAGAGTTTACTGTATCGTCAGTATTCTCGGTTGTTGATCCCTTATTGCTCTTGTTGGAGTTCACCCTATCATTGTTGTTTTCGGTTGTTGGTCCTTATAGATCTCGTTAGAGTTTACTGTATCGTAGGTATTCTCGGTTGTTGATCCTTTATTGATCTTATTGGAGTTTATCGTACCGTTGGTATTCTCGGTTGTCGATCCTTATTGATCTTGTTAGAGTTTATCGTACCGTTGGTATTCTCGGTCGTTGATCCTTTATTGATCTTGTTGGGGTTTACCGTATTGTTGGTATTCCCGGTTGTCAGTCCTTCATTGATCTTGTTGGAGTCACCGCATCATGGTATTCTCGTTCGTGGGTGATCCTTTGTCGATCTTGTGTGGAGTTATTATGTCATTGATATTCTCATTCTGATGCATTGGTTGTTTATCATTATTTATTGTGTGAGCATTCATGCTTTGTATTGATATCCGAGACATGCCATTGTCTCGGGACAGTTGATTTACAGATGTACCGTGTGATATCGGTCTTATCAGAATTGGGGGTCCGATTGTGCGACCCAGCGGACAGGATTGGTCATGTACAGATTACTCTGAACTTGAGATGTATTTATGTTTTCGAGAATCTTGGTATCGTTTTGAATACAGTACAGATGGTTATTTTAAATCCATTTGTTACTTGAGGACGCGATATGTGGATTATGGTAAGGATTGATTTGATATGGATTGTGATGGATCGGTGAGGTTACACTGTAAATATTGTTACCATGTAATTACATTGATATGTAATTGTATATGTGATGTGATCGTTATCATTATTGAGTATTATGGCTGACCCCGTCGTGGGCTTTATCTTTTAGGTACTCGGAGTTCGAGCTAGTAGCGGTCGTGAAGGGATGAGTTTTTCGGTGATATTGGCTATGGCATGATTGTTGGTATTTGTGTGTCCTTTTCTGGTTTTTATGATTTCGCTGCAAATGTATTTAATCATGTCTCTATCCACTGCGTGTATAATTTTATAATGGCTTTTAGTGTGTACTTTCTAATGCCATTTTGGCGTCTTTGCCTTGTGTTTTCAAATGGTATTATCTGACGGTAATTGGGAGCAACATTTTCAAAAATATTTGAGTATTTAAAACATTACCGTCATTGGCATTTTGGCATTTTTAAACATTTGCGGAAATGATTTTAGCCTTGTGGGGTCCATTGTGGGGCCCACAGCGCTGTAATATCCCCGGTTGGTTTTGGGGGTGTTGCAATCATGTTGTAATAATCATGGTGAACATAGAACTTGGATAAGATGAATTTACTTGCGGAGGAATGAGAATCATAAGTGGGATTAACTAGAATTCGATTGAACATACATACCTTATTATGAATTCGTTTAGATAACCGATACCTGTATTAATAAATTGATGGGCAGAATTGGACTGTGGTTTGTGACGATTTGAATATGTTGGAATCCATAGACATCAACGTGTTATCCCCGTTATGATCCTTCATTTTGCATGTAGTATGGTATTCGTTCGACGTAGTGTGCTTTAAGTAATTAACTGGGAATCGGCCATATGATGAGAACTAGTTCGGTCGCTTTTTGGAACATTTAGCATGTTCGTTTGATAGCCTTGTTACGTAAATTGAGTTTGTCGTTATTTTCTTTTGTGTAAGGTTCGAGCTTTGCGAACAGTTGATCGAAGGGGCAACCTTAGAGTTTGTTGAAGTCGTTGAAGTATTTATTTCTTGCCATCTTTCTAAGGCAGTTACTTTAATTATGTTTATCCTGTTGATGTCGGTTATGTTGTTATGTGTCGTGCATATGTGTTGTGATTGTTTTGTCCACCATGTGTTGGTCCGACGGGATCATCATGAGAACCTATGCTATGCGCTGGATCATTGGACGGGTACTTGCACCATGTGTTGATCTAATAGGATCATCATGGGAATCTATGTTGTGTGCGTTAAATCGTTGGAATACCACGAGTATGTTGAGATTGACACGTTGTGTTGTGCATTGTTATTGTTTCTCATTGGAGAGACTTGTTATCATTGTTGATATTTATTGATGTTATTATTCAGGGGTCGCTGAATAAACCATTGTTGTCTAGTTATCGTACTTGTACTAGCATCGTTGTGCTAACCCCTTTCGGGGTGAACATTTGTTTTATGTTCAAGATCTAGGAGGGCGGAGAAACAACCACTAGAGCTGCATGATGACGAGGGTGCAGAGTGATGTTTATGGTCAGGAGAGTTTGTCAGTTGTGTTTTGTTTAATAAAGTACTCGAGTACGTTGTCGTTTTTGGTTATCTTTGCTTGTTTATTATCGGGGGTTGACCGACTTACATTTTCCGACTTGTAATGTAATAATAAATTTCGCTGTTCGTATTTAATAATGTCATTTTAAATTTCTTAGCCTAGTAAATCCTCATATCAAGGATTTACGGCGTTGTAATAATCCTGAATATCTTCGGGGGTGTTACAACGAGGAGTAGTTAACGTACGCTAAGCATGTGAATTAGAATTCAAATATTGGACTGTTGATGGGCGAGTGACGTCATGTAGTATGTCATTATTTCAACGGCTATCTCAGGTCACATATAACATACGCTACATGATGATATAGCATATCCTAAGGAAGAGACAGAAGCTACTGGACTGAATTGAACAGCAGATAACGTCCACAATACGTATGATTAACGTACGCTAAAGGGCATTTCCTATGGTAAGTGGAAAGCATAACGTACACTAAAGAAGAGCAGTGAGCAATGGCTAGTTTGGCTCTCAAGCCTATAAATACCAATGCATGTGGTATTATTCAACACAACTACTTCAAGAGAAGTTTATATACATCAGTTATCATTATATACATTATTTTTGTTGTAATCGAGATTAATTCATAAGAGTTTGAGTGTCTAATTCACTCAATCATAAACGAGAGTAAAGAAAGGATTGAAGATTTGATTCGGTGGCATTACGTTCATAGATCCGGAATAATTAAAATCATAATCTAATCCAAGTGAGATTATTCTAGAACCGATAGAAAGCTAGAAAGATGGATTCCTTATCCAATAAAAAAGGAATACGGTTTATCTTAGACCAACATAAAGACAAGATTGTAATGGTTTATCTTAGACCTATAGAATACAAGATTGTGACGGTTTCCCTCGGACCGATAGAAGACAAGGTGTAAAGGTTTATCTTAAGCCTATAGAAAAATATACGGAGAGAGGACGTAGGCACATTGCCGAACCTTTATATATCGTTGTGTCATTTACATTCCACACTTATCGCTTCCGCAATCACAAAAGAATTCTATATTCTTAACCGCACTATCCAACCCCTTTCAAGTGGCAGTACGTATCCGACAAATAGTTTATTAAAATCAAGGCATACATAACTGTATGATTTTAACTAAATTGGTCGCTGTATCATTCACATAGATTGATACAACAGACTGTAGCTTGAGCCGTTCACATATATTGGTTGTAGGCTTCTTTGACTTACTTCTTCTCACACAGATTAAAGCTTCATCTTAAAACTCTCTTCTTCCCACACAGGTCGTAATAGTTCAACTTAGTTCACACATGTCTAATGATCTTAAGAGTAAGGTTTTGAATCACACGAATCAGAAAAGCAGTTGTAGGCTTTTTAAGTCTTCGATGTAATGTGTTGTTCTCAATTGAGGACTTAGTACTTCTCCACTCAAAGATATACATTTTATGCTTGAAGAAATAGATTGCTCTTGGATAATGAATGCTTCGAATTCTTGATCCATCAGTAAGTGAGCAATGTCTTCTTGATTGGGCTATTTATAACCTTGAAAATAGATTTGTTTTAAATGTAGCTGTTGGTCGTCGGTGAGATGTGGACATATCCGATTAGCAGCTTGCAGCATGTTTGAATTAAAGATATCTGCATTTAATACTTCTGATATTTTTTATCCGCATTAAATGCTCTTCAGTCCACAGTCTTTTCGGCTGCATTAAATGCTGTCTTGTCAGCATTAGGTGTTCTTTTAAATCCATGAATAATTTGTAAATAAAAAAAGACTTATCTCATAATGGTTTAAAGGTGTAAGTCTAAATCCTGTTGGATTGTATTTTTACTTTTCCATAGTAAATTACCTACAGCTTCTGTGCTATAGCCAACAGTCTTCTTGCTGTATGCTGGAACCTCCATTTAGATGCATGGATACATCTCTTAGGCGCTGTATGAAGTTCATTGTAGATCTTGGGGAATTATTTTTTCCAACATATCCCAATAAACTTGATTAGATCTTGAAAGGATCAAGATTGATCATACAATGTGGGATAGCAATTCAGAAGTCCTCGAGTCAATATCTAGAACAAAGTATATTAAACTCCTATGCTAAGATTGATACTGATGCACATGGCATATAAGTTAGTTTCTCAGAAATTTTTTAGCATGAGGGAGAGTATTAGCAGTTGAAAATTATTTGTGAAATGCATTACACTATATCCTAACAGTTGAAATATGAACTTGAAGTTCAAAGATCCACGAAAGATTGTTAATCTTACATACCAACTACAATTGCTTTGATAAACAAATATATCTTAGGTATTGATATTGTTCAAAGAAGAATTCCCCAAATATATATATATCAAAGCAAATAACAAAGGAGACATATACTTTTGAGAAGTATATAGACATAACTATAGTATATAATCCTAATGGAGGATTGGCAACGAGATATCTTGATAAGTTATGTCGTTGGGGAAATAAATCAAACTGAAATGTGTTGACGCAGTATAAAATATAGAGCGATGAATGAAATGAGGATATAGGAAACCACGATGAGGATATTGAAATCCATGATTTGTGAAATGAGGATATTGAAATCCATGATGGGGATATTGAAATCCATTATTTTTTAAATGACGATATTGGAATCCATGATCAGGATATTAAATCTATCAAAAATATCAATATTGAAACATATGCTCCTTAAAATAAAAGTATAACATATGGCTGACTGAATAATAAAATGAAACTCATATGGAGATTTCAAATATATTATTTGTACGTGGAATGACTCAAAGTAAAGTATTGTGAATGAATATTATATGTTACACTATTTTTCTTGATGGGGTTTTTTTCCTAAAAGATTTTTTCCCAAACAAGATTTTTAACAAGGCAGCTTATCACATCTATTATGGAATATCTATAATAGAATTTTATAATATAAGAAGATGAGTTCGAGATTACAAATGTCACTGAATATTATAGTCGTTTTAATCCACAGGCTGATCTGAAGTGCTTGGGGGCATATTTGTATAAAATACACGTTGCTCTCTTTTTCCTGGGTTGAGTTTTGTCCCATTGCATTTCCTAGCAAGGTATTTAATGAGGCAACTATAATAGCATATTAGCATGAATAATGTACCTTTTCCCTCTTCTTGAGGATTCTTCCCATCGGCTTTTCCTAATAAGATTTTAACGAGGTATATATAGTAAAATCCGCATTTTTCTTTTCAGGTATTTTTCATTTTTGTGTATTTATCATTTTTGGTGGGTCGTGTAAGCGTGTTGGTATTTCGAGAATAATTATTTCTGGACTATTTGTCATCCGAGCTTGTTTCGGACTTGTTTTACTCTAATTCCGCATTTATTGGTTCTTCAGTCGCGAATTGGTCTGATTCTCGTAATCGTTGTTCGGAACCGCCGTTCCGGGTTGTCGTAAGTCCGTCTTATATTATTATGCGGGTTGGGAACTTTCGCTTGGTGTTTCGGTCGCGTATCATGTATTTCAGAGTTGGTTACGTTCTGGGTGCTTTTGGAGTCGTGTCAAGCTCGGTGTTAGCCTTTGATCCTTGCACACGAGCAGGCCACATGAGCTTTTGATCGTGTGTGGCGCTCGTACGCGTCCAGAGCTCGGCAGTGGACTCCAGGGATGCACGAGCATGTTATTGTGCGTGTTGCTCGTGCGTGTTAGACAGAAGTTGGGCAGTGTCTTAGCGCACGACCAAGTACCCGAGTAATTGGTCGTGCATGCTGCTCGTGCGCAACCGATGTTCGGCAGTAACTCCAAGGGACACACAAGCAAGACACACGAGCGGCTGCTCGTGCACGGTGCTTGTGCGTGGTGACAGTAGTCGTCCAGTGGCCTAGCGCACGACCGGATGCACGAGCGATTGGGCGTGTGTGATTGGTCGTGCGTCCCTGACGTATTTAAGGGGACAGTCGCGTTTTTCAGCGTCATTTCTTCTCTCCTTCTTTCTTCTCCTAGGGTTAGGCGGTTTGGGGAGTTTTGAAGCTTATAGTTTGATAGGGTATCATCATCCATCCACGATTTCGAGTCTCTAGCACCAAGTTATCATCAACATCTTTTACCGATTGAATCAAGGTAAAATCTCTTAGAACCCTACTTTTGGGAAATTTGGGGGTTTTTGAGTTTTTGTCCGATTTGTTCCATATCGTTGATTAATCCATGGTGTATATGATTAATCTTGGTGGTATTCTTGTTTTCCCTATGATTTCATGGTAAGTTTCGTTGTATTTGTAAAATCGAGAGGGTTCAGTTGCCATCCGCCCTCATTGTTGTTTTTGTACGAACTTACATGAATCGTAGGTGGGTTTTAGGGTGTATTCCATTTCCGTACTCATTTAGAAATGGTTGTGATGCGAAAACGACTATTCCAAATCAAGAAGACGAAGTAAGGATCGACGTAAGCACAACACGCCATGCACGTACGACTACATATTTAGGCGAGAACACGGACACGAGACGTGGAGTGACCATGGTGCTCGGTCTCGGCCGTGTCATAGGACACGGCCCGTGTCATAGGACACGGCCCGTGTCACACTGTTCTGGAAAGGCGAAGTCGCTGCCTGCCAAACTCGGCCGTGTCAGGCAACACAGCCCATGCCGAACTATTCTGGAAAGTGCCGAAGTCACTGCCTATCAAACTCGGCCGTGTCAGGCAACACGGCCCGTGCCGAACTACTCCGTAAAGTGCCGAAGGCGCTGCCTACCCAACCCAACCGTGTTCCGAAACACGATCGAGTCCTGCTCGTCCAGAAATGCCAGAACGTCTGCCCAGGCAAGCCGACCGTGTTCCGGGACACGATCGAGTCCTGCTCGACCAAGATTCGCCAGAGCATGCGCCTCGGCCGTGTCAAGTCACCAGCCACCTTTTTTTTATACACCTTGTGTGTATTGTTTATCTTCTTTTTCTTTCTTTACCCTATCTCAAGATTGTGTTCCCCTGATGTGTGATTTGTTTTGATTTTGTGTTCCCCTTTATTTTTTTATCTTGATTTGTTTTGCTTTTCAAAGATCATGTAATCCTTTTCTTGTTTTCTTTAGTTGATGTTAGAGACTACCATCCTATAAGTAGTCTTGGTGATTTTTGTAATACACATTGAATGTTGAAGAAGATAATACACTTTTTATTACACCCTTGTTGAATGAGTTTCATCAAAACCTTGATTATTATTCGACGCGTTTTCGATATTAATCCGATCGATTCTCAATAGGTCTTGAGAAGAAATCACCTTATCGAATTATAGGTCTAATTTGATAAATCTTTATTCTTGTTAGGTCGAACCTTCTTGGTCGATTTTGTTACTATATTCGATATTATTTCCATAATTTCATATTCGAAATACCCTATCCATAAAAATATACTTCCGCTACGATATGCTTCCATACTTATACATTTTCCAACTGATAAATTTTCACATTCCGAGCAAATTTGTATCATTAGTGGCATCGGAGCCCAAGGTTATTTTCTTGGCAATTTTATTGACGATTTCTTGTTAAAACTATCTCATGATTCTCTTGTTATGTATTTCTCCGATCCCGATTTCTTGATGAAACTGACGCACTAAGCGGTTTACCGGAGCAGCGTATGCAAGCAAAGCGCAGAGACAAAGCACATTCACCGCACCATGCAGACGAGTTTAAAGTAAACAAACTTCTGGAGTTCGTTAGAGGTACCGATCCCGAAGCTTATTTGGAATGGGAATGGAAGATTGAGTGCATGTTCGAATTCAAAGACCTTAACGACGAGAAACGTTGCAAATATGCAATTCTCAAGTTAGGGAAGGGTGCTTCTCTTTGGTTCGAAGGAGTGAAGACATGAAGAGCTCGGGCGGGAAAAATAAAGATCCGTTCGTGGGATTCATTAAAAAGAAAACTTCGTAAAAGGTATGTGCCAACATCACATCGGTTAACTTTGTACCGGAAGATTGCCGACTTCATGCAAGGAAAACTAAGTGTTGGTGAATACATTGAAGAGTTCGAAAACTTGGTCTTAATGGGAGAATTAGAAGAAAATGAAGAGCAAAAGATGTCACGTTTTTTACGTGGCTTGAATAAAAACATAGCTAACACGGTGGAATTGTACCCATATGAAGATTTCGATAATTTATGTGGACTATGTGTGAAGATAGAGGACCAGAATAAGGTGAAGTTTTTCAAACCCGAGTTTCCATCCAAATTCGAGGATCCACGTATCGGTTCGAGTTCGACTACCACAATAATCGTACTGACTTCTACTCCTACTATGGTTTCTAAGGCCCCCTACGTGCTGAAGGAAACGAGCTTAACCAAAGTAAGATGTTTTAAATGTCAAAGGTTCGGTCATTATCAAAATGCTTGTCCGAACAAACGGGTGGTGACGCTAAGAGAAGCCATCACGGTCCGAGACGAGTTGCTAGTCGAGGACGAAAGAGAAAGACTAGGTGATGTATTTAATTTCAACGTGGAGGACGACGAAGAAGAAAGGTGTGAAACTTACGATGCTCCAAACTATGATACAACCTTGGTTCTTCGTGCGTTACAAGCCCAAACCGTTTTGAATGATTCGGAACAATGGGATCAAATATTCCACACCAAGTGTCAAATTGAAGACAAATGGTGTAGTTTGATAATCGATGGAGGAAGTTGTACTAATGTAGCTTCAAGTGAGATGGTGACGAAGCTCGGGCTCATCACTACTACTCATCCAAAACCATACACATTACATTGGCTCGATGATTGGAGTAAAGTGAAAGTCTCGAAACAAGTATGGGTCAGCTTAACCATGGGTTCGTACGGTGACAACATATTATGTGATGTACTCCCGATGGATTCATGCCATATACTCTTGGGACGACCATGGCTATTTGATAGAGATGTTTTACATCGAGGAATAAGTAACAAGTACGAGTTGCGGGATAAGGACAAGAGGATCGTGTTGAAACCAATGTCACTTCAATCTATTCATTCTATGAGCCCTAATCGAGGTGGGAAACCGAATCTGACCATGTTTGCTAGTGAGAGGGAAATTGAGCATGGTACTGAGATTGGCCGGTTAAAAAAAACGACAGCTTTGGGCCTAATTTTTATAACGACTCATTTTCTTGTGATGGACTTGTTGTCCTGAATAATTAACGGATTGGGCTTAATGGATTAATTTTCGATGGGCCATTATTTGGGGAGACCACTAATATTAAAATAGAGAGTGGACCGGATTATGACGGACCGCCAGTATTTGATGAGGAACCAGTTGATGAAGAGCGGCCTGTTATTACTCCAGTGCTTCCCATTTCAGATGTCTAGTCATGTTGTGATATCGGTATTACCTCGCAGAATAATTATTATTATTTTATTAATAATGATAGTTATTTTGTTGGTGATTCTCTGAGACCCCCTACTACCTACCGCCTCAAGATTTTGAACCATTTACGCACTGCAGACATTTTCAAGGCCAAGTATTTAGAGGCATTAATTAATTCATCTGGAAACGAAGGGATTGCAGAATTGAGGTCAATTCCATTTAAAGGGGGAAGGAATGATGCGAAAACGACTATTCCAAATGAAGAAGACGACGTAAGGATTGACGTAAGCGGCCTTACAACACGCCATGCACGTACGACTAGATATTTAGGCGAGAAAACGGACACAAGATGTGGAGTGACATGGTGCTCGGTCTCGGCCGTGTCATAGGACATGGCCCGTGTCACACTGTTCTGGAAAGGCGAAGTCGCTGCCTGCCGAACTCGGCCGTGTCAGGCGACACGGCCCGTGCCGAGCTACTCCGGAAAGTCCCGAAGGCGCTACCTACCCAACCCGACCGTGTTCCGGAACACGGTTGAGTCCTGCTTGTCCAGAAACGCCATAACATCTGCCCAGGCATCCCGACCATGTTCCGGGACACGGTCGAGTCCTGCTCGACCAAGATTCGCCAGAACGTGCGCCACGGCCATGTCAAGTCACCAGCCACCTTTTTTTATACACCTTGTGTGTGTTGTTTGTCTTCTTTTCCTTTCTTTACCCTATCTCAAGATTGTGTTCCCCTAATGTGTGATTTGTTTTGATTTTGTGTTCCCCTTTATTTTTTTATCTTGATTTGTTTTGTTTTTCAAAGATCATGTAATCCTTTTCTTATTTTCTTTAGTTGATGTAGGAGACTATCATCTTATAAGTAGTCTTGGTGATTCTTGTAATACACATTGAATTTTGAAGAAGATAATACACTTTGTATTACACCCTTATTGAATGAGTTTCATCAAAACCTTGATTATTATTCGATGCGTTTTCGGGTATTAATCCGATCGATTCTCAATAGGTCTTGAGAAGAAATCACCTTATCTAATTATAGGTCTAATTCGATAAATCTTTGTTCTTGTTCGCTCGAACCTTCTTGGTCGATTTTGTTACTATATCCGATATTATTTCCATAATTTCACATTAGAAATATCGTATCCATAAAAATATACTTCCGCTACGATATACTTCCATAATTATACATTTTCCAGCCGATACATTTTCACATTCTGAGCAAATTCATATCAGGTTGTGATTGTATTCTTCGAATCGTTAGGTTCGGGTTCGTTGGTTCCTAGTGATCGTGCTTGATTTTCCTTTCCGTTCGTGTCGTCGTCAATTATTCAAGGCAAGTATTCTTGGAAACTTTTATGCTTAATATGAAATGGTGATGTATTTGTGTGTGCTTTATTCACTTCGGGAGGGTCTGACGAGGCCTCGGGGGAATCTATGACTTCACTCTGGATTCATGAGCTGGATTCGCTAGCCAGCTCGGGAGGGTCCTTAGAGGCCTCGAGTGGGATCAGTGGCTTCACCCTGGTCCTAGACGATGCCTGTGCGTGATTTGTTTTATGATATGGCCAGCGCAGGAGGGTCCTTAGAGACCTCGAGTGGGACTAGTGACTTCATCCCGGTCCTAGGCAAATTGATTATTCAATATTTGTTTCCGAAAAAGACATGTCTTTTTTTGGCTTTGGAATAAATTGATGCATGTACTCTGAAATGTGTAAGCGAATGGTTTGCCTTGATTACTTGTAGTAGCATAATTGCTAAACCCTTTGGGGACCCGTTTGGGGAAATTCTTGTTATGGATTTCAGGTTATGTTCAGTCGGACGATCGGGCGCTGGGATAGTACGAGGATGCTATCCAGGGTTGTTGACGTGTGCATTTGAGTTTCTTTGTTTCCGTTGTCCTTTTCGATATGGTTGTTTTCTAAATTTGCAAATTTATAGATAGTACTCGCGAGTACTTAGGCATTGTACTTGGGTTGTGATTTGTGTCAGTAATTGTTATTTTCATCTTATTGATGTGTGTTTTCTCGCTAACCGAGATAGTTAGACGAGTGGTATTTTCTTATTCAGCCTGGTGGGTCCCATGTAGGGGTCCACGACTCTGTAATTACCCTGAATATCTTGGTGGTGTTGCAGGAAATGGTATCAGAGCACTAGGTTTATGGATACCTAGGCTTGTCGGTTAATTGAGTTTAGTTGTGTTTTGTTTTGCACATTGTCAGCCCGCTGCCATCATCTCGGTACTTCTAGTGCTCGTAACTTTTCCTAACTCGATTCCTTGTTTCCTTGTATCGTACTTCCGATTCTTGAACTGTGTTTGTTTTCCTCTCGTACTTATCATCGAATTTGCATTTGCTACCTCTTTTCTTCAGTATGGATGCTGGGAGAGGCCGAGGTAGAGGTCCGACCGTGGTCGTGGACGCGGTCGGGGACGTGGGGCAGCCACTGAGGCGAACACGTCACACAATTTTAGAGCTGGTAGTACTGATGGTCATCAGAGCCATAGTGCTACTCAAGAGGACGCAATCGGCGGCTCAGAACCCGACTCCGACCCATGCTACTCGGGGCGGAACAGATCGTTGGCTTCAGGATGTCATCAAGATGCATCCTCCTCAGTTTTCGGGGACTTCAGACCCGATTGGTTGGCAGGGGTGGATCAAGGAGATATCCAAGGTCTTTGTTACCACCAACTGTCCCGAGGATCGCAAGGTCCCTATCGCCCAGTATTTTCTTACCGGGGAAGTTGCTGATTGGTGGGAGGCCGTTGAGCCTCGGGATCATGATGCTTCGTGGGATGAGTTCAGAGGCCTTATAGAAACTGAATACTGTTCGTGGCCGGTTCGTCAGGCCCGTGTCCATGCTTTTTATGATGCTCAGCCTCGAGATATTCCGGTTTCTCAGGCCATTGCGGATTTCAACCGGGAACTGGGCTATGTGAAGGCCCAGGTGAAGAAAGAGGACGACAATATTTGCCATTTCTCGAGGCGAATGAAATAGAAGATTCGCGATTACACGTCTGGGCTCGCCTGCACCACCTTAAAGGACTATCAGAGTATATCTCTTGCTTATGATATGTCCTTGACGGCCAATGAGGCGGCTCGAGAAAGTATGAAGCAGAAATCTGTCGATAACTTTTCGGGTCACAAGGGTGGAGCCCAGCAGAAATCTCAATCTGCAAATATTCCTACAGGTAGTTCTGCTCGTTTCTCTTGGGGCTATTGAGGTACTGCTAGTGCCTCCATTCGGGATGTCAGATGCTTTAACTATGGAAAGTCGGGCCATTGGAATCGGGAGTGTCCTTGTCCGCAATTGACTTCTCATACTTGTGGTCAGTCGGGCCACAAGGCTTTTTTTGTGAGCAGGTAGGACAGATTCTTGGTGCCCAGGCTTCTTTTCCAGCTCCTAAGGAGCCGAGTGTGAACCAGGGGTCGTTTGCTCCGCCCCCTCCGCAGAGTGTCAGCCGAGGAGAGGTCGGGGCCAGCCCGCTAGAGGGGGAGCTTCCAGTGTCAGTTCCGCTCATCTGCGTGTGTATGAGATGAGGAGGGTCGATGATCCAGTAGCCACTGTGGCCACAAGTACCGTTCATATTCAGTCTCATCCTGTCAGTGTGCTTTTTGATTCGGGTGCCACGCATTCATTCATCCATCTGGAGTGTGTGCGTCGTTTGTGTAACACCCCCAGATCAAACCGGGAATATTACACGCCGCAGACCCTCTCCGTGAGGATCCACCAGGCTAGACATCAAAACAACACATTACATTACATACCGACGATTCAAAATAACAGACCAATAGACCGATTTGGTCTTTCGTCACTGACTTAAAAATCAAAATACATAAACTCATCCAGACTCATACCCACACAAGGGTAAAATACTTGCAACAACGAACAATAAGACAGCGGAAAAGACAATACAATGGACTCACTAATCGAACCCAAAGCGGCCTTCGTGTGATTAGTATCATTCGTCTTTCATCATCCCTCGTGCCGATCCTGTGTCTTGCTCCCGAAAACTGCATGTACACGGACACAATCTGAGATATCCACCCCGATTACTCGGGGGTTAGCAAAACTCCACTGTTTCGCTAGTGCAAGTATAAAGTGCAAATACGAGCCATACACAACACATTCCGAGAATATAACGAAAGACTTCCCGAGATATATTCAGTTAAAAATAGTTCAAGTCCTGAAAGCAGAAACGAAGCAAGTAAGCATTTTGAAAACATTTCCAAATCTCGGGAGTTTTGAAAACATCAAAATTTAAAAATGTTCTTAATTTCTCGAAAGCCATTTAGGGTCACAGCCCCAAAGTTCATTTTTCAAAATACAAATCCATTTAACAAAACACGGGGTCCACGACCCAACTATTCCGGTCACAAAACACAGGGTCCACGACCCGATCATCCACTTCAATTCACTTACAAGGACACATTACACATAACACATTATTCCTATGCCATTCTAGCCAAGCACCAAGACTCGATATATAATGTCTCTCGACCCCAAGCACAAAGCATTGTGATACTCCGGACAATATCACAATTAACGAAAACATCAACGTCATCCTCAAGATGAAAACCACAACTGGTAACCCGCGGCCGTACCCCTTAGTATCGACCCCTCGACCTCCCGTCGGACCCTCCGGGTGGGAACCCTCTTCCGCGGCCGTACCCCTTAGTCTCGACCCCGGACATCCCGTCGGACACTCGGGTGGAAGTTCATCCACACACGCACCCAAGTCCACTTCCGTGGCGTTCCCCTTAGTATCGACCCCGGACATCCGTCGGACACTCGGTGGAAGGAACAACACACACACGTTTCAAAATCACGATTTGCAAACCACAAGCCTCGAAGGTCAATCACGGTATATAGTCGAGGTACCTTACTAGAATGGCCAGTTCATCCAACATATACTCACGACCAAGCAGTGATACGATTCACAAGGAAGCACAAGATTTCAACAGCACCGAACGACACAACTAATATCACACAAACTCACATATTCATACACAAAAACATGACTCCAAGCACATAATTTGACAAAAGAATTACACTTTACATTTACCAACGACATAATCATACGCAATGACATCACAAGAAAGTAAGGTGATTCTATACTCGACACTAGCACACATATTCAACTAAGCACATTAATTCCTGACACACACGGGTCACCTTTACAAAAAGCATGATGGTAAATATTCCGATTCTTTTGAAAAATGGTTATTAATATTTATTTAGCACATATCGACGATTAACAACCATAATATCCACAAAACACGTAATGTATGGGCAAGATACTTGCCTCGAAATCAATTTGTGAATACTCCGACGAAAGCGGCTCAGCCGAAACAACCCCAAAATAGCCCCGAAACAGCCCCAAAACAGTCCCAAAATAGCTCGTCGAACCAGCCCCAAAACAGCCCCGAAACAGCCCCAAAAACCGACCACCTTCGCGAGAAATCAATAACAACACAATCACCATGAGAATAATACCGCTACGAATCAACAACACTAAACGAAATCTCAATCGACACTAAGAAACTACAAGGGTTCAAGGGTTCGTTCCAAGAAAGCCAAAATCATGTTCCGGGTGAAACGAAATCGATAAACGAGTTACTAATCCGTAGATTACAACCAATACAACAAGAATTACATGACCAATTCATCATAATCGGCCCAGAATTGAAATCAAAAGGAAAAACCCCAAAATAGTTGAAAAGGGATTTTTTGAAGAATTACCTCAATCCGACGAAGAACAATGGATTAGATGTTGTTAAACATGATCAAGACTTCAAGAATATGATGATAATCTACTCAGGGATTGAAATCCCCATCAAATCGCCCAAAAACCGAGAGAGAGAAGTGAAATGGGCTGAAAAACGCGACTGTCCTATTTATACCACTGGACAAAACGGCTCAGAAAACGGCCCAAATTAGAGCCGTATTCCAGCGCCGTGTTATAAACGACTCAGCAAAAACGGTGCAAACAGCGTCGTATTCCAGGGTCGTATTCTGACAGTGTAGACTTTGTCATTATGACCATAACTTCTCCGTCCGGACTCCGATTGACTCGCCGTTTGAACCATTGGAAAGCTAATTTGATGCTCTATCACATTGTAAAGTTTCAGAATTTTTAGACTTTATAAGCGCCGGTGGTGATCTTTCAAAGTCGACCAAATGCACAAAAACGATACTCCTCGACAAAACAATAATTATTCAACATGCAACGAAACACTAACGGACAACACCAACGATCCAAATCGAAAACGAGCACATAAAAAAGCAAGACATACTATTAGCTCGACTTACGCAACGATAAGTCATACCCAACGAACACCACAACACGGTACATCGTGCCGTACCCAACATAAGGGAAAATCTCAAGAAATCGCCAACAGAACAAAATGAACGGCGCAATCGACAAAAGTTCAAAAATAACTGGAACCGAGAATCTCGGGTATTACATTCTACCCTCCTTAAAAGAAGTTTCGTCCCGAAACTTAAAACATGAAACAATCCAGGCAGAGCAACTCTAGATGACACATGATTCCGCTAACTTGAAGATCTGGAAAGAGGATACGAAGGCAACCACCCCGAAATTTTGGGAAATTACAAAATGGCCCAAACGTCTGAAACATCACGATAAGACAACGTATAACCAAACCGAACTTCACAAAACGTCTAACAAGGTTAAACGGACTTATGGGGAAATACGAACAACAATTTTGAACAAGATTCGCAAGAATCAATCTCAAATGCGGAAAAGTCGCCAAAAAGCACGGAACTCAGCAAAACGACACCGAAACGAACTCGGATGTCAACAAGTGTAGAATGAAACATTCACATAAGGACGAAACGGTCATAGGCGATCTGTTAAAACGGACTCCTGCCAAAAAAAAAAAAAAAATTTACCGAAAATCGAAAATTGCGGATATTACATCATATCACCTTTAAAAGAGGTTTCGCCCCCGAAACCTAAACAACGAGAACGAAATGCTGGAATAGCGACCTTCTCGGCCATATCTTCTTGGTCCTGCATCTGATATCCATGACCAACTGTACCGCGGTCACGACCGCATCCTCTGTCCCTCGGCATACTAAGCGGATTCTCACTCGATACGATGCCACAACTTCGCAAAAATAACATGCTAAAGTATCAACTCAGCACGACAATATCACATAAGGTAACTACTAACAACTTGATAAGAAAATCCACGAGGTATTCTTTTAAATGATATCATTTGAAAATCCTTGGATTTGTGTGCTCTTCAAAGTAAAACTTTAAAAGTATTTTTGGTACCTCAGGTTGCTTCATCAAAACTTTTAAACAACAGACTTTAACCGTCTCATTTTGAAATCATTGGCTAAATAATATTTTACGTGCAACCGCATTGTCAAAATCACCACGCCACTACACACCAAAGATTACGTTAATAACAACAAGGTAGCCACGCAAGGTCATCAAACCATTCGTACATACTTTAATCAATACAGGAAACTTTCTCAAATTCGAGTTTGAAGTTTACATCGAGTGAGATTTTTTTATCTTTCAATATATATTTTTGAATATAAAAATCGTATTGGTTTTTGAAATAAAATATTTTTATGATGTGAAAGATTTTTGAAAATCATGTACTCGAATTATCTGAAAATACAACAATACGTTAAAAATCATTTTGGAAAATCCCCCCAACACTACATGAAAATCAACGATGGTAACATTTTGCAAAATATCTACATGTACTTTAAAACAACTCTTTCAAATACCATCGAGGTTTTATTTGAGAATCCAAGGCCGGCTCGCCAATTCCAAATAATTTTCAAAGTATACATGGAGCCGCCGATTAATCCAACCGTCAAAACTTTGTAAAGTTTCCAGGAAAGTGTTTTTGAACACACACACAGCAGACATAATTTATCAATTCATCAAACACAATCAAATATCACCTAGCAATACGAAAAGTCTTAACACACATTCACGCACAACAGTTGTTATCACTAGACACCACGTAGAGAATACAACTACAGGTGATTGGCCGCAAAAGTTAGACCTAACGGCTAAAATGCGATTCCATAGCCTCTGCCCAGGTTGATTAGCGCGCGTTACAACAAAGATTAACGTGCGCTAAACACGCCACGTTAGCGCGCGTTAGTCTCGTATTAAGCCTGTGCTAACTGCTCTCATCACCAACACGATTGCAAACATATACGAGGTAATACTAAACTCGAAGGTTACAAATAAGCAACAACATACGAGTCTAAATGTCATCGATTCACATAATTATAACATCTCACAAGCAACCATCAAAAGAAAATCATCTTACAAAAACGGAAATTGTACTTCTCAATAAGGAGGACTATCTCAACACATACATACCGATGGACTCAACATTCACGTTACTATTTTAATCATAAAACGGGCACCACTGCTCAACAACGAGAGCATCATCAATACGCATCTTCTGACCAACAATCATGAAACCGAAAAGTTACAAACGAGAGTCACGTCTTGAGTATATTTTGTAGACCTTATTTGAGTTAAAAACTCGAGTTTTGAAAACTTATAGTATGAGATGAAAATGAAATATCGGTAGTTTGAAGTCTAAAAATTTTCGAACTTGAGGTCATCATACAAAAAATCAAAATATTTCATCCCTTGGAGAACATTTTAAAAATTTACGTGGCTCCCCGGAAGCCTTCGAAACTAAAAAAAATTCCAAGGTTGTTGCTCTTGCAAGAAAAACAGTTCATACAAGGATACATTTGGCAATATCATTCTTCATTCTAACAAAAAACGGGAATTAACAATTATATGTCACTTACTCACGATGCACCTTCAAATACTACTACATAACACAGAATCATACAGGCTCGTATAGCTCGTGGTACAACATGTAGTAGGGAGACTTACATCCACAGATCGCACGAAGATGATGGCTGCACCTTGATACTAATCACGGCCGACATCCTGCATTTACGCGTCGCGACATCGACTCGGACAAAATCTGACAATACAAGACTCAACAACACATAACTCGACCCGACAGCCTAGGTTTCCTCAACCTAAGCTCTGATACCATAAATGTAACACCCCCAGATCAAACCGGGAATATTACACGCCGCAAACCCTCTCCGTGAGGATCCACCAGGCTAGACATCAAAACAACACATTACATTACATACCGACGATTCAAAATAACAGACCAATAGACCGATTTGGTCTTTCGTCACTGACTTAAAAATCAAAATACATAAACTCATCCAGACTCATACCCACACAAGGGTAAAATACTTGCAACAACGAACAATAAGACAGCGGAAAAGACAATACAATGGACTCACTAAGCGAACCCAAAGCGGCCTTCGTGTGATTAGTATCATTCGTCTTTCATCATCCCTCGTGCCGATCCTGTGTCTTGCTCCGAAAACTCGCATGTACGGACACAATAGATATCCACCCCCCGATTACTCGGGGGTTAGCAAAACTCCACTGTTTCGCTAGTGCAAGTATAAAGTGCAAATACGAGCCATACACAACACATTCCGAGAATATAACGAAAGACTTCCCGAGATATATTCAGTTAAAATAGTTCAAGTCCTGAAAGCAGAAACGAAGCAAGTAAGCATTTTGAAAACATTTCCAAATCTCGGGAGTTTTGAAAACATCAAAATTTAAAAATGTTCTTAATTCCTCGAAAGCCATTTAGGGTCACAGCCCCAAAGTTCATTTTTCAAAATACAAATCCGTTTAACAAAACACGGGGTCCACGACCCAACCATTCCGGTCACAAAACACAGGGTCCACGACCCGATCATCCACTTCAATTCACTTACAAGGACACATTACACATAACACATTATTCCTATGCCATTCTAGCCAAGCACCAAGACTCGATATATAATGTCTCTCGACCCCAAGCACAAAGCATTGTGATACTCCGGACAATATCACAATTAACGAAAACATCAACGTCATCCTCAAGATGAAAACCACAACTGGTAACCCGCGGCCGTACCCCTTAGTATCGACCCCCAGACATCCCGTCGGACACTCCGGGTGGGAAACCACTTCCGCGGCCGTACCCCTTAGTATCGACCCCCAGACATCCCGTCGGACACTCCGGGTGGAAGTTCATCCACACACGCACCCAAGTCCACTTCCGTGGCCGTACCCCTTAGTATCGACCCCCATACATCCCGTCGGACACTCCGGGTGGAAGGAACAACACACACACGTTTCAAAATCACAGTTGCAAACCACAAGCCTCGAAGGTCAATCACAGTATATATAGTCGAGGTACCTTACTAGAATGGCCAGTTCATCCAACATATACTCACGACCAAGCAGTGATATGATTCACAAGGAAGCACAAGATTTCAACAGCACCGAACGACACAACTAATATCACACAAACTCACATATTCATACACAAAAACATGACTCCAAGCACATAATTTGACAAAAGAATTACACTTTACATTTACCAACGACATAATCATACGCAATGACATCACAAGAAAGTAAGGTGATTCTATACTCGACACTAGCACACATATTCAACTAAGCACATTAATTCCCGACACACACGGGTCACCTTTACAAAAAGCATGATGGTAAATATTCCGATTCTTTTGAAAAATGGTTATTAATATTTATTTAGCACATATCGACGATTAACAACCATAATATCCACAAAACACGTAATGTATGGGCAAGATACTTGCCTCGAAATCAATTTGTGAATACTCCGACGAAAGCGGCTCAGCCGAAACAACCCCAAAATAGCCCCGAAACAGCCCGGCCAAAACAGCCCCAAAACAGTCCCAAAATAGCTCGGCCGAACCAGCCCCAAAACAGCCCCGAAACAGCCCCAAAAACCGACCACCTTCGCGAGAAATCAATAACAACACAATCACCATGAGAATAATACCGCTACGAATCAACAACACTAAACGAAATCTCAATCGACACTAAGAAACTACAAGGGTTCAAGGGTTCGTTCCAAGAAAGCCAAAATCATGTTCCGGGTGAAACGAAATCGATAAACGAGTTACTAATCCGTAGATTACAACCAATACAACAAGAATTACATGACCAATTCATCATAATCGGCCCAGAATTGAAATCAAAAGGAAAAACCCCAAAATAGTTGAAAAGGGATTTTTTTGAAGAATTACCTCAATCCGACGAAGAGCAATGGATTAGATGTTGTTAAACATGATCAAGACTTCAAGAATATGATGATAATCTACTCAGGGATTGAAATCCCCATCAAATCGCCCAAAAACCGAGAGAGAGAAGTGAAAATGGGCTGAAAAACGCGACTGTCCTATTTATACCACTGGACAAAACGGCTCAGAAAACGGCCCAAATTAGAGCCGTATTCCAGCGCCGTGTTATAAACGACTCAGCAAAAACGGTGCAAACAGCGTCGTATTCCAGGGCCGTATTCTGACAGTGTAGACTTTGTCATTATGACCATAACTTCTCCGTCCGGACTCCGATTGACTCGCCGTTTGAACCATTGGAAAGCTAATTTGATGCTCTATCACATTGTAAAGTTTCAGAATTTTTAGACTTTATAAGCGCCGGTGGTGATCTTTCAAAGTCGACCAAATGCACAAAAACGATACTCCTCGACAAAACAATAATTATTCAACATGCAACGAAACACTAACGGACAACACCAACGATCCAAATCGAAAACGAGCACATAAGAAAAGAAAGACATACTATTAGCTCGACTTACGCAACGATAAGTCATACCCAACGAACACCACAACACGGTACATCGTGCCGTACCCAACATAAGGAAAAATCTCAAGAAATCGCCAACAGAACAAAATGAACGGCGCAATCGACAAAAGTTCAAAAATAACTGGAACCGAGAATCTCGGGTATTACAGTTTGAGTCTTGACTGTTTGTCGCCTTGTGATCCTTTAATCGTTAAGCTTCCTAGCGGTGATAGGATCGTTGGTGATCAGGAAGTCCGAGACTGTTCTGTGTTTATTTGTGAGAGGGCTTGGCTCTAATCTTATTGTTGTGAGTATTGAGGGTGAGGATATGATTCTCGGGGATGATTGGCTCGAGCGGCATGGTGCAATCATAAACTACCGCGCGAGAATCATCACCATGTTTGCAGAGCACGGAACCTAGCACTCTTTCGCTGGTCGAAAGTGAAACCAGAAGTTCGTGATAAACGCCTTGAAGGCGAGGAGACTCCTGCGGAAGGGGTGTACTGATTATTGGTGGTACACCTTGAAGGCGGGGGATGGTAGAGTCGAGTTTTCATCGATTTCAGTTGTTAGTGAGTTCCTTGATGTCTTTCCTGATGAGTTATCGGGGTTGCCACCGGACCGTGAGGTTGAGTTTGCTATCGAGTTAGAGCCGAGTGCGGCTCCGATTTAGAAGGTGCCGTATCGCATGGCACCCTCAGAGATGGCCGAGTCGAAGAAGCAGTTGAGTGAGCTTATTGAGTTGGGGTATATTCGTCCGAGCGCTTTGCCTTGGGGTGCACCGGTCCTGTTTGTGCGGAAAAAGGATGTTTCACTGCGTTTATGTATCGACTATCGCGAACTAAAAAAGGTGACCATCAATAACAAGTATCCTTTGCCGAGGATTGATGACTTGTTCGATCAGTTGCAGGGAGCTGTGGTATTCTCGAAGATCGACTTGAGATCGGGGTACTATCAGCTTCAGGTGAAGGAGTCCGATGTTCCAAAAACAGCTTTTCGGACGAGATACGGACATTGTGAGTTCGTGGTTATGCCTTTCGAGTTATCTAACGCGCCGGTAGTGTTCATGCAGTTGATCAACAAGGTCTTTATCGAGTATTTGGATAAGTGTGTTGTCCTCTTCATTGACGATATCCTTATTATTCGAGGAATGAGCAGGAGCATGCGCATCATCTGCGTGTGGTGTTATACATTTAGAGAACCGAGTGACTCTATGTGAAGTTCTCGAAATGTGAGTTCTGGCTGAAGGAGGTGATGTTTCTGGGTCACGTGATTTCAGCCGAGGGGGTCCGTATGGATCCGCAGAAGATTGAGGCAGCGCTGGATTGAGCACCGCCTAAGACTGTGAAGGAGGTCCGTAGTTTCTTGGGTTTGGTTGGCTATTATCATAGGTTCGTCAATGGGTTCTCGAAACTAGATCGGTCACTTACACAGTTGCTCCAGAAATCCGAGAAATTCGTCTAGAATGATGAGAGGCAGTCGAGTTTTGAGGAGCTGAAGAGGTGTTTGACATCAACCCCAATTTTAGCATTGTCGTGTGGCAACGAGGGTTTTGCCGTCTATAGCGATGCTTCGAGTCAGGGTCTTGGGTGCGTGTTGATGCAACACGACAAGACTATTGCGTTTGCGTCGAGATAGTTGAGACCGTATGAGCTTAAATACTTTACTCACGATTTGGAGTTAGCGGCAATTGTTTTTGCGCTCAAGATTTGGCGTTAGTATCTTTTCGGCTCTACATGTCAGATTTTTACAGATCATAAAAGTCTGAAGTACATATTCACTCAGAGGGAGTTGAATATAAGGCAGAGGTGGTGGTTGGAGTTGATTAAGGATTATGACCTCGAAATCCTTTATCATCCGGGCAAGGCGAACGTCGTGGCCGACGCCTTGAGTCAGAAACCGGTTGAGTTGTGGATGCTTGAGATCCTTACGTCTCAATCGGAGCTTCAGCGTGATTTGATTGAGTTGAGTGTTGAGATTTTGCTGCCAGAAGCTGTCAGGGAACTTTGCGCTTTGGAGATTTCGTCGTCGCTGATCGATGAAATTAAACTGAAGTAGTTGGAGAATCCGATGATTACTCAAATCCGAGATAATGTTCTTAAGGGAAAGTCTCTTGGGTTTGTGATTCACGAGGATGGTGTGTTGAGTTTCCAGAGTCGGCTTTGTGTGCCGAACGCCTTGGAATTGAGGCAGAGTATCTTGCGTGAGGCCCATGCTACGCCTTACTCAGTTCATCCGGGTTCGAGTAAGATGTATAAGGACATAAGGAGAAACTTTTGGTGGAATGATATGAAGGAGGAGTTCGCAAGGTTTGTAGCGAGATGTTTGACTTGTCAGCAGGTCAAGATCGAGCATCAGCGACTGGCTGGGTTATTGCAGTCGCTTCCCGTTCCGGAATGGAAATGGGAAGATATTTGATGGACTTCATCACGAGCTTGCCGATATCGAAGTCTGGTATGAATATGGTTGGGGTCATTATGGATCGTCTAACCAAGCCGCAACACTTTCTGGGCATCAAGGATACTTGGGGCCCAGAGAGGTTGGCTCGTATGTTCATTGCGCAGATTGTGAGGCTTCCGGAACTCCGAAGTCTATTATTTCGGATCGTGATGGCCGTTTTGTATCGCATTTTTGGCAGGCGGTACATAAGGCGTTGGGTACTTGTTTGCGTCTGAGTACTTCTTTTCACCCTCAGTCGGATGGGCAGCGCAGTATCCAGACATTTGAGGATATGTTGCGTGCTTGTGCTCTCGATCGGAGCAGTTACTCGGAGGAGCATTTGCCGTTGATCGAGTTCACATACAACAATAGTTGGCACGCATCGATTCGAATGGCACCGTATGAGGCGCTTTATAAGCGGCGATGTCGATCGCCGATTTGCTGGAACGAGGCATCCGATTTAGTCAGGACCGAACCGGATATCGCTATGGAGACAAGTCGGAAGGTGAAATTGATTCGGGAGTGGATGTTGACTGCTCAGAGTCGACAGAAATCCTATGCCGACGTCCGTCGTCGACGTTTGGAATTCGAGGTGGGAGACCACGTTTTGCTAAATGTGTCGCCGACGAAGGGGGTTTTCCGCTTCAGGAAGAAGGGAAAGTTGAGTCCGAAATTTATTGGGCCTTTCGAGATCATTG
The DNA here is from genome assembly GCA_033398695.1 of Orobanche coerulescens. Classification (NCBI taxonomy): domain Eukaryota; kingdom Viridiplantae; phylum Streptophyta; class Magnoliopsida; order Lamiales; family Orobanchaceae; genus Orobanche; species Orobanche coerulescens. Next base: position 105,313,959 of record CM065815.1, read on the forward strand.
AGAGAGTCGGCGAGTTGGCATACCGTTTAGCATTGCCTCCGGCCTTGAGTCACGTTCATAGCGTTTTCCATGTTTCCCAGCTGAGGAAATATGTTCCGAATCCTAGTCACGTCATCCACTATGGTGAGATTGATATCGCCGAGGATATCATCTTCGAGGAGCATCCCTTGAAGATTTTGGAGCACTGTGAGAAGCGACTGAGGCATAAGACCATTCCTTTGGTCAAGGTGCAGTGGTCGAGGCATGGTGTCGAAGACGCAACTTGGGAAATCGAGGATAACATGCGTGCTAGGTACTCCGAGTTGTTTGTTTCTTAAGTTTCGGGACGAAACTTATTTTTAGAGGGGTAGAATGTAATATCCGCATTTTTTACTGATATTTTTCATTTTTGTGTATTTCTCATTTTTGATGGCTCGCGTGTAACCGTGTTGGTATTTCGAGAATAATCATTTCTGGACTTTTTGTCATCCGAGCTTGTTTCGGACTTGTTTTACTCTAATTCCGCGTTTATTGGTTCTTCCGTCGCTAATTGGTCTGATTCTCGTAATTGTTGTTCGGAACCACCGTTTCGGGGTTGCCGTAAATCCGTCTTATGTTATTATGTGGGTTGGGAACTTTCGCTTGGTGTTTCGGTCGCGTATCATGTATTTCAGAGTTGGTTATGTTCTGGGTGCTTTCAGAGTCGTGTCACGCTCGCTGTTAGCCTTTGATCCTTGCACACGAGCAGGACACACGAGCTTTTGATCGTGCGTGGTGCTCGTGCGCGTCCGGAGTGCGGCAGTGGACTCCAGGGATGCATGAGTAGGACGCACGAGCGTGTTCTCGTGCGCGTTGCTCGTGCGTGTTGGACAGAAGCTGGGCAGTGGCTTAGCGCACGACCAAGTACCCGAGCAATTGGTCGTGCATGCTGCTCGTGCGCAATCGATGTTCGGCAGTAACTCCCAGAGATGCACAAGCAAGACACACGAGCGGCTGCTCGTGCGTAGTGCTCGTGCGTGGTGACAGTAGTCGGCCAGTGGCCTAGCGCACGACCGGACGCACGAGCGATTGGCCGTGCGTGATTGGTCGTGCGTCCCTGACGTATTTAAGGGGACAGTCGTGTTTTTCAGCCTCATTTCTTCTCTCCTTCTTTCTTCTCCGAGAGTTAGGCGATTTGGGGTGTTTGGAAGCTTAGAGTTTGATTGGGTATCATTATCCATCCACGATTTCGAGTCTCTATCACCAAGTTATCATCATCTAAACATCTTTTACCGATTGAATCAAGGTAAAATCTCTTAGAACCCTAATTTTGGGAAATTTGGGGGGTTTTGAGTTTTTGTCCGATTTGTTTTGTATCGCTGATTAATCCATGGTGTATATGATTAATATTGGTGGTATTCTTGTTTTCCCTACGATTTCATGGTAAGTTTCATTGTATTTGTGAATCGAGAGGGTTCGGTTGCGATCCGCCCTCGTTGTTTTTGTACGAACTTACATGAATCGTAGGTGGGTTTTCGGGTGTATTCCATTTCCGTACTCGTTTAGAAATAGTTGTGATTGTATTCTTCAAATCGTTAGGTTCGGGTTCGTTGGTTCCTAGCATCGTGCTTGATTTTCCTTTCCGATCGTGTCGTCGTCAATTATTCAAGGCAAGTACTCTTAGAAACTTTTATGCTTAACATGAAATAGTGATGTATTTGTGTGTTCTTTGCTCACTCCGGGAGGGTCTGACAAGGCCTTGGGGGAATCTATGACTTCACTCTGTATTCATGAGCTTGATTTGCTAGCCAGCTCGGGAGGGTCCCTAGAGGCCTCGAGTGGGATCAGTGGCTTCACCCTGGTCCTAGGCGATGCCTGTGCATGATTTGTTTTATGATATGGCCAGCTCGGGAGGGTCCTTAGAGGCCTCGAGTGGGACCAGTGGCTTCATCCCGGTCCTAGGCAAATTGATTATTGACTGTTTGTTTCCGGAAAAGACATGTCTGGTTTTGGCTTTGGAATAAATTGATGCATGTACTATGAAATGTGTAAGCGAGTGGTTTTCCTTGATTACTTGTACTAGCATAATTGCTAACCCCTTTGGGGACCCGTTTTGGAGAAATTCTTGTTATGAATTTCAGGTTATGTTCAGCTGGACGAGTGGGCGCTGGGACAGTACGAGGATGCTGGCCAGGGTTTTTGACGTGTGCATTTGAGTTTCCTTGTTTCCATTGTCCTTTTCGATATGGTTGTTTTCTAAATTTGCAAACTTATAGATAGTACTCGCGAGTACTTAGACATTTTACTTGGATTGTGATTTGTGTCAGTAATTATTATTTATGATTGTCAGTGATGTTTGTTCCACCGGTTATACCGGGCATTCTATTTTATTTTCATTTTATTGATGTGTGTTTTCTCGCTAACCGAGATGGTTAGACGAGTGGTATTTTCTTATTCAGTCTGGTGGGTCCCATGTAGGGGTCCACGGCGCTGTAATATACCCTGAATATCTTTAGGGTGTTATATATATATATGGCATAATGTAGAACACTACAGAAAATCAAATTATTCCTCAAAATTTGAAAACAGGAGTAGTTGTACTCTTTTTTCTTTGGTCAATCGTTTCCCATACAGTTTTCATGACAAGGTTTTGATTAGGCAGCAAACGGATATTCTTGGAAGAAATATGTAACATAATCATAATATTCACTTAGTTTTTTGTCTCAAGAGGTTTTACTAAGTCAAGTCATGGATACTCCTATAAAATGATCTTCAAACACGGAGACTTATATGATACTCTTTATCCCATGAGTTTTTACTGAGACGGTACATGAATATTCATACCAGAATGATCGACATGGTGGGGGCAAATTCACTATTATAGATTGCTCATGTATTATTCTATAGAGTTTTTCCTAACAACATTATGATGCAGTAAGATATGACCATCACAAGCTTGACTACAAATAGTTTGGAAGTTTTTATGCCATTGGTTTTTCTTTAAACTAGTTCACCGAAAATTTATATAAATAGTTCACTCAAGGGAAAGTGTTATAAAAGTAATATGAAAATGACATATTAATTACCATTTTATTTTTATATAGTGTGAATGACTATTGTGCACCTCATGTAATTGTGTCATATGAAGTTTACCCATAAATATGACTTCAGTTATTAATAGAAATATATCTGAGAATTCATTCTGTCTATTCTCTCAATAGTCTTTGTGCAGTTTTATAACAATCTTATATTTTTATTTGGAAGATTGTTTTATCTCAACACTCGTGTTACCATCCCCAAATGGCATGTTAGGGGTGTGCAAAAAACCCGATTAAACCAAAAAACTGCCATGTTAGAGAATGTGTTAAAAAAGTAAAAATTGATTGCAATAAAAAACCATGTCTTGATGTTGAGACTAGGTGGAACTCAACCTTTTTAATGTTAGAAACTGCAGTTCAGTATGTTGATGCTTTTGACATAATGAATATGATAGATTATCAGTTCAAAGCATACTTTGGTGGTGGTGATGAAGATGAGTGTGAGAGTAACACAAGAAAGAGAAAAGGAAAAGACATAGTTGTGGGTCCTCCAGAAACAAGTGATTGGGAGAATGCTAGACAGTTCCTTGAACACTTGAGGGTATTTTATGATGTTACAAATTTAATCTCCAGGTCAAAGTATGTTACTTCCAACATGTTCTTTAGTAAACTTTTTACTATGCATTCAAGCATCTCACAAATGTGCAATAGCGCTGATGAAAATAAGAAGAAAATGGATATTTCAATGAAGGCTAAATATGACAAGTACTGGGAGAATATGGACAATATGAATTTTTTATTGTATGTTGCGGTGGTTTTATATCCCCGTAATAAAATGTGTTTTCATAACTGGTATTTAGAACAAATCTATGGAATAGGTTCTCCGAAAACCAAAAAAATCGTGATAGAGTTATAAAGACATTAAATGATTTATTTGATCACTACAAATTGAAAGCGGAAAAAGTGGTTGGTGGGAGCAAGGGCCAATCTTCAAACTCTACCAAGGCCTCTAGTTCTATCAACACCGATATTAAAATAAATCTCGAATCAAGTTTCTTGAAATATTTGGAAGAACATGGAGGTGTGACAAAGAAATCGGAGGTTGAGATATATTTATCGGATGGAATGGAGAATCGGGATGAGAGGTTTGACATTTTAAATTGGTGGAAGACGAACTCTTTGAAATTTCCAATCCTTTCCCAAGTTGCTAGACATGTATTGGGAATGCCAATATCCACCGTTGCTTCGGAGTCAGCTTTTAGCACCGGCGGTAGGGTGATTGACCCATTTAGGAGTTCTCTTACTCCTAAAACCGCCGAAGCTTTAATATGCGCACAAGATTGGATTCTTCTACACCCACAGATATTGAGCTACCGAATGTGCATGCTAAGGCTATTGAGGAATTGCAAGACAAATTGGAGAAACTTGAAGTTGGTATGGTTTTTTGTATCATTATATCATTTCTTTATATGTACTGAATTATACAATATATAATGAAATGTTTATCTTTCTTTCTTGTAGATGCATTTGAAAGTGGACCAAATATGATTAATTATTTGGGTAACATGCATTTTATTCCATATGGATTTAAGACACTTGTTTGTCTTTTTTTTTTTTTCTTTTTATCCTCCAAAATTGGTAAAATATTGTAGAAACTATTTAAATGGCTTTGTAATGAAAATGTCTGTTAATAGTGAATTTAAAGCCCTTCAGCACATTGACTGTAATAATGTTGGTTTTTCGGTTCCACTAGTAATTTACACCTATCCGGATGTTGGGTTTTGCATGATGCAGGACATTATGCCTTTTAGGAGGCCATTGAACCATCGGCAGGTGCAGGAAAACCAACCTCAACAAATAGTTCCTCCCAGGTGAATTATCTCTTGATGGATTCAGAAAAAAAAAAGAAAAGAAAAATCAGTTGCATTGCACTTCCGCTGGAAATGTATTTTACTATAACTCTATGTTTGTGATCAAAGTATATGTATGTCGAAACTCTAGGTTAACTGGTGGAGAACCTTGTAGTTGAATTTCTTTTTCGACGGACTTATTGCTGCCATATCGGTTGGTGGTTTTCTAGATAGATGCTGTGTTGCTTTTACTATGTTTAGATATGCTCTTTGATATTCCGTGGACCAGTTCTACGACAGTAGCTTTTTTCGACCTGTGATCCCGTGTAGAAGTTTATGTGGCAGGTATGAGTGAATGAGAAATTTTCATTATTTTGATTACATTAGTTAACTGATATATTTGTAAATCTAACTGCCTGATTGGGTAAAAAAAGTATCAAGTAGAAAAATCGAAAAAATATCGTACCGATGTAAATCAAACCAAAATACAGAACTACCAAACCGAAATATTTGGTATGGTATCGGTTTTACCCAAAAACCGTACCATACCGTACCATGCACACCCCTATGCCATGTACTCATCCTGGTGCCGCTTTATTGATTTTATTGTTCGCCTAGACTAGACATTACAGTACCTTCATGCTGCTTTAGTGCAATCTTTTGTTGATTTAGGTTATCATTTGACATCCACATCATACTTATGCTTAGGCATCCATCCACTTTTTGTTTATTTTGACGGATGATAACAATTTGGTGAGAATGGTTAGTAGGAGGACCTGCAGACTGTTCTACAAATTGTATGAAACACTTAAAGTCGGACAGACATACTAATTTTTTTCTCTTCTCCCAACAGCCCAAAGTGGTTATGCTGCAACTAAACAATGTTTGCTTTAGAAAATGGCTCATCATAGTTTATGAGAGACTGCTTATGTATGCTATGTACGTGACTGTTAGCGATACCTATTTACTGTCGGAGATCGATACATCGTATTATTTTTTCCTTTCCTCTATAGATGTTTGTTTTGATGGTCAGAAAGAAGAGCGTTCAGCATAAATAACCATTAGTAATCAGGATATGATGGTCAGAAAGAAGAGCTGCACTAATGATTGTAACTAACAGCGAACTTTTAATGTAAGCTGCGATTAATAAGTTGAAGATTATTTTCTGTCTCAAATTTTTCTGTTTTATTTTTATATAAATACAGTACCATAGCGAAGCAACAATGTACTAAGCTCGTTATGAAGCATTTTTGTTGCTGGTATTTTGCCAAGGCACTCTCTTGCTGGTTATTGTCTTGTAGTATAGTTTCAGATAAAAATCTTCACCGGTGTCTGCATAAAAATGATAAACCACCGTGATTATGTCTTAGGGAGGACCTGGAGAACTTTTATTCGACTGAAACATACGACATATCTGCATAACCATGTGAACTCTGCTGGATTCTTGGATTTGGTCTATGATCTGCAATGAGAACAACTTAAGTAGATTTTTAACCTTTTTTTTATAGTCAAAACGCAAAATTAAATGTCAACATTAGGATCTAGCGGCGAGGCTAAACAGCCACTGGGCGAACCTTCTTGGTTACACTGAACCATCCAAAAAGGGAGATTTGAATCCAAAGTCTGTGATACTGGACCAAGTAAATTTACAACTTAAAAACATGCAGTCCCTTGGCTTAAAAACAAAACAAACAGTCTGAAAAACATAACCAACCTGAAAAAAAGGCTGATGTCAATATAGAAGATGTATGCACCACGCCACTATAATATCCTTAACATCGACCAAGGTTTTGATGCCTTCCACTTCCAGCCATAGATTTCTGGTTTTCCACATCCACTAGGCAGGTAAGCGGACATTTGAATCCTACCCGTTTCAACATCATATTCTTCATTGAACAAATTCTGAGGCACATAAAGCCGCAAATAGACACCAGATTCTTATTATTCATTATTTTCTTCTTGTTTCATTGTCGTATGTTATTCCGCTACCAATAATCCATGCAAGAACAAGAACCATCTTTGAAATGGTGAAATCGGTGCCGGTCCCTGATCACAACTTCGCGATCAAAAGCTTTAGAGACCAATTTTGCTGCTGCATGGCAATCACTACAGATTCTTAGGTTTTTAATTATCCTCACTGGTGTTGGTCCAATCGTTGCTAAAAGGCCGAATGCAATCGCAAGCTTTTCGCTATGTCTAAACAGATTAGTTTCTTTCTCCTCTTCATCAATATCAAGTAAAACCTCACTCGTACCAGGTGTGTAGCCAATCCTCTTCAATCTCCTGGCCATTTCCTCTAACATCCCTTCTATTTCCTCCATCTCGGGGTGTGTAGTATCTCCCGCAAGGAATTCGTGCAGAAGACCATTGGCTTCTATTATGCTGCATCCTGGAGTTTTAACCACACCATGCCGTGTCATCGTCCCTCTGATCTCCATGACATTCTCCCAATTACCTTTAGAAGCATATATATTCGACAACAATACGTGAAATCCATCGTGCTCAGGCTCAAGTTCTACGAGTTTCCTTCCTATTCTCTCTCCCATTTCCTTGTCACCATGCTTCTTGCAAGCTCCAAGCAAAGCGCCCCAAGTGGCCACATCTGGTGCCATAGGCATAGTGTCAATTAGCTCCTCTGCTTCTTTCAACAAGCCCGCACGTCCAAGAAGATCAACTAAGCATCCATAGTGTTTAATGTTGGGTTCGATTTTGTATACCTTCATCATAGAATCAAAATACTGGCGTCCCTTTTCTACTAGACCCATATGCCGGCAAGCAACAAGAACTGCAACAAAAGTTATTTCATTCGGCGATATTCTATACTCGTTCATCTCTTCAAACATCGCGAGCGACTTCTCTACCTGCCCGTTCGTGGCCAAGCCAAGTATTAGAGCATTATATGAGGAAACCCCCTTTTCTTTCATCCCATAGAAAATCTCCATAGCATTATCCACGCTTCCACATTTCATATACATATTAACAAGAGTCGTGCCAAGAATTATGTTGACCTTCAGCCCTTTTTTCCGTATATAAGCATCTAGCCACTTACCTTGGTCAAGTGCAGCAAGTTGGGTACATGCTGATACCACACTGACCAAAGTGGTTTCATCAGGCCTAACACCTTCACGAAGCATATCATGAAATAATGCTAAAGTCTCGGTGAAGTTATCAAACTGGGCATAACCTGATATCATGGAACTCCAAGAGACAACATCCTTCTCCGGTGTTCTATCAAATAATTCCCTAGCCTTCTCAACCAATCCACATTTAATGTATCCTGATACCATGGAATTCCAAGATATCAAGTCTAAGAAACAACCGCTGTCAAATAATTTCTGTGCAGCCAACACATCCCCACATCTGAAGTACATGTGAATCAAAGCATTCTGCAGATTCACATAAGCTTGCAAACCAATTTTCAAAACCAGACTGTGAACCAGTTCCCCTGTTCTTAGACTCAATAAATGCGAACAGGCAGAAAGCACAGCCACAATGACCACCTCATCTACAGTAATTCCATTCCTACACATAGTCAGAAACAGATCTAGAGACTCTTTATACATCAAATTCTGCTCATAACAAGAAATCAGTGCAGTCCACGAGACCAAATTCTTCTCTTCCAGCTCATTAAACAATTGACATGCCTCGCTCACTTTGCCACTCTTGCCCAACAATACAATCATTGAGTTTGACGCAATGGCATTTCTTTTAGGCATCTGAGCATACAACAGTTTTGCCTCCCCAACACGTCCTCCTTGTACATATCCAGCCAACATCGAATTCCAAGAAACCAAGTCCAACAGGGGACTTCTATCAAACACCTTTCTAGCATCATCCTCGTGCCCGCATACGCAATACATATTGATCAAATTGTTCACCACATAAACATCACCCTCAAAACCCCTTTTAAGCACATGACCATGCACCTCTCTCCCCTCGAAGTTCAGGAAACCGAGAGAGCAGCCCTGAATTAAGATGGGGTAAGTATAATTATCAATGCACAATACACTGTTCTTTAACATTGATTTGTACAGAAATACTGAATCATGCGCCCTATTTCGTTGCACGAAAGCTCTCAACATCGTGTTCCAGATGAACCCATTTGACTTCTCAATGTTTGTGAAGAGTTTGTGAGAATAATCAATGTGAATGAAGAGCGAGTCAGTGGAAAACTTGAGGATTCGGCTAGCTGCATAAGTGTCCTTGATTAGCCCAGTAAAGATCATTTGACATAGAATCTGATCGACGAGCTTGATACTTTGGCATTGCAGGAAAAGAGTGTCCAAATCTGAGCAAGTTACCGTTGTTCTTGGAATGCATTTTTGTTTGAAAGATGATTTTATAGCTGAAAATGCACTTATCTTAGCCAAACTCATAGATGCAGTACTTCAAACAAATGAAAAAGGTATCATCGTCCTGTTAGAAGAGTTGGGGCAGGAATGAATATGAGAATCTTTTATGATTTGAATTGCGCCACAATTTTTTTAATTTCCTGAAACTGCAAGTGTCAACTAGCACTATAATTTGAGGGGAGCCTCCTGTCACGGGCAAACTTCAGTCCGTCGAGTTATGCCGTGCGCCCCTTAGCAACTCAGTCCTTCGGCCACTAAGGCAGGCTTTCCCAACCCTTGCCGGTTAAGTGCGGAAGATTGAAGTATTTTAGAGAGAGAAAGTTAGAGAGAGAAACTGCTCTTTAGAAAGGAACTTTTATTGCTCAACTTCGGATGATGTACAAATGAGGGGCTTGGAGCTCCTTTTATAGGTCTCCATCTACATCTTCTAGAATGTACAAGAATCTACAAGTATCTAGAACATACAAGAGATTACAAGTCAATCTACATCCTTCTAATCCTTTCTATGATCATTCCGGAGGGCTTCCGGAATGTTACAACATCTATCAAGTAAATACTAGAATTCTGGAGAAGGATCTCGACCCTTCTAGAAGCTTCCATAGCCAAAGTGTGACAATTCTCCCCCACCTGAGTCTTGACGTCCCCGTCAAGGTTTTGCCTTGTATGCTTCAATTTCGGTTTTGAATTGCCACAAGTCTTGCTCCTTTTCCCACGAAGCTTCGCTGTCTGGTAAACCTCTCCAGCGTACTAAGTACTCCGTCCAGCGGGGTGTTCCCCGTTTTCCAACCTGTCGATCCGCCAGGATTTCTTCAATTTCCTTCTCAAAGGACACTGTGTGGGCCGGCGGGGCTCGATCTGACTTATTTCGAGTTGGGTCTTCCTCATCCTTGAAGTATGGTTTCAAAAGACTCACATGGAAGACCGGGTGAATTTTGAAGTCATTCGGAAGATTGAGCCGATAGGACCGCGTTCCGACCTTCTTCACTATCTCAAAGGGTCCTTCATACCGCCGTGTCAAGCCTTTGTGCACTTGACGGATCGCCTTAACATTTCTTCCGATCATTCGGACCAACACTTGGTCCCCTACTTGAAATTCCCTCGGACGGCGCTTGTCGTCCGCCCATTTCTTCATCCGCTTGGCAGCCTTAGTCAGATACGCCCTTGCTATGTCATGTTCCTCGTTCCAACCTTTAGCAAGTTTGTACGCTGCCGGACTCGCACCTTCGTATTTCCGAACTAGTTCCTGGGGTGTCGTCGGTTGTTGCCCCATCACCAGTTCAAACGGACTTCGTTGTGTGGACTCGTTCCGCTGCAAGTTGTAAGAAAATTGCGCAACATCAAGTAAACGAGCCCAGTCGGACTGGTTGGCACTTACAAAGTGTCGGAGATAAATCTCCAGCAAATGATTTACTCGTTCAGTTTGGCCATCAGTTTGGGGGTGAAAGCTCGTCGAGAAGTGGAGGTTTGACCCCATCAACTTGAACAGCTCCCTCCAAAACTTTCCTGTGAATCGCGGGTCTCGGTCGCTTATGATACTCCGAGGAACTCCCCAGTACTTTACCACATGTTTCAGGAATAGTCGGGCAGCTTCCTCGGCTTTACAGTCCTTTGTTGCCGGTATGAATGTTCCATACTTGGAGAACCGATCAACTATCACCATTATCGACCCGCATCCTTCCGACCTCGGTAGTGCCGATATAAAGTCCATCGTAAGACTGTCCCACGGACGTTCGGCAATAGGCAATGGCTCTAGTAGTCCTGCCGGTTTACTTTGTTCCACCTTGTCTTGTTGGCAGACCAAGCAGGTCTTTACGTAGGCGTTCACGTCATCCTGCAAGTTAGGCCAGTAAAATGACTGCTCAACAAGCGCTTTAGTACGAAGTGTACCTGGGTGTCCCGCCCATTTCGAGTCATGGCACTCCTTCAGTACTTCCCTTCTAAGGTTGTCCCACTAGGGTACATACAACCTATCTCCAACAGTGAAAAGTAAGCCATTCTCTTGCCAGAACTTCCTTGTCTTGCCCTCCTTTGCCAGTTCCACCAGATTCTTAGCCAAGGGGTCTTGGGCAACACCGTCTCTTATCCGATCGGCAAGGTCGCACTGCGCTTGGGTGATAGACGCCAGTGAGGCCTTCCGACTTAAGGCATCCGCAACAACGTTCATTTTTCCTGGCTTATATTCCATAGAATAATCAAATTCAGCCAAGAAGTCTTGCCACCGGGCTTGCTTCGGGGTGATCTTCTTTTGATTTTGGAAATAGCTAGTCGCCACATTGTCCGTCTTGATCACGAAATGACTCCCGAGCAAGTAGTGTCTCCACGTACGAAGACAATGGATTATCGCCGTCATTTCTTTGTCATGGACCGGGTACCGCCGTTCCATCTCGTTTAGCTTCCGGGACTCGTATGCAACAGGATGCCCATCCTGCATTAGGACTCCTCCAATGGCATAGTCGGAGGCATCCGAGTGTAACTCAAAAGGCTTCGTGTAGTCCGAAAGTTTCAACACTGGGTCATTCATGACAGCCACCTTCAGATCTTCGAAGGATGCTTGGCACTCATCCGTCCAGTCCCATACAACCTTCTTCTTGAGTAAGTTGGTTAATGGCGTAGCCCTCGCCGAATATCCATCAATAAATCGTCGATAGTAGTTCACCAAGCCTAAGAACGACCGAAGTTCGGAGACGTTCTGAGGAGGCTCCCACTCGGCAATGGCCTGCACTTTCTTTGTGTCCATTAAGATCATTCCATCTTTCACCTTGTGCCCTAAGAACATTACCTCCGTTTGGGCAAACGAGCATTTTTCCAGTTTTACGTATAATTCGTTTTCCCTCAGAACTCGGAACACTTTCCGTAGATGTTCAGCGTGTTCATTCAAGGACTCGCTGTATATCACTATATCATCCAAGTACACAACAACAAACTTGTCCAAGAATGGGTGAAATATCTTATTCATGAGAGTGCAGAAAGTCGCAGGAGCATTCGTCAAGCCAAAGGGCATAACCAAAAACTCAAATGGACCATACCTCGTCACGCAGGTTGTTTTCGGTTCGTCTCCTTCCGCGATACGGACTTGCCAATACCCCGACCGCAGGTCTAGTTTTGAGAACCACTTTGCCTTCCCCAAGCGGTCGAATAGGTCAGCTACCAACGGTATTGGGTATTTGTTCTTAATAGTAACCTTGTTAAGCGCCCGGTAGTCAATGCACATCCGCAAGCTACCGTCTTGTTTCTTCTGGAATAACACCGGGGCGCCATAAGGAGCTTTAGAAGGACGAATATAGCCAGCATCAAGTAAATCCTTCAACTGCCTTCGAAGTTCTTCCAACTCTGGCGGAGCCATCCGGTACGGCCCCATTGCAGGAGGTTTCGCCCCCTGTTCCAGCTCAATCTCGTGATCTACCTCCCGCCTCGGTGGTAACTTTTTGGGCAACTCGGGAGGCATCACGTCCTTAAATTCGGCCAGCACTTCACCGATTTCTGCCGGGACTTCCTTGCCGACAGTTGTGTCGTCCGTCTTTAAGGCAGCAAGATATGTCTCTTGCCCCCTCTTATATCCTTTCGAGACCTGCATGGCCGACAACATACGGGACTCGATCTTTCCACGTAATAATGGAATATCAAAGGTTACCTTGTTCGGCGTTATGCTCAGAATTTGGGCATCTTGGATGGTCACCGTCTTCATCCTTTCCAGGAATTCCATGCCTAGTACCATCCGATAGTCATCCATTCGGACCACTGTCAAGTCAAGTTTGCCTTGCCAATCCGCCAGTTGGACCGGGACTTGCTTAGCCACGCCAATTATGGGTCTTGATGGTGTGTTCACTGTTTTCATCCATCCCATTTCTTTAGTAACCCTTACACCCAGACGAACTGCCTCGTCCTCAGCTAAGAAGTTGTGAGTGGCTCCCGTGTCTACTAAGGCCTTTGTGATTCCCTTATTGATCTTTACCTCAACATACATGAGGCCATTCCGGACCTTTTCCGACTTGGGCACCATCACGGTTTCTTCTTTCGCCTTCATTGCGTTAAGGAGTTGCATCGACCCCATCTGCATTTCTTCGGCCCGTTCCTCCTGTTGGCTTATTATGGCATTTAGTGCTTTCTTCTTTGGGCACTCCTGGACGAAGTGTGGACCCCCGCATAAGAAGCACTCTCTCTTCTTGACTTCATGGGTCTTTTCTTTCCCTTTGAAGGTTGGCTTGTATCCCGTCTTGTGAGGCCTGTCTCCCCCACCTTTTTCCTTGCCTCCCTTCTTGTCCTTTCGCTGCGCGAAGTCCTTTCGGAATTCCACAATTTCCTCGGCCGCAGCAATTGCTTCCGACAGGTCTTGGACCTTCTGCCTTCTCAGCTCAAGGGCTGCCCAGGACTGCAACCCGTCCAAGAAATAGAACAATCGATCCTTGTCCGACATTTCCGGAAGTTCCAACATGAGTGAGGAGAACTCATTGACATAATCCTTCACGCTCCCCGATTGTTTCAGGCCACGCAGCTTCTTCATGGCCAGGCTCTCGGCATTCTCCGGATAGAACTGCTTCTTCAAGTCCGCCTTGAATTCTTCCCAAGTGTCTATCCGGCATGTCCCTCGTGCAATATCTTGATGGCGCCGTCTCCACCATAAGGCAGCGTCATCACTAAGGTACAAGATCGCCGACTTGATCTTGTCCTCGTCATCCCTTATACGTACTGCATCCATATAGGTTTCGAGAGACCAAAAGAAATTATCAAGTTCTTTGGCATTACGCTTACCTGAGTACTTTGGAGGTTCTGGTGCCCGAATGCGCGGCACTTCCCTTGCCATGGTGCCACCTGCCACGGCTGCCTTGCACAATGCACAATCCTCCTCGGTCTTATCCATCCGTGCGGTTAGTTCTTCCCGCAATTTGGCTACCTCGCCAAGAAGTGTGGATTTCAACTCGTTGAGAGCGAGCAACACCTTGTCCTCGATTCCACTGGCATTTTCTTCTAGGACATCCATCCGTTCGATGGTTTCACCAACAGCCACCTCGATCTTGGTCATCCTTACTTCCATCGAGGATGCAAAATCTCGGGACTTGTCCCTACCACCTTTCTTGGTCTTGCGAGCATCATCGCCAGCATTGTTCCCTTCGACCATGCTGCTGTTTCCGCTCATTCTCTCACTTTACCAACAAACCGGTCTCTGATACCACGTGTCACGGGCAAACTTCAGTCCGTCGAGTTATGCCGTGCGCCCCTTAGCAACTCAGTCCTTCGGCCACTAAGGCAGGCTTTCCCAACCCTTGCCGGTTAAGTGCGGAAGATTGAAGTATTTTAGAGAGAGAAAGTTAGAGAGAGAAACTGCTCTTTAGAAAGGAACTTTTATTGCTCAACTTCGGATGATGTACAAATGAGGGGCTTGGAGCTCCTTTTATAGGTCTCCATCTACATCTTCTAGAATGTACAAGAATCTACAAGTATCTAGAACATACAAGAGATTACAAGTCAATCTGCATCCTTCTAATCCTTTCTATGATCATTCCGGAGGGCTTCCGGAATGTTACAACATCTATCAAGTAAATACTAGAATTCTGGAGAAGGATCTCGACCCTTCTAGAAGCTTCCACAGCCAAAGTGTGACACTCCCCTCCAAACTAAATCTCCCCTCCCCAAACTAAGGCAGGCAAAAATAATGGTCGATGTGGATCCGGATGATCGTGTATTTTTACCAGGACAGAGTCTGGGCGAATAGAGCAAAAAATAACCGGCTGGTCTAGATGTGGGATTGGGTATCTAGGCCAGTTATCCTAAGAAATGTTCGCTAAATTCACTCTTAAATTCCCCCCGAGGAAATCAGTTCCCTATTTATAATTATATTATTAAAATATACATAAAAATATATATTTAATAAAAACAGTTAGTATAAAGAATTGGAGAGAAAAACAATTGATCCGTGGAAAAAATAGGAGAGATAAGAAAATAGGTGTAAATTTGAAGAGAAAATAGGGAATGTTAAAATTTTAAGTGGCCCCCCTTAATTTAGGTGATCTAGTGATTGCGATTTCCGATTGAGTTTTTTTTGTTTGTTTTAAGTCAATAATGGAGTTAAGATTGATTATAGGACTAAGTACCTAGTCCCATATATATATATATATATATATATATATATATGAATGGATTCAGGTGAGAATTCAATTTAAGTTAAGAAATAAAAATGAATTTTATCAATAAATCTTGATAAATGAATGGCTTAGATTTATTCTCACGAAAATTTGATGCATATAATGTTATATTTTAATGTATCGATATTTTGATGCATATAATGCATATTTTAATGCATATTTTAATGCATTGCAATTTTGATGCACGAAATGCGTATATTTCATGCATAATTAGTACAAAACTCATGCATATTCGCAATTCGCAGGATAAGCAACATTCTCATTTGATCCTATATATATATACACACACGCACACATATATGGATTTGTTCCAATGAAAATATTTCGTGGTGTAAGAATTAAAAAGTAATATGAGCCGTTAAATGAATAAATAAGGAGAGTCCAGATTTTATCACATCATCACAGCAGATAGGGCGTGTGAATGATATTAATTAAGGAGAAGTGTAATTTTATCCCTTCCATAAATAAATTATACCCATTTAAAATACAATAATTTTTTATTTATTACCTATTTTAAATTAAAAATTTATCAGATTAATCGTCTTTTCATGATCTATAATTTAAGATGCATATTGCATACCTGAAAAAATCTAAAAGATAAAAACAGTAGTGGCTTGTAATAGTAAAAGCAATGTGAATTGTAGAGAGAATTATACTGCTTCTTCTATACAAATACACTGCTTCATAGTATCTAAATACACTGCTTCACAGTATACAACGTATTGATTTTGCTTAAAAATGAACACAAAAATTTCTGATAAAACCATCAACTTCAATAAGTAAACTGCTTTCATTTGATATGAATTAAGAGTCGTGTCATATACCATTGAAAAGTCAAAGGAGTCTAGTTTCTGAAAAAAAAAGGCATTAAAAGATACTACTTCCGTTCTCTTATAAGTGCAACATCTGGATTTTCATATTTGTCAATAGATAACTTCGACTAATATTTTTAATTCTATATTTTCAAAAACAATAATAGGTTGATATTTTGAAAGTATATTCTGAGATGAATCTAACAAGATCTCACATGACTATATTTTTTCATATGTATAGATCACAAAAGATGGTCAAAAGAGAGTATGTGAACAGTGTAATAGTCAACATGTTGCAATAATAAGAAAACGAAGGAAGTATTAAGTATAGAGAGAATTATGATGCCTTGAAAGGAGACTGTCAGGATGCTTCTACAAATGCACTACTTCATAGTGTATGCATGAACTGCTTCATAGGGTACAAAGTGAAACTACTGTTTCTGCTTCAAAAATTAATTTATAGCATATTGCTTCTTAGCTTATAACTATAGTGTTTCAATTTTCAAATACCCTGCTTCATAGTGTACAAATAATATCATACAAAGTACTATTTTTCCTTCAAAATTGGAACAAAAATTTCTTCTAAAACTGTCACTACAACGAACTTGACTATAATTAACACTCTTTTTGTAACACTTTTCAAACTTAAATTTTATTAAAGAATAGGTAACACTTTAGTAAGATTTTATTAATAGGTAACACTTTAATGTAACACTTTTAAGGTAACACTTTATCAAAGGTAACAATTTTAAGGTAACACTTTATCTTAGCTAACACTTTTATGGTAACACTTTATTATAAGTAACACTTCAACAATAACACATTTCGAATTTTAATTTCTAAATTATATGGTAATACTTTTGTAACACTTTATTATATGTAACACTTCTAAAATAGATAATATTATATCCAAACGGAAGTTTGCAGCGGAAATAAAATAAAGAAACCACGAGTGAATGAAAAAGGACTGGGGCCCCCTACTAGTATCACTGGGACTCCTCGCCGTCAACATTCTCTTCCTGTGCCTTAGCCTTACCATGACCTGAAAACAACATCCCCCAGCGGGGTCAGTTACACAGAACAACAATCCTCAAGAGTTGAATAAACACAAATCATGATATATCTTAATTATGAAATGACGCTGAAGAGAGGCATCATAATAAGCCAGTAATGGTATGTGCATGTGCACAAGACGAGTGTCCGGACACACCCGTCTTTATACCTAATTAGTCTCACGGAGGTACATTGCCGTGTGCACAGTCCAATGTGTCGGTGAACCCAACACATGACCATCACGTGCCCGACTAAAAATTCCACACATCCCCACACGGCCACGCAATATGAACCCAGAAGGTCATATGGGCAAGGAATGACCATGAAGAGTAATAATGAATAAAAATCCGACAAAGTCAAGAATGACTCACCAAGATGAAATGATAGTGAAACGAATGATAGCTCAATAAAATAATTGGAACCGTCATTCCTTGTGAATAAAGTGATTAATTGACAATTACAAGTCCCAATACGATTAATACATTATGAATGAATATGATTATGAATGAACAACAACAAAAGGAATGAATTGTAATATCCGTACTTTCTATTTTTGGTAATTTTTATTTTTGGGTTATGTTCATTTCGATCGACTCGCTTGTTACAGTTTTTAAATTCTGAACCTATTTTGTTCTTGGAGTTTTTCCGTTTGGATGAGTTTCGAGGATGTTTTTGCATAATTTCATCTTGAATTATATCTTATCGCATGTACGTTCGATTCTCGTAAAACTCATTCATTTTCATTGTTTCTTGGTTTGCATGAGTTCGTATGGTTGAGTTAGTCGTGTTGCGACTTTCGGTTTGTTAATCCGACGTCGTATCGTGATTTTCGGGCACTTGGGCCATTTTTGTAATTTCCTATAAGTTTAGGGAATTTCACTTTCTTTGTTGCATTACGAACTCTCCGATGGTCGGAAATGTATTTTCATTCAGCGCTTAACTCTGCCGTCTTAATATTCCGTGTTTGTGCTTCTGGATTCTGGCCTTGCTTCGCATTTTGATTTTTGTTATCTTGTCAGCAGGTGTATCGATAAGATCTTGATCGCTGCTGAGTAGCGCACGCTACTCCTGGTTTCCTTGCGTGTGCTATCGCTGCGTGGTTAGCGTACGCTAACTTGGAGTTCGTAGTGTGCGCTAACGATTTCAGCGGACTGGGCAGAAGGTTCAGTATTTCGGTACTGGACCAGATAGCGTACGCTAATTTAGCGTTAACGCACGTAAATTCCTATCATTAGCGCACACTAATCTTGTTAGCTTGCGTACATTCACGGGAGGACAGTAGGCTGACTGCATTTCCACACCCCGTTAGCGCACGCTAATTCTTGTGCATAGCGTACGCTAAGCCTATTTAATATAAATAGGACAACAACATCCCAACTTCGTCATTTTCCATCAGTACTCCTCCTCTTTGGCTTTGAGCGATTCCAGACGAGAGTTAGGGCCGATTCCGACCAAATATCATCATCCACTACCATCCGTGCATTACTTGCGTGAATTCTTCAAGTTCTTAACATTTTCCACCATCCGAATCAAGGTAAGAATCCCTGAAACCCTTGTTTTGAGATTTTGGGGAAATTTTGGGGATTTCTTGTGATTTGACTCTATTAATCTGAATTATTATGGATTATTGCTAGACTCCAATCGTGTATTTGTAATCCTTCGTTTTTATTGAGGATTTGTGGTTTTAAACTCCAATTTTTCCATTATTCGTCACTTATAATCGACGATACCCTAGTAATGTTCGACGAATTATTCCAGCGGGTAGAACTAGGATGTATTCCTACGTTTTCGTAGTTTTAAGATTGGTTGTTTATTGTTATTGTGTTAGGATCGGATTTGTGAAGATTATTCGGGCCAAAACCGTTCCGTTCACCGTTTTTCTTCACGTCGTGTCAACCAAGGCAAGTACATGTATTACATTCCATTATGTATGTTACGTTTTCAAAGTGAATGTTGAATTGTGGTTTTCGGGTGCGTGAGTTGTGTTCCTTCCGCCCGGAGCGTTCGACGGCATGTCTGGGGGTCGATACTAAGGGGTACGGCCGCGGAAGTGGACTTGGGTGCGTGTGTGGTTGAACTGCCACCCGAAGTGTCCGACGGGATGTCTGGGGGTCGATACTAAGGGGTACGGCCGTGGAAGTGGTATCCCACCCGGAGCGTTCGACGGGATGTCTGGGGGTCGATACTAAGGGGTACGGCCACGGGATACCAGTTGTGATTTTGTGATATCGTGATGATTGAAAACTGATTTGATTGCCAATGTAGTATTCCGGAATATTTATGGCAAATGATTTCTGCTTGATATGACTGTGTAAAAATCGTATTTTGTATATAATGTTGTGTAATTGTGTACTTGCACTAGTTATTCGAATGCTAACCCCTTAAATGGGAGAAATACGTCTTATGCATTTCAGGTACCGGGAGAGCTGAGGAGCAGGCACGGGACATGCACGCAAAGGATGGGTTGGCATGATTATGAGGCTCGAGTCTTTAATTATGTTGGGTCATTTATATTGTTTGAGTATCGGAATTTGAACGGTTTTATTGTATTCGGTTAAAGTCCCCTGCATGGGCAATGACATGGTATCGACTTATACTTTCTCGTACTTCTATTAAAACGTTTAGGCCGAGGCCACGGCCCCATTTTTACATTAATGATTGTGTCTTTGGGATTTTTCTTGTACTGAATATGTGTCATGTGTTAGCCTGGTAGACCTCACGAGGGTTCTACGGCGTGTAATGTCCCATTTGAGAATTTGGGTGTTACATTTATGGTATCGGAGCACTAGGTTTTGAATGCCTAGGCTGTCGGTTAATTTTGGGTCTGTCAGTTAAGTTGTTTGAGTCAGTCGTTGAGCCTAATATCATCATGATACCGTCTTTTTGTGCAACCCGTGACTGTAAGTCTTCTCGAACTCTTATACTTTTGTAATTCGTTTTCTTGCGTTGTTCGGAATTGTGAATTGTGATACCATCTTTGTAAATTGTGAATCTTTCTAATCTTGTCCTTTTCATATTTTCTTCAGTATGTTGAGAGGTCGTGGTAGACCAGCTAGGGGACGCGGCCTAGGCCATGGTCGTGGTGCTAATAACGAGGAAGGCTCACTTTCTCAGTCCTCTACGGATTCGGCTTCTCATTCAGTTCCGTCGGGTAATAACGCCGACGCCGGGGCTATTGCCGTACTTCAGTAGTTGGTAGCCCAACTCACTCGGATAGCCCAGGGTGGACGCCAAAATCCGCCCCCGACTCTAGAGGACGAAGCTAGTAAATGGCTTCAGATAGTAACTAAGATGCACCCCCCTCGTTTCACTGGTTCTTCTGACTCCCTCGGTTAGGAGAATTGTCTCTTTCAGTTGGGCAGGACTTTTGATGCCGTAGCTTGTCCCGATGACAGGAGGCTATTGCTCAGTACCTCCTGGATAAGGAAGCTGCGGAATGGTGGGAGGCTGTGACGCCCAGAGACCGCCAGGCCACTTGGGAGGAATTTAAGGCTGCTATGGAAGCAGAATATTGTCCACCGCCAGTTAAGGAGTGCATAATTGTGGAGTTCTTCACCGCTACACCTCAGGATGTGCCTATTTCTCAGGCTATCATCACTTATAATCATCAATTAGGATTTGTGAAAGATTAGGTGAGGACCGAGGCCGACAAGATCCGTTATTTCAATATGTGCATGAAACCGCATATCAGGCAGAGTATGGCACCGCTCATGTGTGTCACTTTGAAGGAGTATCAGGATCGCGCTCTAGCGATCGAGATGGCCGCACCGGAATCAGAGTTGGGTACCGAGGCCAAGAAACAGAAAACGGTTGGCAGTTTTTCATCCGGCAAGAGTGGCCGATTTTCGAGAGCACAGTCTGCCCCTACACCTGGGAAGAGGCCGTTTCATCAGGCTGGGGGTCGCAGGGTAATCGTTCAGTCCAGTCCGTTGCTTCTGGTGGCAGGGTTTGTTTTAACTGCAACCAATATGAGCATCTGATGAAGGATTGCCCTTTAACGGCAGACCGGACACCGAGAAGCACATTGTGAGAGAGCCACCAGGGCTGCCAGAACTCCGACTACCACCGCCATTCAGAGAGAGCACAATATTGATCAGAAGACTCCAGTCACCCATGTTCCTCAGAGTTCGGGGCGTGGTAGGGGCCGGGGTCAGCCAGACCGCCGAGCTGCATCTAGTTCGGGCTCAGTCCACCCTCGGTTATATCAGATGAGGCACGCGGAGGAGACAAACATTCAAGTGGTGTCAGGTACCACTCAGATCCTTTCTCATCCAGTTTCGGTGCTTTTCGATTCGGGTGCTACTCATTCTTTTATTGCTTTGTATTGTGTGTGTCGTATTGGTATTGACTGCTTGTGTGAGTGCGAACCGTTCTTAGTGGGTACGCCTAGTGGGGATCGTATGGTTGGGGATCGGGAAGTTAGGGATTGTCCAGTGAGGATCGGGAGCCGATATTAGCCCTCGAACCTTATTGTTATAGATCTTAAGGGTGAGGATTTGATCCTCGGGGACGATTAGTTGGATCGTCACGGTGCTATCATAAATTATCGGACTCGCACCATCTCGATAGTGGCTGAGGGCGGCACCAAGCATACTCTCGTCGGTTGTAAACCGGGTAGATCGGGAAGTGTGATTAGCGCCTTGAAGGCGATGAAACTTCTGAATCAGGTTTGAGTCAGTTATTGGTGTTACGCTCTGCAGGCGGAGGATGGTGGAGTCGACATGTCGTCGATTCCAGTTGTCAGCGAGTACCCCCATGTATTTCCAGATCACTTGCTGGGATTAACACCACAGCGAGAGATTGAGTTTCCTATTGATCTTGAGCCGAATGCGGCTCCCGTTCTCGAGCGCCATACCGTATGGCACCATCGGAGATGTTAGAATTGAAGAAACAGTTGGGGGAATTGTTAGATAAAGGGTATATTCGACCGAGCGCATCGCCTTGGGGTGCGCCCATACTTTTTGTTAAGAAGAAGGATGGATCGCTTCGGTTATGCATCGACTACCGAGAATTAAACAAGCTGACCATCAAAAACAAGTACCCTTTGCCTAGGATCGACGACTTGTTTGATCATCTTCAGGGATCGACAGTCTTTTCGAAGATTGATTTACGATAGGGCTACTACTAGTCGAGGATTCGGGACAGCGATATACCGAAAGCTGCCTTTCGGACGAGATATGGCCATTACGAGTTTGTGGTTATGCCTTTCGGGCTAACCATTGCCCCAGCAGTATTTATGCAGTTAATGAACAAAGTTTTTATCGAGTATCTGGACAAATTCGTAGTCGTCTTTATCGACGACATCCTTATCTATTCCCGGAGTTGAGAGGAGCATGCTTTACATCTCCGGATTGTGTTCAACACTTTGAGAACTGAGCAGTTGTACACGAAGTTCTCTAAGTGTGAGTTTTGGCTCAAGGAAGTGATGTTCCTCAGGCACGTGATCTCAGCGGAGGGAGTTCGGGTAGATCCACAGAAGATAGAGGCGGTGATGGCATGGGAACCGCCCAAGAATGTGAAGGAAGTGAGGAGTTTTCTGGGAATAACATGCTATTATCGTAGGTTCGTTGAGGGATTTTCTAAGATCGCTAGACCGCTCACTCAATTACTCCTGAAAACTCAGAAGTTCGAGTGGACCATAGACACACATGATAGTTTTGACGAGTGGAAGAGACTATTGACTACCGCACCCGTTTTAGCATTACCTTAGGGGAACGAGGATTTCGTGGTGTATAGTGATGCTTCAGGCCTTGGGCTCGGATGTGTTTTGATGCAGAGAGACAGGGTGATTGCTTATGCGTCCCGCCAGTTGAAACCTTATGAGGTAAATTATCCCATGCACAATTTGGAGTTAGCTGCGGTCGTTTTCGCATTAAAGATATGGAGGCATTATCTCTATGGGTCGTCGTGTAATATTTTTACGGATCACAAGAGTCTAAAGTACATCTTCAGTCAGAAAGAGTTAAATATGAGGCAGCGTAGGTGGTTAGAGATAATTAAAGATTACGACCTCGAGATACTTTATCACCCGGGTAAGGCTAACGTAGTGGCTGACGCGTTAAGCCGGAAACCGATGGCGTTACAGATGTTAGAGGTAGTTACACCATAGAGCAGGATCCAGCGGGATTTGATTGGTCATAATATTGAGGTTTGGATTCAGAGAGTTCAGGGTCAGTTATGTGCGTTAGAGATCACTTCGTCCTTGACAGATGATATCAAGGCGAAACAGTATGATGATCCGTGTTTGGTCCAGTTGAGAGAGGATGTGAGGAAGGGGAAAGCCCCTGGTTTTGTGATTCAGGATGACGGGGTTTTGAGATTTCGCGGCAGATTATGTGTACCGAATGACATTGAGTTAAGGCAGAATATTTTGAGTGAGGCTCACACTACGCCTTACTCCATACATCCTGGTACGAGCAAAATGTACAAGGATGTCAGGAGTAACTACTGGTGGAGCAATTTGAAGACGGACATTAGCGAGTTTGTGGCGAAATGTTTGACCTGTCAGCAGGTTAAGATTGAGCATCAGCAGCCCGCGGGATTGCTACGACCACTTCCCATTTCAGAATGGAAGTGGGAAGACATCTCTATGGATTTCATTACCGGGATGCCTAGGTTTCGGACTGGAATGAACATGATTTGGGTTATTGTCGATCGACTAACCAAATCAGCTCATTTCCTGGGCATTAAGGACACTTGGGGGCCGAAGAGGCTGGCACGAGTATTTATTGCAGAGATCGTGAGATTGCATGGGACTCCTAGGAGTATTGTTTCAGATCGAGATGGCCAGTTTGTATCACATTTTTGGCAGGCTTTTCATCGGGCTTTGGGGACTGAGTTGAGACTCAGTACGTCTTACCACCCTCAGACAGACGGGAAGTCAGAGCGGATGATACAGACGCTGGAGGATATGTTGAGAGCCTGCGCCTTAGATTGGAAGGATGATTGGGAGTCGCACTTGACGTTGATCGGTATCATAACATCAGTTTTACACAAGAAAGCACGTAAAATCCACGAATGTAAATGATATCACGACAAGCAAGGCTAGCGTCAAAAATAACGAAAAATAACAAAAAAAAAATGCAAACGAATAAGTAGAAAGCAACTGAAAGTAACCCCCCAAACTTAGGACGTACATTGACCTCAATGGACTCAACGAGTAGTATGCAATAAGAGAAAAGGTCAAGTACTCCCCTAATGTCCGCTCAGGAACTGGCGCCGGCCTCGTCCGGCGAGGAGGGTGGTGTGGCTGGCCTAACTTGTGGAATGAATGGCCCGTCCGGGTGCAGTACATGGCTCGTCCACGCACCAAGGTAATCCTGATGGTACGCATCCCTCGCCGCAAAGCGCCTCTCCTCACGTCGATTGTCCCGTCGGGCCTGCTCCCTCATCTCCTCTCGGACAGCAGCGAGGAGGCTCTCTCTCTCTGTCCGCATCTCCTCTCTCCATAAAGCTAGGTGACTCTCTCTATCTCTCCGCATCTCCTCTCTCAGGATGTCGAACATCGCCTGAAGGTGCTCTCTCTCGGGCGGCAGGCTGGACTCCGCCTGCTCATGCGTCAGAAGAAGAGGCTCGGGGGAATGCTCATGTGCCTCATCAAGAATAAATCCTCGTCCCCGAGCATGTTCCGGCGCTCCACCCCACTGGTCAAAGTGAGAAATAATGCGATGATCAATCGGACCCTGGGGTGCTAGCATCAGCTCATCATCCGACCAAGTCATGCCCGACTGGCGGCATAGAGCACAAATGAGAGATGGGTGCTTCAGCCCCGTCTTGGCCCCTCCTTGAATGCACTGAAGGATAGATCGGACCAGATAAGGGGCCACATCGAATATGAGCCCGGAAGTGATAGCATATAGCAGTCGGGCACGAGAGAGTAAGACTGAACGAATCTGCGAGGTAGGATCGACCCATGCGCAGAGGAAGTATAACCAGGCTCGCCCGAGCCGACTGAGGTGCGAACTCTTAAAGTAGAAGGCTGAAGAACCTGGGGCACGAGTCTCCCAGAGGGAACCGGGCTGTGTGAGTGTCTCAAGCAGAGCCTCCTTCGTGAGGCTACTCATACTCTGCGTAAATGCCGTCTCGTCCACCACTGGCAGCTCGTATAGTCTCTGAATTTCCACCACCGAAAAATCCACAGTATGGCCTCGGACGATGACCTGAGTCCGAGTATCTGATTGCGGTATCATCTGCCCTGCCCGAATATATCGCAGTAGAGCGCTAGCGTAAAACTCCTGGATGATAGAGATCACAGCCGACTCAGGAGGCGCAGTGAAATGAGCCCACCCTATCTCGTCTATCATAGTCAGAAGCTCACCGTCCTGGGGGGCGGGAGTGAATCCCCGCTCCGGGATTATAGGTCGAGGTCGGATTTTTTCACTGAATATTCTGTGAATTTCTGGATCGGAGAATTGGTGAGACTCCAAATCGGATCGGCTCTGTGAAGTCTCCCCTCTTGTGGGGGACGATTGTGTCCTAGCCCTCGTGCTTATCTTCCTTTTTCTAGCCATGGTGAGTTCCTGAAAAAAAAAATAAACACCGGAGGTTAAGCAACCTTTAAGGAACATTACACCACTCTCGACTTAAAATACACGAAACGTGAATATAGATTCTTGCATCATCGAAGAGGAAATTAAGGCTGAGCTTTCAAGTTTAAGCATGACATAAGGGTTGGGGTACAATGTAATCCGATAAAATAATTCGTTGCATATAGTTTTAAAAACGTTTGGCTCAAAGTTTTTCATTGATGCATTTCATCAAACACTTGACATGCATGGGTTTGAATGAAGAACAAGAATTATAATGGCTAAATCCAATCCCCAAAAATAACAACATCAATAGATATGGTCATGACATAACGACAAACAACATTAATAATCCACAGATAATCAACAAATACCATCAAAATCAATCAATAATTTCATATTCCCAACTCAACCTTGATAGAACTTTGAAAAACTAACAACATATTCATCATCGAATGAATAACAATACATTACTTTTCAAATCATGTATCAATTAGGATTAAGAGATTGAGAATTACCTTGCTTGGATTGAAGTATGCAAGAAGAAGAAGAGTTGAGAAGGGGTTCGGCCGAGCGCTGTGCGAAGAAAGCAAGGGAACTTACCTGGTGTGTGCCGGCCGATCGAGTATATGAAGGATACCTGGGTTGTTCATCTTCGCAACAGGGGCCGCGGCACAGCTTAAGTGAGCCGCGGCACAGCTTAAGTGAGCCGCGGCCCAGAGTACAGTCTGCCTGGGCGTGTTTGTTCTTTCGCCTTGTGCTGCGGCTCAGCGTACGGGTACCGCGGCTCGTCATGTTAGTGTGCCGCGGCTCATTCGGTATATGCCCCGGCACGGAGTACAGCTTCCTGGGCGTGTTTGGACATTTGGCGTGCCGCGGCTCAGTGCATATGTGCCGCGGCTCAGGGACCGGGTGTGCCGCGGCTCAGTAAGGTCGTGCCGCGGCACAGAGTACATTTCGTTTGACCTTTTTGTGTCAACTTGTGTGTGTCGCGGCTCACTATCTTTGTGCCGCGGTCCATTGCTGAATTCTTCCCCTGGGGTGATTTCTGCACAGAATTTTCAAAGGAACACATCAAGAACGTGAGGGATATGCATAACAAAGCACAAATGATGAAAAATAAAGACTCTTAAAATGCAAGAAATACTGAAAAACAAAAAATCTACAACTAATACTCGGGTTGCCTCCCGAGAAGCGCTAAGTTTATAGTCTTCAGCCGGACCTTTTGAAAATCGATTTGCTTTTCGCAAACACCATTTGAACTCCGCCCCATCCATCGAACCATTAATATGTGTTTTAAATTTTTGCCCATTGGTCCTTAACAATTCGATTTTCGGTTTGGACATCCAATGTTCTTTGCGAAAAGATTTGAACAAAAATAACTTTCCAAAACACCCATATTGCACATGACTTGGCACCCGTTTTACTTCCGGCTTATTCTCCTTTTTCACGAATGCACTTATGACAGCATTAGAATTTTTCGTTGGTGTATGAACGGTTGATGAAGACGACATGTCCAAATGCCTAAGATATGCAACTCATTCTACATTTTTCTTAGACGTCGGAGCAACTAAAAAGGATTCTGAAAATTTCGACCGATGACTCTCCCGGTGTGTGTCTTTCTCAAAGATATCAATTTGTGAACACTTCTGGTCCTTGCTTGGAAACGGGAGAGATCGAAACACTTTGAACGTGACTTGCTCGTCTTCAACCTAAAGTATTAATTTACCCTCCTGAACATCGATAAGGGTCCTTCCCGTGGCTAAGAACGGTCTACCCAAGATAATCGGAATCTCATGGTCTTCTTCCATATCAAGTACAATGAAATCAGCAGGGAAAATTAATTTATCGACCTTGACCAAAACATCTTGTATTACCCCTCTCGGGTACTTGATTGATCTATCGGCTAGTTGTAAAGAGACCGTAGTAGGTTTCGCTTCTCCAATTCCTAGCTTCTTGAAAATAGAAAGAGGCATGAGATTAACGCTAGCGCCGAGGTCACATAATGCTCTATCAAAAGACAAGTTCCCAATAGTGCACGGTATAGTGAAGCTTCCTGGGTCCTTCAATTTAGGCGGGAGCTTTCTCTGCAAAATTGTGCTGCACTCTTCAGTCAGTGCCACTGTTTCATATTCCTCGAGCTTCCTTTTGTTAGATAAGATTTCCTTCATAAACTTCACATAGCTCGGCATTTGTTCCAAGGCATCAGCAAATGGAATATTTATATGTAGTTTCTTGAAAACGTCAAGAAACTTAGAGAATTGCTTGTCCAATTTTTGATTTTGCAGACGTTGTGGAAACGGGACGAGAGGCACATAGGCTGTCAGATTATTCGGAAATAATTTCGAGGGTCTAGACATTTGTGATTCCTCAGTCGCCGAATTTTTCTTCTCCTCATCATCACCTCTCTTTTTGTTCTGCCCGGGCTGCTCACACACTTCCTTCCCGCTTCTCAAACCAATGGCATTAATACTCTCTCTGGGGTTCGTCTCGGTTGTACTTGGCAAGGTACCCTCAGGGCGAGCTGTTAACACATTTGCTATTTGACCCAATTGGACTTCCAAGTTGCGAGTAGAGGCGGAATGGTTTTGCAAGGTTGCTTCCGTACGGGTCATGAACTGACTCGTATTTGCTGCTAATTTCACCATTGCCTCCTCTAGAGAGATTTTTGGAGCGGGAGGGGGTTGCTGTTGGTGTTGAGCAAACTGAGGTTGGTTTCCGTTTTGTCCGTTTTTCCACGAAAAGTTAGGATGATTTCGCCACCCCGGATTGTATGTGTTGGAATACGGATTATTCTGTCGATTCCCGTTCCCTACAAACTGAGCTTGTTCCATCGGATGTTGCTCGAAAGGATTTCCAATTTGACATTCCGCACTAGGGTGAGATCCATTGCACCAATTACATGATTCAGTGGTAACGGGGGAAGGAGAATGTGAAAAAGCTTGAAGTTGCTGAGTCAAGGCGGCGACTTGAGCCGATAGCGTAGATATTGGATCATTATCGGAGATTTCCATCACTCATTTCGGGTTCACTCGTTCGGAAGGCCACTGATAAGCATTTGCAGCCATCGCCTCCAATAGAGAGTGGACTTCGACCATCGTTTTTCCCATCAACGCTCCTCCAGCGGCTGCATCAACAAGAGTGCGTGTAGAAGCACTCAATCCATTGTTAAATGTCTGAATTTGCAACCAATCCGGTAGACCATTGTGTGGGCATCTCCTTAGCAAATCCTTGTATCGCTCCCAAGCTTCATGAAGCGACTCCATATCAAATTGCCCGAAAGTAGTAATCTCGTTCCTTAATCTCGCTATCTTCGATGGTGGAAAGAACTTAGCCAGAAAGGCTTTTGCTAATTCCGCCCAAGTCGTGATAGAGCCCGGCGGTAATGAATTCAACCAAAACTTGGCTTTGTCCCGTAGAGAGAAAGGGAAAAGTCGCAGACGAATAGCATCATCGGTAACACCGTTATTCTTGAAGGTGTCACATATCTCGAGAAATGAAGCGATGTGCGCGTTGGGGTCATCGTTTGCCAGTCCACAAAATTGGCTTGCTTGTACCATCTGAATAATAGTCGGCTTAATCTCGAAGTTGTTCGCTTGGATGGTTGGACGCCGAATTCCCGAAAAGTTTGCATTGATTTGTGGCATTGCATAATCACGGGGTGCCAATGCCGGTTGATCTTGATGAATAGGGTTGTCTACTCCGTGATTTTCCGTGTTATCGGCCATGGTGTCTTTTGCTAGTAGCTCGCGCTTTTCCTTCTTACTTTTCCGAAGAGTGCGCTCGAGTTCAGTATCCAAAGGTAATAGGCCTTCGTTACCGAATTTTCTCATGCACTAACCAGAAATTCCTGAAAGGAAAAATAATAATAATAAAATTAAACAAAAATAAAATAATGTTCAAATTAAGACTAGAAATACTGAAATCGATATTAATAAAATAATCAGTCCCCGGCAATGGCACCAAAAACTTGTTGCGAAATTCGGTGAATGCAAGTGCACGTTGTCGTAAACTAGTAATAAAGAGATGAGTAAGATATCGTTCCCACGAGGACTGACTTACTAATTATCAATTTATGAGTATTCTAATTTTATCTGAACGAATGAAATTGGAGGTGCAAGAATAATTAAAGAAAATTAATAAAAGAATAAATAATGAAAACGATTGATCGAAGAAAGAAAATCAAATAAGGAATTAATCTAGGAATGTGAATCCACCTCGGTTTATCCGAATTACTCTTGATTATATGAATTTAATGAATTCCCCATTTATTGAAGGCGAAGATTGCTAAAATACTCTACCGCCTCTCCCGAGGTCAATAGAATTTTCTAAGGCAAATAACACACTCTATTCCTAGGTGAATTAATTCGACAATAGGCAAAAAGTACGAAATCTCCAGAAAGACCACGTAATTCCGATGAGTATATTCCTATCTCACTAGATAAAACAGTTCTCACCAATTTTCCTACCAACTCTCCTCTCCCGATTCGAGTTGCGTAATCAAAACAATTCAATTATAGGTCACACAATTGAAAGCATTAAGAATAATTGGGGAAAACTCAATAAGAAAAAGGGAATTATATTGATAATGCAAAATCAATAGTTAATTCGTCAAAACCTTGGTTTCATCAAAATCCTAGAATAGGGTTCTAGCGTGACATGCTAGAAAATAAAAATACACAAAGAATTAAAGAAAGCATAGAAATCAAACGCAGACGAAGAACTTGGATTCCTCCGTTCTCTAGCTTCCGCTCTCTGCTCCTTGGTGTTTTCTGCTTCTTCTCGATGATCCGTGAGGATTCCTCGATTCCTCGATCCCTCGATGATTCAACTTTTCAGACCTTAAATCCCTATTTGTAAGTATCATTAGCCTCCAAAACGCGTCCATGGATTAGGTTGAAAACGGGCTTCAGAAACGGCAAAGAAACGCGGCAAAATCAGCAAAACCGCCGGGCCGCGGCTCACTTAAGCTGTGCCGCGGCCCCTAATGTTCAGCGCCTATACCTGGGCGCCCTTTTTTTCTTCATGGGCCGCGGCTCAGCTTCAACGTACCGCGGCCCCTGGTACAGCGTGCTCGGTGCTTGCTAGTCACCTTCGTGTGCCGCGGCTCACTTGGTTCGTGCTGCGGCCCCAGGCCAAAAACTATCGTTTCGGCCCGTTTTTCGCCGTTCGAGCTTCCGGACTCCAATTTCCTACAAAACATATAAGAATAGTGCATTAAAAGCTCATTTAAGCAGATTTAGACTTCAAATGGATAAAAATAATGATAAATAAGCGCATAAAAATACGCCTAACAAATACCCCCAAACTTGAGCCTTTGCTTGTCCTCAAGCAAAAATCAATTTTCAAATAAAAAGTATCGTGAACGATCGTGCACATCCATATTGCTCAACTTAATCAATATCCCCGACAACGGCGCCAAAACCTTGTTGCTGAATTCAGTGAACGCAAGTGCACGTTGTCGTAACAAGTAATAAAGAGATGAGTAAGATATCGTTCCCACGAGGACTGATTTACTAACTACCGATTTATGAGTATTCTAATTTTATCTGAACTATTGAAATTGGAGGTGCAAGAATAATTAAAGAAAATTAATACAAGAATAAATAATGAAAACGATTGTTCGAAGAAAGAAACTCAAATAAGGAATTAATCTAGGATTGTGAATCCACCTCGGTTTATCCGAATTACTCTTGATTATATGAATTTAATGAATTCCCCATTTATTGAAGGCGAAGATTGCTAAAATACTCTACCGCCTCTCCCGAGGTCAATAGAATTTTCTAAGGAGAATAACACATTCTATTCCTAGGTGAATTAATTCGACAATAGGCAAAAGGTACGAAATCTCCAGAAAGGCCACGTAATTCCTATGAGTATATTCCTATCTCACAAGATAAAACGGTTCTCGCCAATTTTTCCTACCAACTCTCCTCTCCCGATTTGAGTTGCGTAATCAAAACAATTCAATTATAGGCCACATAATTGAAAGCATTAAGAATAATTGGGGAAAACTCAATAAGAAAAGGGAATTATATTGATAATGCAAAATCAAAAGTTAATTCGTCAAAACCTTGGTTTCATCAAATTCCGAGAATAGGGTTCTAGCGTGACATGCTAGAAAATAAAAATACACAAAGAATTAAGGAAAGCATAGAAATCAAATGCAGACGAAGAACTTGGATTCCTCCGTTCTCTAGCTTCCGCTCTCTGCTCCTTGGTGTTTTATGCTTCTTCTCGATGATCCATGATGATTCCTCGATTCCTCGATCCCTCGATGATTACACTTTTAAGACCTTAAATCCCTATTTATAACTATCATTAGCCTCCAAAACGCGTCCGTGGATTAGGTTGAAAACGGGCTTCAGAAATGGGAAAGAAACGCGGCAAAATCAGCAAAACCGCCCCGCGGGCCGCAGCTCACTTAAGCTGTGCCGCGGCCCCTAATGTTCAGCGCCTATACCTGGGTGCCATTTTTTTCTTCATGGGCCGCGGCTCAGCTTCAACGTGCCGTGGCCCCCGGTACAGCGTGCTCGGTGCTTGCTAGTCACCTTCGTGTGCCGCGGCTCACTTGGTTCGTGCCGCGGCCCCAGGCCAAAAATTATCGTTTCGGCCCGTTTTTCTATGTTCGAGCTTCCAGACTCCAATTTCCTACAAAACATATAAGAATAGTGCATTAAAAGCTCATTTAAGCAGATTTAGACTTCAAATGGATAAAAATAATGATAAATAAGCGCATAAAAATACGCCTAACATGTACGCTGCAATGAGCGGCTCTATATGATTGGTGAACACCAGTGTTACCTAATGCGTGTGCAAGGGGCGGCTCTTGAGGGAGTGATCGCCGGCGCGATGACATGTTCAAGGGGCGGCCAACATAGTGGAGTGAACGCCGGTGCACAGGTGTGCAAGGGAGGCGCCTGGCAGGCTTATTGGTAACGGATATTTGAGTGATAGCTAAGACCCCGTTACCAAATGGTTTTCGTAATTCAAAGTTCTTCCAACTCGCTTTAAAATGTTGGTCTTGATATAGACCGCGATTCATGTTTCTGGAAAGTTTGTTTCAACTTGTTTTAAATGTTGGTATCAGGGTTAATTAATCAAGGATATTTGACGAGATCTCCGAGGGTTAATTAATCAGGAATCTTGACCAGGATTTGTCGAATGAGAGGCTGTGCCTTTGATTGGACTGTGATGATTATTCTATGTATTGGGTCGAGGACCCCGTATGATGTTGAGATTTGATCTCGTGATGATATTATTTGGATTGGGCTGAGAACCCCGTGAGATGTTGTAATGATTCGCTTGTGATAGTGTCTTATAAATTGGGTTGAGGATCCTGAATAATGTTGTATTGGTTTCTTGTAAATTATTTTCCACATGTTGGGTTGGGGACCCGAGAGCTTTTGAAGTTATTTTCTAAAAGTATTCCCATTCGATTTTCAAAACCCCAAGACGGCCCGAGTCAATAATAATGTTTTCAAACTATCTTATTAAAATACTTTTCCTTTTATAAAAAGGGATTTTCAAACTAGATCTTTTGACTCCTTGGGCTCGTTTAAAGTTTCACTGGTGTTATGTTTCGTAAAGAAAATATGACTATATGATTATCTTTCACCTTGTGTATGCGAGTGCTATTCTGTGTTGATTATGGTAATGTGTGCTTTGTGTTAAGGCTTTGGAGCGGTTGAGTTTTATGTTGTTATTGTTCGTATATCTTGTATATTATGTACTTGCACTAGCAAAATTCCAGTTTGCTAACCGCCGAGTTTTCGGGGGGTGGGTGCCTGTTATGCGCTCAGGTTTTGGCAGCTCGGGAGCAGTCACAGGATTGACTTGGAAGGAGATGGAGGACACTGATGCTAATCACACCAGAGTCAGAGTCTTTTATTTTGTTTCATTTTGGTCGGTATTTCTCTGTCGTTCGAGTATTCACCCTTGCATGGGTGTAGTTTTCATTTATTAAATTGAGTTGTCATTCTTTTCTGTGTTCAACTTTATTATTGTCATTGTAATGTGAATGTCGGTAGTTTCTGAATTGGTTAATGACCTTGTCGGTCTGCTTTGTAATTAATTTGACCCCGGTCGGTCAATCATTGAGTAATATTTTGGATTTTAGCTTGGTAGATCATTGTGATAAGGGTCTACGGCATGTAACATTCCCGATCGGATTCTGGGGGTGTTACAGATATGGTATCAGAGCTTAGGTTTGCAAAAAACCTAGGCCGTTGGGTCAAGTCCATGTCCGGTGTAAGTCGCGCGCATCAGAGTTGTGATTAGTATCGTGGTCCCGACATCATCTTCAGGCAATCTGTGTTGGTAAGTCTCCCGATCGTAAGTCCCTTTATATACGTATTTGATTATATTGTGCTAATGTGTTTAATTTGAACTAGGGATTGAAACTTGTTGGTGATATTATTGTTTTAGGATATAGCATGCGTATACGGTCCGAGTAAAAATAGTTATGTAGCATGCTTCGGAATTCGAGCATATTTATCGGTTTTTACATTTCATTAGAGTAAATCTTTGAGTGTTAATATTATCCGCTGCGTGAGTATTTTGAAATGGCTTTTGGTATCTTGCAAACTGAGTTTTATTTCCTAAAACTGATTCCCTAAACCGAGTTTTGATATTTTGGTCTTGCACGTTTTGACGGTATTTGATATTTTATAAATAACTTTTGTGAGTATTTGAAAATATTATCGTCATCGGTCTTTTTGGCATTTTGAACGTTTTAAAAAAAATGATTTTTAGCCTGGTGGGTTCTGGCACGGGGCCCACGGCGCTGTAATATCACGAATATTTTAAAGTGGTGCTTTGAAATTTTCTAACATTGTGAAAAGCCATGATTTAATGTCGTCATGTTAAATGGTCACGTATCTCGGTGGAAAATTCTTTCGAATAAATATTTTGATAGAAGAGGAAAGATTTTCAAAATTGTGGTATTTGGGACTCAACACTTTTGGAATATTTCAAATTAGTTACAATTCAGTTTTCAATTTTTCTTTTATACATTACTCGAAAATAATTTTTAGAGTCGTTATATAAACTTCCTCTTCCGAAATAAAAGACAGTATTTACAAGTCTTGGGCGTAACGTGACTAGCCCTCTTTTTCAAAAATATGTTTCCATTAAGTGCATACATATAATGATCGTCCTCGTCGAAGGACTCGAAATTGACTTCATAAAACTTTGTGCTTTACGATATTATTGTTATTCTAAGGATGCTAACTAAACCTCGTGTTGATAATTGTGGTCTATTGTACGACTGATAAATTAATATTGTTGAACGGTATTATCTGCATTAGTATGTCGAGCCTCGGCGGACGTAGACGTGATGATGGGAATGGAATCGGCGAGCTGGTTCGTACGACAACGATTCATGCTACGGTGAAGGAGTATCAAGATCAAACGATATCCTATGAAATCTCCTCAGTGGTCGAGCCCACGAGCGAAGCGAAGAGACCGAGGACATATGGAAAATTTTTGGGTGGTGAAGAGTCTAAGGCTCCCAAACCCCCACGTCGTTCGAACACGTCGTCTTTGCGATCGGGAGTGAGCGCTGGGAGTCCCAAGCCAGCATCGGTGACTCTTGGTAAGAAGAGAAGGTGCTTCAACTGCAATCGTCAGGGACATGATCGTGCAAATTTTCCCTTTCCACTCTTGACTTGTTACCGGTGCGGGTGTCAAGGTCATCGGGAGAAACACTGTGAGACAGTTTCCGAATTGGCAAAGAATGCTACCCTATTGGATAATAGAGCAAGTGACCGGAGAGTGTCCCGATTTTCCTTCTGAAGATTCTAGTATGGGAGAATGAAGATCTTGTACTGTGTCTTAATCGTTGCTGGTTCCAACAATCGTGACTTCGATCGTTTTTCATTTCATCGCTTTATGTTTCCAACTCTTGTTGTTCTAAGTTTCGGGATCAAAATGTTTTCTTAGTATGGTACTCTTCTTAGTATTTTCAGTGTTGGGTGACTTTCATTGTTGGTGATTCATCTGTAATCTTCTCAACAATTTTAAACTACCATGTTCTACCTAGCCTACCGCCCTCCGAATGAATTTCAGAGTTGTTTTGTCAGACTCCGTAGATTATTATGGTCTTTCCACATCTGAACTTAATCCTTGCAAATTTTGTTCGAAACTATTATTCCCACACGTGCAATTAACATTTCCAAATGTGTTAGGAACTTGAATGCGGTTGGTCGAGCTCGAAACGTGGTTTCAGGACGTCTGAGCCGTTTGGTGATTTTCCGTAACTCTCGGAGCTTTTATCTCCAAACTCATATACTCCTCCACCTCGACTTCTCATGTTCACATATATTTTATCACCTCGACTCACGTACCAGATGCTTGCTTAGTCAGATCATTGTATTTCAAGGATTCTCACGTTCGCGCATTGCTCGTGACGTTTTGGGGCTGAGCAAAGTAGTTATTTCCTTGATTGTTCCGCCACTCTCTATTTCAAGTTTTGGGACGAAACTTATTTTAAGGGGGGTAGAATGTTGTGAT
Organism: Orobanche coerulescens; assembly: GCA_033398695.1. Classification (NCBI taxonomy): domain Eukaryota; kingdom Viridiplantae; phylum Streptophyta; class Magnoliopsida; order Lamiales; family Orobanchaceae; genus Orobanche; species Orobanche coerulescens. The sequence continues at coordinate 105,350,199 of CM065815.1, forward strand.
ACCCCGTAATAAATAAACCGGGTGTTTTATATTCGGTGAACCGTCAAATAATTCGGTCATTGTGTCGGAGTTGAGAATTATGTCGCTCGTGTTGTTTAGAGCGACGGACTTGAATTTTGTAATTGCGGAGTACTAATATATATTTTATACATAATATTTTGTACGTCACCCTCGTGTCAACATTCATCGGGATGAGATAGAGATGATAATCTGGATAGTTATAATGATATATATATATATATAAAAGATCATTTGAGGACCAAACTTTTTTTACATACCAAGGGACTAATCTCCACCCTCCATCTTCCCTCCATCTTTATTTGATCTAATGGATGAGATTAATCCCAACAAATTAAAAAACCCATTTTCATCATTTTTTTTCAAATATCAATATCTTTCAAACCGTTAATCGTTAAGTCAAAAAAAATATACCGTTACGACGAGCATTTAATTATCTTTCTATACATAGGCACTTTGATATATTTTCGACAAATTTTTTTTCGCTTTTTTCACGTTTTTTTTCGTGGCCGAAAAAATCACATATGATATATCATATATGATAAATGATATGTAATATCATATATGATATATCACATATGATTTTTTCGGCCATGAAAAAAAACGTGAAAAAAACGAATTTTTTTTTGTCGAAAGTATATCAAAGTGCCCCTCTATAGAAAGATAATTAAATGCTCGTCGCGATGGTGTAATTATTTTCGCTTAACGATTAACGATTTAAGAGATATTTAAATTATAAAAATGTGTGAAATATTAAATGCTTTTAATCTCAACCATTGATTTCTTTTTTGATGGATGGTGGGGATGAGTACCTTGGTATGTAAGAAAAATTTGGTATTTAATATAACTCTACTCATTTATATAAGGGATAAGAAGAGACAAGAGGAGATAAGAAGGGAAGAAGGGTCGCCAACGATCCTGGAAAACAGAGAAAGAAGAGAGAAGAAGAAAGAGAGGAAAAAAAACTAAGTGCAGCAACAGAAAAAGAAGGAAAGGAAAAGAAAGAGAGAGAGAGGAGGAGCAGGAGTTCTCGGGCTCCGCCGCCAAGGAGGTTTCTTCGGTAAAACTTCACAATCTATATATCGATTTTTTCGTGTTGACGAGTAGATCGTGAATATGTATTTAGTTTTTCAAACCGAGGCCGGAATAGCCGGAACGGGGCCGAAACTGCCGCTCGACATCGGGTCCTCGTACGACCATTCGGGTTGTCGGAACTTGAAACCGTTTACACCGTTAGGGAGCCCTCTTGACGAACTTCATCCTTCTAGTTTTAGGTTTCGGATTCAGTCGAGTTTTATAGTGTGTGTTGTGTGTGCGTGAAACGTGTGTGTACGTGTGTTGTGCTTGTGTGTGTGTATGTGTGTGTGTACTGTGTAGGTGCTGTGTGTGTGCGTGTGTTGGTGTGTATATATGTGTTTGTGTGCGGGGGTGTGTGTGTGTTTTCCTATGTGTGAGTGTGTGCGTGTTGTGGGCCGATGTGAGTTGAGAAGTGGGTATGAGTACGGGCGTGCCGATTTGAGATACAAGTGTGTTGTTACATGTAATACTAGTATTAGCCGATGTTACAGAAGTTTTCGGTGAGGTTACGATAGACGGGAGATGTGAAAACGACTATTTGATAGTCATATAAAGTTTTGGGGTGGAAAACATAAATTTTGAGAAACCAGGGCTACACCATTTGAGAATTTGAAATAAAGTTGGACTTGATTGAAGTTTTCTACATCTTCAATTTGACCACAATACTTTAATATTTTCTTTAAAAGTGTATAACCTTCTTGGTTTCAATCCAAAATGGTTCAAACGACTGCCAAATGGCTCCTAATTCGAAACATAACATTCTTACATCCCAATAACGCACAGAGTGTGTCCGTAATTATGTCTCACCTAGATTCAGCTAAATTAGAATGTAGAGTTCTAACGGTTATATAAATCTTAATCCGTTAATCATATAATATAAATCATTTTAGGTTGAAGGTCTAGCTAATCGCTCAGTCTATTTTCCTTGTCAATCGAACCTTTTCCATTATCTGGAATGTAGGCAAGTACTTTGATTACGTTTGATGTACTTCATGTGAATGAATATGTGAAAAATGTGTTTTCTGTGAAATGTGAGAATATCAAAAAATATGATTTCAGAAAGTGGTAATTTCTGTGGTTTTTGACATATGTAATCAGCGGATGTGTGAAGTTGTGGATATTCAGTATCATTGCGCATTGACATATAATATGTCATAATATGCATTGCAGAGCGGAAAATAATGAATATGTGAAAAATATGGTTACTGTGAAAAGTAGTAATTTCTGTGGTTTGTGACATGTGTGATCAGCAGAAATGTGAATTTGCGAATACTCAGCATCATTGCGCATTGACATGAAATAATATATCACAAACATGTATTGCAAAGAGAAAAGAAAAAATCCAAGTAAGCGACTTGGGTTGGCCAAAAGAGCCGAGCGGAATGGGCCCGTGTGCGTGAGTCATGGCATGCATGGGAATTGCATTTCATTGCACATAATATAATGATGATTGTGGTATTGTATTCCAGAATATATGTGATGGCAGTGTGATTTGGATGTTTATTCATTTGTAGTACATATTCATGAATCGTAGTACTTGCACCGGTTGTTTGCTGACCCCTTCGGGGGTGAATATACTTGTTGTGTATTCAGGTGCAGGCCTTAGTGGCGAACCAGTGCAGGAAGGATACGAGGATGGCGAGCAACACTGATATCATGCACTATTTTGAGTATGTGGTCGTCCTGTTGTGAACCGAGTTGTGTTTTGCCTTGTGCTCGCGCGAGTACTGTCGGGTAATGTGGGTTGTTTGTGGTTCAGTCATTTTGATGATGTTATTGTGTCAGTTTGAGTCCCACAAGATAGTGTATTGTTGAGTGCTGAAATGTATATGGTTTGAAGTTGAGTACTGTCAATGCATATGTGGATTTATATTGAGTTCAGCCTGGTAGGTTCTCAAAAAGAATCTACGACACTGTAATATCTCTGTAAATCAGGGGGGCATTATAGATTGTGGTATCGGAGCATAAGTTTATGGATACCTAGGCTGTTGGTGTTTTGGGTCGGTCAAAGTTGAGTCAGTCGTTTGTTTATGATATCACTGGATTGCTGCTACCTCGTGCGACCTGTGCTGTAAGTTCCTCTGATCCCCAAAATTATTTTAGTTCTGAGTATATGGATTTTAAGTCCTTCTTGTGAGCCGTATTTTGTTGGGGGTTGTGTTCATTGGCTTCTGATCTTATTAGAACCCTGTGGGAAACCCGAGTAATTTATTTGTAATTCTTCGAATTGTGCCCATTAATTTTCCTTCGTGTATATGTTTGTGTAACTTGATCCTACGAGCATATGGAGATGGTAAGTCTCTCGATTATAAGTCCCTCATAGTTGTGCGGTAATTATGTGGTGCTGATTCGATCAACCCTGGCCGAGGGGATAGAACTTGTTGGTGGTATTAGGGTTTTGAGATGTACATTGCGTATGCAGTCCGGGTGAAAATAGTTATACAGCGTATTTCGGAAAACTGGGAATGTGATCGATTCCTATATTCTTTTAAGAATGAGATTTTTAAGTATCAATTTTAACCGTTGCGGGAGTGTGTTTAAGGTGGAGTTTGAAACTCTTTCAAATGGAGAAAACCTACGATGCAATATCGTCATATCAAACGAGTATGTATTTGGTGAAAACTCTTTTCTTTTTTCGAGTAAACAAGTAGTAGAAGAAAAAGGATCTTCATTTTATCTAAGTTCCAAGAAATCTTTGGAAACATTTCAGAGTATAGATGTCTTCGAAAATGTTAAAAATATAGATTGTGGGTGCATCATTTAAAAATGATTTCAAAATCGACGTGTAAAATAAAGCCTCCTCTTCCAATAAGAGTAAAGTAACTACAAGTTTTGGCGAAACATAGCTCGCCCTCTTATTTTGCTGGTACCGCAGTCATAAGTTGTGGGATCGTGTCATGTTTGGACACGTGTTTGGTTGCGATTCAGATTGTTGCGTGTTTGTTGTCTTGGTCGGGGTATGGTTGTGATGGTAAATTTTGGTTGGTATAGGTATGGCGCGCGCTATTGTACAGAATTGGCGCACGCTACCTTGTGGATAGTTCAGGCTAATCTGTCCGGCATATAAACCGTACAACAATCGTGATTTATCATTTCCACTCTTTTACTTTTCTCCGCGGGTGACACCACAGTGTGAATCAAAGACGACTAGGGATCATGATCTTGGCCGATTTTGTTCCGTTTAAAGGTGTTTTGGAGTATAACGTTATATAATCTATTGCTTCTTATCGGATTGAGGCAATTCCTTGATCTTTCTTGAGCTAACCATTTTGAAGATTTTGTTCTTAATCTCATTTTCAACACCGATTCTGATAAATCAATTGATGTTAAATGTTGTTGTTGGTCGTGTCATATGAATTGTATATCCACAACTCTGACTTGCTCAACTCGTTGACGATTTTAAGGATTCTGAGGAACCGTGAACAATTAACGTTCGATCAAATGTCCATAAACCATCGGTGGAAAAATAAAACGATCAAGGGGTGTCCCGTACCCCAGATGATGGCATGTGATGCTTTCATAATACATCGGAATTGCTGATGCTTCCGACAATTGTGGCTTTGATTCTCTTTATCTTCTTGATTTCCATCTCTAACTTGGTAGTTCTACGTTTTGAGGACAAAACTCCATTTGAGGGGGGAAAGAGTATAATAATCGGGATTCTTGCGCTTGTAAAATGTAGGGCCTTCGAACCTTATGTTTGACTATGTTGTTGCACTACAGAACGTGCGAGTCCGGTGGTATTGCGATGATTGGCTTGACGTCTGAGCCTATTGTAATTGTGGTTTCCGGCACGTATTGGTTTCAAGATCTCGCTGTATAACCCCATTATCGTTGAATATTGGACCATATCTTCTTTGGTGCCTTATGGTCCCACCCTAGCAAAATATATCTAATTGTGTTGTGCTTTACTTTGATTTCAACTTATGCCGTTAACTGAATTGCGTCACTATCGAGAAACTCTCGTGATATTAGTGGTCATTCCGAATTCGTCAGAATGCCCAGATATTTGGTCGTTCAACCTTATGAAGTAGCTTGTTATAGTATTATCCTATTTTCATTGTTCAAAATTTTGGGGACAAACTTCTTTCATTTAAAGTGGATCATAATACCCGAAATTTTGACTTCTATATGTTTCCATCCTATCGACTCACTTATGCTCATCGATACCTGCTGAATGTGTTCTGTTCTGTGGTCTTTTCCGTTCGAATGAGTTGTGACATTGTTTCGGACTAGCCCCTTTACAGTTGTGACGTTTCCCAAGTTTGATGCGGCCCTTGTGAACCCTATGCAAAGTGAATGTCTTGTAATTCCTACAAGCCCACTTAATGTCTTGAGCTGAGGCGTGAACTTTGGAGTTGTTTGATTAGTGTCGTCCCGATTAAGGTGGTTCGATCATTCTGGTTCGATTGTTGTTGCTCGATCACGCATCGCGATTATCGAACGGCTGATTTCCTTAAGATTCGGGTACTCGTCCTAGTAAGTCATCTTCCCAACCTTTCAGGTTGTTAGAACTATATACTTGTTCAGCGTAAAGATCACATTTGATTATTGTACTATTTGGATGACATGGAGTTTGTGTTCGCCGTTGGCAATAGATAAAATGTGTCATCTAAAATTTGCCTTGCCTTTGAGTGTTTTATGTCCTAAGTTTTGAGACGAAGCTTATTTCAAATGAAGTGGGATGTAACAACTTCTATTTTCCCGTTACTCCCTTATCTTTTGATTTTTTATTTCCTTCGGTTCGCTAGTCTTGATGATCAACATATGATGGTCATCGTGTCTTAACATCAAGCGGGAGTACCGAGAGTCCACAAGTGCATCTCTTGGCTTGACCAATAATTTGGTCGTATTCGTACCATGGATTAACTCGATCCTTATCAGGTATCCTTGCGAGTCTATCACTAAGATATTATTTTTTTTTATATTGTCATTGTTGTGCAAGAGATAATTAACACTGGATGACGGCGCCTCCATAATAGTGGCTACTAGAAACAACTGTAGCACCGCTAGTGCCGCCGAATGAAGATCGGTTTGATATGTATATAAGGCCCTGAGGGGTATTCCCATAGTAAACTTAAGGCTCTAACCGAGAAGAAGCAGTTGAATGATCTTGTAAGTATGGATCCTACTAAGCATACTCGTTGCTTAGAGCATATCACTTATCTAGAGGCCGTAGCACAATTTCATCGGGATGCTAGTCAGACTGCGCAGGAGGCAGCTGCACGAGAACGCGAGCATGCTGCGCAATTAGAAGCTCAGTTGGCTGCAGTACGGCGTACTCTTCGAGAGAGGAAGGCACAGTACACCCAGGCGAGAGAGGCCCTCCAGGATCAAGTCCAGCAAGAGAGGGCGATGATACGGGCCAACATTGAGGAGATCCTTGCTATCCTCCCAGTGGCCCCAATTCCGGTTGCAGAAGTCGAAGAGGATCCCGAGGAGGATCCGGAAGAAGAGGTCGAAGACAACTCTGTCGTCGTTAACCCATGAGCTATGCTTAATGGGGCGTGCTGTGTATCGATGTTTTCTTATAAACATGTATTGATTTAATGTTTACGATTTAAGGATAAAATTATTCATGGAGGTGATCTATAAACCGGATGTATTTCATCAATCATCTCCTAATTTCAAGTTTCAAGGACGAAACTTCTTTGTAGGGGGGAAGGATGTGATACCCCGTAGTAAATAAACCGGGTGATTTTATATTCGGTGAACCGTCAAATAATTCGGTCATCGTGTCGGAGTTGAGAATTATGTCGCTCGTGTTGTTTAGAGCGACGGACTAGAATTTTGTAATTGCGGAGTATTAATATATATTTTATTCATAATATTTTGTACGTCACCCTTGTGTCAACATTCATCGGGATGAGATAGAGATAATAATCCGGATAGTTATAATGATATATATATATATATATAAGGGATAAGAAGAGAAGAGAGGAGATAAGAAGGGAAGAAGGGTCGCGAACGACCCTGGAAAACAGAGAAAGAAGAGAGAAGAAGAAAGAGAGAAAAAAAACGAAGTGCAGAAACAGAAAAAGAAGGAAAGGAAAAGAAAGAGAGAGGAGGAGCAGGAGTTCTCGGGCTCCGCCGCCAAGGAGGTTTCTCCGGTAAAACTTCACAATCTATATATCGATTTGTTCGTGTTGATGAGTAGATCGTGAATATGTATTTAGTTTTTCAAACCGAGGCCGGAATAGCCGGATCGGGGCTGAAACTGCCGCTCGATGTCGGTCCTCGTACGGCCGTTCGGGTTGTCGGAACTTGAAACCGTTTACACCGTTAGGGTGCCCTCTTGACGAAATTCATCCTTCTAGTTTTAGTTTTTAGATTCGGTCGAGTTTTATAGTGTGTGTTGTGTGTGCGTGAAACGTGTGTGTACGTGTGTTGTGCGTGTATGTGTGTATGTGTGTATGTGTGTGTGTACTGTGTAGGTGCTGTGTGTGTGCATGTGTGGGTGTGTATATATGTGTTTGTGTGTGGGGGTGTGTGGGGGTGTTCCTGTGTGTGAGTGTGTGCGTGCTGTGGGCCGATGTGAGTTGGGAAGTGGGTATGAGTACGGGCGTGCCGATTTGAAATATAAGTGTGTTGTTACGTGTAATAATGGTATTAGCCGATGTTACAGAAGCTTCCGGTGAGGTTACGATAGACGGGAGACGTGAAAACAACTATTTGATAGTCATATAAAGTTTTGGGGTGGAAAATATAAATTTTGAGAAACCAGGGCTATGCCATTTGAGAATTTGAAATAAAGTTGGACTTGATTGAAGTTTTCTAAATCTTCAATTTGACCACAATACTTTAATATTTTCTTTAAAAGTGTATAACCTTCTTGGTTTCAATCCAAAATGGGTCAAACGACTGCTAAATGGCTCCTAATTCGAAACATAACATTCTTACACCCCAATAACGCGCAGAGTGTGTCTGTAACTATGTCTCACCTAGATTCAGCTAAATTAGAATGTAGAGTTCTAACGATTATATAAATTTTAATCCGTTAATCATATAATATGATTCGTTTTAGGTTGAAGGTCTGGCTAATCACCCAGTCTATTTTCCTTGTCAATCGAACCTTTTCCATTAGCTGGAATGCAGGCAAGTACTTTGATTACGTTTGATATACTTCATGTGAATGGATATGTGAAAAATGTGTTTTCTGTGAAATGTGAGTATATCAGAAAATATGATTTCAGAAAGTGGTGATTTCTGTAGTTTTTGACATATGTAATCAGCGGATGTGTGAAGTTGTGGATATTCAGTATCATTGCGCATTGACATGAAATAATATGTCATAATATGCATCGCAGAGCGGAAAATAATGAATATGTGAAAAATATGGTTGCTGTGAAAAGTAGTAATTTCCGTGGTTTGTGATATGTGTGATCAGCAGAAATGTGGATTTGCGAATACTCAGCATCATTGCGCATTGACATGAAATAATATATCACAAACATGTATTGCGAAGTGAAAAGCGAAAAATCCAAGTAAGCGACTTGGGTTGGATAAAAGAGCCGAGCGGAATGGGCCCATGTGCGTGAGTCATGGCATGCATGGGAATTACATTGCATTGCACATAAAATAATGATGATTGTGGTATTGTATTCCAGAATATATGTGATGGCAGTGTGATTTGGATATTTATTCATTTGTAGTATATATTCATGAATCGTAGTACTTGCACCGGCTGTTTGCTGACCCCTTCGGGGGTGAATATACTTGTTGTGTATTCAGGTGAGGCCTTAGTGGCGAACCAGTGCAGGAAGGACACGAGGATGGCGAGCAACACTGATATCATGCACTATTTTGAGTATGTGGTCGCCCTGTTGTGAACCGAGTTGTGGTTTGCCTTGTGCTCGTGCGAGTACTGTCGGGTAATATGGGTTGTTTGTGGTTCAGTCATTTTGATGATGTTATTGTGTCAGTTGGAGTCCCACAAGACAGTGTATTATTGAGTGCTGAAATGTATATGGTTTGAAGTTGAGTACTGTCAATGCATGTGTGGATTTATATTGAGTTCAGCATGGTATGTTCTCAAAAAAGAATCTACGGCACTCTAATATCTCTGTAAATCATGGGGGCGTTACAAATGTAATATTCGAGAATTTTATTCTGATTAATTCGAATTTTTCTTTTTTAGACTGGAAATTTCTTGATTGTCGAGCGTTGGTATTATTTTTCTCGACAATCGATTTTGTGTTTATGGCCATATGTGGTGATTTGTTGTATATTATTTCATTTCCGATCGATGTTGCTGTCTGCGAGCGTTTCGTCGTGTTTGTTCCGTGCATTTTTGGGAATCGAGTCGCCAGCCCACTGCAGTTGGGCGCTGGCCGGGCGGTTGCGGGAGGAACCGGCACTGCAGCTGGGCGCTGGCCGGACGGTTGTGGGAGAAACCAGCACGGCAGCTGGGCCCTGGCCGGATGGGTGCGGCAGGGACCGACATAGCGTACGCTACTGCGGGGAGACTGCGCGCGCTAACCGACAGGAGTAGCGCACGCTATGCGGCATCTAGCGCGCGCTACCTGGGCCGGGAAGTGGGGCACCTGAGGTTCTGGACTCCGGAGGGTTGGCGGGTAGCGCACGCTACGGCCGGTCGCTGCGCGCGCTAACCGGCAGATGTAGCGCACACTGCTCGGCAGCCAGCGCGCGCTACCTGGGCGGGGGGATCGGTCCAGGAGGCTCTGGACTGGACCATGGCCGGCCCGCTAGAGCATGCTGCCGGCACCCTAGCGCACGCTAGGGCGGCCTGCCTATATATTTGACCGAGCAGCCCTGTTTCCAACCATTTTTCATTTCCCATCTTTCTTTTCCGCGACCAGAGATTTTGAGAGCGAGGAGACATGTTGTTGAACAACCAATCCATGAAGTTCTTGAGTTCATATTATTGATTGATCATTCCATAACATCCTTCAATCAATCGAATCAAGGTTAGTTTTTCCTAAAATCTAAACTTTGGGAAATTTGGGGATATTGATAGATTTCGTCCGTTCGAACCATGTGAACTTAGATTACTGATGGATAATTGTATATTAAGTTGTATTCTATCAATTTTATCATCTTTCCATGGTTTTGTCATGTCCGATTCATCGTTTATATGAGTTTTCAATTGACGCCTTCAATGTATTCGGGAAAATGCCGCAGAGGGAGATTCAGTCGTTTTGTGATGTTTTTCCTCGTGTGATTTATTATTTATTTGATGATAGGATATTAGGGACAAATTCCCTACGAAAATCTGGTGTTGAGCCTTTCCGATCGTCATTTTCATTGGAGTTACGGATTTTTCCAACCAACCGTATTTTCGGAGTATTCGCGAGAGATTACCAAGGCAAGTACCTTGATATACGATTTATAACTACGTGAAATTATTGTTGTCGAAGTGTATGAATTTATACGGATGTATATATGTATATATATATATAGAAATATAGATTTATATATATTTATATGTTAAATATATGTATGTATATACGTATATTGATATATATATATATATGTTTATGTCAGTGAACGCCGATAGATGAATGCTAATACTAGTTGACGTACTCAACTTGGATTGATGGATGAACTACACTTATAGATATAATATAGTAAGGTTATATATATATATATATTCGGTTGAGTTGCGATATAAGGATATATGTGTAGTGTTGGTTGGTTTTACCGAAGACTTATTGTGTTGAGTCTTGATTAATAACGTGCCTCTTGTTGTTGTTGTTTATTTGTGTAGTCGTGGACAGACGGATAAATTATATGAATTGGTGTACTAATTTGATAATTGTTGCAACGATTGACTCTATGCTTGATGTTTGAAACATTGTGAATACTTGTTGTGAGAGACGTCGTATCCGGGAACCTCTGAGGGCGGGGCGTGTACTCCGGCCTGGTGTACGCTTCAATGTGCGGCTCCATATGATTGGTGAACACCGGTGTTACCTAATGCGTGTGCAAGGGGCGGCTCTTGAGGGAGTGATCGCTGGCGCGGTGACATGTTAAAGGGGCGGCCAACATAGTGGAGTGAACGCCGGTGCACAGGTGTGCAAGGGAGGTGCCTGGCAGGCTTATTGGTAACGGATATTTGAGTGATAGCTAAGACCCCGTTACCAAATGGTTTTCATAATTCAAAGTTCTTCCAACTCGCTTTAAAATGTTGGTCTTGATATAGACCGCGATTCGTGTTTCTGGAAAGTTTGTTTCAACTTTTTTTAAATATTGGTATCAGGGTTAATTAATCAAGGATATTTGACGAGATCTCCGAGGGTTAATTAATCAGGGGTCTTTAGCAGGATTTGTCGAATGAGAGGCTGTGCCTTTGATTGGGCTGTGATGATTATTCTGTGTATTAGGTCGAGGACCCCGAAGGATGTTGAGATTTGATCTCGTGATGATATTATTTGGATTGGGATGAGAACCCCGTGAGATGTTGTAATGATTAGCTTGTGATAGTGTCTCATAAATTGGGTTGAGGATCCTGAATAACGTTGTATTGGTTTCTTGTAAATTGTTTTCCACATGTTAGGTCAGGGACCCGAGAGCTTTTGGAGTTATTTTCTAAAAGTATTCCCATTCGATTTTCAAAACCCCAAGACGGCCCGAGTCAATAATAATGTTTTCAAACTATCTTATTAAAATACTTTTCCTTTTATAAAAAGGGATTTTCAAACTAGATCTTTTGACTCCTTGGGCTCGTTTAAAGTTTCATTGGTGTTATGTTTCGTAAAGAGAATATGACTATATGATTATCTTTCACCTTGTGTATGCAAGTGCTATTCTGTGTTGATTATGGGAATGTGTGGTTTGTGTTAAGGCTTCACGGCGGTTGAGTTTTATGTTGTTATTGTTCGTATATCTTGTATATTATGTACTTGCACTAGCAAAATTCCAGTTTGCTAACCCCCGAGTTTTCGGGGGGTGGGTGCCTGTTATGCGCTCAGGTTTTGGCAGCTTGGGAGCAGTCACAGGATTGACTTGGAAGGAGATGGAGGACAATGACGCTAATCACACAAGAGTCAGAGTCTTTTATTTTGTTTCATTTTGGTCGGTATTTCTCTGTCGTTCGAGTATTCACCCTTGCATGGGTGTCGTTTTCATTTATTAAATTGAGTTGTCATTCTTTTATGTGTTCAAGTTTATTATTGTCATTGTAATGTTAATGTATTTAGTTTCTAAATTGGTTAATGACCTTGTCGGTCTGCTTTGTAATTAATTTGACCCTGGTCGGTCAATCATTGAGTAGTCTTTTGGAGTTTAGCCTAGTAGATCCTTGTGATAAGGGTCTATGACATGTAACATTTCCGGTCGGATTCTGGGGGTGTTACATAGGCCATAGTGTACGTAATACATACGTTGACTAGCTACAGTAAATGTCCATTTAACGTACGTAATACACTACTCATAGCGTACGTAATACCTAGTTGACTTATCTTTTGGCACGCTAGCCGATACCTGGGCTCCACATGGAAGATATTGATTCCTTTGTCCGATTCTCTTCATAACGTACGTTATTCCCTCTATGTAACGTATGTTACGTCTATGTCTTAGCGTATGTAAACTCCTATGCTTAGCGTACGCTATGCTTGACAAAGTCCTCTCTGATCAGCCCACTATATCTCACATGATGCTTTAATGTACGCAACGACCGAATGTTAACGTACGTAACCTTTGGAGATTAACGTACGTAAGCACATGTGCTTAATGTACGTTATGGCTTCTATACTTAGCCATTTACACTGATCTTGCTCGTCATCTCAATATACCGAATACGTATACACGACAGACTATATCCTCAAATGCAATTGTCAACCAAGTACGACAAATATACCAATACAGACATCTCAGTCCTTCATTTATTTTATCCATACTGTACAGATTCCACGCTGTACAACATAACTCGGATAAAATAATATTAAACAACAGTAGTAGAAATTCTGGATATTACATTCATCATCCTCAATGGTTTCTGAGCCTTCATCTTCCTCAAGAGTGCTAGGAAGCTACATAATTTATACAGTTGTGATATGTTCATTTTCCTCCCATTCCTCAGCTTAGTTACCTGCTGAAGGGACCAGCTTGGTTGTATGAGCGACTGGTTCTTCAGTTGAGGTGGGATGAACTTGAGCTGGGATGGAGGACTCATCTGACATCTCAGTTTATGGCTTGTCAGCAATGTTGTTTTCCCAGAACTCAGTTGGGCAGTTAACCAGTCCTTTGAACTTCTTTTCAGCACGTCCAAAAGATGATGTGATGGTGATAACATTCTGTTTTTCAGCAGATTTGCTCTTCCTGAAATAAGCAGACAATGATATATTGGCACTGTCTTCATCCTCCGATGTAGGTGCAGGTGCACGAGTTTGTTTTTTCTCATATATATGCAACTAAGCTGAGAGAATCATAGCTGCATTGATCTCGGCAGCACTCAGCTCGGTTGCTGGAACTTCTTTATCTCCAGTTGGGGGATCTCGGTTGGGGACAACATAGCTGTTGCAGATTCCACTTCTTCTCCATCTTCTGATTCAGACTCCACCTTGTAAGATGAGGTGTCTGAAGTCATATTTGCCAGCATTTCTTCGGCTCGAGGTTGCTGCTTAGATAAGACCTTGGATGCAGCAGGGTCTAAGTGATGAAGGCGGTTGTTGGTGTGTAACTTCTCTGCTTTGCCCTTGGCCACTTGAAGGTGCTCCAACAATCAGATGATTTGTGTTCCATAACATAGCCTCTGGCTAAATTTGTTTTTCTCGTTGTCCCAACTGACTTTGTTCACGTCTTTTACTAGCTGCCTAAAGATGTACTCAGGCTAGTTGATTCTTCGCATTTAGATAATTGCCCCCATCACTGTGTACTTGGATGTGGACATTTATGTTGGGATTTGATGCCTAAGACGAATGCATAGCAGAAATAAAACAATAATAAACTGAACCCCTGAAACAGATCGATCATGCATCATATATATGAATATAAATAGATAAGAATAAAATAATCGAAAACATACCCTTGTAGTCATTTGATTAAATGTTGGTGAATAGTTTTCCCACAAACCGAATTTTGCAAGCTTTTTTGAAAATCCCCAAGTACCGAAAATACCATGCCTTTACTAGCCACGCACTGGAAGGTGACCGAGACATTCTATATTTCCTTGTTCTATTAGAACACGGCTAGAAGAAAATATATTAAGCTTACTTATAATTTCACAAACACTCCAAGTGATGTAAAATATTTTTCTCTCAATTATTCTCTTCACTTTTCTATTAGAGATGATGAATAATATTCAGAACAGAACTCTCTATCTCTACTTCTTCTTGTTGGCGGTAAGGTGGTCTTGTAATGGTGGTAAGGATGATGAATATGAACAACTACATAAAGATCATAATAAGATATAATCTTATCATCATGTTTGCCCTTAAGTTCCTGAAACTTCAAGTAACATGCACTTAAGAATACAAAAAACAAAACACCAACTAAATAATAAAATGGGGCGGCCAAGAGGAATAATGGAGGAGTTTGGTTCGTTTCGGTCCATGAAAAGAACCGTCGTGTATCTAGTCCGATAGATACACATTGTTACGTCTCAAATAAAATTAATACAATTAAATAATATAATTAATTAATTATATCTAAATATTATTTCTCCAAGAAATAATATATTTATGAATTAAATTAATTTTACAATAATTTATTTAATTCATCAAATCGATTTAATTTATCCAATAAATTAAATTAGACATCTAATGTCTAAAAATTAATTAAGAGAGAATAAGCTCAAATTAATCCGTCATCTCCCTAATGTACAACTCGGTAGGTCCGCCTCAGTAAGCAATGGGAGGAACCAAAGAGTTGTAACACTACCTAGGCAGCCTGGTAGCCTACACTGTAACCTTATTGAGAACGAACGATAGGGATCATTCAAGAACCATTATGTCGTGAATACCAGTATACGTCTAAACCCTTCTTTCATATGTACCGATCAAATCATAGGGTCACGATAAATCAAACTTTATAGTACTTGATGCTATGTTCGAGTTAATGTAAATCGAGATCACCGAGCTTTCGTGTATCCAATACAACTAGCTCCAACGCTTTGGCCAAAGACTTACAGGAGAAAGAATCCTATCTTGGTATTTAGTAAAACCTACTACTTGTCCGTAAAGACGCACGTTGAGGTTGACCCCTACCTCTCGGTTTTCTGGGTCGAACTACTCTAGTGAAAATATTAACGTCACAAGCACATCCCTACTAAATCCTCAAGTCGAAGGTTCACGAATACATATCACAACCTATCGTTTCCGTCATTGACTGTCCCGGAGTAAAATCCGTGTGACGAGTCGAGGGTGAGTCGGTTTGAGTATACTAATCCCATTAGTATACCTTCAACGTGTGCTCCCACTAACCATGAGTGACGAAAGACAGTTTCCAAGTCAAAGAATACGTCATTCAAGTCTTCAAATAAACTTAATGTCCGGTCAAGTTTAATCGACTTTGCGAACGATTAAGTATTTGAGTCATAAATTTTACTAGTGCCCATACCCTTATCTAATAAGGAGTGGAAAGTTTTCTCTCAAATACATGGACAAGTTTATATATATATATATATATATATATATATATATATATATATATATATATATAAGTCAGGAATGCCAGTGACTATCAGTAAATAAAGAAACACACAATTGCCTTCTGATAATAGTTTACATAATAACAAGTACAATGCCCTCTCTCATACATCCTTTGAGTAATATTCGAGGACATATTCCTAACAATCTCCCACTTGCACTAAATGCCACACACTATGCTATCTAATACCCATGTTATCCAGTTGATGCTACAAGCTTATCTGAGAAAGAGGCTTAGTTAGTGGATCATCGACATTGTCTTTTGAGTTTAGTTAGTGGATCATCGACATTGTCATTTGCAGCAAAATGTATCATTTGCGAATAAATTCTCTCACGAGATGATACTTTCACTCAATATGTTTTGTACTGTTGTGAAACCTAGGATCCTTGGCCTGTGCAACAGCTCCATCGTTATCGCACAAAATCGGAGCGGGAAGCTCAGCACATGGTGTCACATGAAGTTCACCTAGAAACTTCTTAATACAAAACCCTTCCTTACAGGCCTCCGAGGCCACTTGATACTCAGCCTGACAGGTGGAATCAATAGTCGTGCTTTGCTTGGCGCTTCGCCGAGATACTGCTCCTCCATTAAGAGTAAAAATGTAGCCAGGAGTAGACATAGAGTCGTTTTTCTGGCCTTGGAAGTTTGAATCAGTGAAGCCCGTCACATTCAGTTTCTCCACCACCATACATAAGAACCAGATCTCTAGTCCTTCTCAAGTACAATTCCATAGCGCAATATATAATGATTCTGTAATTGTGATGGATCCATAGGATCTTTATCTTTAAGATTCGTGCTATCTAATTTGGTAGTACTCCAAACTAATGCAGATTTGTATTCGGATGAAACAATTTCAAATTCGTATGGTTCTTTAGGGATATAGAAGTGGCTTAATATGTTTCGAATTCTTCTTTTAATTTATATGGCCACCGAAGGACTTTTTTTACGGATTTCTTTTATACTAGTAGATTTTTTGATCATTAATATCAGTTTCAGTTTGAGTCACCAAATTTTTAATATTTTTTTTGTTTTTTCTTCCCTCTTTAGATAAAAAAGAGTCTTCCAGATGAGATACTCATTTAGATCGATGGATCCCCATTTTATCGTAAGTCTACTTATTAAAGTTAAGAATTCAATAATTTCTATTGATAATGGTTTTTTATCAACTCTAAACATTTTCTATTTAATATTAAATTCTTGGTAAGCAGTATTCAGTGGCAAAAGAAGGATACCATGAATTTTGTTTATCCAAAATTTTTCTATTAAATTTTCTAACGGAATTTTTTCTAGGCGTGAAGGTGAAGGTAAAAATATTTTGTAGTTTTTTTTCGAAATGATCAATTTAGGAAAGGATCATATCTATTTAGTAAGTATTTTTTTGTATGATCGTCATTACATAACCGAGTCCTTGCTTCGAGCATATTCAAAGAATTTTTTTTATCTAGAGCTTCAATTCAATTTATAAACTCATTATTGAAACTTTTAGCTTTTTGTTTGTTGGTATAAAGCCAAAGGTTTGGAAAATATATTAGTTGAAAAATTTTCAACTATAAGTAGAGATATCTTTTTTTTTTTTATCATTTCAATAAAAAAATATAAACTGGGGAGATATGTAAAAGAAATTTTTTCTTTTCCATTACTTTTGCATATGTTAAAAATGTTAGGAGTATGCCCTCGAATGCCACTCAGAGGATGTTGAGTAAGGGCATTATACTTGTAATTATGTAAATCATTAATATAAGGCAATGGACGTTTCTCTATTTACTGGTAGTTACTGGCTTTCCAAACTCATAAATATACATATAGAAACTAGTCCGTGTATTTGAGAGCAAAACGTTCCACTCCTTATTGGATAAGGGGGTCGACACTCGAAAGGTTTATAGCTCAAATACTTAATCATTCGCAAGTCGATGAAACTTAACTGGGCGTTAAGTTTATGTGAAGACTTGTATGACGTGTTCTTTGACATGGAGAGTGCCTGTCAAACACTAATGGTTAGTGGGAGCACACGTTATAGGTATGCTAATTGGATTAGTATAATCGGACCGACTCACCCTCGATTCGTCGCATGGATTTCACTCTAGGATAGTCAATGATGGAATCGAGAGGTTGTGATAGGTATTTGTGAACCTTCGACTTGAGGATTTACTAGGGATGTGCTTGTGACGTCAAGATTTTCATTAGAGTAGTTTGACCCTGTAAACCGAGAGACGGGGGTCAACCTGGACGTGCATCTTGACGGGCAAGTAGCAAGTCCTACTGAATACCAAGATAGAATTCTTTCTCCCGTTAGTGAGCGGGTTATATGTCCTATGCGGTTATTGGCAGATGAGATCATAAGTCTTTGGCCAAAGCATTGGATCTAGTTGTATTGCCCTTAGCCTACGTTAAGTCCGTTGACTTGCTTAGCTGGAAAACTGTCCAGGTTCATGCGCATCCTCCCACGAATCTCCCCTGGCCCCCACAGGCCGACCCTTGTCAGATCTCAAGTTGACCAAGCTTACGTACGTTAAGCTCATCAGATAACGTACGTTATGCTGCAGTCGTAGTGTACGTTAAGATCATCCTTTAGCGTGCGTTAAGACGTGCAGAATTACACATGCATGCATGGAAAATAATACAAAAATGTAGGGATACGTATACGGGAAACTGATCATCGATTAATAAGTCATAGAGTCGTGTTGTGCGGCGATTAATACGCCTCGATAGGCGATCGGCATCACAATCAGAGAAGCCATGGAAGACATACTCTGGACAAACGCCTGGAGTTCGGCACCATACGGCGACCGTCTTTTGGTACCTAGCGATCGTCTTTTGATGTCTGACGATCGTCTTTAATGAGCGAGCCAGAGGCGATCATCTCGTGCCACGTATGGATCCAGCATCCGTCAAAGTCGTCGAAGACCGAATCTTGGACGATGGCCCACGTGCGGATCTTCAAAGGATACCGACAGATAGGACCATAGCCTGTCACCTACCACACCTACCGACAAGGCCGCCGAAAGGTACAAAGTGGGTCCTCCCCGGACAGCGACTCGAGACACGTGCTGGCTTCCCATTGGTTTGCCCAGCTGGCCTCCAGCTGCAACCTCGAACCTCAAGGGAACATGCCCACGTGACGGCACGATCGGCCGTCTTATTTTAATATAGAAAACGGCGATCGCCCGCGATCGCCTGAGGAACCCCAACTACCTTGTCCCCTATAAATAGAGGACTCACTGCTATGGCCAAAAAAATGGGAATTCTACTACGAATTAAGTGCAAAATACACACCAAAGAGAGAATCAAAGGCTCTTTTGGCAACCACTAATACATTCATAGTGATATTCACACACATTCATCATATATCCCAATCAAGAACTCAAAGACTTATCTCTCTGGTTCTTCCGGCAATCTACGCGCTCTAAAGCCTAGATAACTAGAAGTCTTTACACTCCTTGTAATAGATTCTAACATTAATATTTGTACTCGACAGTATATTTATTAATAACATCTCGCGAGAGCATTCAAGCCCGGGATTAACAACCCCGACAAATCTTGTGTTATCTATTTTCTCACGGAAGTGTTCTCGCATTTGTTTGTTACTCGATCATTCCAGCAATACTATCTCCGGATAATATTTTGGGTAACAACAATTGGCGCTAGAAGGAGGGCATCTAAACCTTCATCTTTATTCCTACCGTCTCGAAGAACACTCACTGTTCTCCGGACATATACTTGAAGAAACACTCACTGTTCTTCAATAGAAAAACCTTCAGAAAATGACATCATCAACGACCTCCAAGAGAGCCACCCTGAGATCTGCCGGAAATCTTATTCCGGCGAGGACCGAATCCCAGCCCACGGCGGAAGGCGACCGTGGCGACGCTAGGCTCTCACTCCCGCCCCCGAGGGACGGTTCTAGCCTCTCACTCGATCGCCTGCATCAAGGAATGATTGAGGAGGCTATAGCCATCCTCAGGGAGCGACGGAAGGCCTACGACTCGCCCACCATCACTCCGTCAACCATCCGCCGGGCAAGCAAACGAAAGCTTAAGGGGATCTAGGTCGAGAAATCGACAGAAAGCCCCGAGCCGTAGGAGAAGGCTCTCGTGAGGAGGGACGACTCCGTCTTCAGCCACCTGGGGAGCGATCCCTCATGGCGACCCGGGCACTCAGGCCCCAGCCGGGAGACATCGGTATCCGAATCCTTTACCAGGAGTTCGGCATATCCGACTCCCAGGAGACAGGCCGGTCAGCGAGCCCCTGCTCGCCCAAGGAAGGAACCCACTGGCAGGGAGCTCGTCATTCACCACGGAGCTAGGGGATCAGTACACGATCGCCTTGGTTCGCATTCTGAGAGCCAATCGGCGAGCAGTCAGGCAACGACAATGGCCGCCATGAAACGCCAGCTCGACGAGATGAAGACGCTCCTAGAAATTGGGGCAGGTGCCAGGAGACCGATCGCTGGGCTCAATGAACCGCTCGCGACTCAGATCGAGCTCGCCCCAGTCCAACCAACGATCAATCCCCCACAAACACCTCTATATGAGGGGAGATCGGATCCGGAAAACCACTTAAGCAAATTCCGGATCTACATGACCGGATGCGGAGCTTCAGATGCGACGAAATGTCGTATGTTCCCGTTAACTCTGGGCGATCTCGCCCACAGGTGGTATATCTCACTACCATCTCGCTCAATCAATTGCTTTGAGAAGCTGGCGAACGACTTCACGTCGTACTTCGCCGCCAAAGTCGCTCGCCCGGAAGGTCCCCACCGCATGATGAAAATCAGGCAGGGTAAGGATGAATCGGATGAGGATTACATCGACTGGGTAGACGAGATAGTCCTCACCGGTGAGCCCATCAGCGACGAGATTGCTCTCCACGCAGTGCTGAACGGATTCCACGGACGCTCGCCCATGTTCAGGCACCTCACAAAGGATTTTCCCCCGACCTATACGGCTTTCCGCGTCAGAGCCGCCGATTTTCTGGCCAGGCAGAAGATGCTCTCACTCCGCTTAGACGAAGGACAGTCCGAAGAAGGAAAAGCACCTTCCCATGTCCAGAAGAAGGCGGTCGCCAAGCCCAGAAAGGCGGTCGCCAAGCCGCCTGGCGAGTTCAAAGCCTTCGAGGATGTAGATGTCCACCTTCTTCACAACCTCAACTTATCTCCGGCCCACATCTTCAATGCGATCAAGGGTCGCGAGTGGCTTTCCAAGCCAAAGCCAATAAGGGACCACGGTCACCTAGACCGTAGGAAATTCTGTGCCTATCATAAGAGTCCCGGCCACAACACTAGCCAATGCCGCGACCTCCTCAGACAGCTCTGGCGACTGTTTGAGGAAGGCAAACTGGACAATTTGATCACCAAGCCAGAACCCAGGACGGAAAGAGCCGGAGGGCGCGAGCGCCGACCAAGCGAAAGGATTCCTCCCAATCCGATCGCCAGAATCGAGCATGAGCCGGAGTACTCTGATGAGTCGATCCCTCCGATCAACCCTGGCGGTCGGATCAACATGCTTCAAGCAGGAGGTGGGAGCCTCGGGGGCCTTTCCCCGGTTTCCACCCTGTCAAAAAGAAAGCGAAAAGCCGAACTGAGGGCTTTCGCCGAAGTCCATGTTGTAGTACCTCCGGAGCCAACCATCTCTAGAGACGCGCTCATCACCTTTTCCAACAAGGACAGGGAGGGAGTGCAATATCCCAAAGAGGATGCACTAGTGATCTCCGCTTGTATCCTTGGGAAGACGGTCGATCGCGTGCTGGTCGACAATGGGAGTTTCTGCAACATCATATTCAAATCCGCCCTAGACCAACTCGGCAACCTAATCAAATTCATCAAGCCTTTCGACACCGTGCTCCAAGGGTTCGGCGACAACACAGTCCAAGCCTACGGGAGGATCAAGCTCTCCGTTGAGCTAGTATGCTTTTATGATCCCAAGGTTAGGATTACTAGGAACCTAAGCTTTGTAATCATAGATAGGCCCAGCATCTATAATGGGTTCCTAGGTCGCCCCTTTTTGGAAACCTTTGAGGCGGTCGCCTCATCTTTCTTTTACTGTATCAAATTCCCCACTGCCGATGGGATGGTCGGTACTGTAAAAGGAGATCAGCTAATGGCAAAAAGATGTTTGAATTACTCCTATGTTGTTACTTCTTTCAATACTTCCCATACTATATGTAACATTGAAGCGATCGACGATCAACCCATGGAGATCGACGAGCCAAACACATCGTACCAACCCAACTCAGGGGACGCCATCTCTCATCAATTCACGGACGACATCGAGCCAAGGATCGGTTTCGAGCCAAGTCTCGACATCGATCCAAGGACCGAGTCCGGAGATCGCACCAAACGAGAGGCGACCGTCCCTGTCGAAGAGTTGGAAAGCATTACAATGGATCCGGATCATCTAGAACGGGAAGTACAGATCGGCGCAAGCATCGACCACGAATTAAAGGGAGATCTGATCAACTTGCTATGTATGAACATCGGAGTCTTTGCCTGGTCGCAACAAGATATGGTTGGCATAAGTCCCGAACACGCTTGCCATTATCTAAAGATCGACCGAGCTATGAAGCCTGTTCACCAAAAGCGTAGGAAGTTCGGTCCCGAGAAATACGCGGCGCTCGACATAGAAATCCAGAAGTTACTCAACAACAAATTGATCGGAGTAGCCACAGACAAACCACAATGGGTCGCCAACGCGGTGCTCGTCAAAAAGCCAACTGGCTCCTGGAGGTTATGCATTGACTTCACCGACCTCAATGCGGCATGTCCATAAGATCACTTCCCGATGCCTCATATTGATCACTTGGTCGATAGTACGGCAGGTTGCGAAATGATGTCATTTATGGATGCCTTCGCCGGGTATCATCAAATCCCAATGGCGGAGGAAGACATAAAACACACATCTTTACACACAGAAAAAGACATATACTTTTGGGTCAGAATGCCGTTCGGCTTGAAAAACGCAGGGGCGACCTACCAACGATTAGTCAACAGAATGTTCGCCGATCAGATCGGCAAGACCATGGAGGTCTACATTGACGATATCGTAGTCAAAAGCCTCAAGAAGGAAGATCACCTCAACGATCTCGCCGAGACGTTCGCCATCCTTGAGAAGTTTAACATGAAGCTGAACCCCAAGAAATGCAACTTCGGGGTGAGCTCCGGGAAGTTCCTGGGGCACATAGTGAGCCAAAGGGGGATCGAGGCGAACCCCACCAAGATACAGGCGATCCTTGACATGTAGGAACCGCGAAACATCAAGCAGGTGCAACGCCTCACAGGTTGTCTAGCCGCCCTCAACCGTTTCATATCACGGCTCGGCGATAAAAGCAAGCCTTTCTTCGTGACCATCAAGAACAAGAAGTTCGCATGGACGAAGGAAAGCCAGATAGCATTCGCCAAAATAAAGGAATATCTATCTAACCCCCAGATCCTGGCAAAGCCGATCCCCGGTGAAAAACTATTCCTTTACTCCTGGCAAATGAGGTCGCACTAAGTGCCGTTCTGGTGCGAGCGGAGGGACAAGCCCACTTGCCCATCTACTATGTTAACCAGGCGCTCCACAACGCTGAGACACGTTATACACCATTGGAGAAGATCGCCTACGCCCTTGTCATGAGTGTTCGTAAGCTGATGGCTTACTTCTTCGATCACCAAGTGGAAGTCCTAACAACTCTACCTCTAAGACAAGTCCTGCACCGACCGGACACCAACGGGCGACTCCTCAAGTGGTCGCTGGAGATCGCCCAATATGGCATCACTTACGCTCCTCGCACGGAGATCAAGGGCCAAGCTCTGGCGGACTTCGTGGTGGAATTAACATTCCCTCACAGTCAAACGCAGGTCGGCCGACCTGCCTGGAAGTTATACGTGGATGGCTCAGCGACCAATTCGAGAGCAGGGGCAGGGATTGTCCTCATCAGCCCCGACGGTCAGAGTTTCACAAATGCTGTGCGTTTCGGTTTTCGTGCGACCAACAATGAAGCCGAATACGAAGCTTTGGTAGGCGGGCTCGATCTATCCCTCGCCCTAGATGTTCGTCGCCTTCATATCTTCATGGACTCCCTCTTGGTCGTAAACCAAGTCAAGGGAGAATATGAGGCGCGCGGCGAACAGATGGTCAAATACCAAGAGCTGGTCTCCGAAATGTGCACAAAATTTGAAGAAGTACTAATCGAACAAGTCCCGAGAGAGCACAACTCCCAGGCCGATGCTCTTTCCAAGCTAGCATCATCGGATGGGGCAGCCGACTTCTCCAATATCCAAATCACAAAGTCAGCAAGGCCGGCGATCGACAGAAACCTGGTTACCACGGTCGCCATCGCCGAGGAGAACTGGATGACTCCGTTCATCAAATACTTAAAGGACGGAACGGTCCCTGACGACCGTGTTAAAGCTCGCCAACTCCAGCTTCGTGCGACCAGATATACCCTATTGGACGACCGGCTTTACAAGCGAGCCTTCAGCCTTCCCCTCCTCAAGTGTATTACACCGGAGGAAGGTCGGCTCGTTTTAGCTGAGATCCATTACGGAATTTGTGGAAACCATGCGGGCGGGCGAGCACTCATCCATAAGACAACCAGACAAGGGTTTTTCTGGCCATCACTTCAGAAAGATGCGATCGCCTATGCCAGATCGTGTCATAGGTGTCAGATAATGGGCCCCAACTTTAAACTATCACCCGAACAGCTCACCTCCATGTATAACCCCTGGCCATTTGCGCAATGGGGCATCGACCTTATAGGTCCCTTGCCGACGGCTCCAGGGGGCTGTAAGTTCGCCATCGTAGGGGTCGACTATTTCACCAAATGGGCTGAGGCCGAACCGCTCAACAAGATCGGCCAAGAGCAAGTGATCAAGTTTATATGGAAAAACGTCGTATGCCGATTCGGTCTGCCCTAGGCCATCATCTCCGACAACGGAAAACAGTTCGACGGTTTAGAAGTCATGCAATTCTGTGAAAAGTGGGGAATCAAAAGGCTATTCTCAGCGCCCTATCATCCTCAGACAAACGGGCAGGTAGAGGCAGTGAATAAGATCCTCAAACACACGATTAAAGCGCGACTCGAATCCAGGCAAGGACGATGGGCGAGCGAGCTCCCAGACGTTTTGTGGTCCTACCAAACGACGACCCGCAATTCAACCGGCGAAACCCCATTCGCTCTTGCCTTCGGAACAGAAGCGGTGATTCCTTCAGAGATCGCCGTCCTCAGCCATCGAACCGAACAGGAGATGACGACCGACAACGATATGGCCCGACGAATCGACCTAGACATGCTCGAAGAACGACGGCTGACCTCAGAAATGAAGAACACAATCCACAAAAGGAGAGACGAGAAGTTCTTCAATCCAAAGGTCAAAGAAAGAAGGTTTCAAGTGGGCGATCTCGTCCTCAAGAAGATCCAAACCCACACAGGCGTTTTCGGTCCGAACTGGCAGGGACCTTTCAGAGTATCCAGATGGCTAACTAAAGGAGCCTACGAACTGGAACATCCTGACGGTACTCCGGATCAATACCCCTGGAACGCCGTGCATCTGAAAAAATACTACCAGTGATAATTTTGTATTCAATTTCAATGATGTACAAGGAATATAATGAGATTTTTTCCTATCCAATCTATTCTGGTACCGCCGACGATCGCTGATCATGACGATCCTAGGTAAAATCAATGCAGCCATGGTCCTGGATGTCAATGGAACCGACAGCTTCGCCCATGCAAGGTTCCTTTGGGCTGAGATCGCCCGCCCTTAGTTTAAATACGAGGCCGGCGTAGCCGAAGGACCCTCCAAAATAATCAGTAGGCACGATCGCACGCCCTCAAGGTACATCATTTAACATGGTGAACCCGGACAACGCGACGTGCCACTACCCCCGTCTCAACGTACACCGTCGAGGGTCGCCATCTTCATGGCGGGCCGAGGTGGAAGCAGAGCTGACAAGCCGCGGACGTGGAGTCGAATAAGCCGACGACGCCCCGCGCAAGGACTCCTCCGGACAAAGATCGCCTGTCTTTCGTTTTAAAACAAGGCAGGCGTAGCCTAACGAAGGACCCTCACAAAAAGTGAGTCGCGGGATACACAATATCCCTCGCACACAAAGACACGATTGGGGAGGTCGGTCCATCGAACACCCCAACCGTACTTGATTCTTCAGAATCGGCAAAATGAAGATAGCTCGCCCGACAGACTAGTTTTTGTTTCCTTACTTACAATAAGTGAACAAAAACAAGGGGGCAGAGATGGGTCGAGCTAATCCCAAATACGATCGAACAAAGAGGAACCACACACGATCGGCTTCGCTCAAACACACGTAGGACGATCGGAGTCGTTCGACAAAAATTACAAGTAAGAATTCCGATTCAAAACATATCAATGCTTTCAACACTCAGACGGTCGGTCGGATGAACAAAACGTCGAAAGCAATCATACACGTACTTGTAAAAATTGCGCGCAAACATTCAAAGGGCGATCGTATATAAAAGAGAGTATGAAAAGAGGAGCATTTTATTCATAACACAAGTTTCGTACATTACGAGGCCCGAAGGCATTACAAAAAAGTACAAGTTACAGAGGAGAACAAAAATGCCTCTCAAGGCCCCGCCTGCTGGTTTTCGCCCTCGGGTTGAGGATCGGCTTGGGCTCCCCCATCGGCCTCGGGATGAATGAGTTTGCCGGTATACCAACTCAAGTCGATCCCGAAGTCGACAAAGTCAAGGATCGGCAAGGAGAATTCTGGATGCAGAGGATGCTCGAGGACATAGGATTTGAAGCTCTCCATCAGGGGACCGATCTCGACCCCTGCCTTTTTAGCGGCTTGAACAGCGTCAGCATAGGCCAAGTAATAAGCGAACTCGCCGACGTGCTCGACGTTAAGGTAGGGATCGACCTCGATCGCCTTCAGCTGCCTCTTCAAATCCGCGGCCGTCTTCTCGACCTCCGCCACCTCGACCGCCTTGGCAGCATTCTCGCCCCTGGCCTTCTCCAGCTCCTTCTTCGCCGCCTCCAGCTCACCGCTGAGCCGATCCACCATCACCTTCAGCCCGGCCGCTTCCTTCTGCGAAGCCACGAGCTTCTGGCGGGTTTCCTTCTCCTTATCACGGGACCGATCGGCAGCCTCCTTAGAGCGGCTCAGCTCCTGCTTCAATCGATCCACGTCCTGCTTAGCCCTTTTGGCCGTCTCCTCATAGTCCTTCTCCATAGACCGGATCCGGTTGGCATCCTCGATATTTTTGTTCCGGGCGGCCACGAGGTCGCTATGGAGACGAGCAGTGAAGGGTCGCCCCTCAAAATCCCTAGCGGCTTGGACGGCCATCGTCGCCGTCTGGAGAGCCAGGGCAACGGTCGCCTGCATGGCATCTCCAGATCGCCGACGAGCGATCGCATCAAGATCGGTCGTCCAGGCCTTGGGCAGAGAGGTGATAGCCTGGCGGACATAAGCAGGGACTTCGAGGGACTGTTGCAGAGCCTTGCTCGACAAAAAGTCCAGCACCATGGGAGCAACGTCCGGGTCGGCAAGACGAACCCTGCAGCGCAAACCAAGGAAACCAAGGAGTTAGCCCATACCATGCTCGGAATGCCTATCTCAGAAAATGTTGGTCCTTTTCTTACCTATTGACCAGCTCGGGATCGCGTCCGAAATAAGGCTTGCCCCGGGAGGTTTCCACCTCGGCGATCGCCACCTTCTTCGCCGAGCTGCCAGATGACCGGGGGCCGGGGACCGTGGGCCTAGGGCCTGATTGCTCCATCATCGGGACGACAGAGATAGGAGCCGCAGCAACCGGAGGCTCAAGAATTGATACATCCGCCTCAGAAATCGACGGGGACTCCTCCGACCTTCGCCTCTTGCGGGCTGTTCCTCACCCTGAACCGCCGGCTCGGCGACTGGCACCTCGGCAGGCCTCGTCACCGGGGCAGGGCGAGACGTCGTCGCAGGAACGCGACCAGTCTGCTTGCCCAAGTGAAGGCGACCAAGAACTCTCGGGTTCGACATGGCTATCTCTGGCGGTGGCTCGGCAAAACGGGGAAAATAAACCTCTGTCAAAGAAGAGATACATACAAGTTAGACAAAACAAAACGAGCTCCTGGAGACGATCGTCCAACAAGGAAGCACCACTTAAACTCATACCTGGAACTTTTAAGTGACGGGGGTAGCAGAACAATCGATCCCCCAACCGATGAGCTTCGGTACCAAGCGATCGAACGTCAATAAAGGAGTTCGGCAAGGCACGGATCCGCTCCCAAACGATCAAGAAATCGAATGGAAGGTCGCCGATCGCTGGAACGAGAGGTCCTGCAAAAAGAAAACAAACTTAGATCAGTCCAAGACAAGCTCAACCAAGGGGAGAGTTAAAATCCTTACTCGGATTCCTCTCCCGGAAAGTGGTGGGGATCTCCAACTCCTCGTTCGGCCTGTCACTCGATGCCGATCGCCACGCCCCGCCGACTCCAAAGACCATTTAGCCAGGTCACCCCTGGTCTTATTCGGCACGCCAAGGACCACTCTCCCGATTCGGCCTTGGATATGATTGCCGCCGATCGACCCTTTCTGCGCGGCCAGTTTGAACAGATAATTCATCTCCAGCGCAGTCAGGAGGCGAAACAACCGGTGACCGCCAAACAGGGTCAACGTGCAGATGATCTGCAGCCAAGCGTTCGGCGTCAGTTGAAGAGGCGCCAAATTCCAGGCGATCAGCAAGTAGGAGACAACGAATGGCAACGGGAATCGCAGACCCGCCTCCATAATCATCTCGCTAACGGCAACCATATCCTTGGGCGGTTGGTCGGCACGCTCATTCTCCGAGGGCACGTGCAAAGAAACGTCAGAGGGGATATGATATTTAGCCCTCCAACGGCTCAGGTCTTTCTTGGTCGCCGTACTCCGGATCTTTCCGAGAGTCCACGGAGACGGGACGGCGGCCTGAAAGACCGTCCGATTCACATGTTCGTAAGGGTGAGCGGCGGTGTAGGCTTCGAGATCGAATTCCGGACAGGGTCCGGCGATCGCTTCCATCATCTGAGCAAAAGCCACGTAGGCGGGGCCGAACCTACTCTCTCGTTCCCAGGCCTCCCGCACCAAATCATCCTCATCCACCGGCGAGCCCCCCTGCTCCGCCGTCGCCGCCGTCCTCGCCACCTCGGCCTCGTTGAAAAGTTCTTCGAGTTCTGCGGGTGCAATCCCCGCTCGAATAGCTTCAACGGCCGTCTCCTTATACACTCCAACAGGAATCTCCTCCCTTTCAGGCGACGCTGCGGCAGCGGAAGAACTTCCGGTCTCGAAGCCTTTTGATCCTCCCGACATATTAGAAAGTAAAGAGAGGGAGAAGGTTAATTTTTCTTACCTAGAGAAAAGAGGGAGATCGGCACAAGAAGCTCCGGAAATTTTTGCAGAAATTCGGCTAGGGAAGCAAGGACGCGTAAAAAGTGAAGGAGAAGAAGCCCTGTCCTTTTTATAGATAGAGACGAGGGCCTAAATGCAAATAGGAGAAACCTCGGGGGCTGGATCGCAACCGTCACGTGGGGACGCATTAAATGCGGCCCTCGAATCCCGCATACGCGTCTTTTCGAGGGCATGCCAACCGTCGTATTCCCCCAACAGCGGCGCGACGCGTGTCCCTGCCACTTTTGGAAAGCCCGCCTTCATTTCCCGCTGCTCCCGACGCGAAAGAAGATCGTCCAAATGTGGATTCAGATCGGCTGATCGTTTAAACATTGGCGATCGCCAACAGTGCCACCTCACCCCGTGTTTTCAACATCAAGGCGAGCTGGGGGGCAATTGTTGTGCGGCAATTAATACGCCTCGATAGGCGATCGGCATCACAATCAGAGAAGCCAACCATGGAAGACTTACTCTGGACAAACGCCTGGAGTTCGGCACCATACGGCGACCGTCTTTTGGTACCCAGCGATCGTCTTTTGATGTCTGACGATCGTCTTTAATGAGCGAGCCAGAGGCGATCATCTCGTGCCACGTATGGATCCAGCATCCGTCAAAGTCGTCGAAGACCGAATCTTGGACGATGGCCCACGTGCGGATCTTCAAAGGATACCGACAGATAGGACCATTGACCCCAGCCTGTCACCTACCACACCTACCGACAAGGCCGCCGAAAGGTACAAAGTGGGTCCTCCCCGGACAGCGACTCGAGACATGTGCTGGCTTCCCATTGGTTCGCCCAGCTGGCCTCCAGCTGCAACCTCGGACCTCAAGGGAACAGGCCCACGTGACGGGACGATCGGCCATCTTATTTTAATATAGAAAACGGCGATCGCCCGCGATCGCCTGAGGAACCCCAACTACCTTGTCCCCTATAAATAGAGGACTCACTGCTATGGCCAAAAAAACGGGAATTCTACTACGAATTAAGTGCAAAATACACACCAAAGAGAGAATCAAAGGCTCTTTTGGCAACCACTAATACATTCATAGTGATATTCACACACATTCATCATATATCCCAAGCAAGAACTCACAGACTTATCTCTCTGGTTCTTCCGGCAATCTACGCGCTCTAAAGCCTAGATAACTAGAAGTCTTTACACTCCTAGTAATAGATTCTAACATTAATATTTGTACTCGACAGTATATTTATTAATAACATCTCGCGAGAGCATTCATGCCCGGGATTAACAACCCCGGCAAATCTTGTGTTATCTATTTTCTCACGGAAGTTTTCTCGCATTTGTTTGTTACTCGATCATTCCAGCAATACTATTTCCGGATAATATTTTGGGTAACAACAAGTCGAAACTTACAAGATCGAATATAGGATAAATACACATTAATTATCCAGGCATTACATACTACCCTCTAAAAAGAAGTTTCGACCCGAAACTTAAAACGAAAACAATTCCGGGTATCTCGACCTCATACTATCTTCCATCACCCAAGTTGCTTCTTCGACTCCATGTCGAGACCACTGAACTTTAACTAAGGAGATCAATTTATGCCTCAATGTCTTGACTCGATTTTCAAGTATCTTGATTGGCTTTTCTTCGAACGAGCCATCATTAGCCACTTCAATCTCGCCAAAATCGATGATATGATTGGGATCCGACACATACTTCCGCAATTGGGATACGTGGAATACATTATGAACGTGACTCCGTGATGGCGGTAAAGCCAACTTGTATGCTAATTCCCCAACTCTTTCAAGGATCTCGAATAGCTCGATATATCTCGGACTCAGCTTTCCTTTCCTCCCAAATCGGAAAATTCCCCAGGTAGGGGAAACTTTCAACAGCACGTGATCCCCAATCTCAAATTCCAACGGGCGACGGCGCACATCAGCATACGACTTCTATCGACTCTGGGCAGTCAACAACCTTTCATGAATCAGAGCTACCTTCTCTAGAGTCTGAACTATCAATTATGGTTCCGTCCCAATCAAATCAGAAGTATCATCCCAACACAGGGGCGATCTACATCTTCTCCCATACAACGCTTCAAACGGTGCCATCTTAATGGAAGCATGCCAACTATTGTTGTAGGTGAATTCAATCAACGGCAAATAAACCTCCCAATCGGTTGACCAATCTAAAGTGCAAGATCTAAGCATATCTTCTACCGTCTGTATAGTCCTTTCAGACTGACCGTCCGTCTGAGGATGATAGGCCATGCTGAAGTTCAGCTCGGTTCCCATGTCCTTATGAACTGCCTTCCAAAAATGCAACACGAAGCGACCATCTCGATCCGAAATAATGGTCTTTAGTGTACCATGCAATCGAACTATTTCCGCAATAAACACTCGTGCTAATTTCTCAGGTCCCCAAGTGTCTTTAACTCCTAGGAAATGAGCCGACTTGGTTAGTCGATCAACTACAACCCAAATCATATTCATTACCGTCTTGGTCTTTGGCATATTGGTGATGAAGTACATTGATATATCCTCCCACTTCCACTCAGGGATCGGAAGTGGCTTTAACATCACGGCAGGCCGCTGATGTTCAATCTTAACCTGCTGACAGGTTAAACATTTCGAAACATAATCAGCTACATCCTTCTTCATATTTCCCCACCAGAAATTTTGTTTTAGATCCTTATACTTCTTACTGGTGCCCGGGTGAATAGAATAGGGCACGCTGTGAGCTTCCTTCAGAATTGTCTGCCTCAAAACATCATCATCGA
This sequence comes from Orobanche coerulescens, assembly GCA_033398695.1. NCBI lineage: Eukaryota > Viridiplantae > Streptophyta > Magnoliopsida > Lamiales > Orobanchaceae > Orobanche > Orobanche coerulescens. The sequence goes on from CM065815.1 coordinate 105,382,016, forward strand.
GAACGCACAGTCGATTCTGAAATCTCAGAACTCCATCATCTTGTATCATGAATCCTGGGGCCTTCCCTTTGTTTACTTCGTCACTTAACATAAGAATCAGGGAATCATTCAACTGCTTAAATTTGATTTCCTCGACTAATGACGAAGTTAGTTCCATCACATATAGTTGCCCTTGGACTCCTTGTGACCATACTTCAATCCCTTCACGGATCAGTTCTCATTGAATGCTGGTTTGGGACGTAAGCGCTTCTAACGCTCGAAGAGAAACAGGTTTGCGGCTCAGTACATCAGTTACCACATTTGCTTTGCCTGGATGATAAAGAATCTCCAGGTCGTAATACTTGATTAATTCCATCCACCTTCTTTGCCTCATATTTAATTCCTTCTGACTGAAAATATAAATAAGGCTCTTATGGTCTGTGAAGATCTGACAATGAGTGCCATACAAATAATAATTGCTTCGACTTTTTTCGGGTCTACCTGAATGCCATCAGCTAATATCACATGCCCAAGGAAGGTTACTTCCTTAAGCCAGAACTCGCATTTAGAATGTTTCGCATAAAGTTGTTCATTCCTCAAAGTGCTCAAAACGATACGCAAATGCTCTGTATGCTCCTCTGTGTCTTTTGAATAGATCAAAATGTCATCGATGAAAACGACCACAAATTTATCCAAGTACTCTAAGAATACTCGATTTATCAATTGCATGAATACCGCAGGAGCATTGGTAAGTCCGAATGGCATCACCATGAATTCATAATGCCCATATCGGGATCTGAAAGCAGATTTCAGTATATCCGATTCCTTAATTTTCAACTGATGGTATCCTGATCGCAAGTCAATCTTCGAGAATATTCTGGCCCCCTACAGTTGGTCAAACAAGTCGTCGATCTACGGTACATGATACTTTTTCTTGATCGTCACCTTCTTTAGCTCTCTGTAATCAATACATAATCGGAGGGATCCATCTTTCTTCCGGACAAAGAGAACGGGTGCTCCCCAAGGAGAAACGCTAGGTTGAATGTAACCCTTCTGCAATAATTCCTCCAGCTGCTTCTTTAGTTTATACATCTAGGTTGGCGCCATATGGTATGGTGCTCTGGAAATAGGAGCGGCTCCAGGTTCTAATTCGATATTAAATTCTACTTCTCTCCGTGGAGGTAACCCAAGTAGTTCGTCAGGGAATACATCTGAGAATTCGTTCACAACTGGAATAGATGAGAGCTCTACTCCTTCTTCTTTCTTCATGGCATAACACCAAAATCCTTGACAACCCTGCTTCAGTAATATCACTGCTTTCATAGCTTTGATCAATTTTCCCAAGCTTCTCGGTCTCCATCCTTTGAATAAATGTTCAGTTCCGTCATCAGCAATGATAGAAATAACTCTCCTTCGGTAATTCAAAATAGCCCCATAGGGGTCGAGCCAATCGTCTCCGAGAATTAAATCGTCACCATGGATTTCGACCACAATAAGATTTGATGGCCAATCTATCCCTCCTATAGATACTGGAAAATCTCTAGTTTCTAGGGTTCCCACAATTCTCTCTCCGCTCGGTAATCCCACAACATAAGGCTCACAATCATGTAAACACGAGATTTTCAAACGATGAACACAGTTCAAAGATATGAAAGAATGCGTAGCTCCTGAATCGAATAAGACACTAACTGGTGGCAAAAGGATCTGAATCGTACCTGATGCAACAGCAGTGTTCTGATCGTCTGACCTCATCTCATAAGGTGCGGAGGAACGGACCCAGCACTGGACGCCTCTCTTTTCCCAACATTCTGCTGATGGAAACCACTTTGTTGCGTCTGGTTCACACTCGTATCTTTCGGAACCGGTGCAGGAGTGCGAGTACTAATAGATATAGTCGCATTTCCACAAACATCGCACGATTCCATTCCTGTCCACACTCGAAGCAGGTCACAGCAGTTAAGTAACAATCACGTCGAACATGCCCTGTTTTTCCACAATTATAACACTTCTTCACTGCTTATGAAACTGTTGATGCTGCTTGGAACGTCTTTCCACCTCGAGAAGGATGCAAAGGTTTCCTAGACGAATAAAATGAAGACTGGCCCTTGCGTGGCCCACTACTCTTGTTCTCCGTGAAGTTGCCAGACACTTTCTGCTTCTTTGCCTCCATCGATTTCTCCACCGCCTCTTTCATGTCGTAGGCCAGCGCTTTGTCCTGATACTGTCGCAAGGTAGTACACTCGAATCCGGACATATACTGCTGAATCTCCGGGTTCATCCGCATATCGAAATGGAAAATCTTCTCCACCTCTGTCCTGATCAAGTGTCACACACAAGTCAGCTGGTGATTAAAAGTCTTGATTATGTCGGTCACAGATGCTTCCGAACTCTGCGAGGAGAAAAACTCTCGGACTCTAGCCTCTCTAACTGGACGAGGACAATACTGTGCTTTCATCATTAATCTGAATTCTGTCCAGTCAGCATTATGATCCTCAGGTCGAACAGCCTCCCACCAGTCGAAAGCTTCCACGGTCAGAAAATATTGGGCGATAGGAACTTTTCGGTCATCGGGACAGTTGATCCCCGCAAATATCTTCTCCAATTTATTTAGCCAGTGATCCCAAGTAGTCATCTCAGTAGAACCGTCAAATTTTGGTAGGTGCAATTTGACCATCTCCGCTGTAACACCCCCAGAATACGACCGGGAATGTCACATGCCGTAGACCCTTATCACAAGGATCTACCAGGCTGAACTCCAAAAGACTACTCAATGATTGACCGACCAGGGTCAAAATTAATTACAAAGCAGAACGATAAGGTCATTAAACAATTCAGATACTAACTAAATTTATTTCTCAATGACAATAATAAGCTTGAACACAGAAAGGAATGACAGCTTAATTTAATAAATAAAAATTACACCCATGCAAGGGTGGATACTCGACCGAAAGAGAAATACCAACCAAAATGAAACAAAAGAAAAAGACTCTGACTCTTGTGTGATTAGCATCGTCGTCTTCCATCTCGTTCCAAGCTAATCCCGTGACTGCTCTTGATCTGCCAAAACCTGAGCGCATAACAGGCACCCACCCCCCGAAATCTCGGGGGATAGCAAACTGGAATTTTGCTAGTGCAAGTACATAATATACAAGATATACGAATAATAACAACACAAAACTCAACAGCCCCGAAGCCTTAACACAAACCATACATTCCCATAGTCAACACAGAACAACACTCGCATACAGAAGGTGAAAGATAATCACATAGTCATATTTTCTTTACGGAACATAACACCAATGAAACTTTAAACGAGTCTAAGGAGTCAGAAGATCTAGTTTGAAAAATCCCTTTTTATAAAAGGAAAATTATTTTGATAAGAAAGTTTGAAAACATTATTATTGACTCAGGCCGTCTTGGGATTTTGAAAATCGAATGGGGATACTTTTAGAAAATACTTCAAAAGCTCTCGAGTCCTCGACAATTTGCAAGAAAACCATTACAACGTTATTCGGGATCCTCGACCCAATTGATAAAACACTATCACAAGCGAATCATTACAACATCTCATAGGGTTCTCGGCCCAATCCAAATAATATCATCACGAGATCAAATCTCAACATCCCACGGGGTCCTCGACCCAATACACAGAATAATCATCACAGTATAATCAAAGGCACAACCTCTCATTCCAAAAATCCTGCTCAAGACCCCTGATTAATTATCCCTCAGAGATTTCGTCAAATATCCTTGGTTAATTAACCCTGATACCAACATTTAAAACAAGTTGGAACGAACTTTCAGAAACACGAATCGCGGTCTACATCAAGACCAACATTTTAAAGCGAGTGGCAAGAACTTTGAATTACGAAATTCATTTGGTAACGGGGTCTTAGCTATCACTCAAATATCCATTACCAATAAGCATGCCAGGCGCCTCCCTTGCACACCTGTGTACCGGCGTTCACTCCACTATATTGGCTGCCCATTGCACATGTCACCGCGCCGGCGTTAACTGCCACAGGACAGGAGCCGCCCCTTGCTCGCGCATTAAGTAACACCGGTGTTCACCAATCATATGGAGCCGCTCATTGCAGCGTACACCAGGCCGGAGTACACTCCCCTCCCTCAGAGGCACCCGGATATGACTTCTCTCATAACAAGTATTCACGTTGTTACAAATACCAACCACACAGTCAACCGTTGCAACAATTATCAAATCAGTTCATCAATTCACATAATTTATTCGCTAGTACGTAACTACGTAAAATAAACAACAACTCGCACGTTATTCATCAAGACTTAACACATTAAGCCTTCAACACTACCAATCAACACTACATATATATCCTTATATCGTAACTCAACCGAACATACAAACATTACCATATTACCTCTATAAATATCATTCGTACCTTAATCTAAGTTGAGTACATCGACTAATATTGGTATTAATCACCCAACATTTATCTCCATATATATATATATATATAAATATATATATATATACACATATATCTTTACATATATCCACACACACACACACACACACACACACATATATATATATATATATATATAATATGTACAGATATTCGTAACATGATTCATACACTTCAGCAACAATGATTTCACGTATTATAATTCGTATATCAAGGTACTTGCCTTGGTAATCTCTCGCGAATACTCCGGAAATACAGTTGATTGGAACAATCTGGAATTCCAATGGAAACGACGATCGGAAAGGCTCAAAACTGGATTATCGTAGGAAATTCGTCCTTAATATCCTATCATTAAATAAACAATCAATCACACGAGGAAAAACATAGAAAGATGACCGAACCCTAACTGTACTCTTCATAACGTACGTTACACACCTACGTAACATACGTTACGTCTGCACGTTAGCGCACGTAAGCTACAAAGATTAACGCATGCTAAGCATGCATTTGACAGTTCTTCTCAGTTCAGACGACTATCTTGCCTGAGGGTATAACGTACGTAATGCATAGAGCTTAACGTACGTTATATTCACACATATAATACTCATGTGAATCAGAATGATCCTATGGTGTTGATGTCTTCGAATTCCAGTTTAATCATTCCATCATAAAACTTACTCCAATCTCGATTATAAATCCTCAAAGGTAGATCGGAAAATATGAGGTTGTTATCAACATTAAGTCTACGATCATTATGAAACACCATACAATACGGTTTATTAATCTTAGAAAACTTCCCTTACTTGTTCATCATGACAAGATTCGAACTATAATGTTCTTAACTCGGGTAACTAAAGCATGAACATTCCAACTTCTAAAAAGATGATGTTTGGATAAAAATCATCTATGGAGCTTAATAATCCCGGTAGTATGTTCATAACGTCATTAAGAACACGAATTCAAGTTTGAGGTAGCATTAACATACCTTATTATGAAGGAAAGGCAGAGACAAGGGGTAGCATCCAACTCCGATTGCTTGAATGCCAAACCAAGATGTTTCTTAACTTAAATGATCGAGTCTATGTAATCTATAGGTGTTTTAGATGGCTGGAGACTCTCTAGAAATGAAGGAAGATGAAGTGCAAGTGAAAGGGACGAAGTGAAATGAAATAGGGTGTTGTCTATATATATAATGTCTTGAGATTTACGTACGTTAGCCTTAGCTATTTACGTACGTAATCGACTTAGCGCACGCTACAATTCGTTCTTAGCGCACGCTATCGTTCAATGGTAGCATACTGTCTCATTATGTACTCGCTTACGTACATTACACCCTATGCATTACATACATAAGCTACACACATTAGCGTATGCTAGTTACAAACCTTAGCGTATGTTAACACCCGTTGACCCCAAAACTGTCCAGGTTCATCCGCGGGAATCTTTCTGAGCCACCACCAGCCGTCCATGTGGTAGCCATCCTGTTCAATCATTGACCTCCTTACGTACGCTACGTCTAGCTCGTAGCGTACGCTATCTCTAGATCGTAACGTACGTTACGCTTACCTGTTAGCGTGCTTTACGACGTAGTCACATGTGAAGGATTAAAAGTTGATATTATCATGCATGAGGATGCGAATACGGAAATGATCGTACTTCGATTATTGATAGCACAAATTCAGGTAATACAGGGTTCAAATACAGACGAAAATACCCAACAATTTATCCGGATATTACATACTCTCCCTCTAAAAAGAAGTTTCGTCCCGAAACTTAAAGTAGAGTGGAGAAGTAAAAGCTCCTAGAATCAAGGAAAATCACAAACGGCTCAGACGTACTGAAATCGCGTGTCGAGCTCGACCAACCATATTTAAGTTCATAACACATTGGAAATGTTAACCGCACGAGTGGGAACAAATAGTTTCGAACAAAATTTTGCAAGGATTACGTTCAGATGTGGATAGACCACAATAATTCACGGAGTCTAACAAATCGGTTCTGAAATTCGTTCGAATGACGGTAGGCTCAGTAGAACATGGTAGTTTTGAGATTGTCAAGAGGATCACAGATGAATCACCAACAATGAAAGTCTCCCAACACCAGAAATACTAAGAAGAGTACGGGTAATACGTTCCTCCATACTAAAAAGACATTTCAGCCCCGAAACTTAAAACAGCAGGAGTTGGAAACGAAAAGCAATTAAAATAAAAAATGATCAAACTCACGATTATTGGAAACAGCAACGACTAGAACATAGTACAAAATCTTCATTCGCCTATGTTAGGCTCTTCAGCAGGAGACATAAGGTTTCGGGACATTCTCCGGCCACTTGCTTTGCTCACCAACAGAGTAGCATTCTTTGCCAATTCGGAAATTATCTCACAATGTTTCTCCCGATGGCCTTCACACCCGCACCGATAACAAGTCAAGAGTGGGGAGGGACAGTTTACACGGATATGTCCCGTACGGTTGCAGTTGAAGCACGCTCTCTTCTTACCGGGAGTCACCGATGCTGGCTTGGGATTCCCAATGCTCATTCTAGACCGCGAAGATGACGTATTCGAACGACGTGGGGGTTTGAGAACCTTAGTCTCTTCACTGCCCACAAATTTTCCAGATGTCCTCGGTCTCTTTTCTCCGCTCGTTGGCTCGGTCACTGAGGAGGTTTCATAGGATATCGTCTGATCTTGATATTCCTTCACCATAACATGAATTGTTCTCGTACGAACCACCTCACCGCTTCCGCTTCCATTATCACGTCTACGTCCGCCAAGGCTCGTCATGCTAATGCAGATAGTACCGTTTATTGTTATCACATAGTTGGTTGTACGATATACCACAATTATCAACACAAGGTTTAATTAGCATCCTTAGGATAATGGTAATATCGTAAAGCACGAAATTTTCTGAAGTCAATTTTCAGTCCTTCGACTAGGACGATCATTATGCGTAAGTTTTTAATGAAAAAAATTTTTTTGAAACAAAAACCGAGTCACGTTGTGCTCTTGTAAATATTGTCCTTTATTTTGGAAGAGGAAGTTTATACAATGACTCTAAAAATTTGTTTCGAGTAATGCCTACAAGAAAATTGAAAATCGAATTGTAACTAGTTTGAAATATTTCAAAAGTGTTGAGTCCCAAATACCATAATTTTGAAAATCCTTCCTCTTCTACCAAATTATTTATTCGAAAGAATTTTTCACCAAAATACGTGACCATTTGACATGACTACATTAAATCATGAGGTTTACAATGTTAGGAAAATTTCAAAACAATACTTTAAAATGTTCGTAATTCGGCCCGGGAATATTACATGCCGGGGATTCTGCGCCGGAACCTACCAGGCTAAAAACCATTTACAAAACCATTTCAAAATACGCCAAAAAGCCAATGACGGTAGCATTTTCCAAAAATCACAAAATCATTTGTAAAATATCAAATACCATCATAAAAATACCGTTAAAACGTGCAAGACTAAAATGCCAAAACTCGGTTTAGGGAATCGGTCTTATGAGATAACAATTCAGTTTGCAAAATACCCAGAGTCATTTCAAAATACTCACGCAGTGGATAAAATTAACACTCAAAGATTTATTCTACTGAAATGCAGAAACCGATAAATATGTTCGACTTCCGAAGTATACTACATAACCATTCTCACTCGAACCGTATACGCAGGTGATATCATAAAACAATATAATCTCTAACAACTTCAAACCCTTGGTTCACGTTAAGCACAATATAATCAAATACGTATACAAGGGGACTTTCGATTCGGGAGGCTTACCATCACGGATTACTTGAAGATGATGTTGGAACCACGATACTAATCACAACTCTGACGCGCGCGACTTACACAAGACATGGACTTGACCCAACGGCCTAGGTTTTTCGCAAACCTAAGCTCTGATACCATAAATGTAACACCCACAGAATACGACTGCGAATGTGACACGCCGTAGACCCTTATCACAAGGATCTACCAGGCTGAACTCCAAAAGACTACTCAATGATTGACCGACCGGGGTTAAAATTAATTACAAAACAGACCGATAAGTTCATTAAACAATTCAGATACTAACTAAATTTATTTCTCAATGACAATAATAAGCTTGAACACAGAAAGGAATGACAACTTAATTTAATGAATGAAAATTACACCCATGCAAGGGTGGATATTCGACCGAAAGAGAAATACCAACCAAAATGAAACAAAAGAAAAAGACTCTGACTCTTGTGTGACTAGCATCGTCGTCTTCCATCTCGTTACAAGCCAATCCTGTGACTGCTCCCGAGCTGCCAAAACCTGAGCGCATAACAGGCACCCACCCCCCGAATTCTCGCGGGTTAGCAAACTGGAATTTTGCTAGTGCAAGTACATAATATACAAGATATACGAACAATAACAACACAAAACTCAACAGCCGCGAAGCCTTAACACAAACCATACATTCCCATATTCAACAAAGAACAGCACTCGCATACAGAAGGTGAAAGAGAATCACATAGTCATATTCTCTTTACGGAACATAACACCAATGAAACTTTAAACAAGTCCAAGGAGTCAGAAGATCTAGTTTGAAAAATCCCTTTTTATAAAAGGAAAAGTATTTTGATAAGAAAGTTTGAAAACATTATTATTGACTCGGGCCGTCTTGGGATTTTGAAAATCGAATGGGGATACTTTTAGAACATGCTTCAAAAGCTCTCGAGTCCTCGACAATTTGCAAGAAAACCATTACAACATTATTCGGGGTCCTCGGCCCAATTGACAAAACACTATCACAAGCGAATAATTACAACATCTCACGGGGTTCTCGTCTCAATACAAATAATATCATCACGAGATCAAATCTCAACATCCCACGGGGTCCTCGACCCAATACACAGAATAATCATCACAGTACAATCAAAGGCACAACCTCTCATTCGACAAATACTGCTCAAGACCCCTGATTAATTAACCCTCGGAGATCTCGTCAAATATTCTTGGTTAATTAACCCTGATACCAACATTTAAAACAAGTTGGAACGAACTTTCAGAAACATGAATCGCGGTCTACATCAAGACCAACATTTTAAAGCGAGTTTCAAGAACTTTCAATTATGAAAATCATTTGGTAACGGGGTCTTAGCTATCACTCAAATATCCGTTACCAATAAGCCTACTAGGCACCTCCCTTGCACACCTGTGTACTGGCGTTCACTCCACTATATTGGCTGCCCATTACACATGTCACCGCGCCGGCGTTCACTCCCACAGGGGCCGCCCCTTGCTCGCGCATTAAGTAACACCGGTGTTCACCAATCATATGGAGCCGCTCATTGCAGCGTACACCAGGCCGGAGTACACGCCCCTCCCTCAGAGGCACCCGAATATGGCGTCTCTCATAACAAGTATTCACATTGTTACAAATACCAAGCACACAGTCAACCGTTGCAACAATTATCAAATCAGTTCATCAATTCACATAATTTATTCGCCAGTACGTAACTACGTAAAATAAACAACAACTTGCACGTTATTCATCAAGACTTAACGCATTAAGCCTTCAACACTACCAATCAACACTACATATATATATATCCTTATATCGTAACTCAACCGAAAATACAAACATTACCATATTACCTCTATAAATATCATTCGTACCTTAATCTAAGTTGAGTACGTCGACTAATATTTGTATTAATCACCCAACATTTATCTCCATATATATATATATACATATATCTATACATATATCCACATATATATATATAATATGTACAGATATTCGTAACATGATTCATACACTTCAGCAACAACGATTTCACGTAATTATAATTCGTATATCAAGGTACTTGCCTTGGTAATATCTCGCGAATACTCCGGAAATACAGTTGATTGGAACAATCCGGAACTCCAACGGAAACGACGATCGGAAAGGCTCAAAACTGGATCATCGTAGGAAATTCATCCTTAATATCCTATCATTAAATAAACAATCAATCACACAAGGAAAAACATACAAAGATGACCGAACCCTAACTGTATTCTTCATAACGTACGTTACACACCTATGTAACGTACGTTATGTCTGCACGTTATCGCACGGAAGCTATAAAGATTAACGCACGCTAAACATGCATTTGACAGTTCTTCTCAGTTCATACGACTGTCTTGTCTGAGGGTATAACGTGCGTAATGCATAGAGCTTAACGTACTTTATATTCACACATATAATACTCATGTGAATTAGAATGATCCTATGGTGTTGATGTCTTCGAATTCCAGGTTAATCATTCCATCATAAAACTTACTCCAATCTCGATTATAAATCCTCAAAGGTAGATCGGAAAATCTGAGGTTGTTATCAACATTAAGTCTACGATCATTATGAAACACCATACAATACGGTTTATTAATCTCAGAAAACTTCCCTTACTTGTTCATCATGACAAGATTCGAACTATAATGTTCTTAACTCGGGTAACTAAAGCATGAACATTCCAACTTCCATAAACATGATGTTCGGATAAAAATCATCTATGGAGCTTAATAATCCTGGTAGTATGTTCATAACATCATTAAGAACACGAATTCAAGGTTGAGGTAGCATTAACATACTTTAATATGAAGGAAACGCAGAGACAAGGGGTAGCATCCAACTCCGATTGCTTGAATGCCAAACCAAGATGTTTCTTAACTTAAATGGTCGAGTCTATGTAATATATAGGTGTTTTAGATGGCTGGATACTCTCTAGAAATGAAGGAAAACGAAGTGCAAGTGAAAGGGACGAAGTGAAATGAAATAGGGTGTTGTCCATATATATAATGTCTTGAGCTTTACGTACGTTAGCCTTAGCTATTTACGTACGTAATCAACTTAGCGCACGCTACCATTCATTCTTAGCGTACGCTATTGCTCAATGGTAGATTACTGTCTCATTCTGTACTCGCTTATGTACGTTGCACCCTATGCATTACATACATAAGCTACACACATTAGCGCACGCTAGTTACAAACCTTAGCATACGTTAACACCCGTTGACCCCAAAACTGTCCAGGTTCATCCGCGGGAATCTTTTGCGAGCCCACCACCAACCGTCCATGTGCTAGCCAGCCTGTTCAATCATTGACCTCCTTATGTATGCTACGTCTAGCTCATAGCGTACGCTATCTCTAGCTCGTAACGTACGTTACGCTTACTTGTTAGCGTGCGTTACGACGTAGTCGCATGTGAAGGATTAAAAGTTGATATTATCATGCATGAGGATGCGAATACGGAAACGATCGTACTTCGATTATTAATAGCACAAATTCAGGTAATATAGGGTTCAAATACGGACGAAAATTCCCAACAATTTATCCGGATATTACATCCGCAAGCCACTTGTCTCCCCGATTATCCTCGTTGCGCTGCTGGCCCATCGCTGTCTGCATGCGGTCAACTACTTGAGTGAACTAGGTCATCTGAGCGACCACCTGTTGGAGCACCCCCGGCATGTTTGGATTTGCGTTATCATTCGCTGATCCCTGTTGCCCTCCAGAATGGGAATCAGTTCGACTAGCCATTAATTCAGTGGTAGACGTTGAATCCTCTTGTCTCGCATTTCCATGTCCGCGTCCACGACCGCGTCCGTGTCCACAACCGTGTCCGCGTCCACGACCTCCCCTCAACATACTGTAAATACAAATACTCAATATCTAGGGCAAAATTTTCTAAAAGAAAGTCCGTTAATATTCACAAAACAAAAATTAAATTAAGACGGTAGTATATGAGATTTGGAAAATTACAACCATAGTCCACATGACGACGCTGGCTGAGCAGTGATGTTACAAACGACCTATAAATCAAATAATGTAAACATACCCAACTAAACCAGACTGCCAAGATATCCACGAATCTTAGCTCCGATACCATATTCTGTAACACCCCGATATATTCGGAATATTACAGCGCCGTAAATCCTTTATGTAAGAATTTAGAAGGCTAATTTGAGAATTACAGAAAAGAATAATAATATCAAAGTACCGTTAAGGTTATAATTTAAACCAGTTCAACAATTCAAATGAGTCCATTATTACAAAACATTCCCAAAATCATCAACAACATACGCGTACTCGAGTACTGAAAAATAACACGAAAACAAGACAACATGATCCACATCACTGAGCCACTTCATCGTCATGCTGGTACTGTGGTTGCTTCCCCGCTCCTCAGCTACCTGAACATCAAAACAAATGTACATCCCCGAAGGGGTTAGCAAACGATGCTAGTACAGGTATCATAATACATAAATCAACAATGCATCAAAACATACAAATGGACTTCCATCATCGGAATCCAATGATGCGAATACTCACGATTCCATCAACAAAATACAAGGTAATCCAACGATCCAGCGCCCTCAGTATAGATCCTCATGATGATCCCGTCGGACCAACGCATGGTGGAAAATCCATCCAGCGATCCAGCGCCCTCAATATAGATCCCCATGATGATCCCGGCGGACCAACACATGGTGGACATTCGATCCAACGCCCTCAGCATAGATCCTCATGACCCCATCGGATCATTTACAACATAAACAATGCAATTATGCATACACATATGCAAATCAATATGTTCATCGACATGAACAATCAAGAAATCAATAACGAATACCACGTCCATTCAAAGGAGTTAATCTCATGTTCATCAACATGAATAAACCATATGAATGATCAAAATCCCAATATTAACCAATTTCAAAATACGATACTTGTCTCAAAGATGGCAAGAATTAAATACTCCCACGAATGTCACACGTTCGAAGGTCGCAGCCCCTCGATAGATCACCTTGTACAAGGGAATAACAAGGCATTCAATAAACCTCCCGAAACTAACGCACGAGTACCGAACGCCTTAAGTTATAATCGAGTTATCAATAACGGACAATCGGTTCTCGGTCCTATTTTCCGACGAGTACTAAGCTTGGAAAAAGGCATGCGAATTCAAGAGATCGTAACGGAACACAAAGTCGGTGTCTACAATTCCAACGACATTCATCATATCATTATATCCCATGTTCCATACTCTAATTTCGATTATTAACCCGAATGCTTGGTTTGGTTACCACAACGATACATAACGAGATAATCACGTACAATCTAGTTCTCTACAATTCTTGTTCTTCCGCGGGTAATTCTTCTTATCAAATTCTTCATTCAAAAATGATTGTTCCAAATATCCTTACATGGTTCTAATCATCCTCAAGAAGATTAACAACAAGTCTTCTAAGGCAAGAATCTAATACAACACCCTTCACATTCAATTACTTGAATTTATCTTACATAGGGGTAAACCTTAATATGTGTTCCTTAAAAGATTGTTACGAAAACATCATCAAGATAGTTCATCTTAGGAAATTCTATTCTAAGGTTTGTAAGTATTATGGCTCAACTTTTTAACAATGAAAACTTAATTCAACCAATACAATCCTCTTAAACATGGTGTTGGATTCATTTTGACACAACAAGCTCAAAATCTCTGGGAAAAGTTCATAATATAACTAAGAACGAAATATCCATCTTGGTGTAGAGTTAACAAACCTCAAAGAAGGGAAGAACAATGAAATCCTTGAAGAAACTCTTCACCGGAAGCTTTATCTCCAATCCACAAGGTCTAAGCTTCTCAAAATCGGGTTTAGATGATGATATGAGGGATATAAGGTGAAGGATAATCTTCAGAGCATGAAAATTGGCCAAGGTAGAAGTTAGAAATGAAGTGGGGGTCGAGTTCTATAAATAGAATTATAAGCCATTACGTACGTTACCAATAGTCCATTACGTACGTAACTGTATTAGCGTACGCTATACTCGAACATTAGCGTACGTTAACGTCTGGCCAGAGCTCACTGAACTGTTTCTGGTATTGGCTTACGTACGTTATAATACAAGCCTTACATACGTAACATATAGGACCTTGGTGTACGTTAAAAATCACCCTTAGCGTACGTTAAGTCCGTTGACTTGCTTAGCTGGAAAACTGTCCAGGTTCATGCGGATCCTCCCACGAATCTCCCCTGGCCCCCACACGCCGACCCTTGTCGGATCTCAAGTTGACCAAGCTTACGTACGTTAAGCTCATCAGATAACGTACGTTATGCTGCAGTCGTAGCGTACGTTAAGATCATCCTTTAGCGTGCGTTAAGACGTGCAGAATTACACATGCATGCATGGAAAAGAATACAAAAACATAGGGATACGAATATGGGAAACTGATCATCGATTAATAAGTCGCAGAGTCGAAACTTACAAGATCGAATATAGGATAAATACACATTAATTATCCGGGCGCTACAATAACCTTTTGATTTAGTCATTGACTATGTTAGGAATATTATTTTAGATTTTGATGATGTCATTCCTGTATTCATGATTAATTCAAATGTATGCACTAAGTACTTGGCATTGTAAATAATAACCAAATGAGTATCTTCTATAGGCTTTAAAATTAGGCTAAGTATTGATCAAATGTTTATCAATTAGAAAAACGGCTAAGTATAGAACTGGCAATATATCAGATGAGTTTTCAGATGAGTTCATTATAAGGCGAGTTCTGGTCAATAGAAATATCAGACGAGGTTTGACCAAAACACAGTTGCAACCGAGTTCTGAAGAAGGCAGTATATCAGGCGAGTTCTGGTCAAACAAAGTGTCAGGGATGTTTGACCTACGGCAAGATATCAGACGAGATAGTATCATACTAGTTCTGGCCAACACAATATATCAGAGAAGTTTGACCGCATGCGATTTATCGGCCGCACTTTTAGACAATAAAATATCAGGCAAGTATTACTCAAACTGAAAGTCGATAAGACTTCGGTCAAACAAATATATAAGATAAGAGTTGACTACAGATGACTTATTTATCATCCAAGGTTTTCGGTCAAAGCAAACATTAGAGTATGTTGACCGAACCATTACTGCAGCCAAGTATATGGAAGCTCAGTCCACGTCAGCAAGTGTTGAAAATTCAACAATAACGGCAAGACACATGCGGACGTAAAAGCAAGAGACAAACTAAATTATTCTCGGAAGTTAAGGAATAGTTTATTCCTAGAGATATGCGCTCGAAAGACTTTCCTACTATAGTAATCAAAGAAAGCGGCACAACGGGAAGTACATCTTCAAACGGTCAGTTTTTAAGAAAGAGATAAGACGCAAAGAGATGAACAGATAAATAATGAAGTCCACTTTCCAACGGAAAGAATTGTTACAAGAAATGCAACGGCTACGAAGAAGCTCAATAAACGTACTACATATATATATATATATATATATATGAAGAAATATTTGAGAAAAGTATGATGCGAACTATACTTACAAGTAATCTAAGCAAACAAAGCAAACAAAGCAAACTATTGCATCGTGAAGAGCAAGATTAACAGTAATATTCTGAGAAGCTCTTAAGTTGGAGAAGACAAACACTCTTATCTTAAAGTTTGAGTTCAGGATTGCTTTCTTGAACAAGGTTCTTGAAAGTAAAGATGTTGTAAATGCATCCACGGGTTCTTGATTGGAAGGTGATAGACAGTTTGCGAGTGGTTGAGGTATCCAAGGGTTTTCGATCAAGAGGTACAAGACAACCAAAGGGAGTTGCAACGGCCACAGGTTTCCACTGGCTGAAAGCTGTTGTAACTAGGAAATTCATTATAACATTTATCACTGGTTGAAAGTTAGAGTGAATTCCTCTTTAATTGGTTTGGAGAGAAGTGAACTAGTAGAGGATTACCCAACCTCTAAAACTACTATAAGTGCTTGTGCGATTTACTGTTTTAATTATCATACATAACTGCTGCATACATATTTTACTGTTCCATTCATTAGTCATCTACAGTCGACATTTGTCACCTGCACTATTATTGTAATATCCGCAATTTTCGATTTTTCGGTAAATTTCTTTTTCAGCCGGAGTCCGTTTTGATGACTCGCTCATGACCGTTTCGTCATTTAGAGAATGATTAATTCTGCACTTTTTGTCATCCGAGTTCGTTTCGGTATCGTTTTGTTGAGTTCCGAGCTTTTTAGCGACTTTTCCGCACTTGAGTTCGATTCTTGCGAATCTCATCCGAAACTGTTGTTTCGAGTTTCTCGTAAGTTCATTTAATGTTATTATTCATGTTGCGAGCTTTGGTTTGGTGTTTCGATTGCGTATCGTGATTTTCAGACGTTTTGGGCCATTTTCGTAATTTCCCAAAGTTTTGGGTAACTACTTCCGTTGTTGAATTCCGAGCCTTCGGGTGGTCGGAATTGTGTGTTCTCTTAGCTCTTAGATTCGTCTTTGCGAGTACGTCGTAACCGTACCATCGATTCATATTCAGGTTCGGGTTTCGGGGTCGTTCGGGCCGTCGGAGTTGGCCCCGACCGAGTCATGGCCGGCGATCTGGCCCGAGGCCGGTCGCGCAGTCACGGCCGGTAGTGCTCGGCAGCTTCTGGCCGAGTCATGGCGGTAGTGCTCGGCAGCTCTGGCCGATCGAGCGCACTGTGGGCCGCGGCACATGCCGCGGGCCGCGGCACCTTTGTGGCATTTTCGGCCAAACCGATCAGACGGTGCCGCGGCCTGCGTCGGCCGGCCGCCGCACACCGACCATGGGAGCCATTTTGGCCACGTGCGCGGCACACTCCCCGGGCCGCGGCACTGTGCGGCCTATTTATGGTCACGCAGGGGGTGTTTGGCCATTTTCTCCTTCTTCTCCTTCTCTTAGCGTCGAGGTGATCTTACCATGGAGCCATGTTGTTTAACAACAAATCCATGAAGTTCTTGAGTTCATATCATCAATCAATCATCCGTTATCATCCTTTGATCCAGCGAATCAAGGTAATCTTCCTTAGAACCCTAATTTCGTGAATTTGGGGGTTTTTGCATTTTTGTCCGATTCGTTCCGTGTTGTTGATTAATTCATGATGGGTATGATTAATCTTGGTAGTATTATTGTGTTTAACATCATTTAATCCATTGTTCTTCGTCGAATCGAAGTATATTTCTTGATTTCCTTCAAATTGACTTTTTGGGGGATTTGTTCTCGATCTCGTTTTTCATCCGTTTTTGATGGATCGATTGTGGTTAAATGATGTTGTTAAACATATTCTATGGATTGTATATCCATATTTCAACTTGGAATTCCGTTTTCGGGTTTTGACGGAACGAATCGTGTTCTTGGCCGTTTTGGGGGGAAACGCTTGAACTTTCGTCATTTGTTCTTTGAATTCAGCGACTTTGGGTCGTACTTTGGAATTCATTTTCGTTGTTATTGTTTTCGTTCGTAGTTCTTTGTTACGGATTGTCGTTCGGTGGAGTCGGCGAGTTCGTAGTCGGTTCGTGCCAACCTACTTCGGCCGATTCTCCGCGTTGTGGTTTTTCGAGGCAAGTATCTTGCCCATACATTACGTGTTTTGTGGATATTATGGTTGTTAATCATCGATATGTGCTAAATAAATATTAATAACCATTTTTCAAAAGAATCGGTATATTTACCATCATGGTTTTTGTAAAGGTGACTCGTGTGTGTCGGGAATTAATGTGCTTAGTTAAATATGTGTGCTAGTGTCGAGTATAGAATCACCTTACTTTCTTGTGATGTCATTGCGTATGATTATGTCGTTGGTAAATGGAAAGTGTAATTCTTTTGTCAAATTATGTACTTGGAGTCCCGTGGCTATGGATGAATATGTGAGTTTTTGGTGATATTGGTTGTGTCGTTCGGTGCTGTTGAAATCTTGTGCTCCCTTGTGAATTGATATAGTTCTGGGTCGTGAGTACGTGTTGGATAATTTGGCCATTCTAGCAAGGTACCTCGACTATATATATTGTAACACCCCCAATCCACTCAGGGATATTACACGCCGTAGACCCTCTCCTCGAAGATCTACCAGGCTGGTAACAACATTTAACATATCGACAATGCCTTCAAGGCTAAATGACTCAGTAGACCGATTTGGTCTTTCAATAAAAATATACAACTCAATTACAACATATACCCACGCAGGGGTCAAAATACAATAAACTCCCGTACAACGGGGAAAAGATACTGCAGCGGAAAAGAAAATACAACTAGACCAATACGACATCAACGGATCCTCGTGTGATTAGTATCGTTCATCTTTCATCATCCTTCGTGCCGACCCTGTGTTATGCTCCAAAACACGAATGCAAAATAGACATCCACCCCGAATACTCGGGGTTAGCATAACTCCACTGTTTTGCTAGTGCAAATACAAAGTGCAAATACGAGCCATACAATTCACATTCCACGAATAACAATAACCAGGAATCCTCAAAGATGCAAACGAAACGAAAAGTACTTCTCGAGGCAAGGGTTTGAGAAAACCTTTAAAAATCGAAATACCATAAATCAATGGAAATGATTTATAAGACGGTTTAGAATGCCATCGAGAGTTTTAATAGAAAACCATTTAGGATTATCAAATCCTACTTTTCAAAATCCACAAGACAAAAGGGGTCACCGCCCCAAATCTTTACTTTACGAAAAATGACATTTACCAACCCGTTGGGATTTTAGCCCCAAATCCATAAAATGACTTTTACAAAACCATTGGGATTTTAGCCCCAAATCTCATCAACTCACAGTACACAAGAACGACCACAAGGTTCGTCTCCCAACATCAAAATCCACAAATAAAGGATTTAAAACAAACAACAAAATACTCTTGTGCCATCCTAGCCAAGTAAGCCAAACGAACAACTTACCTCTTACACACTTAGTCGATGCATGCAATCATGAAAACCGTTCAAAAGCGCTCATTTCCGGAAATGCCAATAATCCAAATCACAGTTGCAAAATGCACCACAATTAACCGTCGATCCACACCTCCGTGGACCCCTACCGAGACCCCGTCGGATCTAACCCGTAGTGGTTAAAAGCAAAGCTCGTCGATCCACACCTCCGTGGACCCCTACCGAGACCCCGTCGGATCTAACCCGTAGTGAGCGTACACACACACACGTTACTCATGCAATACTAATATGCTAAGAATGTAAGTTCATTAAGAATACTCACTAGAGATGGCCACTTACTCGACGCCGTTATCAAACTCTTCAAAAACACCATAACAAGATTAAATACGGAATACACGATCCCATAACTTTAAACACAGGAGTATCATCATCAAAGACTTCAACGTTCAACGTAATCAAATCATAATCAATTCCCAAAACACATTGTTCACAAAATACACGCGTTTTGAAAGCAAGCCTTTAACGAGGCCAAACCGAAATCTTTTGAAACTTCATTTCAAACAACCAAACAAACACAACAAGACGATCACCGATCATCATATCCATAAAATAAGAAAAGTATGGGCAAGGTACTTGCCTCGATATCACAATCGCAACGAGACGACGGATAGGACGCGGTCGAATAGCCCCGAACCCCCGAACAATATCAAGAACGCGATAGCACCACGAGTATAACGAGAATAACACCACACGAATCATCAATCACCAAACGGAAATCAACATCGGAATCCTCGGACACCTATAAACCTCCGGAAGTAACAATAACACATGGTTACGACGAGAATCAAGGCCAAAACAACGGAAATCCCAACAAACTATCGAAGGGAAACTCATTGGGACATTTAATCGAACACTAAATGTTCAATAATTCCCAAGAACACTCGAATCATCGATCGAGTTAAACAAACTTGATATATGGATATACAACCCATAGAACATGATTAATAACATCATACTACACCAATCGATGTATCAAAATCGGATTAGAAACGAAATCAAGAACAATTTCTCCAAAAAGTCAACTTGAAGGATAATCAAGAAATATACCTTGATTTGGATGAAGGATTCAAGTAGAGGTCGAAAATCTACAACAAGACTTGAGGTAGATGATCTATACAAGTTTTGGAGCACTCAAATCTCCCAAGAATCGCCCACAATCGCCTAAGATGAAGGAGGAAGAAGAGAGGAGAAAAAATGAAGTTTTTCTCCTCGCAAATCTGCTAAAAAACGCAGAAAAAGCCCGTGTGCCGCGGCACAGGATGAGTGTGCCGCGGCCCAGGGCGAAGAAAAACGCCCAGGAATTAGCTTAGTGCCGCGGCACAGCCTGAGTGTGCCGCGGCACACGGTACAGCCCCCTTCAACACCAAAAAGGCACACCGTGCAGTCTTCGCTATTTCGACCATAACTCCTTCGTCTGGACTCCGATTGACTCACCGTTTGAACCATTGGAAAGCTAACTTGATTCTCTATAATGTTGCAAAGATTCAGAATTTTTGGAGTTTCCAAGAATTAATGGTGACTTTACAAAGTCGAACTCCCACGTGAAAAAGTCGATTAAGGACACGGAACTCAACAAAACGACACCGAAACGAACTCGGATGACAAAAAGTGCAGAATTAATCATTCTCGGAATGACGAAACGGTCATGATAGAGTTGTCAAAACGAACTTCTTCCGAAAAAGAAAATTACGAAATTCAAATTGCGGATATTACATTCTACCCTCCTTAAAGAAGTTTCGTCCGAAACTTAAAACAAGTAGGGGAGAAATATACCCTTGAAACTCGGCGAGATACACCAAAAACAGAAAATTCGCGCCCAACGGCGAAACACTGCAAGAAACGCAAAGAGACATACGGCGTGAAAACACGCTCCACGACGACCAACACAACGTCGCCGTTAGGGATATAATAAAACCAACAAATGACAAGCGTCATCAAACGGATAATATAGCCAAGTCAATTGTCCGACAATCACAAAACACAACGAACGAAAGTCAGTATGATTGACCAACCCAACGGTACATCAATCAAACGCGAGCCAATCGGCCGAACCAATACGAATTCCACCGCCCAAGGGTTGGAAGATCGAAAAGCGAGACTAATTTCCCGAACTGATGGGAATTACGAAGGAGCCTGGACGTTCACCAATCACGGAACGAGATCAACAAAAACCGAAAAATCAAACGATCGAACCACAACGATCGAGACAACAAAAATCGAACAATCATGTTCGAATCACGAAGAACAATGAAATTCAAACAACAACTCCAAGGTTCACATCTCGACTCGAGACAACATATGATCCGGTGAAAACAACAAGATGTGCATTCACATAAGATCCACAGGAAATGGAATAGCAATCGAAAAGTCACAACGACAAACGAGTAATTCCGAAACAATACCACCCTCGTTCGATCAACAAAAGCAAGGGGCAAGACAAGCTCAGAAAATGTCAACGAACATAAATGAGTCGACAAAGTCGAAAACACAAGAGTTCCAAATCCGATCCACTTCGAATAAAAGAACTAATAGAACCAGATGATGTCACTCCCGAACAAGGTTCACAAGAATCGAACCGAACTCGAAAAAAGTCACATCGATAACCAGATCGGCCCACAACAAGTTCACAGCTCGTTCGAACGATGAAACCGAAATACAGAACAAGTTCATAAAGTGTCAACGAACATGAGCGAATCGATAGACTGGAGAAAGAGAAAATACAGAAGTCAAAATAGTACGGGCATTACCTCCGACCTCGTCCACGAAATTCACAAAACGGGAGCAAGGTAACAAGACATTAAACAACCGACACATAACGGAACGATCACCGATGCACACGGCCATACCAACCCAAGCTCTAACAGCTCGCACATGCGCGACAACGCAGAAATCACCACGAGGCGACAATATTCAACACCAACATCCCACCTCTCACAAGGGGCTAACACAACAAATGTGTGGAAAATGACTCAACGCTCACACCGCCAAATCGGTCATACTCGGGAGCAAACATCAAAATGACAACGTGAACATCATACATATATACCCAGCCCTCAAACGGGAATGGATAAGTTTTAAAAACGAAAACCTCATTTTGAAAATAATTTAGAAGAACACCGATTGATCTTGAGTATCACCTTTCAAGAAGTACAAACGTGAAACATCGTTATCGAGACTTTGGAGAACCGTTTCGCATTTGATAAAAATGAGGACACTTTCTCTTAGTGAAAACTTTCAGAATATTCGACCCTCGGGTCTAGATAAAAGTGTTTCTAAAACATTGAAAATATCTCAAAACATTTTGGTCCTCGAGGCAGAAAAATTTTGAAATATATTGTGGCACCTGGATGTACCACAAGAAAATAACTCATTTGAAAAAATATGTCTCAAATTTATTTCTAAGATACTCAAGTTTTGAAAATAATTCAATGCCAAAAAGGACGATGCCAAAAAGGCTAGAATGCCCAAAAATTTCGAGGTAGTCACACGGAACATTATAGCGCTGTGGGTCAGCGTCGGAACCCAGGCTAAAAACCATTTACAAAAATGCCAAAAAGGTGATGACGGTAATATTTCAAAACTCACGAAAGCCATTTACAAAATACTAAATACCGTCACAAGAATTTCGCCAAGCGATCAAGGCCATAATGCCAAAAACTTCGGTTAAGGGAAGCGGTTATCGAAATAAAACTCGGTCGGTAAAATACCGAAAGTCATTACAAAAGAACTCACGCGCAGATAAAAGAAATACGATTCAACATGCACAATCCAAAGAACACTACTCCTCATAAGAATAAAATATTAGAGTCAAATAACCACATTCAGAACAAAACCACTGGCCCCATTCGAGGCCTCTAAAGACCCTACCGCACTGGCTAGTGAGCAAGTCGAACGTGTATAAGCACAAAACTTCCACAAGAGAACTTGTAAAACGTGCAAATCGATTCGAAAATCATCAGCAACGGACAAAAACAACAATAAAAGACATCACAAGCGATGAGACTCCTCGTATAAATCAAATACGAGAGTCGATTAAATACATATCGTGAAATCAAAATCCACATAAGGATTCCATCACTTAACAAATAATCATAAAATAGCTCGTGTCACACGAGGCACAACACAAAGAAGGGAGACTTACTTCCACAGGTCGCACGAAGATGATGATCGCCCCACGATACTAATCACGACCAACAAACTCAAACGACGCGTCGCGACACGACTCAGTCAGACTAAATCCGACGAGACAAAACTCAATAGACACCACTGACCCGACAGCCTAGGTTTCCACAACCTAAGCTCCGATACCATTTATGTAACACCCCCAATCCACTCAGGGATATTACACGCCGTAGACCCTCTCCTCGAAGATCTACCAGGCTGGTAACAACATTTAACATCTCGACAATGCCTTCAAGGCTAAATAACTCAGTAGACCGATTTGGTCTTTCAATAAAAATATACAACTCAATTACAACATATACCCACGCAGGGGTCAAAATACAATAAACTACCGTACAACGGGGAAAAGATACTGCAGCGGAAAAGAAAATACAACTAGACCAATACGACATCAACGGATCCTCGTGTGATTAGTATCGTTCATCTTTCATCATCCTTCGTGCCGACCCTGTGTTATGCTCCAAAACCTGAATGCAAAAATAGACATCCACCCCCCGAATACTCGGGGGTTAGCAAAACTCCACTGTTTTGCTAGTCCAAATACAAAGTGCAAATACGAGCCATACAATTCACATTCCACGAATAACAATAACCAGGAATCCTCAAAGATCCAAACGAAACGAAAAGTACTTCTCGAGGCAAGGGTTTGAGAAAACCTTTAAAAATCGAAATACCATAAATCAATGGAAATGATTTATAAGACGGTTTAGAATGCCATCGAGAGTTTTAATAGAAAACCATTTAGGATTATCAAATCCTACTTTTCAAAATCCACAAGACAAAAGGGGTCACCGCCCCAAATCTTTACTTTCTGAAAAATGACATTTACCAACCCGTTGGGATTTTAGCCCCAAATCCATAAAATGACTTTTACAAAACCATTGGGATTTTAGCCCCAAATCTCATAAACTCACAGTACACAAGAACGACCACAAGGTTCGTCTCCCAACATCAAAATCCAAAAATAAAGGATTTAAAACAAACAACAAAATACTCTTGTGCCATCCTAGCCAAGTAAGCCAAACGAACAACTTACCTCTTACACACTTAGTCGATGCATGCAATCATGAAAACCGTTCAAAAGCGCTCATTTCCGGAAATGCCAATAATCCAAATCACAGTTGCAAAATGCACCACAATTAACCGTCGATCCACACCTCCGTGGACCCCTACCGAGACCCCGTCGGATCTAACCCGTAGTGGTTAAAAGCAAAGCTCGTCGATCCACACCTCCGTGGACCCCTACCGAGACCCCGTCGGATCTAACCCGTAGTGAGCGTACACACACACACGTTATTCATGCAATACTAATATGCTAAGAATGTAAGTTTATTAAGAATACTCACTAGAGATGGCCACTTACTCGACGCCGTTATCAAACTCTTCAAAAACACCATAACAAGATTAAATACGGAATACACGATCCCATAACTTTAAACACAGGAGTATCATCATCAAAGACTTCAACGTTCAACGTAATCAAATCATAATCAATTCCCAAAACACATTGTTCACAAAACACACGCGTTTTGAAAGCAAGCCTTTAACGAGGCCAAACCGAAATCTTTTGAAACTTCATTTCAAACAACCAAACAAACACAACAAGACGATCACCGATCATCATATCCATAAAATAAGAAAAGTATGGGCAAGGTACTTGCCTCGATATCACAATCGCAACGAGACGACGGATAGGATGCGGTCGAATAGCCCCGAACCCCCGAACAATATCAAGAACGCGATAGCACCACGAGTATAACGAGAATAACACCACACGAATCATCAATCACCAAACGGAAATCAACATCGGAATCCTCGGACACCTATAAACCTCCGGAAGTAACAATAACACATGGTTACGACGAGAATCAAGGCCAAAACAACGGAAATCCCAACAAACTATCGAAGGGAAACTCATTGGGACATTTAATCGAACACTAAATGTTCAATAATTCCCAAGAACACTCGAATCGTCGATCGAGTTAAACAAACTTGATATATGGATATACAACCCATAGAACATGATTAATAACATCATACTACACCAATCGATGTATCAAAATCGGATTAGAAACGAAATCAAGAACAATTTCTCCAAAAGTCAACTTGAAGGATAATCAAGAAATATACCTTGATTTGGATGAAGGATTCAAGTAGAGGTCGAAAATCTACAACAAGACTTGAGGTAGATGATCTATACAAGTTTTGGAGCACTCAAATCGCCCAAGAATCGCCCAATCGCCTAAGATGAAGGAGGAAGAAGAGAGGAGAAAAAATGAAGTTTTCTCCTCGCAAATCTGCTAAAAACGCGAAAAAGCCCGTGTGCGCGGCACGGGATGAGTGTGCCACGGCCCGGGCGAAGAAAACGCCCAGGAATTAGCTTAGTGCCGCGGCACGGCTGAGTGTGCCGCGGCTGCAGTGCGACCCCTTCAACACCAAAAAGGCACACCGTGCGATCTTTGCTATTTCGACCATAACTCCTTAAATGCGGACTCCGATTGACTCACCGTTTGAACCATTGGAAAGCTAACTTGATTCTCTATAATGTTGCAAAGATTCAGAATTTTTGGAGTTTCCAAGAATTAATGGTGACTTTACAAAGTCGAACTCCCACGTGAAAAAGTCGATTAAGGACACGGAACTCAACAAAACGACACCGAAACGAACTCGGATGACAAAAAGTGCAGAATTAATCATTCTCGGAATGACGAAACGGTCATGATAGAGTTGTCAAAACGAACTTCTTCCGAAAAAAGAAAATTACCGAAATTCGAAATTGCGGATATTACATTCTACCCTCCTTAAAAGAAGTTTCGTCCCGAAACTTAAAACAAGTAGGGGGGAGAAATATACCCGCCAGGGAAACTCGGCGAGATACACCAAAAACAGAAAATTCGCGCCCAACGGCGAAACACTGCAAGAAACGCAAAGAGACATACGGCGTGAAAACACGCTCCACGACGACCAACACAACGTCGCCGTTAGGGATATAATAAAACCAACAAATGACAAGCGTCATCAAACGGATAATATAGCCAAGTCAATTGTCCGACAATCACAAAACACAACGAACGAAAGTCAGTATGATTGACCAACCCAACGGTACATCAATCGAAACGCGAGCCAATCGCTGAACCAATACGGAATTCCACCGCCCAAGGGTTGGAAGATCGAAAACGAGACTAATTTCCCGAACTGATGGGAATTACGAAGGAGCCTGGACGTTCACCAATCACGGAACGAGATCAACAAAAACCGAAAAATCAAACGATCGAACCACAATGATCGAGACAACAAAAATCGAACAATCATGTTCGAATCACGAAGAACAATGAAATTCAAACAACAACTCCAAGGTTCACATCTCGACTCGAGACAACATATGATCCGGTGAAAACAACAAGATGTGCATTCACATAAGATCCACAGGAAATGGAATAGCAATCGAAAAGTCACAACGACAAACGAGTAATTTCGAAACAATACCACCCTCGTTCGATCAACAAAAGCAAGGGGCAAGACAAGCTCAGAAAATGTCAACGAACATAAATGAGTCGACAAAGTCGAAAACACAAGAGTTCCAAATCCGATCCACTTCGAATAAAAGAACTAATAGAACCAGATGATGTCACTCCCGAACAAGGTTCACAAGAATCGAACCGAACTCGAAAAAAGTCACATCGATAACCAGATCGGCCCACAACAAGTTCACAGCTCGTTCGAACGATGAAACCGAAATACAGAACAAGTTCATAAAGTGTCAACGAACATGAGCGAATCGATAGACTGGAGAAAGAGAAAATACAGAAGTCAAAATAGTACGGGCATTACCTCCGACCTCGTCCACGAAATTCACAAAACGGGAGCAAGGTAACAAGACATTAAACAACCGACACATAACGGAACGATCACCGATGCACACGGCCATACCAACCCAAGCTCTAACAGCTCGCACATGCGCGACAACGCAGAAATCACCACGAGGCGACAATATTCAACACCAACATCCCACCTCTTACAAGGGGCTAACACAACAAATGTGTGGAAAATGACTCAACGCTCACACCGCCAAATCGGTCATACTCGGGAGCAAACATCAAAATGACAACGTGAACATCATACATATATACCCAGCCCTCAAACGGGAATGGATAAGTTTTAAAAACGAAAACCTCATTTTGAAAATAATTTAGAAGAACACCGATTGATCTTGAGTATCACCTTTCAAGAAGTACAAACGTGAAACATCGTTATCGAGACTTTGGAGAACCAAAACGCAGAAAAAGCCCGTGTGCCGCGGCACAGGATGAGTGTGCCGCGGCCCAGGGCGAAGAAAAACGCCTAGGAATTAGCTTAGTGCCGCGGCACGGCTGAGTGTGCCGCGGCACAGTGCAACCCCTTCAACACCAAAAAGGCACAGTGCGATCTTCGCTATTTCGACCATAACTCCTTAAATGCGGACTCCGATTGACTCACCGTTTGAACCATTGGAAAGATAACTTGATTCTATATAATTTTGCAAAGATTCAAAATTTTTGGAGTTTCCAAAAATTAATGGTGACTTTACAAAGTCGAACTCCCACGTGAAAAAGTCGATTAAGGACACGGAACTCAACAAAACGACACCGAAACGAACTCGGATGACAAAAAGTGCAGAATTAATCATTCTCGGAATGACGAAACGGTCATGATAGAGTTGTCAAAACGAACTTCTTCCGAAAAAAGAAAATTACCGAAATTCGAAATTGCGGATATTACATATATTTTGTGTGTTTGACCTTTGAGAGTCGTGGTTTTGTAATCTGTGAGTTGTTACTCTTCCACCTGGGGATGGCATGTGGCCTCTGAGGGCCGATACTAATGGGTACGGCGATGGAAGTGGACTTGGGTGCGTGTGTTGATGTTCTTCCACCTGGGTGTAATACCCGGTTGTAATTCAGTCATTATCATTCAGTAATTTCATTCGGTGATTGTCACTAAGTGGATTTTCACTCATTTATAATCATTCATCAATCATGTTCATTCACCCGTGTTCACCGTTCGTAAAAACTTCGAGTTGTGTATCATTATTGTTCATTGTTTCAACTTTCCTCATATGAGTTCGACTTTGTTAGATCACCATTAATTTTTGGTAACTCCAAAAATTCTAAATCTTTGCAATATTATAGAGCATCGAGTTAGCTTTCCAATGGTTCAAACGGTGAGTCAATCGGAGTCCGGACGAGAGATTTATGGTCGTTTTAGCTCACCCGCTAATTTTTTCAGTTATTGGCCGATCACTGCCGACCGAACTCGGCCGTGTCGTCCGACACGGCCCGTGCCGTACTCGTCCGGAAATGCCGAAGACTCTGCCTCAGGACCCGACCGTGTAAATGCAGCGCGGCAGTCGAACCCTTCCGGATAAGCCAGAACCGACTGCCCAGAGGCTCGACCGTGTTCCAGGACACGGTCGAGTCAATGCCGAGCGCCGCGGAAAGGTCACTATCGGTAGGCCCCTTCGCGCCGCGACCGTGTCAAGCAGGACACGATCGAGTCCCTGCCGGCCATCTGCGCGCCGTGACCGTGTCAGGCGGACACGGTCGAGTCTGTCAGCCGAGTCAACCCCTATAAATTCGTTTTTTTGAGCATTTCATCTCATTTCTTCCATTTCCCACTTCTTCACCTGCAACCGAGAGAGAAAGCTCGAGGGAGAGTTTTCTTCATCAATTATCATTTGAGTGTTTGATTTTCTTCATCTCCTTTCGATCGTGAAGCCCGGATAATCAATCTAACGCGTGTTTCTCGGATTAAAGTACTTGGATCTTCAAGAGGTAATTCCTTCAACACTTTGGACTTCGATTTTGTGTTGAGATATGATGTTTTGGACGTTATAATCATGTTATATGAAGGGATATGTATATGATTATGAGTTTGTATAAGGATTCATTGGATTATTGAGGGATTATTCAAGAACACCTTGAATATCGAGTTGGAATTGGGGATTTTCGACTAATTGTTGTTATAATCACATTTTTCGATATTCATAACGGATTATTGATCGTATTGGAGATGTTTTGTTGGTTTGAAACGCTTCTTGGGGATTTTGATATTGGTATATTGAGGTTTGATTGTAAACAATCGGAGTTTGGATACAACGTGTTTGATTTAATGCCTCTATGGACTTGGTTTAGTCGTATCGACGTTTTGAGTTCGTTATATTCGTGTTTGATTCGTATATTGAACGGATTGTTGGTAATTGTATTATTTAAGGTTGTTCGAGCGACCGATATCTCAATTAGGACGTTGTTCGTGGAAGGATAATTGTCGCCGGTGTTGTGTAAGTTAATTCTTACTCGGTTAAAAGGACATTCATTACTTTTGTTGTTGATCATTCATAATCATAACTCATTCATCATTATATTAATCATTTTGAGACTGTAATTGTCGAATAATCATTTCATTCACGAGAGCAGCGGTTCCAAATCATTGCATTGGGTTATCAATCACTTCACTATTATTTTCATCTCGGTGAGTCATTCTTGGCCTTGTCTAATTATTATTCATTGATATTCATTATGGTCATTCTCGTTCATGTGACCTTACGGGTTCATATTGCATGGCGGGTGTGGCCGTGTGGAATTTTTAGTCGGGCACAAGATGGTAGTGGATTGGGTTTACCGATACAATGGACCGTGCACACGGGAAAGCGTTACACCGTGAGACTAATTAGGTACAAGGACGGGTGTGTCCGGTCATTCGTCTTGTACACTCGCACAGAACACTACGGGCGTACTATGGTACTCCTCTTCAGCGTAATTCATAATTAAGAATTTTTTTTCATAACTTCAGATATAATCATGATTGTGTATTTTCAACCCTTGAGGATTGTTGTTCTTTGTAACTGACCCCGTTTGGGGATTTTGTTTTTCAGGTCATGGCAAGGCAAACGCACGGGAATAGCATGTTGATGTCGAGGAGTCCTAGTGATACTAGTAGGGCCCCCCGATCTTTCAGTTATTCATGTTATTGTCCTTTATTTTCCGCTGCAGACTTTCATTTGAATACTCCGTTTCATTAAGTGTTGTGTATTTTATCTTCATATAAAATACACTAATATTCGGTATTGTCCTGGTGTGTTGTAACTAAACTCCTCATCGGAGTAATTATTGCTGTAATGTAGTTCGGTACTACATTTATCTTGTGTAATTCATTCATTTTCATTTGCCTGGTGGGTCCCAGTTGGGGATCTACGACCGTAATATCCGCCTAGTTTGGGGTGTTACGAGTTGGTATCGGAGCGTGGTTTTGAATACTACCTTCCGAGTCATGTCTCATTTGAAATCATCGTCATCGGACTAGTATCATTGGACTTTCGCGTCACGTGTGACTCGTGCGAGATCTTGAGCCAATCGACCGAAAGAAGCGTAAGACTTCTAACGCCATGGTATAATTTCGGCAATAGTCATTCATTCATCATTCATCAATTAACAATCCTCAAACATCATCATTCATTGTGATTAGGACAATCATGTTAACTCATTAATCACTTAATTCATTTCATTACTCGATTAATAATCGGGGCGATCATGTTAACTCATTAATTACTCAATTCATTTCATTACTCGGTTGTCAATCTGGATGATCATATTATCAATCTTGTTAAGTTATTCAAGATAATCATTTCAAGAATTTCATCGGATAATCATGTAACTTGATAAATCATTCATATAATCACTAAGTTAGAGCATGTATACTCATTTTCATCATCTCATGACATAATCATAACGTGCTAATCATGCGGGACATATAATCATTATGCGACCTTCCTACTTGATTATGGAGAGAACGTCGAGGATGCACGGGGAGAGGCGCGGTGCGGACGAAACCCGAGAAATAATCACTCGGCCGGGAAATCGTGCCTGGACTCGACTCGATCGAGAAGATGTTCGGGTTGATCCACTCACTTTTATGCAGGCCATGATGACCCATGTGCGGTTGCTCAATCATCATTGCGCCACTGACCGGATTAATCGAGAGAACTCTCCCGTATGAGCCACCGCTAAGGAAAGTCTTGAACAACAACCTTCATTTGTCGGCAAGAAATCAACGGCGTAATCAATCCGAAGGCGGTCGATCAACCTTCAAGAAGCCTCGTGTGAGTCCTATCGTTTCGGCGACCTCCTACGGCGCATAATCGTGCGGGATCTCATTCCCGGCGGCGATTCGGCCATCACTGTTTCAATTGTGGAACGCCGGGTCATTTCAGCGAGTGTCCAAACCGTCTATCACGTGCTATAATTGTGGAAATTTTGGGCATAAGGCCCGTTTTTGCCGAAAGGACTCCAAGTCGGCTCCGGCGGCATCTCAGGCCCCGAAGCAACCAGCGTTTCAGAATCAGACTGCTTTGTCATCGTCGTTTAAGACAATGGAAGCAAATAGAGTTGGAGCTCGTATTTATCATACGGGAGCGTCCGGTTCGGGGGCCGGCAAGTCCCAGATTCATATGATGAGGAGGATCGATGATCCGGTGGCGAATGATTTCGGTATACTCGTAATTTTATTTCAACTTGTGTGTACCTTTTGATGCTGGTACACCGCATTCATTCATTTTCGAATCATGCTTGAATAGACTTATTTCGGGATAGTCCTACTTAATGACCGCGATTGGTTGATGGATCTAATCGTGGTGAATTTATCTTAGGACGATGTAATTTTCGGTATTAGTTGGTTTGATCGTCTCGATACTATCCTCAGTGTTTGTTAGCGTTTGGTCGCTATCTTTCCGTCGTTAGTTGTCGAATGGGTCAGTGGAAGTAATCCCCGTTGTTCTAGAAGAAGTATTATTATGACGAAAGCAGAGAAATTCCGCAATCGAACTATCCAATCATTCATTGTATCATTTTCTTCGATTGGCCTTTCTAAGGCAATCGAGTTATTCAATCATTCCTTGTATCATTTCCATCGATTGGCTTTTCTAAGACAATCGAGTCATTCAATCATTCATTGTATCATTTTCATCGATTGGCCTTTCTAAGGCAATCGAGTTATTCAATCATTCATTGTATTATTTTCATCGATTGGCCTTTCAAAGGCAATCGAGTTATTCAAACATTCATTGTATCATCTTCATCGATTGGCCTTTCTAAGGCAATCGAGTTGTTCAATCATTATTGGTATCTCTTTTTATCGATTGACCATTCTAGGGCAATCGAAATGTTCAATCATTCGTGGTATCATTGTCATCGATTGACGATGTATTTCCAGACGAGTTATCTAGTTGCCTTCACATAGAGTAGAGGAATTCAGGAGTGAGTGGGAGCAGTCGTCCCATTTATCGAAGGCACCGTATCGGATGGCCCCGACCGAAATGCGAGAGTTGAAGAATCAACTTGAGGAATTGTTCGAGAAAGGTTATATCCAACCGAGTACGTCCCCATGGGGAGCACCAGTGCTGTTTGTCAAGAAGAATGATAGTTCTTTTCGCTTGTGTATCGATTACCAGGAGTTGAACAGGGTGATGATCAAGAGTAGTATCCTTTACCCCATATTGATGATCTTTTAGATCAACTTCAGGGAGCCTCAGTATTTTCCAGGATCGACTTAAGATCTGGATATCACCAGTTGCGGATTCGAGAGTCGGATATCGCGAGGACAGCGTTTCATACACGCTATGGTCATTATGAGTTCGTAGTTATGCCGTTCGGGCTAACTATTGCACCTGTGGTATTCATGGGGTTAATGAATCGGGTTTTCATCGACTTTTTGGATCAGTTTGTTGTTTTCTTCATCGACGACATTTTGATTTATTCTCGTAGCCGAGAGGAATATGAGGTTCATCTTCATCAGGTTCTCGACGTGTTGAGACGAGAGCAACTTTATGGAAAGTTTTCCAAATATGAGTTCTGGAGGTCCGAAGTGACTTTCTCGGACATGTAATTTCATCTGATAGAGTTCGTGTCGACCCTCAGAAGTCGGAGACTATCCGAGATTGGCAACCTCCGAAAGATATTAATTAAATCCGATGTTTCCTCGGATTAGCTGGTTAATTATCCAACCCACGGACGGAGCTAGCAACCGTGGTTTTCGTGTTGGAAATTTGGCGTCGTTACCTTTATGGCATCACTGTCGATCTTCACCAATCACAAGAGTTGAAGTATATATTTACTCACAAGGAGTTAAATATGCGACAGAGACGGTGGTTGGAACTACTCAAAGATTATGATATCGAGATCCTTTACCACCCGGGCAAGGCGAACATTGTCGCCGATGCCTTGAGTCGTAAGTCCGTTCGGGAGCAGATGCTTGCTCGTTTAACAATTCAGAAGGAGCTTCAACAGGAATTCCTTAGACCCGAGATCGAGGTCAGCTTGGCGAGTTCGAGGACGACTTTGTATGTTAGAGATTTCATCGTCACTTGAGGAGGTAATCGAGAGAATCGAGTTCAGACCCTTCATTGTTGCGCATCCGTGAAGATGTGGCTCGGGAAAACCCACGGATTCGTGGTCCACGAGGATGGACTTTTGAGGTTTAAGAACCGGTTGTGCGTACCGGCGAATGACGAGTTGAAAAACTCTATTTTGAGAGAAGCTCATGCTACCCCTTATTCTGTTCATCCGGGGTCCAGCAAGATGTACAAGAACTTGAAACAAAATTACTGGTGGAGTAATATGAAGCGAGAAGTCGCAAAATTTGTTTCGAGATGCTTAACCTGTCAACAAGTTAAGATTGAACATCAGCGACCGGCGGTTATGCTGAAAACCTCTCCCTATTCCGGAATGGAAGTGGGAAGACATTTCTATGGATTTCATCACGAGTTTGCCGACGAGTCGTCGTGGCATGAATGCGATCTGGGTGATTGTGGACCGCTCAACTAAATCAGCTCATTT
Organism: Orobanche coerulescens; assembly: GCA_033398695.1. Classification (NCBI taxonomy): domain Eukaryota; kingdom Viridiplantae; phylum Streptophyta; class Magnoliopsida; order Lamiales; family Orobanchaceae; genus Orobanche; species Orobanche coerulescens. The sequence goes on from CM065815.1 coordinate 105,416,271, forward strand.
CCTTGAGATCAAGGATACGTGGGGTCCCGAGAGACTGGATCAGTTGTTCATCAAGGAGATAGTGAGATTGCAGGGTACTCCTAAGAGTATCGTTTCCGATCGTGACGGACGATTTGTTTCCTATTTTTGGAAATCAGTTCATCGTGCTATGGGAACTCAGCTTAATCTCAGTATTGCCTTTCATCCTCAGTCCGACGGACAATCAGAGAGAACTATTCAGACATTAGAGGACATATTGAGGGCATGCGTCCTCGATTAGTAGATGATTGGGAAGCCCAATTACTGTTGTTTAAGTCCACGTACAGTATAGTTGGCATGCCTCCATTAAGATGGCACCTTACGAGGCCTTGTACAGTCATCGTTGTCGATCTCCTTCGTGTTGGGATGACTTGTCAGAATCAATCGGCACCGAACCCGACATGCTTATAGCCGCCCGGGAGAAGGTAGCTTTGATCAAGAGTCGTATGTTGACAGCTCAGAGTCGACAGAAATCGTATGCGGATAATCGTCGTCGACCACTAGAGTTCGAGACGGGTGACCCTGTTTTGGTCAAGGTATCCCCGAGTCGAGGTATTTTTCCGTTTCGGAAAACGGGGGAAGTTGAGCCCAAGATTCATTGGACCATTCGAAATTTTGGATCGAGTAGGCGAGTTAGCTTATCGATTGGCTTTACCTCCGGCTTTGAGCAGGATTCATAATGTGTTTCACGTCTCTCAGTTGCGGAAGTATGTTGCCGACCCGAGTCACATACTTCAGTTCGACGAAATCGAGATCGCGGATGATCATTCGTACGAGGAGCGTCCTGTACGAGTGTTGGAGCAGCGAATCAAACAGTTGAGGAACAAGACGATCCCTTTGGTCAAGATTCAGTGGTCCAGACACGGAGTCGAAGAGGCTACTTGGGAAACCGAGGATAGTATGCGAGAGAGTTATCCCGAGTTGTTTGACCCTTAGTTTCGGGGACGAAACTCTTTTAAGGGGTGTATGTAATACCGGTTGTAATTGATCATTATCATTCATAATTTCATTCGGTGATTGTCACTCGGTGGATTTTCACTCATTTATAATCATTCATCAATCATGTTCATTCACCCGTGTTCACCGATTCGTAAAAACTTGAGTTGTGTATCATTATTGTTCATTGTTTCAACTTTCCTCATATGAGTTCGACTTTTTAGATCACCATTAATTTTTGTAACTCCAAAAATTCTAAATCTTTGCAATATTATAGAGCATCGAGTTAGCTTTCCAATGGTTCAAGCGGTGAGTCAATCGGAGTCGGACGAGAGAGTTATGGTCGTTTTAGCTCACCCGCTCATTTTTTCGATTATTGGCGATCCTTGCCGACCGAACTCGGCCGTGTCGTCCGACACGGCCCGTGCCGTACTCGTCCCGGAAATGCCGAAGACTACGCCTCGGGACCCGGCCGTGTCGTGCAGCGCGGCCGAGTCGAACCCTTCCGGATAAGCGAGAACCGGCGCGAGGCCCGGCCGTGTTCGGGACACGGTCGAGTCAATGCCGAGCGCCGCGGACAGTCCTGCTCGGTAGGCCCCTTCGCGCCGCGACCGTGTCAAGCAGGACACGGTCGAGTCCCTGCCGGCCAGCTGCGCGCCGCGACCGTGTCAGGCGGACACGGTCGAGTCTGTCAGCCGAGTCAACCCCTATAAATTCGTTTTTTTGAGCATTTCATCTCATTTCTTCCATTTCTTTCCCACTTCTTCACCTGCAACCGAGAGAGAAAGCTTGAGGGAGAGTTTTCTTCATCAATTATCATTTGAGTGTTTGATTTTCTTCATCTCCTTTCGATCGTGAAGCCCGGATAATCAATCTAACGCGTGTTCTTCGGATTAAAGTACTTGGATCTTCAAGAGGTAATTCCTTCAACACTTTGGACTTCGATTTTGTGTTGAGATATGATGTTTTGGACGTTATAATCATGTTATATGAAGGGATATGTATATGATTATGAGTTTGTATAAGGATTCATTGGATTATTGAGGGATTATTCAAGAACACCTTGAATATCGAGTTGGAATTGGGGATTTTCGACTAATTGTTGTTATAATCACATTTTTTGATATTCATAATGGATTATTGATCGTATTGGAGATGTTTTGTTGGTTTGAAACGCTTCTTGGGGATTTTGATATTGGTATATTGAGGTTTGATTGTAAACAATCGGAGTTTGGATACAACGTGTTTGATTTAATGCCTCTATGGACTTGGTTTAGTCGTATCGACATTTTGAGTTCGTTATATTCGTGTTTGATTCGTATATTGAACGGATTGTTGGTAATTGTATTATTTAAGGTTGTTCGAGCGACCGATATCTCAATTAGGACGTTGTTCGTGGAAGGATAATTGTCGCCGGTGTTGTGTAAGTTAATTCTTACTCGGTTAAAAGGACATTCATTACTTTTGTTGTTGATCATTCATAATCATAAATCATTCATCATTATATTAATCATTTTGAGACCTGTAATTGTCGAATAATCATTTCATTCACGAGGCAGCGGTTCCAAATCATTGCATTGGGTTATCAATCACTTCACTATTATTTTCATCTCGGTGAGTCATTCTTGGCCTTGTCTAATTATTATTCATTGATATTCATTATGGTCATTCTCGTTCATGTGACCTTCTGGGTTCATATTGCGTGGCCGGGTGTGGCTGTGTGGAATTTTTAGTCGGGCACACGATGGTTGTGTATTGGGTTTACCGATACATTGGACCGTGCACACGGGAAAGCGTTACACCGTGAGACTAATTAGGTACAAGGACGGGTGTGTCCGGTCATTCGTCTTGTACACTCGCACAGAACACTACGGGCGTACTATGGTACTCCTCTTCAGCGTAATTCATAATTAAGAATTTTTTTCATAACTTCAGATATAATCATGATTGTGTATTTTCAACCCTTGAGGATTGTTGTTCTTTGTAACTGACCCCGTTTGGGGATTTTGTTTTTCAGGTCATGGCAAGGCAAACGCACGGGAATAGCATGTTGATGTCGAGGAGTCCTAGTGATACTAGTAGGGGGCCCCGATCTTTCAGTTATTCATGTTATTGTCCTTTATTTTCCGCTGCAGACTTTCATTTGAATACTCCGTTTCATTCAGTGTTGTGTATTTTATCTTCATATAAAATACACTAGTATTCGGTATTGTCCTGGTGTGTTGTAACTAAACTCCTCATCGGAGTAATTATTGCTGTAATGTAGTTCGGTACTACATTTATCTTGTGTAATTCATTCATTTTCATTTGCCTGGTGGGTCCCAGTTGGGGATCTACGGCACTGTAATATCCGCCTAGTTTGGGGTGTTACACTGGGGACGGTTCGACGGGACCTCCGGGGACCGATACTAATGGGTACGGCCGCGGAAGTAGTTTCCCACCTGGGGACGGTCCGACGGGGCCTCTGGGGGCCGATACTAATGGGTACGGCCACGGGTTACCAAGTGTGGTTTCTGTGATATTGATGTTGATGTTTTGATAATTAATTGTGATATGTCCGGAGTATCACAATGCTTTACGCTCGGGGTCAAGAGACATTATATATCGAGTCTTGGTGCTTGGCTAGAATGGCATAAGAATAATGTGTTATGTGTAATGTGTCCTTGTAAGTGAATTGAAGTGGATGACCGGGTCGTGGACCCTGTGTTTTGTGACCGGAACGGTTGGGTCGTGGACCCCGTGTTTTGTTAAACGGATTTGTATTTTGGAAAATGAACTTTGGGGCTGTGACCCTAAATGGCTTTCGAGGAATTCAGAACTTTTCAATTTCCGATGTTTTCAAAACTCCCGAGATTTGGAGGTATTTTCAAAATGCTTACTTGCTACGTTTCTGCTTTCAAGACTTGAACTATTTTTAACTAAATATATCTCGGGAAGTCTTTCGTTATATTCTCGGAATGTGTTGTGTATGGCTCGTATTTGCACTTTATACTTGCACTAGCGAAACAGTGGAGTTTTGCTAACCCCCGAGTAATCGGGGGTGGATATCTGTATTGTGTCCAGGTACACGCAGGTTTTCGGGAGCAAGACAGGATCGGTACGAGGGATGATGAAAGACGAATGATACTAATCACACGAAGGCCAGTTTTGACTTCAGTTAGTCAGAGTCCATTGTATTGTCTTTTCCGCTGTCTTATTGTTCGTCGTTGCAAGTATTTTACCCTTGCATGTGTATGAGTTTATGTATTTTGATTTGTAAGTCAGTGACGGAAGACCAAATCGGTCTATTGGTTCGTTATTTTGATTCGCCGGTATGTAATGTAATGTGTTGTTTTGATGTCTAGCCTGGTGGATCCTCACGGAGAGGGTCTGCGGCGTGTAATATTCCCGGTTCGATCTGGGAGTGTTACATTTATGGTATCAGAGCTTAGGTTGCGGAAACCTAGGCTGTCGGGTCCAGTCGTGTATTGTTGGGTCTTGTCTTGTCAGATTGAGTCTGACTGATGTCGTGTCGCGACGCGTCGTTTGGAATGTCGGCCGTGATTAGTATCAGGGTGCAGCCATCATCTTCGTGCGATCTGTGGATGTAAGTCTCCCTACTACGGGTTGTACCACGAGCTATACGAGCCCGTATGATTCTGTGTTATGTAGTTAGTATTTGAAGGTGCATAGTGAGTAAGTGGCATATATTTGTTGATTCCCGTCTTGCGCTAAAATGTAGAATGATATTGCTGAATGTATCTTTGTATAAACCGTTTTCTTGCAAGAGTATAAACCTTGGAATTTTAAGTTTTCGAATCCTTTCGGGGAGTCACGTAAAATTTTTAAAATGTCCTCCAAGGGAGGAAAAAGTTGATTTTCGTATCTTGACCTCAAGGCTGTAAGTTCTGAAAACTCGAATTATTGATAATTCTTTTCCACTGTGTACTATAAGTTTTCAAAACACGAGTTTTGAACTCAAATGAGTTCTACAAAATATACTCAAGACGTGACCCTTGATTTTAACTTTTCGGTTTTGAATGACAATTGCCTTTTGATGGTTGCTCATGATGTGTTGTAATTATGTGAATCGATGGCTTTGAGATTCGAATATTTTTGTTGTTTATTTGTGACCTTCGATTCTAGTAATGTCGTATATATGTTCGCAATCATGTTGCTAAAATAGAACCGTTAGCGCACGCTAAGTGTAAGGCTAGCGCGCGCTAATGCAGCATGGGTAGCGCACGCTAAATATGTGTTGTAGCGCGTTAGTCGATGCAGACAGAGGCTAGGGAACTACATTTCTTTTAGCCGTCGCCTAACCTTAGCGATCAATCACCCGGGACTGTATTCTATGTGTGCTGTCAAGTAATGACAACTGTTTGGTATGAATGTGCGTTATGATTTTTTTTCGTTGCGCTAAGTGATAATTGATTGAGTTCGGCAAATTGATAAATTATGTCTGCCGCGAGTGTGTTCGAACATGCTTTTCTAAAACTTTCATAAGTTTGTGCAAGTGCGATTAGCCGGCGGCTTCGTATGAACTTTGGAAATTGTTTGAAATTTGCGAGCCGGCCTAGGATTCTCGAATAAAACCTCGACGGTATTTGAAAGAGTTGTTTTAAAGTACCTTGAACATTTTGTAAAATATTACCGTCGTTGATGTTTGTGAAGTGTTGCGAGAATTTTCGAAAATGATTTTAACGTATTGTTGCATTTTCAAATAATTCGAGTGAATGATTTTCAAAAATCTTTCACACCATAAAAATATTTTATTTCAAAAACCAATGCGATTCTTATTTTCAAAAATATATAGTGAAAGATGAGAAATCTCACTCGATGTAAAGTTCAAACTCGGATTCGGAAATGTTAGAGTATGTAAGAATGATTTGATGATCTTGCATGGTTAACTTGTTAGTTGTTAACGGCGATGATGATACGTAGAGGCATGATGACTTCAAATGATTTCAAATGAGACGGTTAAAGTATGTTGTTTACAAGTTTTGATGAAACAAACCGAGGTATCAAAAGTACTTTTAAAGTTTATTTTAAATAGCATACAAATCCAAGGATTTTCAAAAGATTTCCTTTAAAAGGATACCTCGTGGATTTTCTTTTCGAGTTGTTATTAGTTACCTTATGTGATATGTCGTGCTGAGTTGGTACTTTAGTATAATATTTTGCGAAGTTGTGCAATCGTATTGAGTGGGGATCCGCTTAGTATGCCGTTGGGCAGAGGACACAGTCGTGACCACGATACTAATGGCCATGAAGATCGGATGTGGACCAAGAGGGTATAGTCGGGAAGGTTGCTATTCCAGCACTTCGTTCTCGTTGTTTAGGTTTCGGGACAAAACCTCTTTTAAAGGTGATATGATGTAATACCCACATTTTTCTTTCTTTCTCTTCTGTTTCGTCCAACCGTATCGACTCGATTGTGTTCGTTGATGCTTCTGACCTGGTGTTGTTTCTCACCTTTGTCATTCGAGCGAGTTCTGATATTATCCCAAATTGATCTATATAACATTGTGACCTTTCCAAGTTCGGAAAATTAGCCTCGTTTTCGATCTTCCAACCTTTGGGCGGTGGAATTCCGTATTTGTTCAGCGATTGGCTCGCGTTTTGATTGATGTACCGTTGGGTTGGTCAATCGTATTGATTTTCGTCCATTGTGTTTTGTGATTGTTGGGATAATTGACTTGATTGTATTATCCAGTTGATGACGCTTGTCACTTGTTGGTTTTATTATATCCCTAACGGCGGCGTTGTGTTGGTCGTCGTGGAGCGTGTTTTCACGCCGTATATTCCTTTGCGTTGCTTGTAACGTTTCGCCGATGGGCGTAAGTTATGCGTTTTCTTGCGTATCTCGTTGAGTTTTCCTGGCGGGATATTGCTTCTCCCTACTTGTTTTAAGTTTCGGGACGAAACTTCTTTTAAGGAGGGTAGAATGTAATATCCGCAATTTTCGATTTTTCGGTAAATTTCTTTTTCATCCGGAGTCCGTTTTGACGACTCGCTCATGACCGTTTCGTCATTTCGAGAATGATTAATTCTGCACTTTTTGTCATCCGAGTTCGTTTCGGTATCGTTTTGTTGAGTTCCGAGCTTTTTAGCGACTTTTCCGCACTTGAGTTCGATTCTTGCGAATCTCATCCGAAACTGTTGTTTCGAGTTTCTCGTAAGTTCATTTAATGTTATTATTCATGTTGCGAGCTTTGGTTTGGTGTTTCGATCGCGTATCGTGATTTTCGGACGTTTTGGGCCATTTTCGTAATTTCCCAAAGTTTTGGGTAACTACTTCCGTTGTTGAATTCCGAGCCTTCGGGTGGTCGGAATTGTGTGTTCTCTTAGCTCTTAGATTCGTCTTTGCGAGTACGTCGTAACCGTACCATCGATTCGTATTCAGGTTCGGGTTTCGGGGTCGTTCGGGCCGTCGGAGTTGGCCCCGGCCGAGTCATGGCCGGGCAGTCTGGGCCCAGGCCGGCACTGGCCGAGTCACGGCCGGTAGTGCTCGGCAGCTTCTGGCCGAGTCATGGCCGGTAGTGCTCGGCAGCTCCTGGCCGATCAGGCCGCACCGTGGGCCGCGGCACATGCCGGCAGGGCCGCGGCACACTCTGTGGCATTTTTCGGCCAAACCGACTGTACCGGGTGCCGCGGCACACGTCGGCCGGGCCGCGGCACACTGCCGACCACTGGGAGCCATTTTTGGCCCTGTGCCGCGGCACACTCCCGCTGGGCCGCGGCACACTGTGCAGCCTATTTATGGTCCTGCACACGAGTTTTTGGCCATTTTTCTCCTTCTTCTCCTTCTCTTCCGCGACTGACGGTGATCTTACCATGGAGCCATGTTGTTTAACAACAAATCCATGAAGTTCTTGAGTTCATATCATCAATAAATCATCCGTTATCATCCTTTGATCCAGCGAATCAAGGTAATCTTCCTTAGAACCCTAATTTCGTGAATTTGGGAGTTTTTGCATTTTTGTCCGATTCGTTTCGTGTTGTTGATTAGTTCATGATGGGTATGATTAATCTTGGTAGTATTATTGTGTTTAACATCATTTAATCCATTGTTCTTCGTCGAATCGAAGTATATTTCTTGATTTCCTTCAAATTGACTTTTTGGGGGATTTGTTCTCGATCTCGTTTTTCATCCGTTTTTGATGGATCGATTGTGGTTAAATGATGTTGTTAAACATATTCTATGGATTGTATATCCATATTTCAACTTGGAATTCCGTTTTCGGGTTTTGACGGAACGAATCGTGTTCTTGGCCGTTTTGGGGGAAACGCTTGAACTTTCGTCATTTGTTCTTTGAATTCAGCGACTTTGGGTCGTACTTTGGAATTCATTTTCGTTGTTATTGTTTTCGTTCGTAGTTCTTTGTTGCGGATTGTCGTTCGGTGGAGTCGGCGAGTTCGTAGTCGGTTCGTGCCAACCTACTTCGGCCGATTCTCCGCGTTGTGGTTTTTCGAGGCAAGTATCTTGCCCATACATTACGTGTTTTGTGGATATTATGGTTGTTAATCATCGATATGTGCTAAATAAATATTAATAACCATTTTTCAAAAGAATCGGTATATTTACCATCATGGTTTTTGTAAAGGTGACCCGTGTGTGTCGGGAATTAATGTGCTTAGTTGAATATGTGTGCTAGTGTCGAGTATAGAATCACCTTACTTTCTTGTGATGTCACTGCGTATGATTATGTCGTTGGTAAATGGAAAGTGTAATTCTTTTGTCAAATTATGTGCTTGGAGTCCCGTGGCTATGGATGAATATGTGAGTTTTTGGTGATATTGGTTGTGTCGTTCGGTGCTGTTGAAATCTTGTGCTCCCTTGTGAATTGATATAGTTCTGGGTCGTGAGTACGTGTTGGATAATTTGGCCATTCTAGCAAGGTACCTCGACTATATATATTTTGTGTGTTTGACCTTTGAGAGTCGTGGTTTTGCAATCTGTGAGTTGTTACTCTTCCACCTGGGGATGGCATGTGGCCTCTGGGGGCCGATACTAATGGGTACGGCCACGGAAGTGGACTTGGGTGCGTGTGTTGATGTTCTTCCACCTGGGGACGGTTCGACGGGACCTATGGGGACCTATACTAATGGGTACGGCCGCGGAAGTGGTTTCCCACCTGGGGACGGTCCGACGGGGCCTCTGGGGGCCGATACTAATGGGTACGGCCACGGGTTACCAAGTGTGGTTTCTGTGATATTGATGTTGATGTTTTGATAATTAATTGTGATATGTCCGGAGTATCACAATGCTTTACGCTCGGGGTCAAGAGACATTATATATCGAGTCTTGGTGCTTGGCTAGAATGGCATAAGAATAATGTGTTATGTGTAATGTGTCCTTGTAAGTGAATTGAAGTGGATGACCGGGTCGTGGGCCCTGTGTTTTGTGACCGGAACGGTTGGGTCGTGGACCCCGTGTTTTGTTAAACGGATTTGTATTTTGGAAAATGAACTTTGGGGCTGTTACCCTAAATGGCTTTCGAGGAATTCAGAACTTTTCAATATCTGATGTTTTCAAAACTCCCGAGATTTGGAGGTATTTTCAAAATGCTTACTTGCTACGTTTCTGCTTTCAAGACTTGAACTATTTTTAACTAAATATATCTCGGGAAGTCTTTCATTATATTCTCGGAATGTGTTGTGTATGGCTCGTATTTGCACTTAATACTTGCACTAGCGAAACAATGGAGTTTTGCTAACCCCCGAGTAATCGGGGGGTGGATATCTGTATTGTGTCCAGGTACACGCAGGTTTTCGGTGTAACACCCCGAGATATTCGGAATATGTTACAGCGCCGTAGACCCCTACATGGGACCTACCAGGCTACAATAGAAAAACTCCACTCGACTAACCATCTTGGTTAGCGAGGATACACAATTAAATAATATGACATATAAAGATACGCCCGGAGCAATCGGCAAAATAAGCATCAACCAACAACGTGACAATTTAAAGCAATACAATACGGAGTTTGAAACAAAAAAAACTAAGTACTCGCGAGTTTAAAACTGTGGGAACAACCATATCGAAATGGACAAAGGAAATAAGTAGACCCAAATGCACATGTCAACGACCCTGGCCAACATCCTCGTACTGTCCTGGTGCTCGCTCGTCCGGATAATCATAACCTGAAATCCATAACAAGAATTTCCCCAAAACGGGTCCCCAAAGGGGTTAGCAATTACGCTAGTACAAGTAATCAAGGCAAACCAATCGCTTACACATTTCATAGTACATGCAACAATATCATTTCAAAACCAAAACTAGACATGTCTTTTTCCGGAAAACATACAGTCCACAATTAGCCTTGAGAACAGGGCGGCAGCATACATTCTCACTCGAGGCCTCACAGGGACCCTCCCGAGTTGGCTACAATTACAGAAAAACAAAACCACGCACACGCTATGCCGTGAGAACAGGGCGGCAGCATACATTCTCACTCGAGGCCTCACAAGGACCCTCCCGAGTTGGCTAGCGGTACGAAAACTCGTGAAATCCAGGGCGGCAGCATAGATTTCCCTCCTTGACCCCGTCGGGCCAACACAAGGTGAGTTACACACAAGTAATATACATCACCATTTCATGTTAAGCTTAAAGGTTTCCAAAAATACTTGCCTCGAATTATTGACGACGCGAAGAACGGAAAGGATAATCACCGACGAACACTAGGAATCAACGGAACCAAACCTAACGATTCGAAGAACATAATTACAACCAACTCTAGTCGAATACGGAAATGGAATACACCCGAAAACCCGCCTACGATTCGTGTATATTCGCACAAAATAATAACGAGGGCGGACCACAACCAAACCCTCTCGATTCCGCAAAACTATGAAAATATACTCTGAATCCGTAGGAAAATTTATGATAGCAACAAGATTAATCATATTCATCAAGAATCTATCAACAAAACGGAAAGAATCGGACAAAAACCCCAAAATCCCCAATTATTCGAAAGTAGGGTTCTAGAGATGTTACCTTCGGAGATTCAAGTACTAAGATCCGTAGAACACGCGTTGGATTGATTGTCCGGGCTTCACGATCGAAAGGAGATGAAGAAAATCAAACACTCAAATGATTATTGATGAAGAAATCTCTCCCTCAAGCTATTCTCTCTCGGTTGCAGGTGAAGAAGTGGGAAAGAAATGGAAGAAATGAGCTGAAATGCTAAAAAAAACGAATTTATAGGGGTTGACTCGGCTGACAGACTCGACCGTGTCCGCCTGACACGGTCGCGGCGCGCAGCTGGCCGGCAGGGACTCGACCATGTCCTGCTTGACACGGTCGCGGCGCGGAGGGGCCTTCCGATAGTGACCCGTCCGACAGCGACTCGGCATGACTCGACCGTGTCCTGGAACACGGTCGGGCGTGTCAGCGATCGGTTACGCTTATCCGAAGAGTTCGACCGCTGCGCTGCGACACGGCCGGGTCTGTGATGTAAACTCGCATTTCCGGACGAGGACGGCACGGGACGAGACGCACGACACGGCCGAGTTCGGTCGGCGATGATCGCCAACAAGCGAAAAAATGAGCGGGTGAGCTAAAACGACCATAACTCTCTCGTCCGGACTCCGATTGACTCACCGTTTGAACCATTGGAAAGCTAACTCGATGTTCTATAATATTGCGAAGATTTAGAATTTTTGGAGTCACCAAAAATTAATGGTGATCTAACCAAGTCGAACTCATATGAGGAAAGTTGAAACAATGAACAATAACGATACACAACTCGAAGTTTTTTCCGAACGGTGAACACGGTAAACGAACATGATTGATGAATGATTATAAATGAGTGAAAATCCACTGAGTGACAATCACCGAATGAAATTACTGAATGATAATGACTGAATTACAACCGGGTATTACATACACCCCTCTAAAAACAAGTTTCGTCCCGAAACTAAGGGTCAAACAACTCGGGATAACTCTCCCGCATACTATCCTCGGTTTCCCAAGTAGCCTCTTCGACTCCGTGTCTTGCCCACTGCACTTTGACCAAAGGGATGGTCTTATGCCTCAGTCGTTTCTCACGATGCTCCAAAATCTTCAAAGGACGCTCCTCAAAAGTAATATCTTCAGCAATATCAATCTCGCCATAATCGATGACGTGACTAGGATCCGGAACATATTTCCTCAGCTGGGAAACATGAAAAACGCTATAAACATGACTCAAGGCCGGGGGTAACGCCAAACGGTATGCTAACCCACCGACTCGCTCGAGAATCTCGAAGGGTCCAATAAATCTCGGACTCAACTTCCCCTTCTTCCCGAAACGGAAAACTCCTCTCGTTGGCGACACCTTCAGCAAAACGTGGTCTCCCACCTCGAATTCTAAAGGTCTACGACCGACATCGGCATATGACTTCTGTCGACTCTGGGCCGCCAACATCCGTTCTCGAATTAATTCTATCTTCCGCCTCGTCTCTAAAACGACATTCGGCTCGGTCCCGACTAAATCGGACGCCTCATTCCAACAAATCGGTGACCGACATCGCCGCCCATAAAGTGCCTCGTACGGTGCCATCCGAACCGACGTGTGCCAACTATTGTTGTACGTGAATTCGATCAATGGCAAATGCTCCTCCCAGTCGCTGCTCCAATCGAGAGCGCACGCACGCAACATATCCTCGAACGTCTGGATAGTGCGTTACGTATCCATCGGCGAGGATGGAAAGAGGTACTCAAATGCAAATGGGTACCCAACGCCTTATGCACCTTTGCCAAAAGTGCGATCTGAAACGGCCATCACGATCCGAAACGATAGACTTCGGAGTACCGTGAAGCCTCACAATCTGTGCGATAAATATACGGGCCAACTTCTCCGGGCCCCAAGTGTCCTTGATGCCCAGAAAATGTGCCGACTTGGTCAGACGATCAACAATCACCCAAACCATATTCATGCCCGATCTCGATCTCGGCAAACTCGTAATGAAATCCATCGATATATCTTCCCATTTCCATTCGGAGCGAAGTGACTGCAATAACTTGAGGTCGGCCGATGCTCGATTTTGACCTGCTGGCAAGTCAAACATCTCGCCACAAACTGTGCGACCTCCTCCTTCATATCATTCCACCAGAAGTTCCTCCTCAGGTCCTTGTACATCTTACTCGAGCGAGGATGAATGGAATAGGGTGTGGAATGGGCCTCACGCAAAATACCCTGTCGCAACCCTGGATCGTTCGGCACACAAAGCCGACTCTGGAATCTCAAAACACCATCCTCGTGACTCACAAACCCAGGAGATTTTCCTTTAAGAACGTTCTCTCGGATTTGAGTAATCATCGGATCCTCTAATTGCTTCAGTTTAATTTCATCGATCAAAGACGACGAAATTTCTAAGGCACAAAGTTGCCCGACAGATCCAGGCAGCAAAACCTCAACATCTAACCCGATCAAAGCCCGCCGAAGCTCAGACTGAGGCGTAAGGACCTCAAGCGTTCGCAACGCAATCGGTTTCCGACTCAAGGCGTCGGCCACGACGTTCGCTTTGCCCGGATGATAAAGAATTTCAAGGTCATAATCCTTAATCAGCTCTAACCACCTCCTCTGCCTCATATTCAACTCCCGCTGAGTAAATATGTATTTCAGACTTTTATGATCGGTAAAAATCTGACATGTAGAGCCGAAAAGATAGTGACGCCAAATCTTGAGTGCAAAGACTACCGCCGCTAACTCCAAATCGTGAGTAGGGTAGTTAAGTTCATACGGCCTTAACTGTCTCGACGCATAGGCAATGGTCTTGCCGTGCTGCATCAATACGCACCCAAGACCCTGACCCGAAGCATCGCTAAAAACGGCGAAACCCTCGTTGCCACATGGCAATGCCAAAACCGGGGCTGAAGTCAAACGCTTCTTCAGCTCCTCAAAACTCGACTGCCTCTCATCGGTCCAGACGAACTTCTCGGATTTCTGGAGCAACTGTGTAAGTGGTCGAGCTAGTTTTGAGAAACCCTCGACGAACCTACGGTAGTAGCCAGCCAAACCCAAGAAACTACGGACCTCCTTCACATTTGTGGGCGATGCCCAATCCAACACTGCCTCAATTTTCTGCGGATCCACTCGAACTCCCTCGGCCGAAATCACGTGACCCAAAAACATCACTTCCTTCATCCAGAACTCACATTTCGAGAACTTCGCATAGAGTTGCTCGGTCCTCAAAATGTCTAACACTACCCGCAAATGATGGGCATGCTCTTCCTCGTTCCTCGAATAAATAAGAATATCGTCAATGAAGACGACGACACACTTATCCAAATACTCGATAAAGACTTTGTTCATCAACTGCATGAACACCGCCGGCGCGTTAGTTAACCCGAAAGGCATAACTACAAACTCATAATGTCCGTATCTCGTCCGAAAAGCCATTTTCGCCACGTCGGACTCCCTCACCCAGAGCTGATAGTACCCCGATCTCAAATCAATCTTTGAGAATACCGCCGCTCCCTGCAACTGATCGAACAAGTCGTCAATCCTCGGCAAAGGATACTTGTTCTTGATGGTCACCTTGTTCAGTTCACAATAGTCGATACACAAACGTAGTGAACCATCCTTCTTACGCACAAACAAGACCGGTGCGCCCCAAGGCGAGGCGCTCGGTCGAACATACCCCGACTCAAGAAGTTCACTCAACTGTTTCTTCAACTCTGACATCTCTGAAGGTGCCATGCGATACGGCGCCTTCGAAATCGGAGCCGCACCCGGCTCTAACTCTATAGCAAACTCAACCTCACGATCTGGTGGCAATCCCGGCAACTCGTCAGGAAATACATCAGGAAACTCACTAACGACTGGAATCGATGAAAGCTCGACTCCACCATTCTCCGCATTCAAGGCGTAACACCAATAACCAGTACACCCTTTTCGCAGGAGTTTCATCGCCTTCAAGGCGTTAATAACAAACTTCTGGTTTCTCTTCCGCCCTGCGAAAGAGTGTTCGGTGCCGTCCTCGGCTAACATAGTGATGATTCTCGTGCGGTAGTTCATGATCGCGCCATGCCGCTCGAGCCAATCATCCTCGAGAATCAAATCCTCACCCTCAATATTAACGACAATAAGATTAGAGAGCCAAGCTCCCTCACAAATAAACACAGAGCAGTCTCGGACCTCTCGATCACCGACAATTCTATCACCGCTAGGAAGTTTAACGATGAAAGGCTCGCAAGGTGACAAACAGTCGAGACTCAAACGGCGTACACACTCTAGAGAAATGAATGAATGCGTAGCACCCGAATCGAAAAGCACACTGACAGGATGGAAATGAACGTGAACGGTACCTGTCGCCATAGTAGCTGCTGGATCATCGGCCCTCCTCATCTCATAGATACGCGGCTGAGCAGAGCCAACACTGGAAGCTCCACCCCTAGCGGGCTGACCCCGACCCCTACCTCGGCCGGCACTCGGTGGAGGCGGCGGAGCAAATGAGCCCTGGTTCACACTCGGCTCCAACGGTACTGGTTGGGAAGAACGGGCGCCACGAAGCTGTTTGACCTGCTCACAAAAAGGGGCCCGGTGGCCCAGCTGTCCACAAGTGTGACAAGTAAGCTTCGGACGAGAACACTGTCGGCTCCTATGGCCCTGCACACCACAGTTAAAACATGTGGGTTCACGAGCGGAGGTTCCGGCGGCACCCCGAAAGCTCCCAGAGAAACGAGCCGAACCGCCCGTTGAAATATTTGCAGCTTGAGATTTCTGCTGGCCTGCACTCTTGGGACCAGAAAAATTTCCGACCGATTTCTGCTTCTTGCTCTCACGAGCCAAATCGCTAGACGTCACCGACATATCATAAGCAAGAGCTCGACTCTGATAATCCTTCAAGGTAGTACAAACGAGCCCAGACATATAGTCCCGAATGGGCAGCTTCATCCTCCTGGAAAAATGGAAAATTTTGTCGCTCTCAGCGACAACTTGGGTCTTCACATAACCCAACTCCTTGTTAAAGTCGGCAATGGCCTGAGATACGGGGATATCCCGGGGTTGAGCATCATAGAAAGCATGCACTCGAGCCTGTCTGACCGGCCATGGACAATACTCGGTCTCCATCAACTCCTGAAACTCGGCCCACGAAGCAACATGATCTTTGGGACCAACGGCCTCCCACCAATCTGTAGCATCTCCCGTGAGAAAGTATTGAGCAATAGGGACCTTACGGTCCTCGGGGCAGTTGGTAGCAGGGAATACTTTGGATATCTCCTTGATCCACCCTTCCCAGCCGATCGGTCCGAAGCTCCCGAACCGGGAGGATGCATCTTGATGACATCCTGAAGCCAACGATCCGTTCCGCCCGATTAGCATGGGCCTGATCGGGGTTACGACCACTCGAGCTATAGCCGCCATCTGGTTAACCATTTCGCATAACAGCCGCAATACCAAGATCGCGCGCTCCGAGAAGAAGCATGACCGTGGCGGTCACGGAGTGCCGGCTCCCAAAGAATGCGACGTGGCCGCCCCAGGCGCCCCACGTCCTCGGCCGCGTCCACGACCACGACCACGACCACGGTTTCCTCCGGCATCCATACTGAAGTTGAGAGATAACAGAAGTATATCGATGATGAGTAAGGGAGGAAAAGCAACTACGATTCAAAAGTGGAAATACAATGCAAGAAACAAAAGAGCCGAATAAGAAAACTTACGAGCACTGGAAGTACTGGGATGCTGGCAGCGGTGTGACAATGTGCAAAACAAATACGAATATACCCAAATAACCAACAAGCCTAGGTATCCATAAACCTAGAGCTCCGATACCATTTCTGTAACACCCCGAGATATTCGGAATATGTTACAGCGCCGTAGACCCCTACATGGGACCTACTAGGCTACAATAGAAAAACTCCACTCGACTAACCATCTTGGTTAGCGAGGATACACAATTCAATAATATGACATATAAAGATACGCCCGGAGCAACCGGCAAAATAAGCATCAACCAACAACGTGACAATTTAAAGCAATACAATACGGAGTTTGAAACAAAAAAAAACTAAGTACTCGCGAGTACAATCTATAAGTTTAAAACTGTGGGAACAACCATCTCGAAATTGACAAAGGAAATAAGTAGACCCAAATGCACATGTCAACGACCCTGGCCAACATCCTCGTACTGTCCTGGTGCTCGCTCGTCCGGATAATCATAACCTGAAATCCATAACAAGAATTTCCCCAAAACGGGTCCCCAAAGGGGTTAGCAATTACGCTAGTACAAGTAATCAAGGCAAACCAATCGCTTACACATTTCATAGTACATGCAACAATATCATTTCAAAACCAAAACTAGACATGTCTTTTTAGGAAAACATACACCCACAATTAGCCTTGAGAACAGGGCGGCAAAGATACATTCTCACTCGAGGCCTCACAGGACCCTCCCGAGTTGGCTACAATTACGTAAAACAAAACCACGCACACGCTATGCCGTGAGAACAGGAGGCGGATACATTCTCACTCGAGGCCTCACAAGGACCCTCCCGAGTTGGCTAGCGGTACGAAAACTCGTGAAATCCGGGCGGCGAGATAGATTTCCTCCTTGACCCGTCAGGGCCAACACAAGGTGAGTTACACACAAGTAATATACATCACCATTTCATGTTAAGCTTAAAGGTTTCCAAAAATACTTGCCTCGAATTATTGACGACGCGAAGAACGGAAAGGATAATCACCGACGAAAGTAGGAATCAACGGAACCAAACCTAACGATTCAAGAACATAATTACAACCAACTCTAGTCGAATACGGAAATGGAATACACCAAAACCCGCCTACGATTCGTGTATATTCGCACAAAATAATAACGAGGGCGGACCACAACCAAACCCTCTCGATTCCGCAAAACTATGAAAATATACTCTGAATCCGTAGGAAAATTTATGATAGCAACAAGATTAATCATATTCATCAAGAATCTATCAACAAAACGGAAAGAATCGGACAAAAACCCCAAAATCCCCAATTATTCGAAAGTAGGGTTCTAGAGATGTTACCTTCGGAGATTCAAGTACTAAGATCCGTAGAACACGCGTTGGATTGATTGTCCGGGCTTCACGATCGAAAGGAGATGAAGAAAATCAAACACTCAAATGATTATTGATGAAGAAATCTCTCCCTCAAGCTATTCTCTCTCGGTTGCAGGTGAAGAAGTGGGAAAGAAATGGAAGAAATGAGCTGAAATGCTAAAAAAAACGAATTTATAGGGGTTGACTCGGCTGACAGACTCGACCGTGTCCGCTTTGACACGGTCGCGGCGCTGGCTGGCAGCGAGACTCGACCATGTCTCGCTTGACACGGTCGCGGCGCGGAGGGCCTTCCGATAGTGACCCGTCCGAAGCGGCTTCGGCATGACTCGGCCGTGTCTGGAACACGGTCGGGCGTGTCGGCGATCGGTCAGCTTATCCGGAAGAGTTCGACTCGGCCGTGCTGAGCGACACGGTCGGGTCTGTGACGAAACTTGGCATTTCCGGACGAGTACGGCCGCGGGCGTGTCGGACGACACGGCCGAGTTCGGTCGGCAGTGATCGGCCAACAACTGAAAAAATGAGCGGGTGAGCTAAAACGACCATAACTCTCTCGTCCGGACTCCGATTGACTCACCGTTTGAACCATTGGAAAGCTAACTCGATGTTCTATAATATTGCGAAGATTTAGAATTTTTGGAGTCACCAAAAATTAATGGTGATCTAACCAAGTCGAACTCATATGAGGAAAGTTGAAACAATGAACAATAACGATACACAACTCGAAGTTTTTTCCGAACGGTGAACACGGTAAACGAACATGATTGATGAATGATTATAAATGAGTGAAAATCCACTGAGTGACAATCACCGAATGAAATTACTGAATGATAATGACTGAATTACAACCAGGTATTACATACACCCCCCCTTAAAAGAGTTTCGTCCCCGAAACTAAGGGTCAAACAACTCGGGATAACTCTCCCGCATACTATCCTCGGTTTCCCAAGTAGCCTCTTCGACTCCGTGTCTTGCCCACTGCACTTTGACCAAAGGGATGGTCTTATGCCTCAGTCGTTTCTCACGATGCTCCAAAATCTTCAAAGGACGCTCCTCAAAAGTAATATCTTCAGCAATATCAATCTCGCCATAATCGATGACGTGACTAGGATCCGGAACATATTTCCTCAGCTGGGAAACATGAAAAACGCTATAAACATGACTCAAGGCCGGGGGTAACGCCAAACGGTATGCTAACCCACCGACTCGCTCGAGAATCTCGAAGGGTCCAATAAATCTCGGACTCAACTTCCCCTTCTTCCCGAAACGGAAAACTCCTCTCGTTGGCGACACCTTCAGCAAAACGTGGTCTCCCACCTCGAATTCTAAAGGTCTACGACGGACATCGGCATATGACTTCTGTCGACTCTGGGCCGTCAACATCCGTTCTCGAATTAATTCTATCTTCCGCCTCGTCTCTAAAACGACATTCGGCTCGGTCCCGACTAAATCGGACGCCTCATTCCAACAAATCGGTGACCGACATCGCCGCCCATAAAGTGCCTCGTACAGTGCCATCCGAATCGACGTGTGCCAACTATTGTTGTACGTGAATTCGATCAATGGCAAATGCTCCTCCCAGTCGCTGCTCCAATCGAGAGCGCACGCACGCAACATATCCTCGAACGTCTGGATAGTGCGTTCTGACTGTCCATCTGACTGAGGATGGAAAGAGGTACTCAAATGCAAATGGGTACCCAACGCCTTATGCACCGCCTGCCAAAAGTGCGATACGAAACGGCCATCACGATCCGAAACGATAGACTTCGGAGTACCGTGAAGCCTCACAATCTGTGCGATAAATATACGGGCCAACTTCTCCGGGCCCCAAGTGTCCTTGATGCCCAGAAAATGTGCCGACTTGGTCAGACGATCAACAATCACCCAAACCATATTCATGCCCGATATCGATCTCGGCAAACTCGTAATGAAATCCATCGATATATCTTCCCATTTCCATTCCGGAACAGGAAGTGACTGCAATAACCCAGCCGGTCGCTGATTCTCGATTTTGGCCTGCTGGCAAGTCAAACATCTCGCCACAAACTGTGCGACCTCCTCCTTCATATCATTCCACCAGAAGTTCCTCCTCAGGTCCTTGTACATCTTACTCGAGCCAGGATGAACGGAATAGGGTGTGGAATGGACCTCACGCAAAATACCCTGTCGCAACCCTGGATCGTTCGGCACACAAAGCCGACTCTGGAATCTCAAAACACCATCCTCGTGAATCACAAACCCAGGAGATTTTCCTTTAAGAACGTTCTCTCGGATTTGAGTAATCATCGGATCCTCTAATTGCTTCAGTTTAATTTCATCGATCAAAGACGACGAAATTTCTAAGGCACAAAGTTGCCCGACAGATCCAGGCAGCAAAACCTCAACATCTAACCCGATCAAAGCCCGCCGAAGCTCAGACTGAGGCGTAAGGACCTCAAGCGTTCGCAACGCAATCGGTTTCCGACTCAAGGCGTCGGCCACGACGTTCGCTTTGCCCGGATGATAAAGAATTTCAAGGTCATAATCCTTAATCAGCTCTAACCACCTCCTCTGCCTCATATTCAACTCCCACTGAGTAAATATGTATTTCAGACTTTTATGATCGGTAAAAATCTCACATGTAGAGCCGAAAAGATAGTGACGCCAAATCTTGAGTGCAAAGACTACCGCCGCTAACTCCAAATCGTGAGTAGGGTAGTTAAGTTCATACGGCCTTAACTGTCTCGACGCATAGGCAATGGTCTTGCCGTGCTGCATCAATACGCACCCAAGACCCTGACCCGAAGCATCGCTAAAAACGGCGAAACCCTCGTTGCCACATGGCAATGCCAAAACCGGGCTGAAGTCAAACGCTTCTTCACTCCTCAAAACTCGACGCCTCTCATCGGTCCGCATTTAACTTCTCGGAGCAACTGTGTAAGTGGTCGAGCTAGTTTTGAGAAACCCTCGACGAACCTACGGTAGTAGCCAGCCAAACCCAAGAAACTACGGACCTCCTTCACATTTGTGGGCGATGCCCAATCCAACACTGCCTCAATTTTCTGCGGATCCACTCGAACTCCCTCGGCCGAAATCACGTGACCCAAAAACATCACTTCCTTCAGCCAGAACTCACATTTCGAGAACTTCGCATAGAGTTGCTCGGTCCTCAAAATGTCTAACACTACCCGCAAATGATGGGCATGCTCTTCCTCGTTCCTCGAATAAATAAGAATATCGTCAATGAAGACGACGACACACTTATCCAAATACTCGATAAAGACTTTGTTCATCAACTGCATGAACACCGCCGGCGCGTTAGTTAACCCGAAAGGAATAACTACAAACTCATAATGTCCGTATCTCGTCCGAAAAGCCATTTTCGCCACGTCGGACTCCCTCACCCGGAGCTGATAGTACCCCGATCTCAAATCAATCTTTGAGAATACCGCCGCTCCCTGCAACTGATCGAACAAGTCGTCAATCCTCGGCAAAGGATACTTGTTCTTGATGGTCACCTTGTTCAGTTCACAATAGTCGATACACAAACGTAGTGAACCATCCTTCTTACGCACAAACAAGACCGGTGCGCCCCAAGGCGAGGCGCTCGGTCGAACATACCCCGACTCAAGAAGTTCACTCAACTGTTTCTTCAACTCTGACATCTCTGAAGGTGCCATGCGATACGGCGCCTTCGAAATCGGAGACGCACTCGGCTCTAACTCTATAGCAAACTCAACCTCACGATCTGGTGGCAATCCCGGCAACTCGTCAGGAAATACCTCAGGAAACTCACTAACGACTCAAAACCAACAAGTGACAAGCGTCATCAAATAGATAATACAATCAAGTCAATTATCCGAACAATCACAAAACACAAAGCACCTATTACAAGGAAACACGCACAATCGAGAAAACAGAAAACAAACACAAAACGATCCACAAGGACAATCACAAACAGTTCGGACTACGCCGAAATCCTCAAAAACCACACTAGGCATTCCGTGTCCTTTCGGAGCAGAGACGCAACCTCGATCCCCAAATCTCTCAGCTACCGTCTCGCAATGCACGGCTCAGTGACCTACCTGGCCACACTCGAAGCAGCTGACTAACGGTGAACGATAATTCTTCACAGTACGAGACCAGACAGCAACAATCGGACAACCACGATTGAACAACAATGATCGAACAACAACTATCGGACATCAACAATCAAACCACATCGATCGGACACCAATGACCGAACAACCATGATCGAATAACCACGGTCGAACAATGACTCCGAAGTTCACATTTCAACTAAAGATATAAACAAAACTTTTAGAAACTAAAGGACGTTAATTTCGGACAAGGTTCACAAGAATCGAACCGAACTCGGAAAAATCACAACGATAATCAGATTGATCCGAAACAAGGTCACAACCCGTTCGAACGATGGCAACTGAGATACCAAACAAGTTCAAAAAGTATCAACGAACACGAGCGAGTTGATAGAATTTAGAAAGAAAAAATGCAGAAGTCAAAAATAATACGGGTATTACATTCGACCTCTTATAAAAGAAATGTCGTCCCCGCAACTCACAACAATGAAAATAAGGCAACAACACAAAAAGCAACGGACAGAAACATCTCTCATGGGCCTCTTAGAGCCAATCCTGATATCTGCGCTGAAGCGCAAACTCCGGAAGTCTCGGTAACCAATTCGCAAACTGGATTCTGTGTCCCTCGAGTCCACACTTGAAACGTGTTACTGGAGAGGAAGGCCAATTGTACGTGCATGCCTCCGGCACATCACGGTTGAAACATCTCGGCTCGGCATACCGAATATACAAATGCTAGATTTAATGGAACATAACCTCGCAAAACAACATACCAGAGATACCAACTCAGCATAACATATCAACACATACAAAAATCACAACAACAACGGCATCGTTCGACGATTAAAACGGCCCAAACGATAACCAGCATATAATTACTAAACATCACAAAACAACCATGTATGTACACAATCATACAAACTCAAGTTCTATCAGCTCGCACGGGTGCGATAGCACACAAATCACCACGAAACGACAACATTAAAGATCAACATCACACCTCTCACAGAGGGCTAACACAACAAATGCGTGGCGAATGACTCAACACTCACACCACCAATTCAATCACAACTCGGGGGTTAACACCCTAACGAAAGTGCGAACATCATACATACATTCCCAGACCGGTAAACAGGAATGATAGGTTTTAAAGACGAAAACCACCTTTTTGAAAACAATTTGGAAACACAGGTTGATCTTGAATATCACCTTACAAAAAGTAGTACAAACATCGTTATCGATACCTTCAAAAACCATCTTGCATTTGATAAAAATGAGGACACTTTTCTTTAGTGAAAAACTTTCTGAAATATTCGACCCTTGGGTCTAAGCAAATGCGTTTCCAAAATTACTGGAATATCAAAAACAAAATATTTTGGTCCTCAAAGTAGAAGAATTTTGAAACAGATAGTTGCGCTAGTAGGCACCTCGAAAATACAATCCATTTAAAAGTACATCTCGAATTTTATTTTCTAAGATACTTAAGGTTTTCAAAAATCTATTAGGCTAGAATGCCTAAAAACTCACATGTAACAACATTAACTTACATACATCATAATACGCGGATCAATTCGTTCAAAACCAAGACGACACCTGTCTTTTACTGTAAACAAACAGTCAAATATCACAGTCAAAAGGACATAAATAATGACAACACTCCTCATATAAACGAAATATGAAAGTTACATAAACACATCGCGAAACCAAGAAGCTGCATAAAGATTCCATCACTTAACACATAATCGTACCAGTAACTCGTGTCACACGAGGCACAACACAAAGAAGGGAGACTTACATCCATAGGTCGCACGAAGGTCATGATCGCCCCATGATACTAATCATGACCAACCAACTCAGACGACGCGTCGCGACACGACTCAGTCAGACAAAATCCGACGAGACAAAACTCAACAGGGAAAACTTGACCCGACAGCCTAGGTTTCCACGACTTAAGCTCTGATATCATTTATGTAACACCCCTAATCCGCTCAGGGATATTACACGCCGTAGAACCCTTCCTCAAGGATCTACCAGGCTGGTAACAACATCGAACATATCAACAATGCCTTTAAGTCTAAAATGACACAGTAGACCGATTTGGTCTTTCAATAAAAACATACAACTCAATCTCAATACATACCCACGCAGGGGTCAAATACAACACACTCCCGTACAACGGGAAACAAATACTGCAGTGGAAATAAAGTACAACTGAATCAATACACAACGTACGGTTCCACATGTGATTAGTATCGATCATCTTTCATCATCCTTCATGCCGACCCTGCTCCCGAAAACCTGAATGCAACTACAGACATCCACCCCCGATTACTCGGGGGTTAGCAAAATTCCAATATTTTACTAGTGCGAGTACAAACTGCAAATACGAGTCATACAATTCAAGTTCCAAGAATAATAAGAATCAGGAATCCTCAAAGATTCAAACACAACGAAAAATACTTCCCGAAGCAAGAGTTTGGGTAAAACATTCCAAAACCGAAAGTTCACAATTCAAGGGAAAAAATTTACAAAATGGTTTAATAAGCCATTGGGAGAACAATTTAGGATTATCGAATCCTTCTCTTTCCAAAATCAATAGGGGTCACAGCCCAAAGGTTTTCTTTTCACAAGTAAAGCCAACAACAATTCATAGGGTTAAAACCCACGTCACGAGTCCTCGACGAACATAAAATCAACACAACATAATCACCCAAGATACGCAAATCTTGGTCACACAAATAACACCAACTCGTGAATCCAGGGCTATACCATTAGATTCCCTCGAGGCCTCGTCGGACCCTCCCGAGGTGAGCAAAATGCATTCACAAGTCATATACACACCAACTCGTGAATCTAGGGCTATACCATTGGATTCCCTCTAGGCCTCGCCGGACCCTCCCAAGGTGAACAAAATACATTCACAAATCATATACACACCAACTCGTGAATCGAGGGCTATACCATTTGTAATATCCGCGATTTCGATTTCCGATAATTTTTTTTCTGGTGTAATTCCATCTTAGCAACTCTATTGTGACCGTTTACTCATTCCGAGAATGATTAATTCTACACTTTTTGTCATCCGAGTTCGTCTCGGTGTCGTTCTGTTGAATTCCGTGTTCTTAAGCGACTTTTCCACGTATGAGTTCGATTTTGTAAAATCACCATTAATTCTTAGAAACTCCAAAAATTCTGAATCTTTTCAATATTATAGAGAATCAAGTTATCTTTCCAATGGTTCAAACGGTGAGTCAATAAGAGTCGGGACGAAGGAGTTATGATCGAAATAGCTAAGGCTGCACCATGTGCCTTTTTGTCTTTGGAGCCGGGGCATGCGAACGCGGCCCCGCCGGCAGACGCGTCCCCTTCTGGCCGGTTCGCGGCACAAAGGCAGTGTACTGGACAGTTTTTGGCCGTGGGCCGCGGCACACTCATCCTGTGCCGCGGCACACAGTGCAGTTTCGCCTATATCAGCGTTTTCTTGTGGAATCATCCTCATTTTCATCAATTTCCTTCTTCCTCTCCTCCTTGGGCGATTTGTGGGCAATATTTTGGGCGATTTAGCATCATCAAACTCAAATAATTTCATCTTCTTCAAGTTGTGGTGTGGATTAACAACATGTTTGTGGATTCTTCATCCTAATCAAGGTAATTTCTTGAAATCTCCTAAAATTTGATTTTTGGGAGTTTTAACTTGATTTCATTTTCTGTCCGAATTTAATGAATCGGTTGATGTTTGTAAACATTATTAATCATGTTCTATGGATTTTATATCCATATCTTCGATTCGTTCAACCCAATTGATGATTCTTAAGTTCTTGAGGAACTTTGAACATTTAGTGTTCGATTAAATGTCTCAAAGAGTTTCCTTCGATCGTTGTGTTGTTTTCATTCAATATTGTGTTATTGAGTGAATTGTATTTCATTCAAGGTTGTTGGAGCGCTTATATTTATCGGAGGATGCCGTTCGTTGTTCGTGGAAGGATTTCATCGCCTTCGGTTGAGGCAAGTTTTATAATTGTACTAGTCAATGAGATTAATGTTATAATATATGTGTATGAATGTGTTGTATCATTCCGAGACTTAGTCTCTTCATGAATTCATTGATATTAAGAGATCGTTCGATACGATACCCTTTCGGCAATTATGCCAAATGTTTTTATTGTTCGTTAATGGCCGGTTCAAGGCATTGTGATACTCGTTGTTAATGTTATTATCGATCACCGGTTCGCGGTATCAATGTATCGATCGTTGTTGTTGATATTAATGTCGATTTAAGACGTCATTGTAATCATTGCTATTAATGTTGGAGTTTTGTCCTTGATGTTGTTTTGGCCGATTAAAGGTGTTGACATATTCATTTATCTTCTTCGTTGTCGGTAACCGATTAAAGGTGCCGAGACATCCTTCGTATCATTGTTATCGATTGGCCGTTCTAAGGCAATCTAGGTGTTCAATCATTCATCATATCATTGTTATCGATTGGCCGTTCTAAGGCAATCGTGGTGTTCAATGATTCATCATATCATTGTTATCGGTTGGCCGTTCTAAGGCAATCGAGGTATTCACTCATTCATCGTGTCATTGTTATCGATTGGCCGTTCTCAGGCAAATCGAAGTGTTCAATCATTCATTGTATCATTGTCATCGATTAGCTGTTCTAAGGCAATCGAGATATTGAATCATCCGCTGCATCATTGTTATCGATTGACTATTCTAAGGTAATCGAGGTATTGAATTGGGACTGTCGAGTACGATGCCCATCCGTGAGACATCATTATCGTGTTGGCCGACTCAAGGTAGCACACTAACATTCTCGTGAATTCGGTAATCTACAAATCGTTGTCATTTGTGATTAATTATATTTTGGAGGCTAGTCTCGGCTAGTGCTTATTATGGGTAAGTTTGGGGCTTGAACCTTCGCGGTTGGCTTCCCAACACCTACAACTCAGTAGGTCACGGTCATGTTTATGATCTTATGTGTAAGTTTGGGGCTTGAACCTTCGCGGTTGGCTTCCCAACACCTACAACTCAGTAGGTCACGGTCGTGTTTATGATCTTATGGGTAAGTTTGGGGCTTGAACCTTCGCGGTTGGCTTCCCAACACCTACAACTCAGTAGGTCACGGTCGTGTTTATGATCTTATGGGTAAGCTTGGGGCTTGAACCTTTGCGGTTGGCTTCCCAACACCTACAGCTCAGTAGGTCACGGTCGTGGTTATGACCTTATTAGCCCTCATTAACTATAGCTTCGGGATGTTCTGGTTTCATGTGATTATGATATTTGACAGCTTCGGCTGAGTGGCTTCCAAGCCTTTATTATTGTCCTGGTAATTTCATTGGAGCCTTCGGGCATTGTGATTCTTAATTAATTCAGTTCTGGTTTGGTTCATGTCGTGTAATTCATTGTGGTACTCTATAATTATGATTCGCCGTTGGGCATTTACGTTCTAACCTATCGAACAGGTATTAATAGTATGCCGTGGGAATAGTATTTCACGAATGCTCGGTTCTTACATTGGTTTGTGAGCATCTCGTATTATTATTATCATTGTACCGTTTCATTCTGCCTTTGGATGCATATCATGTTATACATTTATTTGATATTCATTATCTGGATGACTGACCCCGTGGGGGCGGAACATGTTTTCATGTTTTAGGTGCTTGCGAGGAGAGAGTTGAGACACAGGGGCATGATGATGGCGAAGAGGCATTCGAGCGATACTAGTCCTAGTTGTTCATGTTGGTCAGTCAGTTGGAGTGTTCTTCAGTCTGTCAGTCATTGTCATTATGTATTACCCGAGCAGATGCTCGTGGATATTGTTGTATTTTATTTTTGGCCATGTAGGCCCATCGTTGTCGTTGAAATTCCTTATCGGAATATTGTGTCGGATATCATGGTAGGGACTATGATTTCCCCTTGTTGTTTAATTTAATGTATTTTAGTCATGTTCGCCTGGTGGATCTCCTGGCGTGGGGTCCACGGCACTTTAATAACCCAATAGGATTTGGGGGTGTTACACCATTGGATTCTCTCGAGGCCTCGCCGGACCCTCCCGAGGTGAGAAAAATACATATACATAACATCGTGAACACATGCCACGTCATCTCACGGTTGGATCAATCACTTGTTGTCTCCTGACCATATGTTCACATGCCATATGTCACCGCAGGTTTTGTCGTAGGCTCTCACGGTTGGATCAATCACTTGTTGCATCCCGACCACATGGTCACATGCCATGTGTCACCATAGACATTCGACCATATCCACACATTCACACAAATAACATAGCATGTCAAGGATATCCGAACAACTCACCCAAAGGCAATAAACACATATCACAACACAAGTGTCAAGTTACAACACACGCAATGAGATAATATATGTATGTATATTATCAAAGCACAACAACACCAAACGTATTCATAGGGTTCACTTTGCCATTCACAAAACACACCATTCACAAACCACACGCGTTTTGAAAGTGAGTCCTTAACGATGCTAAATCGAATTTTTTGAAAGTTCATTTCAAACAACCAAACAAACACATTTAGATGATCATCGATCATCATATCCACGAAATAAAAAATGTATGAACAAGGTACTTGCCT
This sequence comes from Orobanche coerulescens, assembly GCA_033398695.1. Taxonomy (NCBI): domain Eukaryota; kingdom Viridiplantae; phylum Streptophyta; class Magnoliopsida; order Lamiales; family Orobanchaceae; genus Orobanche; species Orobanche coerulescens. The sequence continues at coordinate 105,444,922 of CM065815.1, forward strand.
CGATACCATGAGCAATGGAACAATGAACGGATACGGTCGGGTAGCCCTCGAACTTCCAAGATCGACCAAAACCCCGATAATACCATGAAAACTATGAAAATAATATCACCACAAATCAATAACGCTAAACGGCATCCGAATCAACCCGAAAAATAACAAGAATCCGAGGGTTCTTCAAGGAAATCGGAAATCAAGTTTCGGGTGGTAAAAATCGATAAATGAGTTACAAAATCCGAAGATCATGGCCAAGACAACAAGTATACCATAATCAATTCATCAACCATGGATTAAATCGAAGAATCACGAAGAAACCCCCAAAAATCATACAACTAGGGTTCTAAGTAAGAAATAACTCGATTCAATGAAGAACACAGATTGGATGATTATATAATTGAAAAGAATCTTCCAAAATTCCTTGGAATTGATTAGGACTGGCCAAGAACTCGAGTTCCCAAGTCTCCCGTCGCCAGCCGCCACCAGGAGAAGAAAAAAGTGAGAAAATGAAGTCTTGCCCGTCACAGGCCTATATATGGCCGGCAGTTTTACGGCCGTAACCGGTAGTGCCTTACGTCCGTAACGCGGTCAACTGCCGGTAGCACACGCAATGGCCGAAGCCTTACGTACGCAATGATTAAACCTTACGGTCGTAATCGGCATAGCCTTACGGCCGTAACCGAACTCCAAGGGACACTGACTGAAATCTGCTGCGTCACTATGGCCGTAACCGACCAGCGCTTAGCTGCCGTAACAAGCCTTATAGCCGTAACCTGATGGACCTTACGACCGTAACCTAGTCCTCTCAATCCAGGGCATGCGGACGCCTTACGGCCGTAATCGGCCAGGCCTTATGGCCGTAATCGGCCCAACCACCCCTCCGATTGCCTGGCTCGATACTCGACGACGTCTCGATCACGCGATCGCACTGGCTATGATCCAAAACAATAATGAACAGGCTACGAAACTCAACGTACCACAGTACAAGCATGCGATTCCAAAGAAGCGGACAACAACAGTCCGTTCACCGAAGAAAATTCAACGAAACCAAAATGAAGGTCCCGAGTATTACATTACCATAGCGTGATCTAACCAATAAGTGTAGCATGCGCTAACGACTCAGAAGGACAACAACAGTATTCTAGAAAATGGGTACGACGACGGATACCCACAACTTTATTGCACTGGCGGTTTTCTCACCCCTTCGGGGGTGAATATATGGATTGTGTATTCAGGTATGGGTCTTAGTGACGATCCGGTGCAGGAAGGGTACGAGGATGGCGAGCAACACTGATATCATGTACTATTTTGAGTCGGTGGTCATTTTATCATGATCAAGGTTGTGTTTTGGTTTTGTACTCACACGGGTAGTGTCATATATTGTTTAATGTGTTGGTGTTAGTTGTTGTTGATGTTGTTGGATCAGTTGTGAGTTGTTATATCTGTCGTGATCCAACAGGACCTTGTATTGGATTGCTTTGTGATGTATGTCGTATTGAAGTTGATGTTGTTTTAAGTGTGTGAATGTCTTGGTTTTGTTGATTGTTAATGTGTTTTTATGTTGGTCTAAGCCTGGTAGGTTCTCCAAAAAGAATCTACGGCGCAGTAATATCTCCATAAATCACAGGGCTGTTACACGCATTGCGCGCCATGGAGGAAGTCGTAAAGTTCAAAGTCGTAAAAAGTTGCATCTAATTACGGCATGCAGTGTGCGCCATGTTCGAAGACTATTTAGAGCGCGCAAAGTATGCCTTGTTTGAAGGAATCTACGGAGCGCGAAGCACGTCATAATTGCAGGCATCTATGACATGATTTGTGCGCCATTATTGGGGGCATCCATGGCATGCGTAATATGCTGTGCTTGATGACATCACAGCTCAGTCTTGCGCGTCATTGAAACTATGTCCAGGTTAAACTATTAGTTACAACTCTGAGTTTGCGGGTCGTTAGAAATCTTTTTATGGCGTGCATGAGCACACATTGTAAAACCCCATATATTTTTTTTCAGCCTACTACATAACATAATTACCATACTACTTACTGAACAATGAACATCCATACCAAAATTTCCAAAAATTACATAAATAAATCCACCATAATTACCAGAATTCATACTAGAACATCCATACCATAATTACCAGAATTCATACCAGAATTATCAGAATTCATATAACATCCGCATCCCCATATACTCAACAAGCCACAATGAACATATTTCGTACAAACCACACATACACTCACAAAACAACAGTTTATATTCACAACCAAAATATTCCTTTATATTCAACAAGCTAGAACATAAAACCTAAACAACTAAGCATAAATGATATTCCAAATTCAAGATTCAATCAAATGGAGCTATAAATTTGGCCAACCATGCAACCCTGCTTCTAATCGCATCACCAAGAGTCATATGCTCATCATTTGGTCGAATTAAATCGACATTCTCCACTAAAACATTATCAACACATAGCTTCCAACAAGCTCTACCAAGAGGAATATGGTGCACTGTTGATTTAGGATCTGTAGACATTATTCGACCCTCCACAACCACAACACCATCTCCAATCTAATTCAGTATCTTGCATTTAGTATTCACCTCCATCGGCTCTAAATAGAGCTGCGACTGAGTGGAAGATCAAAAATTCTAATTAACATGTTATACATGGTGAACCAATAAAACTAACTTATTGAGAAGTAATTATCGAACCTATATTTTTGCAGGGTTTAGATTCTTAGCAACAATACCACTGCCATTGCTAATAGTACCACTGGAAACACCAATACTACCAGCCTGAAAATACAACGTGAGTCAAATTATTGGGTTGGCAAAATCTGTACCAAATAGATTAAAAATGCTTTCTAAGCTAAGATTAAAAATTGTTGGGTCTGCTCAGCAACACTACCAACACTCACAAAATACAAAATGCAACAAAAACCTAAAAATATAAAAGACATTCCAAACCTAATCTGCTTTAATTCAAATACAACAAAAACCTGAAAAATGATCCATAATTCCAGACCTAATTACCTGTTCTTGCTCATTGATCAATGGCTTTGGAGTATTATGGATTTTAATCCTTCAACAATATTTGTAAGATTTTGCACCTCGCCTCGAAGTTGTTTAATGGAATAATTTTGTTGCAATTCTGCACCAACTTTTAAGGGTGTAACTCCCAAGCCCATTCCTCGAACTCTCTCTCGAGCTTCCTTGCCAAAACTGTGGCTTATTGCATCATCCGATAAGTTTTGTGTCGATTGGGATTCTGGTGGGCATTCTTCAATTTTTTTCTATAAATAAAATGATATGTTTTATTATGCTTAATTAAATCATAGAATATAAAAAATATAATTAAGTATATGAGTGTATTAAGAGAAGCTGTCTTACAATAATTTCTGCAACAACTTCATTATTCGGTTGCCCGTTTTTCTTTGTATGTCCTTGAATCCACACGTCAACCCTGGAAATTTTCTTGTTGGGATTTTCTTCTTTCGAGCACATTATTAATAAAAATATTATAAGCAAAACAAGTTTTATGGATTATATTAATATTATTTAAAATTATTACTATATTCAATCAATTACCATATTTTCATGCAAACGAGCATAACCTTGACGACTCATAGTATGAACATGTTCTTGTTTTGCCCGCATTTGTTGGTATCGAGCACTCTTTTCCTGGAAATCAGCCGGATTGCATAATATGAGTACATATGGATTATTGATAAAGTGAATAATAATGAAACTAATGGTAAAGTAATTACTTGAAATTCAGGGGACAGAGTCTTCTTCACAAAAGTATTCCAATCTTTTATTTCCATAAATTCAGGTTTTAATAAAGGAAGTGGCCATGAAGGCATTCGACTCTCATTGGCTCTACGTATGTTGATCTGCAAAGTAGACTTCCAACCACGCCATAATTTTCTCAGCTTTTGAAAGATGGTCTTCTTCTCAATATCACCAATATTAAATTTAAGCTGCAAAAAAACACTTACAATATTAATAGATTAATAAAATGTCTTGATATTAAACAACATGTATAGACCAGCTTAATAAAGACCGACTCGGGCAAGACCAGCAGCCAAAAAACAAGATAATTAACCATTTAATCAGTCCACATAATAATTAAATTAGCAACATGTTTATAAACTCTAAACTTATGAAAACTACACTTACCTTAACACAATTATATATTTTCTGCTTCAAATCTTCATTCAAGCTTTCCCATGAGTCTAATGTATATGGCACAAACTCCTTGATCATGGTGCCAAAAAAAGTTGACAGCTTCACTGACACATCCCCTATCGGTTGCCCGTGTTCATTATGATCTATCTCTTGTCGATCACCACCCAAAATTAGTTTTGATGCACCATGGACCTTTTTTTATTCTCATCCAAATTGGACGTGTTTGAGTCCATTTGTGATAACCTTGGACTTGATTCCTGTAACATATCACAAACCAATTCTTTAAAAAATTGATATTACCTTTCATTCATGTTTGAAAATAAGTATATAACCTAATTATATATATATATATATATATATATATATATATATATATTTTCATACATTGGATTTTTGAGCAAATGTGTTTCTTCATTTAACATACATATTTAACATTGGATTTCTGGTATATTTAACATACCAGAAACCTAATTCTAATATATTATTTTCATACAAATGGATGAAAGAAGTGTTTAACATACCACAAACACAGCTTCAAAACAGTTTCTTTAAAAAGAACCACAGTTCCTGTAAAATACATATATACTATGGATTTCTGTTACAATGTATAAAAAAATACATGTATTACCTAATTTTGTAGCTAACATTATATACCAACATTATACTTAAGCACACGTTATGCAAATATATTCATTTTTTATACCTAACATGTTTTAATAGAATAACTGTTTGCTTGAATAAAGTACCTAACAATGTAATGAATTTTGATGAATAATATAAATTACACAATAAAACTCCTGATAATCAATTGACCTGGTTTTCTGTCTGAACTTCATCCAAAAGCTTCCTGTTTCGTTTCTTGCTCATATTTTAGAAATTAATGGTCCAACCTGCATATATAATATATCCAAGTCATTATCATCAATAAATGAACTGCATAATGAATTTCATAACAGAAAAATTAAGGTCATAATTAATCTCGAGTAAACACTAACCCTTGAAAACAAATAAACACTAGAAATGCGACTTGTGAAAGTTCTTATAACTACTAGTTTCATGGATCAATTACGTCAACACCATCACACCCAACCCTTGAATATGGTTCTTGTGCATTAATATTAACATCCAATTGTAGCACGTTCAGCGATATTGATGATATATATGATTCATCTTCCATCAATTCCATGTCATGAATACCCCTATGGGGCATTCGGAGCAACATGAACCCGTTGGACTTATCACTATCTCTAGAATAAAATACTTGCTTTGTTTGTGATGCTAAGATGAAAGGATCGTCCTCCAAAGTTCGAAGACCTTGATGTAGATTAATTAATGTGAAACCCTCTTCGACTTTCACACCAGTCTCAGGATTAGCCCAGTCACACCTAAAACTTGGAATCTTGAAAGCGTAACAATCTAGTAAAATAATATCACGTATCACTCCGTAATATGATATTCTTTCCAGAAGATTGTCCGCTTCGATTGAAACACCATTATTCTGAGTAGACCTATCAATATCGATAGTATGTGTAACACCCCCAAGTTATTCAGGGAATATTACAGCGCCGTAAGCCCCGCCGTGGGACCCACAAGGCTAAACATACGCGGAACTGTAATTTTTTTTAACCGATAAGGTCTACATACAATGGAAGGAAGAACAATACAAAGGGTATTCAAAACATAACCTATGTATCCAAAGACATCACAACACAAATCAATACCTCGGCAAACACAAGCCGTAACATCAAGAAAAATGGAAAACAATACTCGAGTATTCAATAACCATTCCAGTACAACAACACTGAATGGAAAACTCAAAACAGAACCGGAGGAAAGACACAGTATCATTGCCCACCATCTTCATGCCGACCCGATACCTGCCTGTCCGCTCTCCTGGAACCTGAAATACATAAAAAGTATTTCCCCCATAAGGGGTTAGCCGTCGAATAGCTAGTGCAAGTATATCAAGTATGAAACACAATACCTCTGGACAATAAAGTAAATGTAACCGTCAATTCATCAATTCAAGACTAGTATTCCGGAATAACTAAATCTCATGGCATCGCATCAATACATATATGAATACCGTGGAACCGCACCAAAGGCTACGAAAAAGTGGAAATGATGTGAAATGACAAGTAGAGATGTTAAACGGGCTCGGGCCCGTAGGGCTGGCCCGTTTAACCCGCCAAAAAACCGGGTTAGGGCCGATATTTCCTAGCCCGTTTAAATCCGGGCTTTTTTGGCCCGGACCGCTTAGCCCGAAGCCCGTTAGGGCTAGCCCGAAGCCCGATATATATATATATATACTATATTAATATTATATATATAATATATATTAATATTATATATAATATATATTATTACTGTATTTGTTAATATAGTGTGTATATATATATATATATATATACATAAAAGTGTATTTTTTGTTATATTTATTATAGTATAGTTGTTACTATATATATAAAATATATTGTTATTTTTTTTACTTATAAAAAAATAAAAAATAAATTTTTTAAATATTTAGCCCGTTTAGCCCGAAACCCGTTAGGGTTAGGGTTAGGGCCAATATTTCCTAGCCCGTTTAAATCCGGGCTTTTTTAGCCCGGACCGTTTAGCCCGAAGCCAACTAGGGCTAGCCCGGAACCGCTAGGGCTAGCCCGTTTAACATCTCTAATGACAAGTGCAGGGGTTGACTGTCCCCTTATATACTGTCCCAGTCTAGCGCAGGCTACGCTTCAATATTAGCGTGCGCTAACGGGCCACCTGGTAGTCCAGTAGCTACTGTCATAAGACGTTAGCGCGCGCTACGAAATGTAATATCCGACTGTAACTTTTCATTTTTACCTGTCGTTGTATTATTCGGATAATCTGATTATCAGAAATCGTTGCATTTAGTATTATGTTGAGGTATTATAGATTTGAATATCATATCGTTGTTATTTCATATGTGATGATTCGATGTTATTAGAGTGTTACACTTTCGAATTTTGTTAATGTAGCGTACGCTACACAGTACTATTAACGTACGCTAATCATGCGACTTAGCGTGCGTAAGGTTTCCTCGGTTGCGTACGCTAAGAAGGAATCGCGGCGATTGACTTGACACGTGAACCCTTTTAACCGTTAGCATGCATGAGATCTAAATCGAGTGGCGTGTCGGTGAGAATCTACTTTTATTAGCGTGCGTAACCCATTTCTCGTTAGCGTGCGCTAACGGCCTGCGATAATTCAAGACAGTAGCCATTGTAAGCCGCTTACGTACGTAATATCGACCGGATAGCGTACGTAAGGGCATTAGCGTATGCTAAAGCGTCCGATAGCGTGCGCTAAGGATGTCGATCTATTTATAGGGCCAGCCTGTTTTTCATTTCTTCACAACTCTAAACCGATTCTCTCTCCATTTTATCGTCCCTCTGCACTCTAAAAACGATATCAACCTACACCAACGTGTTTCTAATCCTTGAATCTCGGAGTGGAGCTCATTTCCTTGGAGATTTGGAGTTGTTTTTAAGCTTGGAATATATTCTCTCATAGCATTGAAGTTGTTCTTCATTTCTGGAGGTTGGTGTGTTTTCTTCTCTGCATTATTTTCTTATGTTGATGTTAATGACGAATTATACTTCACCTAGAGTTAGATTAAGCAAGTAAAACATAGTTCTAATCCAACCTTTTTAACACTTTTGATGAATATGTTAAATGAGGGTTTAGTTTAGAGGAGTTCTTGATATTGTAGTAATGGTAACCATGTTTGTAGCTGTCATTACTCATCTTACGGACAAATTTAGCCCAGAGACATTGTTGGATCGGTTAGCTTCATCATAACTGGACTTAGTCAAGAACTTGATATCATATAGTGATTAAACACCATTTTAGGTATTTAATTACCTTGAGAAGAACTTGATGATGTTAAAGATGAGATTAGATGATCTAGTTCAGGAATCTTAGAAGCTTTAACAAATCATGATTGTTCAGTTTCACAAGTCTTTGAAGATTGATAAGGATCTTGATAATTTCAACAATAATTTTTCATTAATCTAATGTATTGAGAACTTAGAATATTTTGATCATCATACTAAAATTGGTGAATTCACCATCATGTTAATGAATCCTCCAGCCTTGTAACAAAGACTTTGATAACCTTCATGAGTATGGTGTAATCTCAGAACTTATGAACTTGTTGTTAGCTTAAAAGTCAATTTAAATGAGAGGAGAATAATCATAATGTGCAGATTTTACCTTTCAACCTTTTAATGTTTTGGAAAGTTTAATCATCATAAGATGATCTTAACATCATGATTAGTAATTCAACATAACCTTGATATAACTCTTGTTATGTTGAACCATGCGAACATTCGGTAAATTTTGTAAACCGATTCTTATAGTTGTATTGATGTTAGAAGGACTCCTGGCATAAGGCTTCAATAATTTGTAGTAACAAACTATTCTAAAGGATTGTAGGTTGACGTCTTACTAATCCTATATTGATAATTATACGAATATGTTTTGAGTAAAATGTATTTCGTTTAAGGTTGGTTGTTCGAGTAAAACTTGTCGAGGACCGTCCGTTCGTTCCGATAAGAGGAGGACTATTCTCGTCTCCGTATTAAGGCAAGTTATCTTGCTTGGTTATAATGATGATTAGATTCTTGTGATGATTATATATATTTCATATGTATGAATTGTCCATGTGACGTTTGTCGTGATTTGATATTGTCCTTGACGTTATGGGATTGCATTCCCAAGTACGCCGTTTCGAATCGTTGATCTCGTTGGTCCTTATTTTCACTTTGGTGAGTTTTTCTTGATCCTTAATTGGATGTGTTATCCTTTGAGTTTCGTTGTCATGTTGTATCGTGACATATCCGGAATCATATCTGCGTGCCGATTGGTTATTGTGTAGGATTTTTAGCCAGGCACACGATGGTCATGCGTGGATGTTTCCGCATTGGACCGCACACGAGGCGTTAGTTCGTGAGGCTAATTAGGTACATTGTCCCACGTATATTTACGGATTCCGTATACGGGGTGGACATGTGCACGGACACATTTAGGATCGGGCGTACTGTGATGTCCATCTTGAGCCATAATGTTAATCGTTCACAGACCATGTTTGATTGGATGTGTTCGATATTTTGTGACTGATTGTTTCATACGCCCGAGGGGTATGATTAATAGTCGGAATGATTTTCTTGAGATCTATATATGTGAATTGTATAATGTCGGAAGAATTGATTATCATGTATATCTGACCCTGTGTTGGGCGAAATACTTGTATTGTATTTTAGGTCGAGGCAAAGGCAAGACATGGGAAGAGCATGTCGACGGCGAAGGGTTCGGAGGATACTAGTTCAGGGGCCCCACATCTCTTGTTGTCCGGTTATGTTAAACCGCGTTATGTTATCTCCTGTTTCATTTAAATTACTTTTTGGTTGTATTTGACATTTGAAGTATTCTCCATCTCCATATGGTTTATACTTGTTTTTCGGATCCAGGTGTTGTAAGGCCGTTGGCCATATTTTAATAAACTCTAATCGGAGAAATGACTATTCATTGTGATTCGGTATCACAAATAATATTTATTTAACTGTTTTGGATATCGCACAGTGGGTCCTGTGTGGGATTCACGGCCTTTGTAATAACCGCCATTTGGGGTGTTACAGAAGATGGTATCAGAGAGGTCGTTTTTTTTATGAGTCATTGAGAAATGAACTAGTATCAAGAGACCTTCGTGTCACGTGTGACCTGTGCAAGCGCCTGACCCTACGAGCCAAATACGGTATGTACTTTATGAGCCATGTTTTAATTGCGGCATGATATTGATATCGGTATGGGTCTCCTGCTGATCATGTTATTTCAAGGAATTGTGACAGGATTTATCGATTGATAATCCGAGGTAAATCTTGAATTTATTATACAATTGAAATTGTTCGACTTGACACCGATATGATATTCGGTGCGACATTTGTGGTATCAATAACCGTTTTCCTTGAATATATGATTCCTTGTTACTATTAATTTAGCGTGAATTTTAGTATCTTGAACTGTACTTATGGTTATCATTACGATCGATTCTTTCAGTATGGAAAGAAACACGAGAGGTCGTGGCGAGGGGACGAGGCCGTGGAAGGGGCCGAATCCCAATACCTCGAGCCAACAGACGCGCGAATGCGGATCGAGTTCCGCATGACGGTGGTTCACCTTCTAGGGAACAATCGCACCACAGTGGGCGCGGGGATGCACGTGTCGATCCTTACGTCGTAATGCAGGGCATGATGACACAGATGACCCAGATGGGTCAACTAATGGAAGCTATGCAGAGGGCCGCTACTGGCCAGCAGCAGGGGGCTCATCCTCCTCCTGTGATTGGCGGACCCGTGAGTCGGATTATCAGCGACATCTCTCGCCAGCGACCACCGACTTTTGGAGGCTCCTCTGAGCCTGCTGACATTGTGCACTGGATCGAGCATTTTGAGAAACTTGTCCAGATGGTGGACTGTCCGGAAGAGAATCGCGTCTCGGTAGCCGCGTATTATCTTAGCAAAAGCGCTCATACCTGGTGGCTTTCAGTAAGGCCGGTGATGGTGTTTGCACATGGGAGGAATTTAAAAACCTCATGCTAGACCGTTACTTTCCGGGGCCACTCCGTGAGGCCAAACTGTCGGAACTTTTGAACCCCGACCCGTCGAAGACGATGATGTATTATCTGTTCCGAGAAATTCAAGGCACACCTTCCATACGCCACGACAATTATCCGAACAGATGCCGATAAGATCAAATACTTTCTAAAGAGGCTAAAACCCCGAATGAGAATGCGGTGTTGAATCACCACTGTACTACCTTAGGAGTTTATCGAGAAGGCTGGAGTACGAACTCACCGCTAAGGATATTTCCAAGAAGCAACCACAGTCCAACTACTAAAGGTCCAAGAACCATAATCAGACTGAGAGTAACCGGGGGACATTCAGGAAGCCCCAGTCATTGCCAAACCCCTCTGATCGACCACCCATGGCGTCAAAGCGGTGCATCGCACTCTCGGCGGTCCCCTCATCTGTTGTGTGCTATAAGCTGCGAGACCGGGGCATTTCAGCACTAAATGCCGAAGCTCTTGTCACATGCCTTACTTGTGGCAAGATTGGTCACCGTGCTCGTTTTTGCAGGGGTGGGCCCGGACATGATCCAGTAGCGTCTCATGCTCCTATTCAATCCTCTGTCCAGAACCGGACACCTCCGTCCGCTTCCTATCAGACTACCGGGGCAAATAGGGGAATGGGCCGTGGGAATCAAAGTGGTACACCTGGTGCCGGAACTGCGAAACCCAGGATTTACGAGATGAAGAGAGATGATGATCCCGAGGCCAGCATGATTTCAGGTATACTCGAGATCCACTCCCAGCCTGTGTGTGTTCTTTTTGATACCGGTGCTTCACACTCCTTTATATCTTCTTCTTGTTTAAGTCGTTTGCCTCTAGACCATGTTATCAATTGTGAGCCCTACGTGATTGGTCTACCTGATGGTAGAAGAATTATTGGAAATCGTGAAGTCCAGGACTGTCCGATTCGTTTGAACGACCGTGAGTGGTTGTCAAATCTGATTGTAGTCGATCTACCTAAGGATGATATAATCTTGGGCATCGATTGGATGGATCGTCACGATGCAATACTCAGTGTCCGCAAGCGGATGGTTACCGTCACTTCTGATGATGGATTCGAGTGTATTTTTCGTGGTGATAATCCCAGTCGTTCTGGGAGAGTCATCAGTGCTATGAAAGTAGTGAAACTGCTTAATCAAGGGTGTATTGGTTATTGGTGCTACATGACCAAAACAGCAGATCGACCAGTTGAATTGGCCGACATTCCGGTAGTCCGAGACTACCCAGATGTATTTCCAAATGAGTTGCCAGGCTTACCTCCTCATCGTGACGTGGAGTTTATTATTGAGTTAGAACCAGGGACGTCCCCGCTCTCAAAAGCACCGTACCGTATGGCTCCGACTGAGATGCAAGAATTGAAGAACCAGCTTGAGGAGTTGACTAACAAAGGCTATATTCGACCTAGTGCGTCCCCTTGGGGAGCACCAGTGTTATTTGTGCGGAAGAAAGATGGATCTCTACGATTGTGTATTGATTACCGTGAGCTGAACAGGGTAACCATCAAGAACAAGTATCCCTTGCCTCGTATTGATGATTTACTGGACCAACTTCAGGGAGCTGCCGTGTTTTCTAAGATCGACTTAAGATCTGGTTATCATCAGTTGAGGATTCGAGAGTCTGACATTTCGAAGACAGCATTCCGTACTCGCTATGGGCATTATGAGTTCGTGGTGATGCCATTTGGACTGACTAATGCACCGGCAGTGTTCATGGAGTTGATGAATCGAGTTTTTATTAACTATCTGGATCGCTTTGTAGTCGTTTTCATTGACGACATTCTGATTTACTCTCGCGACCACGAGGAGCACGAGAGTCACCTCCACCAAGTTCTCGATACTTTGAGGCGAGAACAACTTTATGGGAAATTTTCTAAGTGTGAGTTCTGGATGCATGAGGTTGTCTTTCTCGGGCATGTGATATCAGCCGAAGGGGTGAGAGTGGACCCACAAAAGACGGAAGCCATTCGAGATTGGCTACCACCGAAGAACGTGAAGGAAGTTCATAGTTTCCTCGGCCTAGCAGGTTACTACCGACGATTCGTGGAGGGATTCTCCAAAATTTCGCAACCGATGACTAACTTACTGCGGAAGGACAAGAAGTATTTGTGGTCAGAAGCATGTCAGCAAAGTTTTGAAGAGCTCAAGAGTCGATTGATTTCGGCACCTGTTTTGGTCTTACCAAAGGGAACGGAAGGATTTGTGGTGTATAGTGACGCGTCGAGACAGGGTCTGGGATGTGTACTAATGCAGGAAGGGAAAGTAATCGCCTATGCATCGAGACAATTGCGACCCTATGAAGTTAACTATCCGACCCACGACTTGGAGTTAGCAGCCGTGGTGTTTGCTTTGAAAATCTGGCGTCACTATCTTTATGGAGTTACCTGCCAGATCTTTACGGACCACAAGAGCCTAAAGTACATTTTTACTCAGAAGGATTTGAACATGAGACAAAGAAGGTGGCTAGAATTAATCAAGGACTATGATATCTAGATCCTTTATCATCCGGGTAAAGCAAATGTGGTTGCCGACGCATTAAGCCGTAAGACAGTGCAGGAGCAGATGCTGAACCGTTTAACAGCACAGAGGGAATTGCAGTTGGACCTTATGAGGTCAGAAATTGAAGTTTGGTTACAGCGTGTTCAGGGACAACTTTGCACCCTTGATATTTCTTCGTCTCTCGATGATATGATCAAATCGAAGCAAATTACAGACCCATTCTTATCTCGGGTTCGGGATGAAGTAACCCAG